>CM029621.1:12619787-13819787 GCA_017311315.1 Dendrocalamus latiflorus
GCAAATATGGGACCAACACAATGTCACAGACAAGCGACTAGAGTAAAACGTATACAACAAATTACTATGTGCACATAATCACCAACAAAGTCTGACTAGTAGAGGTAGGGACGAGAGACTAATGAAGAACGGCCTAAACTCCACATAGTAGGCGTAGGGGTTTTGATCCAAAGGCTCTGAATTAATTTAGTGAGCGAGAGTGAGCATAAATAAACCGTGCTCCGCGAGCATGTTTGTAAAGCGTGTAAAAGTATACAATAATAATAGTGTAAATTCAATCCACCTGTTACATGGTTCCATCCACCATATGTTATTTTATTACTAGGGTTCTATTCACCCATTATACTCACTAGGCTCTATCCATCCAGGGAAATCAAACCAAGGTTTTATCCATCCATCATGTTTTTCATCCCATTCATAAGGATTCTTTTTGTAAAATAAACACTAACTCAAGTAAATTTTCATACTCGCCCATGACCATAAGCATGACTGTTCAAATAGTTTCCACTTTGCAGAGGCCACACATTTTACCCATAAAAGATGTTCCACTTGTTATATTCCACATGTTTCCTTAAGCATGCAGATCAAAAAGACCATCACAAGGCCTTTTCAATTCACCTTCCCAACGTGGCTACACTCGTCAAGATTTTCAGTGCCGTGGGGTTCTATCCACCCACTTTGGAAGCCCCTTCTTGCGCCGCACGTCAAGGCTTTTATCCGTCACTCTTGCTTATGTTCCACCAAATGGCGCAACCAACGCTGAGTCGATATAAATTAATTGGCCAGGTGACACCTATTATAGCTTGTGGTTGAGCTGTTTTACCTTGAGAGGTCACCACAAGATTCAATCTTTAAGATTACCTGGGTAATTTTGTCACATACCAAGCTCTCGTGCTCTATCTGCACCCACCTGACTTACCATCCACTCAGGTATGAAACAAGTTTAGAGTTTTTGTTCCAAAATACAATATTTAGTTCAACATACCAGTTATTTTCATCCAATGAATGCCAAAAACCAAGTTTTCATGTTTTAAAATGATGTCAGTGCAAATTAATGCCCAGATATATCTAAGCAAGGCTAAGAATAGCACTTAGATACTGACTTATCAACTAATATGTATATCATTAATTCTAAGGCGACAAGGATTTATGTCCAAAGATAAGGAGTTGGATGTAATAGAACAATTACTACTAGAAAATTAACTACGAGCTAATACAAATATAATTTGCATAATAAAATTATAACATCCCAAAAAGGAAACTAGTGTAATTGCGAAAATTTTAAAATCCTTTAATTGTTTCTCCTGCGTTTCTCAAAAGTTTTTGGCGAAGTTCAAATTTCTCGAGTTGGTTTCTTGTCAAAAGCCCGATCAATGAAAATCAAAACCTCGAAATCAAGAACCAAAATTTAAAGTTTAAAATTAAGAAAATCCAAATCCCCTCAGAAGTATTAATTTCAAATTTAAAAATTGAAATCTGGTCATTCAAGACTAAGAATGGAAATTGAAAATTTATATAAAAATCCTTCCATCCAATTTTCATATCTGAAAATTCAAAATCGAAAGGATATTGTTTGCTTCTGTTGCCAAAATATTGGACACTATGCTAACTGGTGTCCCCAGAGGAAGCAAGGCAAAGGGGCCAACTACTTCAAACGCGGTGACCCAAGACACTATGTGAGAGACTGCCCTCAACGTAGATTGAACAATTATGAAAAGAATGTCGTCACCATCAACCTCAGTTTCAGCACAGAAGAACTCGTCGGCTTCAAGTACCCCATCAAGGAGCAAACTGCCTGTGATAAAGTTCGACTACCAAGTCTAGAAACTCTGCCGGCTACTGCGTGCATTGAATGTGGCAAGATAGGACATGACGCCCAATCATGCCCTCCACTACGCCAGGTTACATGTTTTGCCTGTGGACAACCAGGACACTACAGTTATAATTGCCCAGCTCCGTACTGTCCTTACTGCAAGAAACACCATCTATCATAAGACTGTCTCAAGAACCTAGTGGCATGTACACGCTGTGGAGAAAAAGGACACCAAGAAGGTCAATGCACTGCAAACTGCCCCCGTGTCGCGAATACTTAAAAAAATCCAAAAAAATACTTAAAAATTTTAAAAGTATTTTGGATACTTAAAAAATATTTTTTTAAGTACTTAAAAATATTTTTATTAAAAAGTATTTTTTAAGTACTTAAAAAACACTTTGTAATAAAATTTTTTTAGTACTTAAAAATACCTTTTTGCCACGTGTCGCGAATCTAGATGTCTGCTGCCACGTGTCGCGAATCTAGACACCCTACACATAGCTATGTGCAGGGGCCCCTGCACCTGAGCCGCTCCCTCATTGATTTTATTGTCTCACCTCTTCCTGATGGTGCATTTGAAGTCAGTAACTATAGGTGACGTAGAGGATTACATCAACTTACATATTCGTTGATCTAAAAAAAACTTATATATTCGTTACTAATGGTTATTCCAGTGTTAATGTGCTCATAACAATATGAAACATCTGATCTAAATTGTGTGGGTCAAAGATTGATCTAAATTGCGGACTTCATCCCCACTTAAACGCTTTTGCAGAAAACCCCCTACATTTTAGATTGGCCGATCCACGTCAACATTAGCATCTTAGCACTTGAAATAACTATTAGCACTAATATGTTGCTCTCTTCTTGATTCTTTAGATGGTAATACTCCTATATTAAACCCGCGGGATTCGCCCTGGCTAGGCTATCCACATCAGCTTCTTTGCGTAGAGGCCCTTCGACTTTTCCAAATTTGCATGTGGATCCTTGGATTTTGCATAAATGCCTCTGCCACGTCAGTTTTTTCACAGAAAACCCTCCACTTCCTATATAAAACCCGGGGGATTCGCCATCGGCCAGGCCATCCACTTTAGCTTCTTTGCGTAGAGGCCCTTTGGCCTTTTCAAATTTGCATGCGAGTCCTTAATTTTTGCGGAAAGACCTTTGCCATGGCAGTTTTTTCACAGAAAACCCCTCTACCTTTCCGAATTATGTATGGTTTCTCGGTTTTTTTTTATAGAGACCCTCCTACGGGATAAAGCTCTTACGGTTTTCTTGAAATTACATACAAATCTTTTACGAAAAAACCTTCTTTATTCTAAAATTACATACGGGCCTTTAATTTTTTCGAAAAGTCTTCCCATGAATTGTCGGCTATTTTGTTTAGTTCTACGAGGTAACTAGTGCGACGTGGCACCACGCTTCGCTGCTAGTGTAATTCATCCGCTGATCACTCCCGAGTCCGAGCTTCACATAGTATTGTATAGACAATTTGAGAACTTTATTTTCGACTGTCTAGTGAATAGTGTTTGCGCTCAGGCTTGCAGTGTAGAGTACTCGTCACTCTTCAATTCTATCACTCGGTCATTAGCATAAGCCAAAATAAGAACTTTTTTTTACTGTCTAGTGAATACTGATTGCGTTCAGCATTCCAGTGTAGAGTAGTTGTAAATGCTATCTCGCAGGGATTTCACAGAAGCGAAACGCTCAAAGTAAGAGTTTCAAAAAAAAAAAAAAAGAGGCTCAAAGTAAAATGAGGAGAATATCAGCTTGTTTCAATAGCAATGCCTTCTAAGACATTTGAAGCACGTTAGTTTCTTAACGTAACTTTCCCCCCTCTTTTCCCTTTCCTATTTTTTCCTTTGCATTATCCATAAAGATATAACGGTGTTTTCTTTTTTTCTATTTTTCTTCATATTCCTTTAATTAAATACATCAGAAAAAAGTAACAGCCGTTACAGTGATATTTCAATCAAAGCCACGACACTTTAAAACAGGGTCATAGAGCAATCATACAGTGCTCTGGCAGGTTAAACATTTGATAGGGTAATCCAAAGAATCAGATATTCAGATCACACTGCTAAGTGCTAACGAGTAAGTGGAGTAACTAACAAACTTACAAAAATCATATGTAATCACACTCTCAAGTTTCGAAAGCGTCTGGCTACTAGCTCTACAGCAAACTTATCTCAAAATATAGAAATCTCAGATTAAACATAAGAGCGAAGCACGAAAAAGGAAAAACTGATACTGGTGGACAATAGTCAGATTCAAGATTCAATTGTGCAGTTTGGATAACTTTTAAAGCATGCTAACATCTGGAGTTGAGACCAATTTTCTGCACTTTAAAACCATCACTGTGAAAATTTAAAAGCAGTGGTCACCCAAGCTGTGATAGTGGAAAATTGCGATGGAGAATATGACAAGCCATCTATCTAGCTCTTCAGCTGAACTCGTATCCCCATGCAATATTTTATTGCAAATTCACAGTAAACTTTCTATGGTCCCCGTTCTTCGTTTTCCTGAATTGATTCCCTAGCTTTCTCCAGTTGCAATTCTTTCTTGGGCTGCATTAATTATCAGAGAACTGGTTAGAAGACGCAGGCAGCATTAGCAGTACAGTCATTTGATCATTGCGTCTAAATGTAGAAGACAGAAAGTGAGTATATAAGCAACATAAACATAAGAAGCAATTTAATTGAAAAGAAGCATCTAATGGAGTCAGTTCATACAAGCACGGGAGTTAAAAGGGGAGGGAGTAGGTATCCGTTTATCAAATCTGCAATTAATTCTGGAAGTGTCAACATACATATGTGCATATAGACATATAGTTTTAGATTAGCCCAATTTAAATGAAGAATGGTTTCATTGAAACAAGCTACTTTAGCTCAATCACGAGGTGGCCAACTCTTTTATGAAAGCATGCTACTTCCGTCAGCATCTCCTTTTGCTCTTAGACATGCATGATAAAATTGCTTGAACAGTAGAAGAGGATGCAAGCTCTAGAATGTATTAGTAAGAATAATTGTGTTTTCCACATGAGCGGTTCTCAGCAAAGACTGCTTTTTTGCCAGTCATTTGTTCAACCTAAAATAGAAGGATTAAGATATCTAAGCATAGGGAAATCAATAAAGACTAACATTTGCAAGTAACAGGAAATTTAACACTTTCAGCAGTATGATAAATTAATTAAGTGCCTCTTATTTTTCCAATTCCTTGTCCTTTATCTATTATTTTCTGCAATATATCTTTTAGTTTCAACAAAATATCATTTGTTGGCTTAACACCAGAGTGATGCTGCGCTCAACAGCTCCAACTGGATGGTCGAGAGCAGTGGCACCAACAGTGTATCCACCCCAAATCATTTGCCATGTAGGTGAGCAATGTACCTTTGGAAGAAGCCCTTCTGCAGACATCAGCCCATATAACTTGCGCATGATTGTTTCTTCTTCTACCTGCGTAAAATGGCAGTAACAAATTACTATCTAAAATATTACCCCAACGTGCACTCTCAACACAAAAGATTATACTATCTAAGGCTCACCTGAAGTTTATGCAACTCATGTGACATTGCTCGGTATGTTCCATTAGAGCATGATTTTGCTTGTCCAAATGCCTGCATATCTCTTTTATGTTATATAATGAATTGAAATGACGATTAATTTAATGCTAAAGAATAGTAAAGAAATGTACTTGGACATTTCAGCTGAATGCTTTGGTTCCATTATCACCAAAAAACTTGATACTGCTTCCCTGCAAAGTTACATGGTCTATTAGACAAGTCATTTCAAATCATCAAATCAAGTTAGACATGGTCTATTAGACAAACATTTCAAAGCAAGCTAGAAATGTCTACCTCCATCTGTTCATCTGTTGTACAATTATGAAATATACAAATGCCATGTAATATGTTCTTTGTGTTATCTAATAACAATCACCCTGAATCAAGCTAGCAGATTGTCCATTGTATGATGTAATCAAATCTACATGTGTGTCACTCGTAACATAAGTTTTGTTATCTAAAGAAAGCCTTCTCAAACATGCAAGATGCAACTAATTCAGAGTGTCGCCTTACGCAAAATTCCTCCCTGGCACTGGCGTCCGCCATTGACCGTTACGTAAGTTCGTTTTTAGTTTTCACAAATGTGAATTAAAAAGCTCAGAATTCTGCGATTACAGCTGATTGGAGATATGCCAAGTATGGAGAAGGATGTTAGATGGATAAACAGATTCAAACACAAACTTTTTGCAGACATTTTACAGCCCAATTGAAATTTAGGAGAAACATGACTATGCAAAGAAAATAAGTATTTCAAATTTTTGATTAACAGGTGATCAAATGACCAATAAAATTAGAGCTAGTGTTGTGTTAATGTCAATTCAACTACAAAGATTTGGCAAGCATATTTTTCTAGTGACATACAGGACAGGCAACCATTTTTTATATAAAAAATTACAAAGAATTGACTGTGAAGTTGAACAAGACTGAAGAAAATGAAAATTTTCTTGCCCACGCCGCTATAGTTTGACGTGCCAAGAAATGCTAGTATTAAGTAAACAGAGAGATTCAAGTATTAAGTAGAAGTAAAATTACGCCCAAATACCTCAGTTAGGAAGACTGTAACAAATTAAACTGTTGGCTGCACAACACATAAACTCGCTACTTGAACTACACTGATTTAATGATGAGACATGGGTGGAGCTTGACATATCACATTAACAACAACCCAACAACAACATGGATAAATCGATTATCTCACTTTATGACTTTAACCATACCTACTGTAGTGGAACTACAAATCGAGGATGACCAGGGCTTACATATGACACTATGACAGACTGAAAGTATACCAAATTGTGTCACACAATATAGCGTACCATGCTATCACTCAACCACAACCCCTCAAGTGAGTAATCATAGATAAATTACATATTCACTAGCAACTATACAATATAAACTTCAGCATCTCTCTCTCTCTCTCTCCCCCTCTCTCCCTCTCTCTCTCTCTCTCTCTCTCGATAAAGGCAATTCCCTTAGAATTTAACAACCTCATCATGACACAGTCCATTATAGGGGCTAAAATGTTATTAAAACTCAGGACAGGTTAACTCAGCCTAAAAAACAAATGCTTAGGTGCTAACAAATTCCCTCACCGGCTTCAGAAATCGAGCCTTTGCAGAAACAGGTATCCATAGTGGCGATCCAATCAGGCGATTCAACACTGACAATATCACATATTAGAAAGTAAACTCTGCAACTACAAGACCTAGCAATTACCTTCACGAGGATATCCGAGCTGAACACTTCACTGCTCCGGCCACCACGGTGGCGACCTCCGGCTGCACAGACCCGTCGTATAGATCCCCAATCAGCTCTATCGCGTAGTACAACACCCTCCTGGGTCCTGGCGTCAGGCGTCCGTCCACCCCTCTTGCGGCGAGCTCGCGGGACTCAGGCAGCGGAGACCGCGCAGTAGCGGAACTGGGGGAGGGAGGCAGGGCGACGAGCCGGCGAGGAGCAGGGAAGCGTCACGGCGAGTTAGGGCGCGGCGGTCGAACCTCCGTCGATGGCTTGTGACCGCGGAATAAACCAGCGAGGGAGAGTTAGGGCGCTGGGAGATTTGGTGCGCACGAGGGATGGGCTGAGCCCAATGATTCCTCTCGTTTTCGGCCTAACTAGCCTCATAGGCGCGGCGCGACACCGCGCCAGCCACCGTGTGTATCGAAGCAAAAGAGACGATAATTCGTAAGGAGTTTTCTAAAAAAAATCGAAGGCACATGTGTATTTCCGAAAAAGTAAATGTCTTTTTTGTAAAAACCGAGGACCTGTACGTAAACAAACGAGGACCCGTGCGTAATTTAGAAAAACGCGGGGCGCTATCCTGCAAAGTGGAGGGGCTTAAAAAACTGGTAAGGACCTTTTTGCGATAACTGAGGACCTTTACGTAATTTCGGGAAAACGAAGGACTTTTTCGCAAAACGGCCCCCCGACCGTACGCAGATTCCTTTGCCACGCGCCGGCCGGATGGAGCGTAGGGGCGACGTGGGCAGGCCCTCCGCGTGGGCATTCCGCGGGTATAATCCCGTAAGGATATACCTGGAACAGCTCGCTCACCGGTAGAATACAGAATAGCAATCTCACATGGTCCTCTCTCAAAAAAAGCTAAGTAACATACTAGGCAAATTGGATCTACTTCCTCTATCTAAGGTAATTTGAGATGCATTCTCGAACATGACGTTTTGTATTATCATGTAGTGTTGTTACCTTGACATATGTGATAATGTCATATGAGTTATATCATGTCATGCTCACTTCTCCCTTCGAAATGTGGTTGAACGTTCATTTGATGTGCTCAAGATGAAATAGAGAATCTTGTTGGCTATGCCAAGTTATGATATGGATAAGCAAACGCAAATTATTATTGCGTGTATGGCGCTTTACGCGATGAACTTTTTGAGAGATGCGATGATGACGAAGACTATGAACCAAACACTACACACGCTAGACCATCTAGAGGCAACAGTGGCAGTGGATGATACAAACATGTGTGCCTTTCGTAAAAGTATTACTAATTCCTTGATGTCTGCAAGAGTATAGACAATAGGATAATTCATATTTATATGCAATATATATGATACGTACATTATATATATATGTATATGTATATGTATATGTATATGTATATGTATATGTATATGTATATGTATATGTATATGTATATGTATATGTATGTATGTATGTTTGTATGTATGCTCCATTTTATCGCTAGTTAGTTCATGTTTGCCAAGATACGTACGCAGGAGGAAGCCTTAACATTGATGCGTACGCAGGATGTTACGCGCAACAGTTAATCAAAACCCTTAACGGTAATTCAGTCTTTTTATCCTTCACCCTCGTCTCGATAAGCCAACCATCTCTAAAAAAGCCAAACTACCAAACAACTCGGCTTAAGCTTAAAAGCGCTCTGCTTATAAGCTGGTTAAGCCAAAAAGTCTAAGCCTAACAAACAGGGCCTAACATTGGAATAGTGTGTGGGTTCTTTTGAGTTATGAGTTTTGAATTCTATCTGTTCACGAAAGATTATAAAGAGAGATAGTCGCATACGATTTTAACTGATACAATATCTACTACAATTGATTTATAAACCCCACTTTAAAAGGATACACTATTTAAAAGTTAGTTGCTATAGAAAATTAATCCATAAATCTACAAGAATCGGAGCCATAGATCGGACTGACAGTAGGTGTCTAGGTGATATCCTATTTAAACGAGTGCCAATTGCATGTTGTATTAGGTAAACTAGGTAGGGTAGAAATAGGGTGGGGGTGGATGGCTAAGCGCGCATGTCATGCACACATTGCAAAGATTGCCTGATTGACAAGAGCGCTGAGCATGTGCGTCACATGCTAGATCTTACGACCCACCATTTCTCGTGTCTCTTTTGGGCACGACGATGGCAAGTAGCTCTCCTTATATACATGTCTCGGAATTACTTGGTAAGTGATGTGGCACTAAACCTGCCTACGTTTACGGTTAACTGGTCACATCTTTGTACCATCAACTCCACCAGGATCACTACTTAACATCAGCCGGCATCGTCAAATCTTTGCCTTTTTGTTAGTCTTGTTACAATTCTGGTTTGATCCATATGTTAGCATATATGGTATGCTTGTCATGCATGCAATGTATAATTGAGATATTCTTTGATTGATAGAGTTTCCTTTTGTGTATTCATGTATAGATGGAAACTCATGTGTACTCTTTCTACTATATATACCATGTAAATAGAATTCTATCTATTGGGTGTGGCCATTCTCCCTATCTTACATGGTATCATACGTGAATTCGGTCCTCTAAATCTGTTGTAGGATGTCAATGATAATTATAGGGAGTGAATAGTTATAATCTATATCGAAAACTTTTTTTAAATTTATCTTTTAATTGTCTAACCTGTAAACACAGCACAAACCACAAAAAAGATATAATATATATATATATATATATATATATATATATATATATATAAAGCCTTTTTTCTACTCCTGGGTGTAATTACACCCTATGTCGTATCTCACAACGTAGGGAGTATCTCGTGTAACGTGAGGGTATGTACGTATAGTATACGAGTATTAAGACCATATAGGTGGTATGAACAATTTTTTTAGAGGTGGTATGCATATTTTTTCGACATACTCCTTTCTATGTGCATATATGAAGGTATTTATAAAATACGCTAAAAACTATGGACTCTCTTCTAATTTTTTCGTGTGGTTCGCATTAGAGTATCTTATAATTAGTATATGAGTATACCTAAAGTGATAATGTAGCATTTCAAGTTTGTTTAGATGGTATATTAGAGGTGTGTGTAATTACACCCGGGAGTAAAATGTATATCACCTAAACAAATAAATAATAAGAGACCCGAAATCCTTACTTAACACGGGTTTTTCAGACTACCCATATGTCGTAGGTTCCGGACCACACATTTGTAGTTCCAACACATATCATCCGTCTTTGATCTCTACATGCTTCAACTCGAGCAACACCGTCTCTTCCAGCATCCTTGACCCTCTAGTTAGACCATGTGGTGGTCGTGCAATGAGTGATGATGAATAATTGATATTTAAGTTTTATTAGAATTTGTGTTTGTGAAAGTTATGGTCGATGCTTAAAAGATCAAGCTCCATTTAAATTGATTTTGGCGATAATGACAAATACTATTATAAGATTTTAGTGATAATGACAAATGTGTTTGTGAGACTAATCTTGTTTATTGATTATGATATTGCTTAGTCTCATATGGATGAAAAAGGTGAAATCATTGAGGCATGCATTTGATATCTTTATTATAATTTAGTTGCATTCCTCACATCCAAATAAATGATTAAATAACAAATCTATATGTGAGACTAATATGTCTATTCAAGTATATTATTGCTTAGTCTCATTTGGATAAAAAAAGTAAAATCATTGAGGTATGCATCGATATCTTTCTTATAATCTTGTTGCATTTCTCATATCTAAATACATGATTAAATGATAAATCTATATGTAAGACTAATATGTTTGTTTAAGTACATTATTTCTTAGTCTCATTTGGATAAAAAGATAAAATCAAAGAGATATGCATTCGAAATCGTATTCTTATATGTTAATGCATTTCTTGGATCTAAAATATAGATTGAACTCTACAAATAATCCAAAATGAATATGTGTATATGTCTTCATTACACATATTTGTACACACACATTTAAGAAAAATTCACTTCTATGTTTTGTGGTTTCATAAGTATTGATCTATATTTCCTTTAATACACATATTTATGATCTTTACTTTGAAACACATCCTTTGAGTATATATATCTTGTATAGTTTATATATACTCATTTGCAATCGGGTTGTCATCTAACTTCTTTATTGTGTGTTAATGGTTGGGATAATTAATGACAACCGAATATGTAAGCTTTACTTTGAAAACTTATCTTAGAGTATACAAGTGTTGTGTACATATTGTATACTCGCAACTCAATATTTCTATCTCATTATCTGTTGAGATTGTCATAAATTACCAAAAAGAGAAGATTACTGAATCCAGTCCCCTCCATTGTGTGTTAATGGTGAATTTTGGTAATTGATGGTAATTCATTTGTGGGCTAACATTTTCTATGAATTAGATGAATATGTTAGGTTTCGCAATGAGCATGACTTGGGGATGATTTCATGTGTTGAAAATCATCAAGTCTAGATGGAAGATGGCTTCATGTGTTGAAGGCCGTCAAGAAGAAGATGCATCATGAGTTAATGCATGTCGAAGAGAAGATGATCATGTGTTGATCATCAAGTCAAGTGAAGACCCATCATGTGTTGATGGAGTTCGAGAAGTGAATGCATCATTTGTTGATGCATGTCAAGACGATGACCTTGACTTAAAGTGATGATGTGCGTCATCAAGGTTCAAGAGGATTCTCAAGGCAAAGGTATAACTAGCTAGAGCAAAAGATGTATTCCTAGTCTTTTACTAGTCCTGGTGTTTGGTTGGAAGATCGGTTGTTAGTATAGGTTATCGTACTATTAAGAGGGGTCATGTCTAATAGCTTGAGTCTCATTATATGATGATAGTTCAATTTCACTTGCTCTATCTCTCTTTGGTATGATGCTTATATTTGTGAATGTATTTTGTAAATAGTTGAAACTCATATGTTTGAATCCTTGTAACATATGACTATACATGTAAAATGTGTTTTACAAGTGTTTGAAGTACATGTTTCATACTCTTTGTGGTAGGAGGCTTATATTTGCAAATAGTTAAAACTCATATATAATTCTTGTAGCATGTGACTTTTGTTTGTGAATGTGTTTTACAAATGTGAGGAGTCCATGTACCCATTCTTTGTGTCATGATTTCAAAGTGTATAATTGTGTTTGTAACTTGTTGAGAATCATGTTTGATTCTTGTGTGCATGATATTATAGTTTGCAAATGTGCTTTGCAAAATCTATTGAAGTGTCTGCATTTGTCAAGAAAATTAGAACTACCGCTATGTATGTAGCGGTACTACCGAAGGTCGGAAGTACCGGCTCTATGTGAGCGGTACTACCGGGCATCGGAAGTACCGGTATATATTATGCAGTACTACAGGATGAGCAGTCAGAATGGCTCTGTGTAAGTGGTCCATCCGGTTGACGAAAGTACTGGCTCTGCGTGAGCGATATTACCGGAAGGCGGAAGTACTAGCGTGTGTTACGTGGTAATATCGGGCTTCGAAAGTTCCGAATTTTCCTATAGTACATTTTTTCTAAAGACACCTGTGTTGTGGTCTTTTCCTCCCCGCGAGAACGGTAGTTCCGCATGTGTGGAGCAATAATTTTTCTAACTGTTATGAGGGGGAGCGAAGTACTAGCATTTTGCCTACAGTACTTTCGATTTTCCTGATTTTTCAGGAATTTGGCTCCAACTGCTAGTTTTCTTGTGTGGGGTATAAATACCCTCTTGTGACCGGTTGGAGTAGAAGTTGCTTGATCCATTTCTATTTCCTTGAGCTAGCGTGAGTCTCTCCTTTCAATTGTGCATGTGTTATACCTTATGAGCAATGAGAGTGATCTGGAGTGCATGTGTTGCATTTAGAGTTAGACTTAGTGTCTATTTAAGCATATGCATTTGTTGCACGTAGTGAGAGTCAAGCGAGGGGTTTGACTTGTTACTCTTAGAGTTTACCGACTTCTAGACTGCGTTGGAGGTGTTGTGCGCGGTGATCTTCTCAAAGAAGGTTGTGAGAAGACCCGGTGAAGTTATGAAGGTTAGAGCTCACCTATCCGGAGTGGGAAAGAGCTACCAATAGTGGATTGAAGTGTTTTTGACTTAATTCATAAAGCCGGTCCAATTTATTTGGGCTAACCTCAACGTGGATTAGGGGGGACCGACAAGTCTCTAAATACCACGGTAAAAAGATATCGTGTCTTCGTGGTCTATTTTCTTGTGCTCATTTAGTTTCAAGCAAGTAACATTCATAGAATTAAATTGATTGCTTGTCGTCGTAGGATTGCAAATATTTGATATAGACTTAGGTTGTTGGTACACGTAGGTGAACCTAGTTGTGCTAAAATCAATTTGATTTAAGCTTTCACATTATATACTTGGTTTTCGCTAAATAGGTTAAATAGATTTAATTAAGAAAAGAATTTTAAAAATAACTATTTACCCCTTCTATTCGGCCTCCTCGATCTTACAAATGCACTATTGTTGTTAGAGTTTTCAGGATAGTAGGTTTGCTCGACAGGCGTCGATCATGGTAAATTAATCACGGTAGACCAACCACATCAGATAACCAAGACAGGTCGACTACAACATTTTGAACACGCACTTCAACTATATCAAATAAGCAACATGGCAAATCTGCATGATGAAACCCAGCCGTTCGGGGCTGCTGCGCGCCTCTGCCTCCGCCTCGGATCCGAGGCCTCTCCTGCCGCCATTACGCGGTTGCGCCCCTTTGGCGCCGCATCTGCCTCCGGTTGACAGTCTCCGACGCCGGTCGCCGCTTGCCGGTCTGGTCGCCCGTCGACGCCGAGCCGTGAAGCGAAACCGCCACGCCAAGGCAAAAGGTTGCTCTCCATTTAGTTGGGCTCACATCTAAGTAGCCCAACGACCAGCGCGGCGTATGAACCCAACTAAAAGCGTACACGAGTCATAAATCGTCGTAATTCCGGCCCGGCCCAAAGCGAAATAACCCAAACTGCCTTTGACCTTTTCCTGCCACGGCCTCCGTAAACTCCCAAGCCGTAAGCCCCCTTCCGTCTCCTCGGCGCCACCGCGCCACGCCCCGCCGACCGCCGAGGCCGAGCCGTGTCCTGCTTCTTCGTCCGCCGCCGCGGGTTGGGAGATGGGCGTGCACGGGCTGTGGGAGCTGCTGGCCCCGGTGGGGCGGCGGGTGGTCGGTGGAGACCCTGGCGGGGAAGCGGCTGGCGGTGGACGCGAGCATCTGGATGGTGCAGTTCATGAGGGCTATGCGGGACGACAAGGGCGACATGATCCGCGATGCCCACCTCCTCGGCTTCCTTCGCCGCATCTGCAAGCTCCTCTTCCTCCGCGCTCGCCCCGTCTTCGTCTTCGACGGCGCCACCCCGGCCCTCAAGCGCCGCACCCTCGCCGCCCGCCGTCGCCACCGTGACGCCGCCCAGGCCAAGGTCCGCAAGACCGCCGAGAAGCTCCTGCTCTCCCACGTAAGTCACCTCTCCCTCCCCTCTCCCCTCTGCATGCGTGCGTGCGTAATTTAGGTATTCCCCCCACTGTTGATGATGTGGATGATGGTAGATTTAGAGGGAAATTAACCGCTATTCCGAATCGTGCAATACACATTGATTAGTGGTGGACGCAGTATTTGCACAACACACCCTATTTCGATCTTAGTACAAAAGAACTTAGTATGCTTTGATCATGTGAACAAGACGAACTTAGTATGCTTTGATCATGTGAACAAGACGATGCTCTACTGTGGTCCATGTACTACTTTTGGAGGATGTTTCGTTGCATTTCTAGGCATAAATGTGTGATTCAACTTGTGTTTTTTAATAACATGGTTAACTAAGTTAATTCTGCATGTACCATAAGTTAAGGGGCCAATTTATTTCACCGATTTCCTTCCTATTTGCCTCCAACCCCGGAGACAATCCTATTACAAGGTTGATCTGTAATGCAGAAAAGCAACTTATCTTGAAAGTGTAGTAGGCTTAATGGAGAGTTGTTTTGACCTATAAAATTTATTGGTGAGGGTACACTTTACTTGCAGTAAGTTTCTGTTTAACCTTTTTAGTTTCTTGTCATGGATAGTCCAACAATCCTATCACAAGGTTGACCTGTAATGCAGAAAGCAACTTATCTTGAAAGTGTAGTAGGCATAATGGAGAGTTGTTTTGCCTATAAAGTTTATTGATGAGGGTATACTTTACTTGCAGTAAGTTTCTATTTTAACCCTTCTAGTTTCTTGTCATGGATAGATCGTCGTCAATTCATGGTAAATGTGCCTTTTCTTCCTAATAAGACATATTCTTTGATGATTATTCTTTTAGTAACAGTATGTCAGTTTTTAGGTGTACTAGTTTTGTAAGTTTGTTGAGCAAGGCAAGATCAAGATATTGATGGTTCTGAACCTGTGGTTGTCAGCTCAAGGCGAGGAAGCTTGAAGAGTTGGCAGCACAAATCAAAAGCGACAGGGTTAAGCATGACGCTAAGGGCAAGCAAGTTGAGAGCAGTAGAGGAGAAGAAACCAAGAAAACAAATGGAGATCAACACCAAAATGATGGCGGCGAGAACAGTGGGGGAACTGGTGCACCAATCAACCAGGAAAAACTAGATGAACTGTGTGTGCCTTCCTGTAATTTCCACATGCTTCTTACTGGTTAAGGTCAGTGATTTGATATTTCTATTGCATGTGTTAAGGCTGGCCGCGTCACTTGCTGCAGAGGACGAGGCAGATTTGATTGACAAAGGGAAACACCATTCTGCAAGTGTTCCATTGCAAGAAGGAGCTGGCATTGATGAGGATGATGACAACGATGACGGAGAGATGATCTTCGTAAGTGCCTGGCTTTTGTTTCTTGATCGAACATACTGTACCATCTAAGTCAATGAAATATCCCCTTTTAGTGGCTTTCTTGTTCTTATATTTCACAAGAGAGCTTGTCTATTTTTTTATGGTACATTGATTGTTTGCTGCATTTGTTAGTGGGTTTAAAAGATACTTGATTTTCTGTCACAATTGCAGCCTATGACTACTGGTGACATTGACCCTGCAGTATTAGCTTCTCTCCCTCCATCAATGCAGTTGGATCTTCTTGTTCAGGTAAAGAGGCCAAATTAGTGGTTCTTTTGTTTGTCCTTGGTACCTTCAACTGCATATGTTTACAAACTAATGAGGGAGATGACTTCTTTCTTTTTTGTGTTCTCTTTAGATGAGGGAGAGAGTGATGGCTGAAAACAGGCAGAAGTACCAGAAAATAAAAAAGGTACTATACTTACTTTTGGATTATCTGCATGGTTAAATATATCATTAATGCTGCTACATTTTAACTATAAAATGTAGTGTATTGTAATTCTAGGAGCTGTTGTCTCCTTTAGTAAATTATTTGTTTTGGGTGGCTATCAGTCCTTGCACCCTTTTATATGATTTCACATAACTTGTGCCAGTTTTAGTAATGAAAGGGTGGCATATATGGTCTTATAATGCCTTGTCTCCTTGCAGGAACCTGCAAAATTTTCAGAGCTTCAAATACAGTCCTATTTGAAAACAGTTGCTTTCCGTCGAGAGATAGATGAAGTTCAGAGATGTGCTGCAGGTAAGGGTGTTGGAGGCATCCAGGCATCGAAAATAGCATCAGAAGCCAACAGAGAGTTCATTTTCTCTTCATCATTCACTGGCGATAAACAGTAAGTGATGTGTCACTTTGTATCTTTGGATGTGTGCATCAATTAAAGTATATAAACATCACATTCAGAGGCTGGCCATTTTGAAATTTCCAATTATACATATATCTTTTTGTGATATTCCATTGTAATATCAGTTAGTTGATTATAATTGCTTCTCTATATCAGGACTTTGGCGCAAAAAGGTGGTAAGGAGCAGATTGCTGATTCTGTTAAATCAAAAAATGTCATTAGTTCCGCTGTCTTCAAATCCAACTCCGCAAGTAGTTCTAGAACAATTAACCCTCATAACAGTGCATCTTTGAGGGATTTTGGGCCTGATGTTGAGACTTATCATGATGAGAGAGGACGGATTAGAGTAAGTAGGGTCAGAGCAATGGGAATTCGTATGACTCGTGATATTCAAAGGAATTTGGATTTTATCAAAGAGCATGAGCAGGTCAAAAGTAGGCGACAAACCAATGTAGGCAAAGAATCAACTAGCAATGATGAGCCCCCAGATTTTCCTGAACATCTTTTTGAATGTGATGGGCTGCAGAGTTCTCTTGGGCGTAGTGAAGATTTGGCTGAAACTGTCAATGACAACCATAACTCATCATCACTAGCAGGAGGATCTGATAACATTTCTGAGAGTTCCTGTCATGGAAGCAAAGAAACAATAGAGATATCTTTTGTGGATGATCAAACTGAAGTGAAGGATAATGATGACCAGATATTTTTGCATTTAGTTTCTGGAAATCCATCCAACTTATTTGCTGACGATGATTGTTTGGCCAAAAAACCAGCAGATTCTGATGACTCTCAGTGCATTTGGGAAGAAGGTGTTATCGAAAGAGAAACACTTCCTGTGAAAATTGATGAGAAGGACCATCAACCATCTCTACCGGATGACTACTGTACCGATGATGAGGTGGAATGGGAGGAAGGTGGTTGTGATGTTCCTGGAGTTCCTTCCAGTGGTGGAAATAATCAATGTAAACTACCAAAAGGGGATCTGGAAGAAGAAGCTCTCATACAGGAAGCAATAAGGAGAAGTTTAGAGGATTTTGAGATGCAGGAATCTGAAACTGTGATCCATGAAGATTCACAAGCATCTGTTGAAAATAAATCTCTGCAATCCAATGATGATGTTCCTAAACCATCTGGATCTCCAGGCAAAAGTCATTCCCATTGTGAAGCTGCTCTTGTGAATGAGACTGTGGAAGAAATGGGAATAGAAATCAATTCTGATGAGAATGATGTAACACATGACCCTGGAGTGCCTGAAGCTGATAGACAAGAAAATGAAAACCGAGTTCAGCTGGAGAATAATGATGGACAGGCTGATATGAACAGAGCCTATTCTCTGGATTCTCTTCCTCCATGTAATATTTCCACCAGTACTTTTGCTGCAAAGCCATCCAACTGCTCAAAAGTTCAGGACAGTGATGTGATGGTATATACAACCAGAACTCTTGAAGGGCCCAAGGATGACAGTAAAATTATCAAGCATAACAGAACGGATTCTAATAATTCAAAATGCAACACTGATGATGCTTACATTGGAGAATCCTCCAAATCACCCCAAAAGGATCTACTGATGGATGAACTGGTAGTTGATACTGCCATACACAAAGAAAATCTTATCCAGGGAGATATGAACTTTTCCACTTCTGAGATAGACTATACAAAGTTGAGTGACAATGGTGATAGCCATAGTATGTCAGCAGATAATCTAGAAAAGGAAATATCTCTTCTTAGACAAGAACAGATAGATCTAGGTAATGAAAGGCGAAAGCTTGAAAGTCATGTGGAGTCTGTCAGCAGTGAGATGTTTGCTGAATGTCAGGTTTGCTGCAATCCCTTTCCCCCCGTCTGAATAACTTAAGATTCTTGTGGCGAGGTTTATCTCTGAATTGAGGTCCATTGAAAGGAGAAATAACAGTAAATAATTTATTTTACTAGTACAAATCACTAACTTTGATACCTTTGCATGATACAGGAGTTGCTCCAAATGTTTGGCTTGCCGTATATAATTGCACCCATGGAAGCTGAAGCTCAATGTGCATACATGGAAATGAATAACCTTGTTGATGGAGTTGTTACTGATGATTCAGATGTGTTCCTGTTTGGAGCAAGGAATGTTTACAAGAACATATTTGATGATAGGAAGTATGTGGAAACATACTTTATGAAGGTTTGTCCTCTTTCTGCATCTTGCTTTGTTTCTCTTTTCATTCTTTTCTAGCTGAAGCAATAAGGGAAGTATAGATGTTCTTTTTCAGTTGGTGTTGTAATTTGTTTCAGGACATTGAGTCTGAGCTTGGGCTAACAAGAGAACAATTAATACGTATGGCTATGCTTCTTGGGAGTGACTACACTGAAGGAATTAGGTGATATATGCTAGCAGGAATTTGTCTTGTATTTTTGTTAGATCTTCAAACAGTTTTGCAAATGTACATTATTTCTTAGTGGCAATTGGCTAATGTCTTGCAAGCTAACAATTTGATGGCAATTGCATCTATTAAAATGAAATCAAAATTTCATTTGTTTAGTTGTATTGTTGGATACTTGGATATTCTTATATAAGAAGTGCAGCTCAAATTTTCTTAACCAAATATTGAGTGCAAGTTTTGTTTTCTAGGAAAGGGTTGCCATATTTTTGTTCTGTTAGTAATTGCATTTGGAAAGCCTGTCTAAACTTCAATTTACAAAACTTTGTAGTTTAGTCATCCGTTTTAGTTTTAACATTTGCAAGTGAAGCCTATTTAGCTTATGATGAATTAAAGAAATTTTGTGTCAATAGCAGTTTACTGGATTGTCCTTTTATTTTCATGGTACTTACTGTTTTATAAATAACTAAATAAGACAGCTGTGATGCAAACTTTCATCTAGTCAATTTGTTCTGGTTTGTCCTGCTTATTATTTTATATACTAATACTGGTGCTGCAGTGGTATTGGCATTGTGAATGCTATTGAAGTTATACATGCATTTCCTGAGGAAGATGGACTCCAGAAGTTCAGAGAATGGATTGAGTCACCGGACCCAACAATATTGGGGAAGCTTGACATGGAAACCGGTAGCAGCTCGAACAAAAAGGAACCTGATGGAAATAATTCAGATGGAAAGGGAAATAACCAGGAACCTAATGGAAATAATTCAGATGGAAAGGGAAATAACCAGGAACCTGAATCTGTTGTAGGTTCTTATGATAAACAATCTTCTAATGAGACCCAACAGATCAAGGAAATATTTATGAGTAAGCATGTAAGTATGTTTCCTTTTAGGGAACATCTTGTGAACTGCTGTAATTGTTTTTGTGTTAGGTAAGTGCTTTACTAATATTTACTCTGTACTTGTTATTCTTTATTTATATATCAGAGGAACGTAAGCAAGAACTGGCATATTCCTTCAACTTTTCCCAGTGAGTCAGTAAAAAACGCATACATTTCTCCACAAGTTGATGAATCAACAGAACCTTTCTCCTGGGGAAGACCAGATTCAGGCTTACTACGCAAGTAAGTTGTCTTGAAGAGCGACCTAATTTTTCTGTGAATACAAATAAGCGATCGAACATACCATCCTGTGCATTATGTTTCCTTTCCCTGCATTTTTAGATCAAATCACTTGTAAGGGGATTAGGGTTTTTCTTGCTGGTAACTGGTATTGCTCTCAGTTTATTGACAATATACTGTCTGACATACTGGCAATCAGGCCTTAGCAGCTCGAATATGTAAACTATGCCCATATGCCAGCTTAGTATGCTGCTGGTTGTGCTCACAGACTGGTAAGTAGGCAAAACCCTGAGTAAATTCATAATTGCAAGCAGAGCATTTTCTTTTCTTTTAGTGCTCTGAGATTTTATAATCAATTCGTTTTTATAATGCGGAGTGCCTATTTTCTCCCTTTTGAGAAATGATGTTTTTATTGGCTCAAAAATCTTAAAGCTGTCATTTGTTTGATTTTATAAGTCATCCATTGTTCATCATTATCCGTTTGAAAGTAGTATTGGCCTGGATTGTGTGCGCGCTTGTGGGCATGTGTGAATACAGTTGGCTAAAGTTCTTATATATCAGCATTAGAATTATGGTTATTCTCTTGGCAACGTAACTGGAATGATGCTTATACTATGTGCTTCTTGTACTCTTATGTAACATCATGTTTGGACTGTTTGGTTCTAATAGAAGGTATATTTGAGGTAAGAGGGTTTATCTAATCAAATTGAACCAGAGATTAATTCAAATGGTGTTTTCGTTTCAAGACCATTATGCCCATTCAGAAGTCAACATGGAAATAATGTTAAGTTTCATGTGCAATATTAATTTTATTTGTACAGCACTATGCACAGTGCAAGTAAACTGAAGTTATGTACTCCTAAAAATTGAAAGTCTTGCACTGGAGAGCGGTGAGGAATGGAAGCTAATGTGTAGATTGTAGTTTTCTTGTATTTTATACTGACATCTTGTTCATGAGCTTTATCTTTCACAAGGAGATCTGTATGGGTTTTTTTTCTCTCAAAAAGCAAGAATGATGAATCGATGATATTGAAAAGTATACAGGCCCTATTTCTTCTGATATTTGGTGCAACAAATGAAGATCTAATGTCGAGTTCCTTCAGGTTATGTTGGGAAAGGTTTGGGTGGAGCAAGGAGAAAGCTGATGAACTGCTAGTTCCTGTTTTGAGAGAGTATAATAAGCACGAGGTACTACTCTAGCAAATTATCAACTATATCTACTGCATTCTAGGATGATATGATGTTATGGATATGGAGTGTCTATGCATAGTGTTTCTGAAATTTACTTGCTGTTGTGTTATTTCAGAAGGATGTCACCAACGTTTGAAAAGAAAACTGTACAAACATGAAGTATTATGTTAGCATTTCACTCTTATGTTTAGTAATTTTGGATCTGCTGGTAGTGGTTTAGACATTGTTTTGCAACATTGCCATTTAGACATTTGTGATTTGTCAATTAAAAAATCCAGGTGTTTGGGAGTTCATTGCCTTTTCATCTTATCTGTTATAGCATTTAGGAAATATCTGCCTTTTCAAAATAGAATAGTTACGGTCTTCTGTGCTTCGAATTCATTTAGCTAAGAGTAGGATGGTTTACATGGAATGAGGGTGATCCAAGGTCCAAAGCAAAACCTTGGTAATTGGTTATTTAAAATTCTTGCATTTTAATGTAAAATGTTTTTACTCACATGCAGACTCAGCTGCGCATGGAGGCATTTTATTCATTCAACGAGAGGTTTGCAAAAATTCGTAGCAAAAGGATTAAGAAAGCTATCAAGGGTATTACAGGGAAAAGCTTTGCAGAAACGGGTGATCCTGATCAGGATAGTCCCAGTACTAGTAATGCCACCAAGAAGAAAGGGACAAGCTCCTCTAGCGGTGCCAGAGCTAGAGGGAAAAGGAACAACAACGCTGGACCCAGAAACATGGGAAGTCAAGAAGATCATAAAATTGCTGATCCTGCTAGCTTTGCAGATATGGATGAACTTACGAAAGAAAAGAGCAATGCCAGTAAGAAAAAAAATTGCAAGTCCGTCTGGTCGTTCTAGAGGAAGAGGACGGAGAAGGATGAATGTTGGACATGAGACAACGGGAAGTCAGAAAGATTCTGAAGACAAAATTTCTACTTTAGTTTCAGATGAGGATTCACATGAAAAACATACCAACAACTACAAATCAACAGGATCAACATTACGTAGAGTAAGTTCCCCTCGTTGTTTTGTGTCTTTTCTATTGTATGGTGCTTATGTCATGTTTGTAAGTGTAGTCTTTGACACCACTGCACTGTGCACCAGAAAACTTCTGTCATGGACTATCTTGTATCATGATTGTGTGATGCAAACACTCTAAAAGTTGTTAATGTTAGATGTCCTTGTATACTAAAGTTATAGTTCAGTGTTGCCAGATTTTTGGAATGCTTCAGTTTCTCAGTGTTTGTTCAGATTTTTTGTATTTCTCGCTATCACGCTTTACAATGAGGGAGCTATAGAGAGTTCCTGTACTGGAATATTGGCAACTAATGTTAAGTGCATGGAAAATGTGAAACTTATCCAATATCCATGTTGATGATCCATAGAAAATGTTGTAAAAAACTGTTTTGGCCTAGAAAAACCAGTTACCATTTGTTACTGGCTGGTTACATCCGTTTGTTAGTCCTGCTTGCAGTCACAAATGTGTGTTTCTTTGAGAATCAGAATTGGTGTGTGGATGCCTTTCTTCTGTTCGCCATATGAAGAGCAGTAATATTTGCATTGGAAACAAAACTCATTATATCTGCATGCTGATGTTGTTTCTGCAGTCAAATAGGAAGCGGAAACAGGTAACATACGTGGAAGATGGTCATGAAGCTGATGACAATGATGTTCCCATGCGCCAAATTGATGAAAATGACCAAAGCCAAGCTGCTGCGGGGGACATGGCTGGACAAGACACACAATCTAATCTGGTCCATCAGGATACAACTGAACTGAATAGCGATCAGATGCATACAGATCCATGCAGTGCCGAAGATATGAATGAAGATCCCTTGGGCTTTGAGTTATGCGAGGATCATCAGACGGATTCTGCACCGAAAGACTACCTTTTCACTGGAGGTGGATTTTGTATGGGAGAGGGTGACGAACAAGATACAGCAGGTGATCGATCTGGTGCAGAAATGGAGGATGGAACAAGTGATGCCTGTGAGGATATCGGTGGGTTTTCAGACAGTGGTAAAAGTATGAGCTTGTCGACGACTGGGGTGTGTACAGGGAATGCGAGTATGGAAGCCCGAGGTGCATCATCTTCATCGCAGAGACGTAATGCCAGCCGTGGTTTAAGTGCCATGCCTACGCTTACAAAGCGTAGGAGAAAATCATGATATATTTGCAATGTATCACGCCTTGCTCGCCATTTTGGCCTGCTTTGTTCAAGTGCTGCGTGTATTTCGCATCGGCATTTTGTTCGGCAACCTTGTAGATCATGAGGTTGCTACACTGTTCTGTAGATCAGCTCGTGAATACTAAAATACTGGTGAGAAAATTGTTTCAGTATATCGTTTCGCTAGCTACAGGCTTACAGCCATCGTTGGTATGTATCCATGCATATTCGTTGCGGCAAACATTCAGATCTGTACATCATACCTCTGTTGCTCTATTCCCACGATCATTTAACTGCAAGGCAAAAGTCATATTCGGTGCTGCCGTCAGCAAAGCAGAATTTTTTTAGGAAATGATAGTATACGTGTACGTATGGCAACCCACTATTGCTAATCTCTTACTAGTCACAGCCACTGTTTCTCATACTCTCACCCGCAGCCGTGATAAGCAGCCAGGCGCTTCCTATTTTGCTTCCTTTCCCTTCTCTCCTCGTCTTCCCTACACAAGCAACAGGGAAAACAAGACCAAAAGGCCAAAGCGAATCGGGAGAGGGGGAGGAGAGATGGCACTGACGCTCTTGATGATGAGGTGGCGCGAGAGGGAGGCCATGCTACGGGGGCTACACCCGTCCAAGGCGGCGGTGTCCGCATGGAGGGCGTTCGCCGTGGATTTTAACACATAAAATCATCCTAAGTTATCGTCATTTGTAGAACCTAACATATTCGCCCATCTTATGAAAAATGTTAGTCCACAAATGAATTGTCATTAATTATCAAAACTTCACCACTAACTCATAATAGAGAGACTAAATTCTACAATCTTCTCTTTTTGATAATTCATGACAATCTCAACAAATAATGAGATAAAAGATTGATTTACAAGTATACAATATGTACATAACAATTGTATACTTTAGAATAAGCTTTCAAAGTAATTAATTCATTTGAATGAAAGTGTTTATCTTTGAGATTAATTGTTAGCAAAGCTTACACATCCGGTTGTCATTAATCATCCAACTATTAACATATAATGGAGGAACTAGATGACAACCTAATTATAATTGATTTAATTTAAATGAATCATGAGTATATATAAACTACACAAGCTAATATATTCAAGAGATATATTTCAAAGTAAAGATCCTTAATATGTGAAAAAAGGAATATGGATCAATATTTATGAAACCTCAAAACATAGAGTGAACTTCCCCTAAATGTGTGCATAAAAGAATGTATAATGGAAACACATGCACATATTCAAGTTTAACTATTTATGGAGTTTAATCCATATTTTGGATCTGAGGAAGGCACTAAGTTATAAGAATGTGATGTTGAATGCATACCTCTGTGATTTTCACCTTTTCATCCAAATGAGACTTAAGAGCTATCATAATCAATAAATACATTAGTCTCAAGATAGCATTTGTTATTAATCGCATCCAATTGAGACTAGGCAATATCATAACTAATAAATATATTAGTCTCACAATTACATTTGTCATTATCATCAAAACCAACTTAATGGAGTTTGAACTTACAACATGTTGCTTGGGCAAGCACGACAAAGGATAAGGGGTTGCAGAGATGCTACCGACACAACGATGGGGATGATGACTTTAGCTGGAGCTTGTCGCGGCACAGTTGGTGCAGAGCTACACGGGAGCACTGTAGTGCAGCTGGAGGTGAATGACGACTCCTATCATGTGGGTCCTAGGCACACAAGTTAGAGAGAGTGAGGGCAACGTGATGTAGACGAGGTGCCCGATCTTTCGATGAGATGGATAACTTTCGATTTTGGTGGAGGTGACCCTCACGATCCGACTACAACCGTACGACGACGCTTGCGCCTTAGCAATCGCTGAACCAACTCCGAAGTGTTATTGATCTCGCTGGAGGCGCGATCAACCTGAACACGAAGTTCAATCCCTGCGAGCAATCGAAGAACTAGCAAGAATAAGATATAGGCAATCTGACATTGCGAATATGAATGAAGCACAAATTATATTGCGAAACACAAAGGTGGGATTCCGAAGATGTCTTGACAGGTGGTCGTCCAACACAACTGAAGAACAAAAGTTTGCACAATGGCTAAACCTAAATTCAACGAAATCCAAGTCTTAGCAACGGAGGCGGCGGCTCCTTTATAGGGAGAACGACCAGGGGGCGTCCAAGGGTACGCCCTAGGGTTACAAGGCCCATGGGCCCAAGTGGAGGTGGCGCAGCACCCTTTTTGACTCGGACTCAGAAAATAACGTGGAGTAATTTGATGATTACGGCCGGCTCAGGTGGAATTTGAAGATGAGGTTGGATCCGTTGGAAAATAGACTTCCTAAGCTTTCCATGAAGTACAAGAACGTCCCAATCGGAGTCCGTATGAGGAAGTTATGCCCGTTTGAACTTGGTACCAACGCAGCAGTCCGAATCTGATTCCAGAACGTGTCCAACTCGAATTCTTGTTTGGCTTGGCCCCAAAGTGACGTGGTGAACTCCATTATTCCATCCAGGCATGTCCATGACTCCACGTCCTTCTCCTTCATCCTTTCCCAGGTTCCTAAGCACAATTAAATCACTTGCATTAGGTAGCGGTCTATTCTCAATAATATATGAACCTAGGAATGAATTCACCTGGTAATTAAGTTGACGAGCACGAGCTCGAGTGAGTGGTCCTTGCAACCCTTGCTGTGGCTGAGTTGTATCCATGGAAGGGATGTCCTCATCACAACGTGAGAGAGAAGGCGGTTCGGCGGAAATGCGCTTTTGCGCAAAGAAAGCGGGAAAGTAGAGGCCGCTCGGCGCATGGAATAGAGGTGGGCTGGAATAGTGACATGCTAGGCCGAGGGAAGAGTTTTGTCCCAGGGGCCAAAATGATTTTAGATTTGATTTTCTAATTGATTTAATTGCAGTATTCAAGGTTGAATTTTTAAAATTAGCAAATCAACTCAAAAAATCATGAAATTTTTTGGAGAGGAACTTTAGAATATGCAGAGCTCAGATAAATTATTTTTATGCTCTGTTCAGGTTTTAACAATTTTAGAAATTCCTTTTTGTCTGCCAAAAATGCAAAACCATTTCTATAATGCTTAAAAATTCTAGGAAAATCCCAAAAAATGCATAAATGATGATTTTAAAATAATTATATAGGTTTTTAGGAAATTTGGTTGCTATAAGGGGGGGGGGGCATGGAGGCTACCATGGCCAAGGGCGATGGTAGTGGCAACGTAGGAGCATGTGGATCTGGCGGAGACAAGTGTCAATGGGCACCAGGAGCATGCAGAATCAGTGAGGGTGAGCAGTGGCGGCGAGATGGGGTAGGCTTGGAAAGAGAGATCGTGGGAGATGGAGAGGAAGCTTAGACCGATTGAGCTCGGGGAGGTAGGAGGAAGTAAGAGAGAGGAGAAAACAGAAGAGGAAGAAGAACTTATGGCAAGTGGGGCCAAGCAAGGTTTTTTAAAATTTTTTCTAATTGAGCTTTGTTGACCCAGCAATAACTATCCACCTGGATGCTACATCAGTGAAACTTGTACAAGTGGGTGTCATGTCATCCAAAACCAAGGTGATTTATGGCGAGTAGTTGATTTGCTCCGATTTTGATAATTGAGGGGTGAAAAGTGAACTGTTTCGTAGTTGAAAATATAATTTGGATGTAGGACATAATTTCAAGAGTGTAAATGGGACTTCTTCCTAGAAAACATTAGACATCAATTCCTTTATAGTCCATACTCTACATTTGTTTTGGAATGCAGAAATTCCATATAACATTATATAAATTTTATAAAAAAAAAACAGTTCAATTTCTCGTGTTTCAAACGGGAGTTCCTCGTTTTGCCACACCTATTTCCGTATGTTTGGACGCAGTTTTCTGTCTTTTTAGAAGCCTGCGCTGCCGCCTGTGGCACGGCAGCGTCGCGGCGCGGACTCCAGCCCGGCCCGATCAACTAACCCTCCGCGTCCCGTCGCCATCGCGTTTCCACCAATCCACCGTCCCCGCCTTGCGCTCCGACGACTCGCGCGGATTCGCAGCTGTTCTGAGAACAACCTCGGCCGGCCGAAGCTTCGGCGTCGCGTCTCAAGGGTGGTTCCAGTTCGCGGGGGCGGTTTGGTCGACTGGTAGCGGGAGAGCCTTGCGCCCGCGCCGTGGAACCGTGGAGGCAGTGTTGTGTTGGTGAACTGGCTGGTAGATCTCTTGGGAGCCAGAAGTATGGCGCTCGGCGCTCGCCTCCTCCTTGGTCTCGCGCTGCTCGCCGCGCTACTCGCCGTCCTCCTCCAGCTCTACCGCCTCAGGAAGCCGGTGTGTTCTCTATTTGTTTTCCCCCAAATCAGTTTTACACTGCCTTGAATTTGATACATCTTTAGCGTGTGAGCTAGAGCTCGCGTGTTGTCTAATTTACGGAAGCTGCGTTGACGCTTGCAATCAATTCAGATCCAAAATTTACAGTAACCTTCCTTATTGGTTAGACGTATCCATATGCTAAGACCTTGATCTAGAGCATATCTGTGGTATACTACAATTTGCAACTTATATGAGCTTGTAGTGAAAACAAAGGGGTGCTAACTGTGTAATGGACTTTTAATCGTGGCTTCTCCGAGTTATAGCTTTATGATTTAAGAAACATTGCCATTTTTTAGCTCTCTAACTTCCTGAGGTTGTAACACCCTCACATCTGCTACAATGTGCAGAGGTTGTGGACAGTGGAGGAGTTGTCGATATACAACGGAACGGATGAGGGGTTGCCCATACTGCTCGGGATTTTGGGGTATTCACACTTCTCTCTCGTATATCTTTATTTCTCTTGCAGATTTTTACTATTGTATAAGCTGGGAACTTTCAAGTGGCAAGCCGTGTTCAAAGTTTTTCCCCTGTTGTTCACAGGTTATGATACCTTAGTTTGTTGTTTCAATAGAAAAGAAGTTCAATCTGTTTGGTTGTGAATGCGAATTCAAATATACCTACACATTGTATAAGTTTTATGCATGGTGGTTTTACTTAATTCCATTATCTTATCTTGGTCATTCAACTGCTTGGCCATTACCTTCCTTTTGTTTGGTAATGCAGCTCAGTGTTTGATGTCACAAAAGGAAGGTCAAATTATGGTCCTGGAGGAGGTTATCATCACTTTGCCGGCAGGTTACCATCTTATACTTGGAATTCTATCGTTGTAAGCTGTATGTATAAGATTGTAGCTGTTTGTGTTGCACTTCTACAGCACTAGTGTATTTTCGTGCTAAGTTCTTGTTCTCGAGTCTGGACGTAAATAATATATGCACAATCTCTTGCTATAAACTTGAGGAGATTATACTTCTGTGGGGTCAATAGATTCCAAAATGTCATAACAGGTCTGAAAGCACTATTTGAATTGTTTGTGTCATACAATTCATGTTCACTAGGAGTATAAAATAAGCTATTCAACTTTTGGCCCACTCTAGGATAGTTCTTAAATTTTTGATGAACTTCAAAGAGCATATCTTATTTTCCTTGAATTTTTTCACATGCTGATATTAAAACAGCATTTCCATTACAGGGATGCATCACGGGCATTTGTTTCTGGAAATTTTACAGGTAAGGTTGTACATATGATTGCTAGTTAGTTACATTTAGTAAATCAGTTAGGTAAACATGAATTGATGTTGGCCTATTGAGCTAAATTTCTGGACCTCCTTGATCTACATCTAATTTACGATATAATTGTTTTGAACTGCAAACTTTGTAAAAATATTCTTCTGTTTGATGTTTATTTAGTGGTAACAAAACATCAACGGTTCATGAAACTATATAAGGGACATGGGAAACAGCAATAGAAAGCACATTTGTATATTGGCTATATTATAGAGGTACGGGTGATGATGAAGCAACTTTGTTATATCAGTGGAATTACTGGGTTAAATTGCATATTTAGTTCTGCTTTAGCCCCATTGTTGAATCAGTAATCTTACCCATACTTTGCCTCTTCAAGAACCAATGCTTGATTGAAATGTCTAACACACCGTCCTGTCAATTTCCTGGAAAACTGCCGAAGGGGGTTGCAGTTACTACTTTGTGCATTAGGTGTGGGGATAAAAAGAGATGAAAATAAGTAGTGTATTGGGTTAATGTATTTTATTTAGCGTCTTTTAGATTTAACATGTGGATCCAAGCTGGAAAGAAAAAGGGCCTGGATCAGTAGTTAAATTAATTTTTTGTTCATAAAATTAGCAGGGAGGTTTGGTTAAGACATAAGAGTAGGTACACTGGATCAAGAATAAATAAAATGAGGTTCATCAGACTCAGCCCCTATGTGATGAAGAGGGTGGTAAAATGATATTGTTATAGGTAACTTAGAATCGTTTTTTCCTTGTTAAAGTTCTTGGCAACTAGGTAAATTTCAGCTTCTCACAGTAATTGACAGAACTGGGTATGCTTTCACATTGTTCCTTTTTAGTATGTTTAATTTTACTGGGGGTAGTTGATATGTGAATTCTTCAAAATTAAAGCACAACCATCATGGCGACAGAAGATCGTATGGAGTTACGAAACAATAATCTCTTTTGTGATTCAACAGGTGATGGGTTGACAGATTCTTTACAGGGCTTATCTAGCATGGAGGTACAAGAACACAGTACGCATGGTTTATTTATATTCATAATTCTTGTACAACCTATCTAATTCTCTGAGGCTTAAGAGAAATTGTTAGAAAGGACTATAGTTAAGAAGTCTAGGGGTAAGATTGTTAACTTCAATTATAATATGTTGTTTGGCCTCTTGCTCCAAGTCTTCTGCAAAGTCCTAGTTAACAGATTACTTGATCAACATACCAATTACCCATCATTTTCTTATGTGAAAGCTCATAGTAATTAAACCTCAGATTACTTGATCAACATACCAATTACCCATCATTTTCTTATGTGAAAGCTCATAGTAACTAAACCTTTCTTCTTATGTAGCTATATGCTTCTAGCTTGCATGGACATAGGTGCAAACATGTGTAGAAAATAGTTGTGCTGACACAATAAATCACTAACACTGTCAAAGATATGAAAATGTCACCTCAATCTTTGTATTATGTATATTTTATGAAGCGTTGATGGAAACCAGCAACTTAATGTAAACATCCATATTTATTTTGGCGGTGTTTCTTACATATGCGTACTTTTGTAGCTTAATATCATGTACAAAGTTTTCATTTTTCTCTTTTCTGGTTGCTGAATTATTCAATATTTAGATTTGTAACTTCCTTTCAGGTAAATAGCATTGTGGACTGGAGGAAATTTTACTTTGAGAGATACATGTGAGCTTCTTTCTTCATTGGTTGATCAAAGTTACTTTCATTTCATATGATTTCTTTCTGAATATGAGGAATTTATTTAAGAGGGCATCTTCATGCTCTTGATGTTATTTTTCCTTTCGCTCTGGTCAACCATAAAGCATGAGAGATTCATATGATCTCTCTATTCTGTTCAATGTTTGAATGTTTGTAATGTTTTGAAATCTGTTACTTATGCGGTATTGTTGATGTTATAACTTATATGCTTATTCTCTCCAAAAAAAATACATAATGTAGATGCATATGCCATGTGAAACATGGTAAAGTTATTGTGGACATAGTGGGTCATGTAATAAAATCTTTACTTGATTGATGCCATGAGGGTATACCTGTAGTGTAGTAATATTCCAACGTTTAATGCAGATTTGCTGGTAAAATTATTGGACGCTACTACGACAGTCAAGGCAATCCTACAAAATATCTGAAGGGTGTAGAGGTAAAGGCAAAAAGAGGTGCCCAGCTTCTTGAGAAGCAGAAGAGTGAGGAAGCGAAAATACCCAACTGCAATTCAAAATGGAGCCAGCAAGAGGGTGGAGAAGTAAGTACCCTATTGCTGCTGTTCACAGTTTATCTTGTTTTTCTTAAAATACCTCATGAATTTACTGGTTGAACTAAACTTCATCTTACCAAGCTTCGAATTCACACATGACACACCAAAAATATTCTGACCTGCACTTTACAAACAGAGTATATTACCCCTTGGTAGGGCAATAGGGTACTGTTTAGAATTTATCGGGCCTCTGGTGGGGCTATAACCATCTCAGGCACTCATTTTGATTTTTCGGGTTGGTTGCTGATGATTCTTGGCAGTCACCAAGAATAAGCTGGTAACAAATTGTGTCATGGAGCAATATATTTCGGAAAAAACACATAAGAATTAACCGGTATTAATGAGTCGTCACATAAAAAAAAACATTAATGAGAATCAGCAATAACTTTGTGTAACTTGTTGAGATTGCTCCCAAACCCAGTGCCTATGGGCTACTGTCTAGTGTGTACTGATCTTTTCCTTCACTTTTCTCGTCCTTGCTTAGACCTACTGTAGGAATCATATCTTTGATGGGTGCTTGGCATTGGTATTCTAGCCACATGTGATGAATAGTAGTGCTGGTACTCCTGTCACCCTCTGAGGTAGCAATATGTACATATTCATACCTAAGGGCTGTGGCTTTCCTGGGGGCGTGCTATGCCCCGCAAATTCGATATAAGAAAGTCTGAACAAAGCAGTTTAAATCACACATTTTGCTTAACATGACCATTTCTGAAAACATTCATAACATTGTACTACTTGTGTTAGGTTTGGTGCGAAACAGGCTATCCAAGATTAGTCAGGAGGCCGGGTGACATAGCTCTGACCGGAAAAGTTAGCCAACGGTGTGCCTGTTTCCAGCAAGAGGAGCTCGACAGGCCAGGGCTAGTGGTGTACGAAGGGTGTGATTATCTGTCTAATTCCTGCAAAGTGAAGTAGAGTGTACACTTGCCTTCCCTTGTTCATGCAATGGTCCCTGGCTACTCATTGCAAGACTACTGACAGCAATCAGATTCAAAAAGCACCAGCCATACATCATGATCATCTGTTCTGCGAGTAGTGGATCGATCCGTTCTGAATATCTAATGGAATCGTCTTGCTTCTGAATTGACGATACGCAATTGATTGGTAGACTGCGTGCAATGCAATCAAATCGTATGATGGAAATCCATTCATGTAGCGCAAGGGATGCAGAGGCTGTCCATGACGCTCCCAGCTGCCATGGGGCCTTGGCTATCGACTGATCGACGCTATCTTCACGATGCAGTCAAGGGACACAGCTCAGTCCCGTCCTACTCTTCATGATCCATGCACCTCAACGAGACTGCTGAGTTTAGCTAGTCCGATATATGCCGTGAAAGATAATCTGTCACAGATTTGGCTCGCTTAGTCGCTTGAGCTAATAAACTGACAGACAAAGCCAAGCTACCTCGTGATTTCATCTTGAATTTGAGCTCAATTCGATCTCCACGAGGATTAGGGTGGTGATCGGTTCGGCTGAAAAGCTCGTGGCTTATGGCTGAAAACACTGTAGCTGGCTGAAAAAAACACTGTAGCTGACAGAGGCTTATTTAGTATAATTAAATTTAAAAATATCAAAAATATGTTAGCCCATTACGTATAATACAAACGAATACGGAAAAAAAAGAACCGGCAAAAAAGCTCAAGAAAAAATCAAAAGTTCAGAAAAAGACAAAATTAATAAATAGTAAAAAATAATTCAGAAGTTCAAGCCAAATTGATCGGAAACAAGGTGATCATGACCGCAAGTGTGCAACTTTTGAGTGATTGGTTTGAGCAGATCACATGCTAACCGGAGCCTGGCATGCTCGCTGTAGTCGCTGACACGCACATTCCCATACACCCAAGCTGTCGTCACCCCATTAGCTCTGGGCTCTGGTCCGCGGGCCCCACCAAGCATCCTGTCTCGTTATTGCAGGTGGTGGCACTTGTCCACCGAATTATTCACCTGGGGTGTGCGTCTGCATCACCGCATTTCATTGCGCCGACTTTCTCCGAGCAAGGAGGAAGGGGCATGCTTGATGCGTCACGTCATGGGGCAGAGCTTGCATTCCCCGTGGCATGAAGGATACTAGCCACGTAGGCGTGGCGCCACGCCACGCCAGCCACCGTGTGGACCGAAGTAAAAGAGACGACAATTTACAGGGGTTTAATAAAAAAATCGAGGACACATGCGTAATTTAGGAAAAACCGAAGGTTTTTTTCGTAAAAAACCGAGGATCTGTAAGGACCTGTACGTAAGTAAATAAGGACCTATACGTAATTCTGGAAACCCGCGGGGCGCAATCAAAAATTTTTTTAGGAAAAAAACTTGCAGGGACTTTTTCGAAAAAATCCAGGGACCTTTTCGCGAGAAAAAAGGATCTATACGTAATTTTCGGAAAATCGGAGGGAATTGCCTCCCCCGGCCGTACGCCAAAACGGGCGACACGCGCCGGCCGGGGGGAGCGCGGGGGGGGACGTGGCCTCGCCTCGTCGCCGGAACCCTTCCGGGTTTGTTTGGGGTATGACATGGCATTCGCCAGTAAGGCTGCACTTGCACCCTGCGAGCGATCATTTCGGTCCCGCTCTGCACGGATTTTGGGGCAAACGACTTCAGCTTGCGTTTGTTTTTAGTTTTTTGCTTATTTAAATTAAAATCATTTAAAATTTATTAGTTTTTAATTTTAGTTTATTTTGGCTTTTTCGTTTTTGTATTTCTTTGCATTGTTTACGGCGATATAACAATTTTTTTATTTTTCCATTAAATTTTCCTCATTTTTAAAAAAAATATAACGACCGCTACAATGTAATTTCGGCCAGAAGCCACAAGCCGAAGTCCACAGTCAAAGCATGAAGCCCATTGGAGCGTTGCCTCTTATTTTGGCTTATAGCTTGTGGTTTTTCATTTTTCTGATTTTTCGGACATTTTTGCTTTTTTTTCTCTTATTTCTTTGCATTGTCCGTGTTGATATAACTTTTTATTTTTCGTATTTAATTATATAAAATAAACCAACAATAACTACAACGTAAAAGTAAACTATAAACTCCGGTTTATAAACCACATAGTGCAGACCCATCGCGCCGTTGGGCCATTAGGCGACATATTTACAATCGCCCAACAGTCAGGCGACTTGAACATATCGCCCAATCGTCGGGCGACTGCAGTTCCAGTCGCTCAACTGTCGGGCAACTAAAACTCACCTATTTTTGCACGACTGGGCCCCTGACCGCGTATGGGGGTAAATGATAATTATTGTAGGCAGATAACATTTAACAATTTTGTCTATGAGTTGTATTTTTTCGAAAAAAAGGGAGACAATGTCGGTTGGTCCATTTATGATTTTCGTAGATTATGAATGGTAGAAAATCTGTTAAATTTATAGTAACAATTTACGATCATCGTATGTTATTGTAGAGCAAGAAATTTTGTGAAATTTTATTTGAGAATGATTGAGATAGCAACAATTTGAAAGTACGAAGGTAAGTGATATTGTTATGCAACCGGTAATTCATACATGGAGGGGAACTTATTTTTCCATGTTGTTGGATGCCTTGCTACGCGAAAGAATTGACTACGAAAAGACGAGGGCAAGTGTTTTTGCGACTTAAAATAGACTTTGTAATAAAGCTGGACGTAACACGGTGCATAGGGTTTGGTTACATACATAAAAAATAGCATCATGCACGATGTAACAAAACGAAGCACTCATACGATATATATATATATATATATATATATATATATATATATATATATATATATATATATATATATATATATATATATATATATATATATGCGCCTTTTTGGAATGAAAATAAATTTGATCTTCGGGGGACTAGTGCGGAATGACCCGACCTACTGCGTGGACCAGAGCCATTTTTCCTTCCTTGTGAGCTTGGCGTTGAACTCCTCGGCGGCCTCTTTGGCGTTGGTCGTCATTTCTTTCTTTTTCTCACGCTCCCTACGCGTGCAAGCCTCGAAATGAGCTTTTCACCTCCTGTTGTATACACTCGGTTTGCTCATCATTATGGCGCTCCTCCTCCCAGATCTTGTAGGCCTTTTTGACATCTCACTCCTCAAAGTCAAGAACCCACTAATCATGCAGGTGGATCTTTAGGTCAATCAACTTGCGATAGCCACATAACGGTTCAGGGGACTGTGGGTAGACGGAAGAAGTTGTTAGTGCGTACTTTAAAAAGAAATAGTAGGGGGAACACACTGTAACTGGTTCTTACCAGCTGCTGATAGCTGCTCGTGTCTCGACAGCGTACACAGGAGTAGTTTGTGCAACCCCAATAACGCATTCCCAGGCTGAGCCGCTGCTTACACTTGAAAAACTTACATGGGTCTTTATACCAACAGAGGGGCGGCGTCTCTCCCTTCGGCGGGTGTTGCAGCGAACACTCGATTGGAACGTTCGGAGTGGGGTTGCTGCTACAGGGGTGTCATTGCGGGGAGCTGACCTCCTAGCATGCTTCGCTTGTTCGGCCTGGGTCACCGTAGCCCTTACTTGTTCATTGCGGGCCGTAGCAGACCTTGTTAGTTGGCGAGTCTTTTCCCATTGCTTCATCATCTTATTCCATTGCTTCTTTAGCCTCTTATCCATACCGACGTGGTGAAGCACTCTGGCGTAGTGTTGGGTTTGGTTGTATAGTGTTCTCTCCTAGATCTCTTTTATCTCCTTTTATAAGGCAAAGGGTTCGCATTGTGTATTTATTTTCATGTGAGTAGCCTACGAGACAGAGTGATGCCCTGTCTTTCGAAAAAGTTTCTAATGAAAATCTGCCCCGTCTGGGTTTCTCATTGTGCAAAACTATACCCTTTGGTTTTGTCACTGCATAAAGCTGCCACATCTAGCCTTTTCACTGCACAAAGCTGCCTCGTCTGATCTTGTCACTGCGTGAAGCTACACCCTTTGGTCTCGTCCCTACGCAAAGTTAGCCCTTCTGGCCTTGTTACTGTGCAACGCTGCCATGTCTAGTCTTGTAACTACGTCTAGCTACCCCGTTTGATCTTGCCACAATGCAAAGCTGCACCCTTTGGTCTTATCACTTTGCAAAGCTAGCCCATCTGGTCTTGTCACCGCACAAAACTGCCCCATTTAGTCTTGTCACTTTAGGACCTAAGGAGAAGCTGTGGGTAAGCCAGAGCATCATATCTGCGATTTGAGCATTCTCGCCGTTCGGGTGTACTAGAATGGCTTACGCAAAACTGCTCAAGTCAACACTGTTCGGACCTTCACGAATGGTGCCCACACCGTAACACACTTTCAATGTAATGGGTATCGGCATTACTGATGCCTACCTACAAATATTTTCAATGCTCCAACTAGTCTATTCGCATCCCAGATTATAGAAGTATTGATATACTGTAATTTACATTTTTATGACTGTTCATCTATCATGACCAACTACACTGTCCCCATAGTGTAACCCATCCTCGTTCGCACTGACACTACTCCCTTTTCTTTCACCCAATAAACATCAACTCCCTACCGGCTCCCACACGCACCAACGCCGCTCTTCTCTCGCTGCTCGAGCTCTCTCCTATTGTAAATAATTTCTAATGGGTTTCGACAATTTACATGACATACTGATTTAAATGCCAATGTATCAGTTATAACGGTACGTGTGAATTTTCAATGTACGAACGACATCACATTCATTCGTAATTAACCATAAATGTTATGTAATAATGTTTTGCACAAAGCCAACTATTTACTTCGTACAAAGTATTGACTAAATTTTGAACAACTATAATTTTCTATGGATATTTATTTTGTACATAATATTGACTAAATTTTCTACAACTAAATTTTTTTACTAATTCTAATTTGCTACGGATGCTAATTTTCTATAACTATAATTCTCTACAGATGCTAATTTTTTTATAACTATATTCACTAAATTTTCTACAACTATAAGTTTCCACGGATGCTAATTTTCTATAACTATATTGACTAAATTTTCTACGACTATTTACTTCATACGAAAATTGTACTATTCTTTTCTATAGCTATAATTTTCTACGGATCCTAATTACACACTAAATAAACTATTTATTTTATACAAAAATACTGAGTATAACATACAAAAAATTTACCTCGCACAAGTAGTGAAATCTCTTCTTCTTTCTCTCCATTTCCTCTCTTTTTATCTTCTTTCTTCCTCTTCTCTTTTTCTCTCTTCGCGACGCGGCGTCGGTGATGGAAATGGTCAGGGCTCGGCCGGAGGCTGATTTATATGCATGTCCAGTCGCCAAACGGTTGAACGACAGGTCCTAGTCGCCTGACTATTGGGCGACTGCAATTATGTTGCCTAACGGCACATGGATAGCCTCCGTGTTGTGCGGCTGTTGGGTGACAGGTTCCAGTCGCCCAATGGTTTGACGATTGGAGATCATTCCTGTAAAAAAATTTTACGTGGGTATATTTCTGTAATTTCGATTAAAATTAGATTATCTATTAAAAAAATCGAGTGAAGTACCACATTTATATAAGTGATGTTGATTTTTTTCGATGCATATATTCTCATGGTTGTTGCCAAACTTTCAACGCGCACTTCTCAAATTCAGGCAGCGCATGATGGGATTCGGATCCTCTCCGTGGAAGAAAAGCAAGGCGCCGAATTGCATTATTCGTCCTCTGTGACCCGTCTTGCGTTGAAAAATCAATGCTTGAGTTGGGAGTGGTTTGGAACAAAAGCTAAATCCCTGTTTTCTTCTAAAAACTACAATTATTTGAAATATTTCATGTAATTCCTGTAAAATTTTTATGAAATTCCTGAGTTCGAAATGGAGGCCTAATTGTATAAGATGTTTTCATATTGGAACTTTGCACGTTAGATATATGCCGCTGAAATGGGGCATCATAGTGTCTGAGCACTAAGCTTCCCTACTTTTGGATTACTTTTAGATGCATGCAAGAGATATTGATTTGGAAATGAATTCATTGATTAATATGCTGAATCAATTATGGATGAAAAGTCTTAATCATGGATGGAAATTCTCAATCATGGAGCCTGAGATCATGGTGTCCCTGTTATTTATACTATATATATATCTCAATATGCAATTTCTATTGGCCATGTTTGGAAGGTAGGAATTTTTCTAAAAACATGAGGAAACTGAATTTCCTGCAAAAATCCTAGGAAATTCATTAGTTCTTAACTGGGTTTGATTGTACAATATGTTTGCACATTAGGATTTCTCATATTGATCCGACGATATGCAAATTGAGATGGGGTCTATAAGTAGAAAATCGCTTACAATAGAGCTGATTTTCAATTCTGTTGTCCACACAAAAATCTATGAGTTATGACTGTACAATGGACCCTGCAATCTCAAGCTCTGGCTCCACCATCTCTCACCATCAAACTCCAATGAAAATTCCAAATTCTAATGAAACTAGCAGATTGGGCTGCACAATTGCATGGTGTGGTGTAGCATAATATACATTTATGCAATTCCAAATTTAAAAATCTATATTTTGCAATCTAAATTTGAATTTAGGATATTTGATTTCATATTTAATTCCAAAAATTATTTTGAGATCTCTCTCTCTGTGTGTGAAGTAGGATTGAGAGGTGGCTCCATCAAGGAAGAAATTTACAGTCTCAACCTTTTGTATTAAACGTAGTGCTAGATATTTCTTTTTTAAAAATTAATATATCTTTAAATCAACTATTGAATCTAAGCATTTAAAATTATGGTCCATCAAATTAAAAATTAGATATTTTTAGATCTTTTCCAAATTAATATATGAGTCTCTTCTTTTCAGCTTATAAAAGTTGATTTTCTACGGCAACTATCTTTCAAATAGAGTGTTTTTTCAAGACGGGGTCTACAAGTTGATTGTAGTATATAATGTAGCGACTTCATTTATTTCAGCCGAAACTGCATATGAGTTTCTGTTACTCTGTATTTCTTCTCATGAACAGACTAAAAACCAAAAGATATAGCCAAAAATTATAAGCCGAAACAAAAAAGAACATGCCCTATATCTCTAAGATAACTATTGAATCTAAGAGTTTATCAATTTAATGGTCAGATTTTTGTTTTTTGTGAGAAATTCTAGCATATTTCCTATTTTCTTAGAAATTGTAAAAACGCTTGGTATCGATTTTTAATAGATAGTAGATACATGCATTCTTTTTTTAGTTTTAGCATAAGATAAAAACTTTCAATGCCATACTCTTAAAAAGTTGGATCCGGATCCTGCCGCGGGGATCCAACACGTACGACCCAGCACCCAACCATGACCGATCGACCCAGTGCTAGCACTAGCAACAGTATGGAAAATAGGGTTTAGGGGCTGTTTGGTTGCTAGCCATATTTTGCCAACAAAAATTGTCACACTTGCCTAAGTTGAGGTGCTCAAATTCTTTGCCACACCTTAGCAAGTCTAAGGGAATCTTGCCACATTTTTTTGAGTCATTGACACGTGTGACCTAGTTTGCTGGAAGGGAATCTTGCCACAACTGTGGCTGCAACCAAACAGCTCCCAAAGTTGATTAAACTTGTCTAACCTTAGTCGTGGTAAACTATGACTGGCAACCAAACACCCCTAAAGTTGATCAAACTTACCTAACCTTACGAGCTTGTTCTTGCCTCCCGGACCCCAAAACCCGTAGCTAGACTAGAAATACCAATTGGGAGCACCGTAGTGGAGTCACGAAATGGTGTTCGGCGTATGACTCTTTCATTATGCGTGTACTCTGTCTTCCTCCTATTCTACTGTAATTCCTCCACCTCTGTGTGCGTGCGAGTGGATGGAGAGAGAAACAGACGATCGAGTGTGTGAAGCGTAGCTGCTGCAGCTGCTCTCGAGTTCACCTACGTACGGGAAAAGGGAAAAAATTGGATGTGTGTGCGAGAGAGGAGAGAGAGACGCAGCAGAGAGAGAGAGAGAGCGAGCGAGCAGCAGAGAGAGAGAGAAAGACAGAGCGAGCAGCAGGGAAGATGGAGGGAGAGAGAGAAGCAGCTGTGCTTCGTGAAGCACAACATCATAATAGGTTGTCGCGGTCAGAGCATGCAAGGCACGCCTCAAAAGAACCGCGCCTGAAACTATCATGAGCTTAGACCAGCAGAGCGCGCAGTAAAATTTCGGACTCGCATCGCATTTCATCGCACGCATGTCCTACGAGTTCTTCTTGACCTCACCTCAGTCTCCGTACATATGCATGCGCCCATCCGCTTCGTATGCTACTGCTAATGGCTAATGATGCTACATCTAATCTACTCCCTTTTTTTGTGTGTGTAGATTATAGGCCAAAGGAAAACCATGCGTGATGGTTTTAGGTACATCAAGCTTAGCTAGATGAGACGGGTGTGAGCGATCAGTGAGACATACAGCGACATAAGTTAGGCGCAAGGCTGCCATCTTTTGAAGGCGGCCGTTTAGTGACTAAGCTAGTGGGTGTGGCCTGTCCTAACTCCTAACCAGGCCACGACTCCAGAGTAGGTGCTACTAGCCTACTACTAGGGTAGTAACAATACATCCATTGCTTAGGTGAGCACCACGCAAAAGCGTACGCGCGCACCGCACGGCACGGCGCGCCGGCCGGCCGGCTGCCGTCACGCGACACGCCGCTCGAAAGCGGCCGTCCAAGCGGCGAAAGGCGAGGAGGAGGAGGAGGAGGAGAGAAGCCGCCGCTTTCGCCCGCATGGGTCGCCGCGCCGCGAGCGTGCACGCGCGAAAGATCTCGCGGCCTAAAATAAGAGGGGCCGTGGCCCGGCGAGGCCAGGGGGATGATAAGCCGCATGGTTAACAGACTCGTAAAGGCGGGTTAGCTTTATCGATCGGAGGCGTAGCGCACTTCGATCAAAGGTTGATTATCCGTTCGCGTCCCTGTGTTTTGTGTGATCTGGGACCAGCTTAATTAAGTGTGGAAAAGGGTTAGCTTTCAGGTTGTATTTTTAGTGACAGCTTCCTTTCCCCCCTTGTTTCGTGTCTGTACGAATCCTAGGCGGTACAAGTACTAGTACAAGCAAATTACCATAACGCAAATATTACGTACTAGTGACTTTTGGTTTCGGCTAAAATGGCCATTTTTATATAGAATTAGCAAAAATAGTATTTTCAGAGTGGTATTTACAAAAATAACATCTTTGTCACACGGTGACCATACGACAGTTTGGCTGTAATGCGTTAGGGTCCAAACCGGCTCAGACCTAACCATATTCTAAATAGGCCACGCACACGTAGCAACCCACTTGCACTTTCGTCCTCGCTTCGCGCAAAACGGTTAACCGGGGGTGCTACCATTGGAACTCCTAGACTTATATGTAAGTGCTTCTCAAGGTAAGCTAGTAAGGTGGGACTAACCCAGAAATTCATGTACACACATGGGCCAATATAGGCTGAGATGTCACATTGGCTTTAGCTTCTGGGTTAGAAGCCATTTAAAGCGTGTCGATTTTTTAGTTTTAATTTTTTTATATTTTTTACAAAGAGATAGTAACGTTTTTATATTTTTTTAATTTACAAAAAACTAACGGCCAATTACAGGTAGAAACCATGACTTCTATGAGCACCGCTGAAGACCCATACTGTACCATAAATACATAGTATAATAATAGTATACTAAAAAAGCAGCGCAGCGAAAGGCATTGAGAGGCACGGCCGGCCAGCCAGCCCACCTGCAGCAGGAGCACTGGAGCAGGACCGCGGGCGAAGAGGAGAGCTTTCTATTCCCTCTTGAAAGCAGGGAGGCGCGCACACAATCACGCACAGTGGCGCAGTACACCCGCCCATCGAACCGAAGAAAACCAAACCAAAAGCAACCAGCTCAAAGGCGAGGAGGCAGGAAAGCCTTCCATCCGAGCATCACTGCTCCCTTGCCGATTCTTGGACTCTTGCGGTGAGCCTCTTCCTCCCTACTCCTCTGATCTCTCTCTCTCTCTCTCTCTCTCTCTCTCTCTCTCTCTTCCCTTTTGCTGTTATATCACTTCAGCTTGGTGCATTGGTATGGTGTAGGTGTGGGTACTTGAGGAGGCACGCTGGGCCGCCTCCTGAGTGCAGCCACTGGAGGGGGAGGAGGACACCTGCAAGGCCACTGAGGTTAATTGCCACACCGTCTTTCCCAGTCCCAACACACACACACAAACACACACTGACTCAGACACAGGCACATGTGCACACGATGCGTGCACACACTTGTGTGGCTGCATCTGGGATGCACTCTTCTTCCTGAGCAGTTCTTGGGGGGAGGAGTGGGGTGGCTGTGGTTCCATTACTCGGGGGAGTCTTTTCTTGGGGTGGGTCACACTGTTCCTCTTTCTCGGGCCATGGCTGATGCTGCCTTTGCTTTGCCTTTGTTCTTGTGTGCTTTGTTGGGTAGCCTGCTTTGTTGCCTTCCCTGTGTTGCTATAAAATCTTGATGCCTCCCGCATGCTCCCTCATGGCTGTCACGTTGTGGCTGCCACAGGCTGATGGTTTTTAACTAGGAATTTTCTCTCTTTCCCCCTCCTATATCTCTCTCTCGTCGTCTCAGCACAAAACTGTGAGATCTTGGCATATTGATAAGATTCCCACACAAGCACAGACCAGAGTGAGCAAGTGGTTCTTGGTCTCTCCATTGCCTCCCCATCCTGCATTAAAAAAAGATGCTCAATGTCTCCTGCTCCAAGGTGTTGAAAATACTAACTCTTGTTTTTGCCGTTGTTTTTGCAGAGATTTGTTGAGAGATCACCTGTGCTACTGCTTGGGGAAGGGTGTGGGGGAGGAATGTGGACTAGTTGTTTATGATGGTGCATTGGACACAACATCCTGTGTGATTCTTGATTTGTTAAAACTTAAAACAAGTAGTGAGGGAAATAGGAGTGGGGTGGAAGGAATTATACAAATCTTTTCTCAGATCAAGAAGGACAAGCAATTAACAAATAGCAGGAGGAGGTGGGGTTGTGTCAGCTTTGTGCTTTGTGGGTGTCCCTCCTGGTTCCTTGCCCCCCTCACCATATAGTTTACTTCTCTTGAGGCGCTTGTCCTCCTCCCCTTCTTGCATCACTGCCTACGATAGCAGCAACATTAACCGCATAAGTAGGCTGGGGTGGAGTGTGCTTGAAGCAGGAGTGTTGCTGCTGCATCAGAATCGATCTTATTGTTTGTTTTCATTGTACGAACGATCTCCGGGCCGGGCCGGGCACGTTGCAATATTCTGTCTTCGGCGCAGGCTCCAGTCTAGTGTCAAGTTGGTTCTGTTCTTTGTACTTCTTTGCTCCGAGCCGTTGATGTTCATGTTGTGGACAAATATGGGGTAGTAGTGCTGTATTGTAGTGTTCTTGTAGTGCTGGTGCTTGTGGTGGCCTGTGTGTGAGAGCATTGGACTGTGGGAGTGAGAAGTTGTAAGGTGTACATTTGTTCTTCCTTTCTTGTTTCAAGATGAAGTTCATGAAGCTTGGATCGAATCCGGATACCTTTCAGGATGATGGCAATGAAGTCAGGTGATTGATCGCTTCTCTTGCTTGTCCTTTTACCTTCTTGTTGTACATTGTTTCCATGCTGCTGCCTTTTGATCATCATACGACGATCTCACTGCTTATTAATTTTCACTTCTACATGATCTCAACTGTTACTGGGTTTGTGGCAGTTTTCTTCAGTTCTCCTTCCCTGAAAGTACTGTTGTTGAAAGTGTGAAATGTGTAATTCATTTTTTAGGTTGTACATGATCTTCTAGAACCATGAAATGTTATATAGCAGATAAATCAGTTTGAGGAACTACAATCTATTGTTTGGTTTGGTAAATATTTCCCTGACTCGTATGGTCGTCGAGTGAAATCTCTTATTGAGTATATGTTGTACCCTATGTTAGCCATGATTGTGCATAGTTTGTTTTGTGGGATTCAAACGGATACTCCAACATGAACTTAAATGTTCCATACTTTTGGATAAAACATAGTTCTTAACTACAGAAAGGAATAAAGGGGTGAGGGAGCTGAAAGCTAAAAACTGATTTTATAATGGTGCTTCATTTAGAGTTTCTGGTCAACTTTCTCGTTACATTTTAATTGCTAGCCGTGGAATACATCCCTTTTTAAAAAATATTTGTATAGAAAAATAATTTTCATCCACTAATGTTCATGATTTACCTCTATAGTCTATAGATCCCCTGCTTTATCGTTTTTTATATTCCCTGTCTCATTATAACCCACGTATAATTCAATGCTAAATTTACAAGACTATTATCCATTTAGGCACAAATATGAATCAAAGCCTATCTTCTCCTTCCAAGATATCAAATGCTTTTGGTTGCTTGTTCTTTTTCATTCTATTACTTATGAGAACCGTTTATCCTTGCAGTATTGTGGCTACTGAATTAGTGAGCGATGTCACTGTTCGTATAGGGACCACAAAGTTTTACCTTCACAAGGTAACACATGTCCTTCCTTTTTATTCATAGAACTTTTGTGGACTGCCTTCATAAGACTTGCTGCAGTAGAAATTACTTGTGCTTCAGATGATCATGGCCTCGTATGTGGTTTGACATTTGCTTACGAATATATTCTTCTGTCTCCATGATGAAAACCCTTGTCGCAAGAGCAAGTGCTTAGGATTTTTTTTTCTCTATCACATCATTTGTTGAGGTTTGTTTGCTCATGTTCTGACGTACTTGGTTCTCATTATGCATTGTTAAATTACTTGACTGCTGTTTTATGCTGGTAGCATGAAACTCTTTAAGAAATATTGTAGTTTATGCTACTTGTTTTCTTTTTTGTTTCTTTATTAAATGTACTGTTCTTCTTTCTTGTTGTTTAAGCTTATACATTTCTGATTTACGTTTTCCAACCATGCAGTTTCCACTTCTATCTAAGTGTGCTCGCTTTCAGAAGTTGATCCCAACTACTGGTGATGAAAATATTGACATCCACATCCATGATATTCCTGGTGGTGCAAAGGCTTTTGAGATCTGTGCCAAGTTTTGTTACGGCATGATTGTCACACTGAATGCCTACAATGTCATTGCTGCCCGCTGTGCTGCTGAGTACTTGGAGATGCATGAAAATGTCGACAAGGGTAATCTCATTTACAAGATTGACATCTTCCTCAGCTCAAGCATATTCAGGAGCTGGAAAGACTCTATTATTGTTCTTGGGACAACAAAGGCTCATTTACCTTGGTCAGAGGATCTTAAGCTGGTTAGCCACTGCATTGACTCCATTGCTTCGAAAGCCTCTACTGACACTTCCAAGGTTGAATGGTCATATACATACAACCGCAAGAAGCTCCCAACTGAGAATGGCCTTGATTTGCAATGGAATGGAGTCAAGCAGCAGCAGTTTGTGCCAAAGGATTGGTGGGTTGAGGATCTGACTGATCTCGACATTGATGCCTACAAGCAAATCATTACAGCAATCAAAGCCAAGGGTATGGTGCCCAAGGATGTGATTGGCGAGGCAATTAAGGCCTACACATACAAGAAACTGCCATCGTTAAGTAAGGTTTCAATGATCCATGGTGATGCAAAAGTTCGGGCAATGCTAGTAACCATCACATGCCTGTTGCCATCAGAGAAAGGTTCAGTTTCATGCAGCTTCCTTTTAAAGCTTCTGAGGGCAACAAATTTCCTGAAATGCGGAGAAATGTGCAGGAAAGAGCTTATGAAGCGTACTGGACAACAATTGGATGAAGCATCTGTGTCTGATCTTCTGATTCCTACAGTGGACGGGGAGACCACTGCTTATGACATTGACATGATCCTTAGTATAGTTGAAGAATTTGTCAGGCAAGATAGTAAGCATGCTCAGAAACATATTGGTGGTGAAGTGAACGGTCATGTCCAAGCACCTAGTGCATCAACGATTACAGTGGCAAAAGTTGTAGATGGGTATCTCGCTGAGGTTGCGAAGTACCCAAATACACCCATTTTGAAGTTCGTTAATCTAGCTGAGACAGTTTCAGGCAATTCAAGGCCAGTTCATGATGGGCTATATCACGCCATTGACATGTATCTGAAGGTACTCTTACAACTACCATCAAATTGGCACGAGTTATCAGACGAATGTTCATATGCATACTGAAACACTTATGCTTGCTTCAGCATATACTCCTAATGCATTTTCAATTTTTGGCAGTTTTGTTTTAGTTCATGAGTTTCTTTCACATACATTGACCCTATATGTTATGATGTTTAAAATACACATGGCATATATATTTCTCATGTCTCATGGTCCTATTATTCGTGCAGAATTAACATTTTTTCCCAAATTTTTGAGCAGGAGCACCCAAGCTTGAGCAAGAATGACAAAAGGAAGCTTTGTAGCCTCATGGACTGCAAGAAGTTGTCACCTGATGCATGTGCTCATGCTGTGCAGAACGAGCGCCTACCTCTGAGGACTGTGGTACAGGTGCTATACCATGAGCAGACAAGGGCTTCTGCAGCTGCAACTATCCGAGCTGACAGCATTGGCATTGGCTCCTACGAAAGCTCAAGGTCAGGCGCCACAACAAACACTGAAGATGAGTGGGATGGTGTCATGGCGGTGGAAGACCTCAGCTTGTCAAAGACTACAAAGCTAGACAAATGTGACACCGCTGGTACTTATGCAGAAAAGAGCCATGGTAACAAGGGCACCAACGGCAAAGTGAAAGGCGCGGCGACACCGAAGAAGGCTCTTGGGAAGATGATGTCAAGCAAAGGGCAGGCTGGGGAGCGCAGCAGCTCGGATTCGTCTGACAGCGCCATCTTGCAGAACCAGGAGCATCCAAAGCGAACTCCCTCAAGAAGCACGAAGCCGGCTGCTGCATAGTTCCTGCATTTCACTAAGGAGCGCTAGGTTTTACCTGTTGTCCGTTCTTTCTTATGAATGTTGCATAGAAGCAAGAACTTATGTTTTACACGTCTGTAGGCTTGCCATGAACCCTATCAAATTCTGGGTGCTACTGCGAAGTTTTTATGTCATATACTCTGAAGTAGTTATAAGACCAGGCTTACTCTGTTAGAACTTAGAAGCATAGCTCTTGTGCTGTGACCACATGATTTCGGATCGTTGGAACCCATTGTCCAATTACAGCTGTAGTTGGACGTGGTATCCCGAGCTAAGAATACCAGAGTTGGTAAAAACAAAATAAAGGAACACTTGCTGAACAGTAACCAACTGGCTACTGAAATATTCACAAACTGACGTCTGAACTTTGTCACATGACACGGAATGATGTGCTAGTTAAGGGCTAAATCTTCACATTTCACAAGGACAAACATAAATCTTCACTTGCGGCAGTAACGGCACCACATTTTAGGTGAGCTGATACTAGTACCACTGAAACGACGAAGCAACAATAATAACGCCTACATCAGGTATGTGCTTTGCTTTGGCGTATAACTGGCGTGTTAACTTCGGAAGGTTAAAAATTGCGTCAGAAGCTTCTAGCCAGGAATGGCACTTGGGCATCTGGGAAATGAACGGCTCTAAGCAGCCCGACCCACTCAGGTAGTAGACTCACGTTCATGCACGATATACCAGTGATTCGAGCCATCCATTCCAAGATCAGAATGTTCCAGGCAACCTTTTGTACGTCTCTGACGTGTCGTGATGGTTGAGGCAAAACGTCGCACAGCCTCAAGCCCCAAAGAAACATGCTATAACCATTTCGCAGTACAAAGACAGGAAGAAACACTACCGGCCGGCTCGGACATGCACGAAATATCAACGAATCAAGCTTGAAGTAGCGTCAAGAAGCTGAAACAGAGAGGTGCAGCTCAGAGACCAGAAGATCCAAATTCTTGGACAACAACACAGTGGCGTTGTATTTCCTGATGCTAACTTTGACCGCTGATGCTTATCCACTAAGGTGGCGTTTGGTTAGGTAGATGAGGATGGATGGGATGGGATAATTCAGAATTTGATGGGATGGTATGGGATAGGATAGGATGATCTAGGAGTCTGTTTGGTTAGGTAGATAGGATGATATAGATTTTCGTTTGGTTAGTGGAATACGAGTGGATGAAATAAGTCAATTTTGTGTTTGGTTGGATATACAAAATTGGATTAAAAGGGTTGGGATACCTTTGGTAAGTTTACCACCTTCTGGATAATGGCTGTAGGTCGTATGAAGTTTGAAGTATGAGTGTTAATGCTGAATTGAGGAATTAAAATATTGTAGATGGAGTTAGCAGTACTCTTGAATAAATTGTTGAGTTGTTATTCCTACAATAACATTGATTATTTCACAACTACCACCCGATAAAACTCTTCTCAAAATTATCTTCCCTTGCACATTGATGGATAAAACATCATAAATTGTTGAGTAGTACCATGCAGTGTCATGAGTGTTGTTAGCTCAACTCTACGGAAAAGAGCTGTGTGACCATGACCAAGCTCATAGTTCAATAGCTGAAATAGAAGTGTGACAATTTACATTTTCTGTATAGAAGTCATCACACGCACTGCCATGATAGGTTACAATTTCAGAAGATGAACTCATAAGACGCTAGTACTGACTTGGCAATCTCAGAAAGATCATTCACATACACACTAGAATAGATTAATCTGACACATATGCTAACACAACATGTACTATTGCTAAATAATATTACCACATGAAGTGGGCAGGAAGAACTGATACTAGAAGTTATAGTGAACAGAAGCAGCACAACCTTCTTGGACTGGGTGGTTACACGCAAAAGATTGAAAGTTTGTGTGGATTCAATCCAACCAAAGAGCATATGGAATATCAAAAGTCATAGCATAGCATAGACCGCATCCACATCTGCATTCTCAAATAATGACTAGGTCACAAGCTATTCTCCCATAATGACCAAGGCAACGACAAGATTAATTTTTTTTTAGATAATGGATAGAAATCCGGCCTCTATATCCACACGTGGATATACGCAGCCAAAGTTTACAGGAGCCTTTAGACTCAATTACTCAAAGCCTCAAAACTGAGGTACGCAAAAAACAAAAAGCAAAAAGACTAAGAAAGCTAGAAAGACTAAAATTCTAACTTCTATGTCTTTGCTTCAAACTTGCTTTGACCTTGAGCATTGGCAATCCTTCGCATCCTAGTTTACTTAGAAACTCTTGATGTCAGGCCTCAAAATTTGATCTTGTGCAGTAGCAATCCTTCGCATCCTCGTTTACTTAGAAACTTTGATATCAAAACAAAGCCACCAAAGTGGGAACCACGAGTGGAACTGTAAAGACAACGCCTTCAGGAAGGAACACGACGTAGCCACGCCGCCGCTGCCCGTCCAACATGGACAGGGATTTCTCCCGCAAGATCCACATCGAGAAAGGAGGGGTGCATCGACAGACAGACGCCTCCAAGGAGTAATACGGCTCCCAAAGGTATCGTCATCGTCAGCTCAACAGCAAGACAAAGGCTTTCGCCTGGCACCCAACCCACTCCCAACAACAGCACGCCAACGACTAGCATAATCCAGCGTTGATGGCTGCAACCACACCCCGACGCCGCCGCTCACCACCACCATCGCGCTCAAGCGGTGGTCGCCGCCCCTCGGCCACGCAAGCATCGGCACGCCGTACGCCGCCGCCTCTGTCATCGAGTTCCACCCGCTGTGGCTCAGGTACAGCCCCACGGCCGGGTGCTTCAGCACCGCCTCCTGGTCCACCCACGCCTTGGTCACCAGGCCGCGCCCCTGCACGCGCACCAGGAACTCGACACCGAGCACGACCTTGAGCTCTGCGGTTTCTTCACGGTCCACCACGGCTGCCTTCAGCACCCACAGGAACCGGCAGCCGCTGGCCTCCAGCCCCGCGGCGATCTCTCGGATCTGGTACGCGGGTGTCCTCGCACCTCGCCACCACCAGCCTGCTGACGCGCCACCCAAAGCCGGATCTGCGAACTCGTCCAAGCCGGTATGGCGCCGCCTTGGATGCGGAGGGCGGCCTCTGCTGCCTCCCGCCGCCGGCTCCGTTCTCATGGAGGGCGACCCCGGCTGCTCGGCCCAACCCAGCCACTACCTCCAGCTAGGCCCCTACTCTCTTCACCGCTCCGCCGACGGCAACTCCAGCTCCCTCTCACCCAAACCCGGCCGAGAGACGCCAGATCTGGCCACCGGGCCGCCGGACCCGCCGTTGTTGGTAAGCTCTCGACCTTCTGCTCCCCACCGACCAGATCTGGGAAGGGGAAAAAACCCCGCCGCCGCGCTCCTTTCGACCACCGGCGGCCGGCGGCGTGCACCGGCGACGGCGAGGAGGCGAGATCCGGGCGGAGGGGGGGGGGAGAGGCCCGAGATGCCCGCACTCGGAGAAGCTCCCCTCTGACGATTGGGGGAGAGAGGCCCGAGAGGAGGGAAAAAAGCCCCGCCGCCGCCCTCCTTGCGACCACCGGCGAACGGTGGCGCGCTCCGGCGACGGCGAGGAGGCGAGATCCGGTGGGGGAGGGGGAGGGAGGGGGAACGACCGCCTAGTCGCCCCTCAGCCTGTTGGCCTCCGCCCTGATTTGTCGCGACAAGATTAATTATGCACAAATGAGTGTAGATTGTTAAATTAAAGGTATTGAAAATAGACTGCTTAGCAAGGAATTATGCAAATGCAGATGTGTTGCCCATGAATAATTTGTGTAGACTTGCCTTCATAAGCCAAAATATATTAGTAAGGTACAAGGAAAGTAGGTGCAAATGTACCTAGTACCATGTAGCTCTAGAGATTGTGATTGGCGATGTACCTAGTAATCCAGACAATCTTATTTGAGACACTTAGTTTGTTGAACGCTCGTGCAATAGTAGGGTTATTACATAAATGAGCATAGTGATGACCCAATTGTGCTTTCTCCAATTCAGGAAGATCCACCAAATTGTCCCATAGGTCGTCAGGAACATTGTTATGTGCAGTACCGGACTTCTCTATAGCTTTAGCCAGTTCATCTAGACATCAGCTGTTGTGGACCCATGACTACATAAGCATGTCGCATATACAAAATTACAGATATATAGTCTTGAACGTAATATACTCAGTAAGATGGCATATGTTATATATCTAGTCAAAGTTGTCTGACACTACAAATTATGTGTACCAACTACAAAAGTCAAGCTGACTGGGTTTTCCCTTCCTAAGATGGCTCAGTATTGTATGTGAGGTACCGAATTTGTAATCTATAAATGAAAAATAACCTATGTACTTGTCCAGTACTTGCTTCTAAAACTTGTCGATCAGTGTCATTAATCATCAAGGTTCTACATTTAAATACTACAAGCTGTGAAAGCAAAAGAAAAAAAAAGAAAAAGAAAAGAAAGGTACAATCATCATTCTGATTCAAGTATCAGAATTCAATTATCATCATTCTAATTAAAGTAAAAGCTAATAGTTTGGCTTTCTGGTTCAAGTATCAGAATTCGTAGGAGATCAACGCATCTGTTGGGACTAAATAGCTCAATCCTCTCTCTTGCCACTTTGATAAATACACACAGAGGGAGACTAATAGAATTTTGTGATTGAATCACTCAATCTTTTCTCTTTCTCCAACTCACTACACTTAACAGGATATACACGGCTTAAATAAGCCTCATGCGTACACACACAATTCTCATGCCTCTTGGAATCTCTCCATGATCTGCATGAGACTGCTTCTCATGGCTACGATCGCTTCACTCGACCGCTTCACACAACTATGACTGCTTCTTATAGTTACAACTTCCCTTGGCACTTGAGAGCTCCGACTGCACTCGGACGCGTCCGACTTCCGACCACAATACGCACTTAGACCCTTCTGACTGTAGCAATATTCTTCCGACTGCAACAACATCATCATTGTATTAACAGGGGGAGAGCCAAATTTAAAGCATGTTTTTAGGATCCTGCAGTGTATGAGTTTTCAGCATCATTTTTCTTCATCACAAATTCACATTCATCATAATCTAGAGACAGAAAATTTTCATTGGGAAAGGTTCGTACCTTGAGTTCTAGACGGGGAGGAGGGAAGGCGGCAGTAGATCCAGTTCACACCGCCATTGGGATGGGAAGGAGGGGATGTGGTAGCTCAGATCCGGTCCACATTGACGTCGGGATGGCAAAGCGGCAATTCAGATTTGGTCGACACCGGCGTTGAGACGCAAAGGGTTAGAGGCGGCAGCTTGGAACCGCTTCCCCCCAGTGTCGCCTGCCCATAGCTTGCACAATGATGCAAACATGAAAGTGCGTCAAACTTAGATCTACCGCAAAATAGAAGGCAAAGCCAGGGAAAGGAACAAGATGCACATGGGGAGTGGTTGTGCGGCAAGGTTGCGCCCGGTAGGGAGAAGACGGGGGCCAACAACGGCGACAAATCGACGCAGACCGACGGACTCATGATGGAAGCGGCGCACGAGGAAAGCGGTCGGTGAGAGGGCACAAGGGAAAGAAGCATGAGGGAAACACTAGGACCTGTTTGAAATGCGGGAATTTTACCCGATTCCTGCGGGAATTGAATTGTTTCCTGTAAAATTCCTGCAAAATTCCTGTGAAATTCCTCTGTTCCAAACATGCCCTCAGTGAGGGCACCCCTCTAGGAGTGGACGACCACGTGTTGGACTATGTCATCCGACAGATTTCAGTGAACCATGCGATTCCGCATCTCACGTGAATATTCGTCGCACCGGTACCGCCTCATCTAGACGTCCGGCTTACGGGGGTGTTTGGTTGACAGCCACAGTTTATCATACCTAAGGTTAGTCAAGTTTGATCAATTTTGGGAGCTGTTTTGTTGCAGCCACAGTTGTGGCAAGATTCTCTTCCAGCAAACTAGGTCCCACGCGTCAATGACTCAAAAAAGTGTGGCAAGATTCCCTTAGCCTTGCTAAGGTGTGGCAAATAATTTGAGCACCTCAACTTAGGTAAATGTAGCAATTTTTATTGGCAAAATGTGGCTAGCAACCAAACAGCCCCTACATCCAACCATCTAAATACGGGTTATACACCATCTCTCGAACCGTCTGGTTCCGCCCCTGCATGATCCATCCAATCAAACGCCACCTAAGCTGCAAGTTATCACAGTCCTGCTCCTACAGTCGTCTTCTACTAAGTAGAAAAAACAAGGAGTTGCACGGAAGAATCCCAAACAGGCAGGTTCACCCAACTCCTGAAACTTATTACCTCCTCGGCAAGGACATGCATGCCTGCCTGGTGCGTGTCGCCTCTTTGTCCAGTGACCAAAGGGTAATTGGGTAAAAGCGAGTGGATAAGAAAGAATCAACAAAGCCGCGCAAAACCAAAGGGTAGTGAGTGGGTAAAAGCGAGTGGATAGGAAAGAATCAACAAAGCAGTGCACGTACATCTGCACCACTCCAGTTCCCTACTCGCTGCGTTACAAGGACGCCAGTGCAAATGCGTGCACGGTGTACGTCAAGCGCAGCAGGGTCAAGCGTTCCGTGATGTCTGGGCTGTCTCTTCGTCGGTTTTGGCAGCATCTCGCATCAAAAGTGACCATTCGCCGTTGGTCCAAACAAGAGCCATGTGGCACGGCTGAGACCGAGGCTGGGAGCTTATTGGCGCCGTGGGTCGGGTCTCTGGTCGGTCACATCAAGATGTGCGCGGCTAGTCCAGGACTACCGGCGTACGTACAGCTATACGTAGCTAGCCAGCCATGCGAAATGGCACAGAAAAGAGAGAGGCTGTTCAGTTCGTCTTATCGCAGTGTCAGCGCAGTGTTTTACAGTGACAATCCATCCCATTGCGATAATGCGCGTTGCCTTTTGCATGCATAAGTTGGCGAGGGCCTACCCCAACTACATACCGCAACCCAGGGGTGAATCCAACGAAGGGCTTGTTGAGCTCGAGCCCACCCTCTGCCGGCGTCAGTGTCGAGGTTACCATCAAGCATGACGACGAGGCCGACACTTCACCTTGCCGTCACTGCTGAGCATGCTACAAAGTCTGCTGCAAAGATCAGTGATGAGTCTACTACGGCGCAAAGTCTGCTGCAAAGTTGCCAAGCCTGCTCCTATGGTCGATCTGGAGCCCTCGGCATAGACCACCTTTGGGCTCGCTGCCAAGGCCACTGTACTCGCTGCCCAGGCCATCATCTGATGTTGATACTAATGCGAACTAGATGATGAAGTCCTATTTCAATTGCAATTTTTTCTTTGTTGGATCTCCTAGTCTAGTGGATCATCCGTATGTCTATATGGATGCTGTCTTCTTTGCTTCTTCCATTGGATTGCTTTTTTGCTTCATTCTTGATTGAGAAGAGAGATGAGGATGGTAGCTAGGATGAGTAAATGAGAATATTCTGTGAATCTTCTTGAAGAGCACGGTCAATCTAAAAATGTATACTGGTTTTACATGTTCCAGACAACAAAATGCTTTTATTTTTTTCCTTTTTTATAAAGGGCATTTTTGTCATACAAAATTATATCAAATCTTAAACACTATGTATTTTTATCCCAAGTCTAATGCTCATCTAAGGCCCCGCTCGGTTGGGCTGAAAAACTGTGGCTTACGACTGAAATTGCACTGTAGTAGCTGAAATTTTACTGTAGTTGAAGATGACTTATTTAGCGTAATTAAATTTAAAAAATTTAAAATAAAAAATATGTTAGTTCATTACGGACAACGCAAACGAATATAGGAAAAAAAGAACCGGCAAAAAAGCTAAAAAAAACTAAAAGTTCAGAAAAGACGAAATTTATTAATAGTACAAAAATAAGTCAGAAACCAAAAATTGAAACTGAAATGAGTGGGACCTAAACACCATCTTGGTCCTTCTTCCATCCTTTATTTTTATGTGGCTTCGCTACCGCTGCTACCAGTACTACGCGTCGTTCGCGAGACAAACGTACAGCACCTTACAAAATTTATCTACAGATTTCCCCTGAATTTCAGCAGGATTTCACCAGGTACGTCGTTGGGATTTCCTGTCGGCCACTGTGCGTGAATATCTCGAGCTTCTCTGTTTAGGTCTTGTTTGGAATCCGGGAATTTTTCTCGATTCCTGCGGGAATTGAACTATTTCCTGTAAAATTCCTGTGAAATTCCTCTGTTCGAAACAGGCCCTTAAACTTCACTTGTTACGATAATGCGCTGGTCACACTGCTCTTCACCAGCTACTAATGAGTGGTGACTGTAAGAGCGTCTGACCACATGACGTGTTAACCCGTGTCTGGTCAGGTTGGCAAAAAGAATTAGGTGTACTAGTCAGCGCGTCCGGCCCAGCTAGCCCTCGTGAACTGAAAACAATTGGCCGGTACTAGTACATTATTTGAACGATTGGCAGACCAAAATCAAAATTTAGAGGTACCAGAACTTGCTCATCGATTTGATAAACACCGAGTTATCAGTATGAGATATTATTATATATGCCACCGTCATCATCACATCAGCTGATGGCCTAGTTCTCCACCCACCTTGGCTACCTGTTCACCTGTGGGCACACCGACCCTGAGTGCAGCATCTCTTGCATGCATACAATCAGAAGCCGTGTGGTGACCTACCTCATTATGAACACCCGGCACCCCAAGAATGGCTCCACCTCCAGCTACTGTTGCTGCCCTTTCTTGACGCTGAGCTCCCTGTACATGTTGGCCAACATGTGGGAGATAACCGCTGGGCACTTGCATCGCTGAGCTACCAGCAACACTCCTGCCAGACCGGTTTCGCCACTTACTCGCTGATGCACTTGCGCTTCAGGTACACCCAAAACTGTGGTAACGAGAATGCTGAGAAGGCTAGCCCTGCCTAGCACGTCAACTCCTTCGGCTGCGCAGGGGGGGGGGCGAGGCTATGGGATGATCTTGCGGTGATGGTCGATCGTGCGTTGCCACGAGCATGGACAGAAGGAGGACAACGACGGAGAAGAGGAGCTTAACTATGGATGGCTGCGTTGGAGCTGCTAGGAGGTACCTATGTGTAGTGGTGGACTCAAGATCAGAATTTAGGGGTGGCTAATGGGACCTACTCATCGGTTTTGCCGAATGCCGAGTTGCTGGTATGCGGTAGCATACCGACTACCGGTGAGAGATAGAAAAACACTATCATGATTATAACGGGCTATCTTGGAAGCTATGATACACGTCGTATTTTACCAAAGAAGGGTGGCGGCACCGACTTCCTGGTGCAGGAGGAGAAGACGACGCCCGTCATGTGGTCCAGATAGAACTAGACGGCGACCACCTGGAACGAGACATCAGCCTCGTCTGCCAGGAGGGTGTATTGGATGGAGCGAAAGCTGAAGTTGCATAGGTGGCTTCAAACCCATTGTTCCTCCCTGTCATCGACCACCTCCATCTCTTCAAGAAGCCGCTCCACCACGTGCCGGCTATGCTCACGGCAATGCACGCCCAGGTGCTCCTCCTCCTCTTCGGCTCTCGCTGACACGGCGGAAAGTCCCCGCCAAGGATGTCGACGTGATAGCCTACATCACCGGGCTGGAATGGACCAGCGAGGCCGTCGTGTGCACCTATAGATCAGCCTCGTCTGTTAGGAGGGTGTACTGGATGGAGCGAAAGCTGAAGTTGAACAGGTGGCTTCGGACCCGCCGTTCCTCCCTGTCATCGGCCAATTCCGTCTCTTCAAGAAGCCGCTCCACCACGTGCTGGCTGTGCTCATGGCAATGCACGGCCAGGTGCTCCTCCTTCGCTTCAGCTCCCACTGGCACGACAGAAAGTCCGCGCCAAGGACGTCGACGCAATAGCCTACATCACCGGATCGGAATGGACCGGCGAGACCATCGTGTGCACCTATAGATCAGGTTAATGCCTGCATCACACAACATTAGCAATGCACTCTGTCTTGAAACAGAGGTTCCTTCCTTGATAGCTAGTATCACTGAATTCTGATGATGATGTAATGTGCACTATAGGGAAGTTGATCAGGCCGCCCAAGGGAGCAATGCTGCCGGTGACGCTCAAGGTCCTAGAGTTTGAGATGTTCCACGTCTGCCCCGTCAAGGCGGTCGTGCCGGGCATCTCGTTCACGCCAATCGAGCCGGTCAACATGTTCAACTCTGGCGGAGCAACGGAGGAATGCAAGGTACGTGCTCTTGATACAATTGGCTCTATGACCGACAGCAAGGCATGCACGACGAGAGGTTTTGAGGATACCCTAGGTTGACTGGCGGTAGGAGGCACCATGCCCCTGCCCATGGTCTGGTCGACGGTAGGGGGTCCAGCCCTGGCTCCCCTATTGGTCCGCCGCTGATTCGAACCGAACAAAGTGGTCAAGTTGACTCTCGCCGTGCACGTTGGCGTGGCTAATGGGCGTCGTTATGTGATCATGAGAGCTTAATTGACCGAATATATCTCACCATCTGACTCCTAATTAACTTTGTCTAGTCGCACCTCATAATCGAGAGTGATTGGATGTGTTTTGGGCTCCACACGGTCGCGCGCGCCGACCCCGCATGCCCTCGGCGCCCGACGATACGTAGTTAGCTATACAACTTCCACTTGGAAAAGAATTAAGATACAGAGGGAGGCTACCTACCAGGTCTTTTCCGTTTGGCACGTAGATTAATTAACCGGATCGTGCGATCATCTGCCTCGATTGCTCGTGTTTAGTTGCCTGTCACAGTGCCACGGCTCCATTATAATAGTATAATTTCATTCGATTTATAAATATATTAAAATGTAATTTCATAATCAAAATTGCGTTTAGAGGGGAAGATGTCCAAAACAGCGTGCTTCTATTCTATGACTCGAGGTTCCCGAAAAGCGGACCTTTTTTGTGTGGTCAAATGGTCTAGTTCGTATTTATGGCACTCAGTACGTACTAAGCATGCACCTCAGTTAATTTTGCAATCCCGAACCAATGTGCACCTAAATGACTAAGAATTTCGTACTGCTAGGTGTACCGCTCATGGATATCAAGGCAAACAATATTTCGTTCGTGACTTCATTAACGAGATCGTGTTGCAAGTACATTCCGCATGCCAATCGGATTATTCATAGCGGGTCACAACTTTCCTACCCGCCCTTTCTTACGAGTCTTCCTCTTCACAAAACACATGATTTGCGAGATGATCAGACACTGGATTTTGACAGACCCTTAACGGAGCTAGCAAGCTACCTTAGCCACCCTTATTTTATTTCGTTAACCAAAGATATATGGTGGTCACTTGCAAGAAACCGATCAAATCAAATCATAACCCAACTTAATTAGTCAAATCTCAAGAGTGTACACACATATATACACACACATACACACATATATATAGTATAAATAACAGGGTACCATAGTGTCCAGACTCCATGGTTGAAACTTTATATCCATGATCAAGACTATTCATAATTTCCAAATTGATTTCTTTTTAAATTAATGAATGTTAACGGGTTTGTCTGATATATTATATATCATTACACTTGCACGCATCTAAAAGCAATCCGAAGGCAGGGAGACTTAGTGCCCAGACACTATGGTGCCCCATTTCAGCGTCATATATATATATATATATATATATATATATATATATATATATATATATATATATATATATATATATATATATATATATATATATATATATATATATATATATATATATAATATCAGTCAGTCAAGCAGAGGAAGGGGCGTATACTCAACGGCGATGTGACACGTAACCACTTGAGTGAATGTTCACCAACCATTCTCGCAACAAAAGACATGAAAATATTGGGAAACCTGTGTCTAAGGTCTTGGCCTATAGTGGGCATCTTATCATATAGTCTATGTATAGGGGATTCCAATGGCTATCACTTGTACCTTTTGGTTCCTCTATATCTTGTGTTCAATCTTATATTTTCTTGTATTACCTGTGTTTGATCCACCTCTCTTGTCTAGGAGGAATCGGTCAGACTAGACTCGCGGACTTGTCATAAGGATAAGCCTTCATCCTTCATAGATACAATGAACTATTCGATCATACCCAATCTATTTATCTCTACTCTGAATGGCTCCGTGAAAGTGTGACACGAAATTACGAAGAAACGGCTCCGTTACGACATTCTATCCGTATTTGTGTTTAAAAATATTTAAATTCATATTTATTTTAAAAATATGAATTTGTAATCATATTTAAGACTATTCCATTATATCCAACCTATTTATCTCTACTCTGAAACGGCTCGGTAGAATTGACCGTGCGTCGGCCCCGCGATGACCCTAGCTTGTGTTATCGCATCTTGGATATCGTATGTCGTTGGAGATCGAACATCTTCGCGTGGTGACCGATCGTATACTTACGTGCTAAATTGCGTACGTGCAACTTACGGCATTAATTCTAATCGAAATCGAGACTGACACTACGTTTTTATTGGGGGTAAACCTTTTCTTCTAGAGCTGGGCATTCGGTTTTTCGGTCTATTCGGTCTTTAAAAAATTCGGGTTCTAAAAAATGAGGTCCAAATTTCTCAGAAAAAAAACAAGGACCGAACCCAAATAGACCGAATTTTTTGCTCAAAATCTTTGTAAATTATAATGAGCTAAACAAAACAAATAATATTCATGCATAAAGTAATGAGTAGCCAGCCAGTAAATAGATGATAGACATATCAAATAAGTACATACATCACATATTAAGTTCACAAATTCAAGAGATAAGAGACATATCAAATAATTCGGGTTATTTGGTCTATTTGGGTTTTGTAAGCCAAAGACCGAACCCGAACCCGAAGATCGAACTAAATCAAAATATTGACCGAACCCGAACCCTGAATAGACCGACAATTCGGTCTATCCGGGTTCAGTTCGGTTCGATTCTCGGGTTTAAAGTGCCCACCCCTATTTTCTTCTGCGCACCATCATGGGCGCACATTCATGTAGATGCCCAATGCATGCAATAGACAAATGGGATTATTACAGCCGCGATAACTCCAATCATTGCTCTGCTGCTGCATGCACTACGAAGCAGTCAAGCAATGGAGCGTACTAGTACCGTCAGCGATCGGCATTCCCCGGGACCCGTTACACGACACCACAACGCCGCGAAATTCGCTCGTCCTATTGGACAATGTTCACATCTACGTTTAGCGGCATAGCGGCGCTAGCTCGATCAGTGCGCAATATTCCGAGCAAACAACTCGGTCGGCCGGTCAAAAGAACAACAAACAATCGAAATGTCAGGAGACCCATCAGCCGTTACATCACCATCAAAATTCGTGCCGCTGGCTCAACTCTTGCACAGTGCAACGACTCAAAAATGGAACGGTCAGCGACACACAGACATGAGCCGCATATAATACTCCACAGTAGCTAGCTAGGCGCGACACAGCTCGGGTAATTGTAGCATATGCCATTGATTACTCGGTGTATCGATCACTCGCAATAATGTTCCTGGTTGGAGCCCGGCGAGACCACACACTTGTCACGGTGCAAATTACAGAGACGTAGAACACCGCAAAATAGGAGGAAAGATGTAGTAGTAGTAGTATCTACATGACAATCTCTGATCTTGCCATATCCCCCACATGTCGCCGTCGATTCGATCGATCGATTCCCATCCTTCCCGATTCTACAGAAAAAAAGAAAAATCGCCATCCCACGAAATCTCCCCTCCCAAAACTAACCATACAAAAAAGTTTCAAGATTCGACGGGTGAAAATACCAAAATGCTCAAAAAAACCCGAGCTACCTGGTGGCTTTTGCCTTCTCCGTAAATCAAAACAAATGAAAGAGTTTTTTGAAAGGGATTCTCTAAATGATTTTTTGATACTAAAATCATCTGTATTGTATATGTTGATGTCTTTATTGTTCACTGTCGTCTCAAAAAACACCCAAACTATCAACCGTAACCAAAATCTATTAGTCCTGACCTAAGCAACACGATATACGTCGCTATTGAGTCACTCGCATCACACCTCTCTCGGGTCCACGAAGACGGCGTGGTCAGGTGCCGATCTGACCCAATCCCAGCCGTCCACATCGCCGCCGCGCAGCCGCTTCATGCACCACAGGTCCTCGGTGCACGAGAGGCGGCGCCAGTGCGGGAGGCGGCGCCGGAGGGGGTCGCAGGCCGCCACCTCCACGGCCACGGCGGCAGCCCTGCCGCGGGCCATGTTGACGAAGGACGCGAAGAGCGCCTCCGCGGCCAGCGCCGCGTTGTCGCCGTGGCCGCCGAGGCCGTACGCGAACCAACCAGCGAACGGGCGGAAAAAGTCCGGGACGGACGGGACGCGCATCCACTTGGCCGCGCGGTCCAGCGCGCGGCTCGCGGCCGCGGCGGCGCGACGCAGGCGTGACGCGCCACGCAACTCCAGGCGGAACACGCCGCCGCAGTCCCACAGGCTCGCCACCGCCCACGACGCGGGCGGCGACGCCAGGAAGTGCTCGGCCCCGCGCCACTCGTACCTCTCGTCAGCTACGGCGAGGAACGTGCCGAGGGAGAGCGGGTTGTCAAGGACGGCGCCGATGTCGGCGGGGAAGAACTCGACGTACGCGAACCGGCTGCGATACAGCCGCTCGGCGTCGCGGGTGCCCAGGCGGAAGACTGCGGCGCGGCGCGGTGCCCGAACGCGGTGCGCGTGCACGGGATGCACGAGGAGCGACGGCGTGCGGAACTTGAAGTAGCCGCACCGGCCGGTGAAGAGCCGCAGCGACGCGTCGTTGGATTTGTCGGTGGCCATGTACGCGTACTCGGCGCCCATACTCTGGAACCACCGCTCCAGCCGCCGCACCAACCGCAGCGCTATGCCCATCCTCCTGCATGCGCATGCATCACGTGCAATTAGTTTCATCGCCACACACCGATCGATCGAAGCTACAGTGCCTAGTACAAATGTCACGGGTCGAGAAAAAGATGAATTCAATTGTTTCACCTGTGGGAAGGCGAGACGCGGAGGCCGAGAATGTAGCCGACGTTGGCGAAGGCGGGGGCGCCGGGGGAGCTCGTGCCGGTGGCGACGGACTTGACGGTGCCGCGGATGAGGGCGACGATCCGGCCGCCCGGGCCAGACGTCTCAGCTACCTTCCATGTCCAAATCAACACACTTCAAAATTAAAGCAACCCACTACCAGCAAAAGAATGGAACGATCGAGCAGCTCGCTCGCTCGCTCTCGCTACGTGCAACTGTGCAATCAAGCAGCCAGCCGCACGTACATGGTATCCGCGAGCATTGATGTGCGCGGTCGTACGTACGTACGACGTACGCAGGTGGGGTATATACGTACCAGCATGTGGTAGGCCGGCGAGTGGCGAATGCGGGCGACGGGGTCGCCGAGCAGGTCGGCGTGCAGCGACATCCCGCCGGTCGGCCCGACCTCGCACTCTCGGTCGACGGCCTCCGTGCCGGCACGGTCCGTCGACGGGTCGTACTCCCGGATCACCACCCCCATCCCTTCCTCCTCCGCCTCCACGTCTCTCATACTACTCGTGACCGTACGTATCTCTCGATCTCCAGTTGCACTCTCTGCTAGCTAGCTAGCTCACGAGGCCGTAAGGAGAAAGTGGGTGTTGTTTGTGCATACGCATGTAGCACGTACATATATATAGACGGGCGAAAGCTATGGCTCGGTGAGGTTAACTTCTCTACAATCCTAGCCCTTGGCCTTCTCTTTCTCGTAGCACAATAATTAAACCGAGGAGGATCGAGGGGGCATAAAGTTGTAACTGACGCACGTAGTCACGCACAGACCGCGGCCCGCCGGCTCCTGAATCATGTGTGGGGAGGGGGTAAAGGGCGTTTAGACGTATATGATATCAGCATGCAAGTAGCGAGACTGGAAAGGGAAGAGAACTGGAGGAGTGCAAGGGAGATCGATCGATATCGGCAGGAAGCATATGACGAGCGAGGTAAAGCAGAGGCCCAAACGGTTGGCGGCTTAATTGCTTTCAGATGTGCGGGTTTTGTTAAACGTCATCCGGATATTTTTCTAACTATCATCCAGATTTAGAATTGTTAGATTAGAGATCTAATGACCATAAATTTCCCCCTTTCCTTGAATTCTACTTCCTCCCCATTGAAAAAAATCTCCCCCTTTAAAAACAAGGGCCCCTTAATCTCTAATTTAAAGATATAAATTTAAATGATAATTAAGAAGAAAACATCTGGATGATGCCTATACACTCCCCTGATGTGCTGCTTTTTTGTTTCCCTCAATTGTAGCCTTGGCCTCATCCAATCCAGCGAGGCCGGTGTTGGTTACTTGCCAGTTGTACTAATTCGTTTTAGGTTCCATTTTTTGTTTTTTTCTTCTAGTTCGCTGATTCTTAATTTCGTTTTTTTTACTTTTTAGTTATTTTTAGGTTTTTTGCCTTTTTTTTCTTATATTATTTGTATTATCTGTGATAGGTTAACATATTTTTTATTTTTAAAATTTTTAAATTTAATTATACTAAAAACTATCATCAATTATAGTACAAAATAAACTAATTACAGTATAAAATAAGCCATAAACTAAAAAAAATTCCACAGGAGCAAGCCCTGGACCTGCGCCGGCCGGGAGTGGAGTATATGATTGGTGTGGGGGTGTAATTGCACCATCGGATCTTTAATCCTTTTTTTCCTGTGGAACTTAAATTCTGGGGCTAATGGGGAACTGGGTCCCTTTTTTTGCTTAGCTTTACCTGGTTTAGAGTTATGTTTGGGTTTCTGCTCCTTCAATGAAAAGTTTAGTGGAGTATTACTAATAGGGTATTGATAAACATCATCCGGATATTTTCTTTCTAACTATTATCCAGATTTGTGACCGTTGGATTAGAGATCCAAAGGCCACAAATTCTCCCCACCCCCTCCAAAAAAAATTCACCCCCATCAAAAAAATTTCTCCCCCTCCAAAAAAGAGACCGTTGGATCTCTAATCCAACGGTCTAAAATTTGGATGATTGTTGGGAAAAAAACATCCGGGTGATACCTAATATATGGCCATCACAAAAAATCGGCCTTTAGTGGCGTACGTTACAACACTAACAGCGGTCGGTTTTACCATGACGTTGTAGGGGAATGGATTTCTGAAGGGAAGCCAATGCGACGCAAGTTAGAACAGATTTTGCCAAGCTGTTGAAGCATCCAACTTGTAGCTCTTCTCGGGTGATTGATCCTTTGTTTATCAAGCTGCATGCTGCACAAGCTCTTTCATGTTTAATTAGGTGTTTTGTTTGGCCGGGGGACAAACGAACAACTTGTCTTATAAATTGAACCCAAGTGGGGAAACGTAATATTGTTCGATCTTTGGCTATATTTACAAAATGTGAAATGGTCGGTCAAAGAAATCTCCCCTAGATTGCCGTGGCCAATCGCTTGACCCCTTGACCAGCGGCACGTTTTTTTTCCTACGTTTCTGTAAAGCAACAAGGAATTTCGGATGCACATTCCGAAGGAATTTCAGGAAGGGCCGAGGAGATTTTTGTTTTTCTACGGAGGAAATAAGTTGCAATCATCTTGCTCCAGGTCTCTAAACAGTAGCCCTGACTGGAAGTGGATGGATCTAGATCACCAGAAATGCGTCGTTCCGTGGTTTGAAAAAGAAATGCGTCGTGCTCCTGTCGAGGCAGACCGGGGTTGTCACGGCCTCATTGCCTGCACGACATCCCTATCCACCACTGTGCCTTTTTGTTGTCAGTATACCAGCACCGGCGAAAGGACATGTGAGGCGAGCGAGGCAAGTGGCGGCTGCGCAGCGCGCACCGGAACGAATCTGATGCGCGCGCTAGCTGCGGAGCCGCGCGCGCGCGAGCTGGGGGCATCGAGGAGGGGGGCTCGTGGCCGCGCGCCGGGCCCGCCGGGCCGGTAAACGGCAAAAACACCCGGCACAGGATACGTACGTACGTATCCCACGCGGAAAACGACGTGCCACCCGCGCGCTGCCACCGTCTGGTTTCGTCTCTGCTCTTGGTCGGTCGCGGCAGGGGCCGGCGCGTGTCCGCGGGGCCGTGGCCCTCGGCCGAGCGCGCGCGCGGAGGATGGTGGTGGCAGTGGCACTGGCAATGTGGCAACTCTGCCGCTCGCGAGCTCGATCGGCGCGCGTGGGCCGCGGCGTGGCCTGTTTTTGATATGATGGGGTGCAGCGGCGGTTCGCGCTTGGACTTTAGCGGTCGCTTGAGATGGGGTCACGGACACAACTAGAACAAAAATATTCGACATTCACTAGTTTATTCTGTATATGATAATATATATAGTTTTTAAATAATATTATACTAAATAGTAAAACATTAGGTAATTTTTAGCATCAATATTTTAATACAATCATATAATCGATGACAATATAAAATGATAAAGAAGTAGTCATCGAAATGCTTACCAAAATAAAAAAGCCTGATAATAATACTGATTAGTTGTAGCAAACTGAAGAAACTAATGGCGAAACCACAGACAAAAACTTTTTGTTGGTCATCATTAGTAAAATACATCATTCGATCTCAATTGTCTATTAAAAGAGAACAAAGTTACTTAAAATTTTCAAGTAAAAAAAGTATAATGATCAAATGTAAGTTAATGCATTATTTTTTTAGTATTTATGTTTTTTTAAGTTCGTAAAACAATGAACCATAACATCATTAGTAATTTCCGTCAATTCTTATTTCTCCACATAGCAAATAAATATATCATTCATAAAATTATCACCAATTAATCGAAAAGTATGTTAGATATTTGTATGCTCAATAGTTTTAAAACAATATAATAGAAAAATACGTTCAGTGGTTTACTTACTTGACATTACGGTCATATACTATAATTTTGCCTCCGATTTGCAACGAGTTAGGTTGATATTCCAAAAATCAAAGTTGCAACCCTAAGTCTTAATCTTACAATTCGACAAAAATAATCAACAATCATCACATTGAAATCCTAACTCACAAATTGGGATAATCGAGAAAAAATTAGAGTAAAGTATATACCGATTGGGTGAACTTCGGCTAGCGAGGGCGTGAGGCAATAAGGAACAGGCGATGCCACGGTGAGATGGTAAGCAAGGGCAGCCGGTGGCGACGATTTCTCCCATTCTCCAGTGACCAGTCGCTGTCTAGCTGAGTGCAGTTGTGTGGCAGACGTGGTGCGCATCTTTTGGTCAACCATGCGAGACAAACAAGCGTCGAGGGCTACTGCGAGGTGACATGCTTTCGAATCATCATAGGGACATCGTGGCCTATTACTGTCCTCCCTCTTACACTGGCTCAAGGGCTGGCTTGGTACACTGTAGTTGCCTCATGGACTGAGGGAGCAGAGACTTTTCGTGAACTGCTACTAACTACTAGGAATTTGGGCTGCTAGTGCTCCCTTCATTGGGTTTCAAGGAAAGAACCGAGTGCACTGAGTTTAGTCTGGAGGTTCACACCTAGATTAAAAGTGCTAGTCCTTGCTAAAAATTTTTTTGGACCTGGTGTCCTGTGACATCAGGACCCACTACGTAATTACGCCCTTGGATGGGATTCTCGTCTCATGGGCTCATGGCAAGGGATTTTTTTGTCGCCAATCATTGGTGAGCGTACGTTTGGTTCAGATAATGCGCATAGTTTCCACCATAGAAAAAGCCCACTTTAGGGCATGTACAATGATATATGTCAGGGGTTTGTAAACATATGTTATATGGGATTTTGGGTGATGTGGAGGATAGAGAAGGAGAGAGAAAAATATTGTATACTTTTTAACATATAGTTTTATGTACGGCTTTAACTATCTATACCATTATATAGACAACTATATAAATAATACATTAATTGCATGAGGTTATTACAGATAACTATATAGATAATTAATACATTGTATACGTTGTCTTTAGTCCTGTCTATAGATAATATGGAGTTGTAGTACATACTACCGCTATCTATACTATTGTACATGCTCTTACAAGTGGAAAGGCCAGCAGTGTCTGGTAACATTGAGCTGTTTAGTTGTGTGGTGAGCAAGGTACTAAATAGCAAATAGCAGGGTAGTAATAGATTGACATTCGTATAGCGGATAGCAGGCAATATTGTAGACTATGGGCCTGTTCTTTTCGGCTACGGCTTATGGCTTTTGGCTGAAATTTTTGAATTTTGTCTGTTTACGGTACAGATTATGGAGAGATAGATACTCACTTGCGATTTTGGCTGGTACAGATGTTGGGCTTTTAACGTTAGATCGTTTAACTTGTAGACCCTGTCTTGAGAAAATACTCCGTTTGAAAGTTAGGTACTGTAGCAAAAGCCAAAAGCCGCAAGATTTTGACTTAAAGAACATGCCCTTTATATTCCAATAGCGAAATCTAAAAAACACTAATAATTTTGAGTTACTCGTGTGTGTGTGTGTATCATTGTGACACCTCAGCCCATGTAGAGTTAGCCCCATGATGACCCTTATGTGTGTGTGCACATGAGAGTGTGGATTAGTCTCACCTTGCTAGTTTGGCTTTAGAAGCACTAACATATAGGTCTAGTACTTGTAATGGTAGCAACCTCTGGTTAACCATTTTGCATGAAGCGAGGACGAAAGTACAAACGGTTGCTACGTGTGCGTGGCCTATCCAGAATGGGGTTATGCCTAAGATGGTTTGGACCCTAGGGTGTTACAAATGGTATCAGAGCCGACCCTCGCAGTTACATGAGCGCGTGCGGGTCAGGGGCGTGAGCATATGGCGTATGGCGCATGTGGGCCCGAAATGGACATACGGTATGGCATATGTGCTGGCACTAAACGAACGAACATGTGCCAAGAGGGGAGATCATAATCATTTGCCCCAATGTGGGTATGTTGGGCCGATGAGGACATCGGGTCTTTTGAGGGGGTGTATGTGACACCTCGGCCTATGTAGAGTTAGGCCCATGATAGCCTTTATGTGTGTGTGCGTATGAGGATGTGGATTAGTCTCACCTTGCTAGTTTGGCTTGAGAAGCACTAACATATAAGTCTAGGACTTCCAATGGTAGCAACCTCCGGTTAACCGTTTTGTGTGAAGCGGGGACGAAAGTGCAAGCGGGTTGCTACGTGTGTATGGCCTATCCAGAATGGGGTTATACCTAAGCCGGTTTGAACCCTAGGGCGTTACAATCACGATTCATGACTTATTAATCTAAACATATATCATGGATTCCTGGTAGTATGCATGTTTCCATCCGAAAATGTGCAGAGATGTGTCTCAAAGACAGTTACTTTCGACTGTGAATGTAAATCATAAAATGTGACTTGCTGGCTACACCGAACAGTTTGTAAAAGAAAACCATGCAAAGACAATAAGAACTATTAGCGTGGAGGGGGATGGGGGATAACAAATAAGTACCGCACAATTCGCTGTAAGGAGGAGAAGCAAATAACGGGCGCTAATTAAATGGTGTTGGAGCAAATAGCAGGCGCTAATCACTTTAAGACACCGAACAGTTTGAGATATATTTTTTTGGAGCTACGCTATTTTTAGCGCTACTTCGTCTTAGTAGTGCTAATACTTCGCTACCATAATTGCGGACGCAATTGCAGTCGCTACAAACGTTATTCAGTACATTATTGGTTCTACCTGAGCCGTGGGTCTTTTGCTGGACGGCCGGAATGCGCCGGTTGACAGTGAATGTTCCTAGTCGCAAGACAACCAATTTGTTGGCGATCGCTTGAATCAAGTATTACACTTTGCAAAAGCCACACAAAAGCTAGCATAACAACCTGTACTCTGCGAAACAACGTAGTGAAAGAACAAACTTTTGCTGTTCTAAAGACATACTGCTAGTAGTACAAACTGAAGCAACAAAAGAGAGCGTACAACACATGATGCTGCGCCGCCGGCCGCGTACGTGTGCATCCGCCGTTACAGGTGATGGGCCGCGCAACGGCTGCAAATGGCGGCCGGTCGATGGGGACACGACGCGAGACGTGCCGTGGTGGGCTCCCGGCCGGGCGGCCGTATCGTCGGGTGCAATTAAGACGGTTACATGGCCGAAACTGATGCGGTATGGGGGCGGTACGGGCAGCGCAGTGCCCCCAACTGTTCGGTTCATTTGCATTCTGACCTACGCGGCTACACTTGCCGTAATTTTCAAGTCGCAAACGAACTAGTACTGCTGGTACTGCCGTACTGGCACTTTTTGGTTGGAGTGCACGTACGCACGAGTCGGCCAGAATTTCGAGTTTTTGTACTTTCATATTTATTTATACTTGTATTTATAAAAATAGCCGTTGTCACGTTAAATTAGCAAAAATATTGTTTCTGATATACGGTGGCCGTGCGGTAGCTCAGGAGAGGAAGCGACACGTGGCCTCTGCCACACAGCCACCGTGCGGTGGCACGAAGGCAGCACGGCCATCGTGCGTCTGCCTCTATACCTCACGCCCACTATGCGGCTGCTAATTAGCTTAATTAGCGGTCTTAATTATTGATTTATATGAACTATTTATTTGAATTTTTAAATATAACAAATAAGCTTAAAAAATTATAAAATTTTATGTGCAGCCTCCTGACACAGTGTACTTGATTATGTATTTTTTTGTAATTTTATCAATTCTAAATGTTGCTCAAAAATTCATACAAATGCATTGTTTGTATGATTTTTTAATGCAGAAAAATGAGACGCAAACATTACGACATTTTTTGTGAAGGCTCCGTACGCAGTGTACTTGATTGGTTAGTTTTTCAAGATTTTATATATACATAAAATAACAAACGGCTGTAATCAAAAGAGCAGCTGCAATAAACAAAAAATCCTATTAAACAGTACCGACTTCAGCTATACTAGTTAAAATCATATACGAGTGTCTCTCTTCATACTCTTTCATGAACAGCCATAATTCAAAAGTCATAAGCCAAAAGTTATATGTCACAATCTAAAAGAACCCACTTATGTTTATTTCACGCAGTGGTAAAGGGTACGGTTTAATTTACAACGTTTGGCGTGGGTTATGATGATTGGAGGAGGTTCTTTGGCATGGAGCAATAATTTGGTAATATAGTAAGAATAATGGCCTCTCCTGCTACCGGTTCCTATAAGTAATAATTTGTGATGAAGGGTCCCGGATATACACATCCTCTCACTTAATTACTACATAACTGAAGTATTATTACCGGAGTCTGGAGTTGCAAGTTGACTATTGGACATGAAACTCAATAATACATACATTCAGACAAGTGTACAAGCAGTGGCGGAGGACGGGAAAAAAATAGGTGGGGCGGATCGAAAGCAATACCATTCAAGGTATAATACTAATTAGACCCATCAACAATAATCCAAGTGCAAAGATATTTAATAATGCAAGACATTGAAAAGTACCTCCAAAAATTGAAGAATCACAATAATATATCACCAATTTAACATATAACCTTGTAGAGCATAGTAATAGAAATAATCTGCCAAAGAAAGAGCAAACATAGTTAATATTGTTATGTATAGTGTAGACAACACAAAAGAGACATGTGGAATCAAATGAGAAATACCGATATTAATCTTGTTAATTGCGTCTAGGAAACTTAGGCAATTGCATCTGCCTATCTTTCTTTTTCTGAAACATCTTTTTAATTTTTTCAAGATCAAGTCCTTTAAATATCTCCCTTTCAATGTAGCACACCATCAAATCATTAAGCCATCCATCGGACATCTTGTTGCGCAATTCAGTCTTGATAATCTTCATTGCTGAGAAAGCCCTTTCAACCGATGCCGTCGCCACCGGTAGTAGCAATGCCAACTCAATGAGGCGATAGACAAGTGGAAATACAATATGCCTCTCAAGTTCAATTAGTTTTTTGGCTAGACTTGCAAGATCATGACAAACTTTAAACTCATCAAGCCTTATTACATGAATAATAAATATCTCTAGTTGATCTTTTATAGCCTTGCGGTCATCAAAGGAAAAATCCTCATAATAAATTTCCGTAAGCCGAGCAAGCTTATTCACATCAAACTTAGAGAAAGGATCTCTTGGATCAAGACAAGAAAAGCAAACAAGCAATTCTGAAGATACCTCGTTAAAGCGATGATCCAACTCGTTGGTAATAGCATCTATAGCAGCATAGAAGGTATCAACACGGAAGTAATGATCTTGAGTGATATTGTTTTTCCCTCCTTTTCTCGAACGGCCAAATCTTGGTACTGCATCTTCCATATTTGGTATGGGAATATCGTTTGCCTCACAAAATGCTTTAGCTTCTTGAAATAATGGCTCCCAACCTTCACTTCTCAAATTGATCAAACGTGTTTTGACATCAACAACCAAAGATATAGCTTGAACAACATTTTGATCCTTCCTTTGCAAGATTAGAGATAAGTCATTTGTAATGCGAAAGATTTGCAACATCATTTTCATGATGAGCACAAAGCTAAAAGATTCCATTATTTGGACCAAACCTCCTGCCCTTGATGGATTACGCTCATCTTGTTGCACAATTTCTAGGACTTGTATAACAGGATCCCACATTGATTCAATTCGAAGCAATGTCTTGCAATGAGATCCCCATCTTGTATCTTCAGGTCTAGCCAATGATGTTTCTTGTAGTTTTCCTCTCCCTGCTGAAACCTCTCCACTCTCTAACTTAGCCAAAAGGTTTCGACGATGCTTATCAAGAAACAAATCCTTTCTCTTGCATGATGCACTGGTGCTACTCACAATCAACCCCACATATTCAAAGAAATCCTCAATTGATGAACAACACCTTGAGACAACAACTACCACTAACTGCAATTGATGAGCAAAACAATGAATGTAGAAAGCATAGGGATTCTCATCACGAATTAGTTTCTGAAGACCATTAAATTCTTCTCTCATATTAGAAGCTCCATCATATCCCTGGCCCCGTAGTTTTGCAATAACTAAACCATAATCACTAAGTGCCTCAACCAATGCTCTCTTCAATGCTTCAGATGTTGTATCTTTGACATGCTTGATACCCAAAAATCTTTCTATTACTTCTCCTTTATTGTTCACAAACCTACACAAGCAATGACAAAGAATAGAGTAAGAACATTTCTCTAATATAGTTTTATCGTAAGATATTAATAAAACATTTACCTCACAACTATGGCCATTTGTTCTTTGATGGATACATCACGAGATTCATCAATAAGAACAGAGAATAGACAATCCCTCATTTCTTCCTTTATTTCCTTGGTGACCGCCTCAGTGCAACAGTTTGCAAGCTCCTTTTGAATTGTCCCAGAAGTCATTTTTGCATTTTTAGGGCATAGCTCATCAAAAGCTCTCTTCACTTCCTCATTCCTTTGTTTGTACCAATCAGGCAATTCTAAAAAATTTCCTTTATTTAAGGAATTATCAGTTTCATCATGTCCACGGAATGACTCACCTTGCAAAGCCAGAAAACTCACAATACCCAAGGATGTTCCCAAACGAGTCTCATACTTGATAAGTGATTCTTTGCTATAACTTGAAACCTTATGTTTTACACTTGACCTTTGGTTATCAAAATCATCAAAAGCTGTTCTAGCTTGATTATGTATGCTATTAGCCCCACCAACATGCACTCGAAGTGACATGTATGCATTCTTCCATTTTTGAAACCCAACTTTTGTAAAGACATCATAACCAAATTTATCATCCATTCGATCATGTTTAAAAAGATAACGATAGAAGCAAAAGGCCATATCCTTCTCCAAACTATACTCCAACCAATTATATTGCTTAAACCAATTTTTTTGAAAGGACCTTTTTTCCTTTGAGGGGGGGGGGGGGATTATGACCGGTTGGTTGAGTCGTGCCCTTAGCTATGAAAACCCTCCTAACTTCATCTCTAATATTAGGAGCAAATCTATCAATTGGAATACGAAGCCCCGGATCAGAAACAATATATCTGGGTTGAATTCAGTTATAAGATCACCTTGCACTGTCTCTTCTTCAATTACCTCTTCCACTTGTACAGAGCCTAATTGTATTTGTTCTTGCAGCTCTTCCACTTGCCCAGCACCAACAGACTCTCCCACCTCCACTTCAACATTTCCACTTTCACGAGTGCTTGGGTTTGTGGCACTTGAACCCCGATTAAAATAGCTCTTCAAATCTAAACACATAAAAGCAAATAGACAAATAAATTGACCTATGAATTTGCAACATGTAAATTGACAAATGGAAACTGCATATCAATTATCAAATATTAATGACACTCCTAATATATGCCTCACCTCTCTATGATTTTCCCTTTTCCCTTCTATCCATTGCTCAAGCCTCAAATCAAAATTCACAAATCACAAATTCATTTTAGCCTAATACCAAAATTCACAAATCACAAATCCATTCACTGATTCACAAATCTCTGCCTCTGCGGGCAGCGGGCCTGAGGAGTGAGGCCTGCGCGGTGCGCGCAGCGCGCCGGACCGCCGGTGGCTGCCAACCCGGCCTGTCGCCCGCCCGCCTCCCGAGTGGCCTGGCCGAGTCCCGCCCGCCTGCCCGCCTCCCGACTCCCGCCCGCCCCGCCTCCCGCCGCCCGCCTCCCGAGTGGCCTGGCCGAGTCCCGCCCGCCCACCGGCCGCCCGCCTCCCGCCGCCCGCCCGCCGCCCGCCACGCCCGCATCTCCCCAGGGCCCAGTTCCGTCGCCGCTCGCCGCGCTCTCAGGAGTCAGGAGACAGGCACAGAGAGGACTGAGGAGAGAGACTAGGGTTTATGTTATTGGGTTATTGTATAGAGGGGTATATGGGGGTCCATTGCAAAAATTTGAGGTCTGGCCCAAGCCAGAGCTTGCCCTATCGGGCCCTCCGCCCCTGTGTACAAGTACCTAGTCCTATAGTCCACACAAATATTTCAAAGATCTAAAAACACAAGTCGCACAAGACTATACTAACAGTATAGCTAATTAATCACATGCACTAATTCCTAGGGCATCCAGCATATGTGCACAGAACAAAAGTTCAAGCACCACTACTGTAAAAAATGTTATATTGGACGTTTTATTACAGATAGTTCGAGAGAACCATCAGTATTGTAATTATCAAAGACAATTTTAAAAGTATGACCGTTACGTTACTAGCGATGATTAGAATTGTCTGTGATACATAATTTTCACAGACGGTTGGGATTAAAACCGTCTGTGATGTCAGCATACATCATAGACAGTTTTTAATCCAAACCGTCTATGATAATGCCATATCACCGATCTGTGGTATCTCTCTCAGGATTTCGATCTCACACATTGTCTGATTACGCTATTTTATAGCGCAATTAGAGAATGTTAATGAATTGAAGGAGGTCTATTTCTGAGGACGCAAGAACGCAATCAAAGATAATTCTTAACTAGAACCGTTTGTGACATTAGACTAATACAGATAGTTCATAATGTGACATTAGACTATCACAAATGGTTCTTAACTAGAACTGCCTATATTGTAAATTATCATAGATGGTTCGAGAGCCATCTATGATAACACATAAATTCAGATAGGTCAGAAACCATCTGTGATGATGGTTTTGAACCACCTATGATGACCCTTTCTATAGTAGTGTACTGTTGAGTGATGACAATGTTGAACCACACCATATCTAAAAATACCATATGTACTGTTGAGTGATGACAGTGTCGAAACCACACCATATGTATATTTTAATGGGATTTTTTGTTTATTACGACTGCTCTTTTGATTACAGGCTGCTTGCTATTTTATATACATATAAAATCCTATAAAAAAATTAAACAATTAAGTACACTACGTACGGAGATTTCAAAAAAAAAATTCGTAATGTTTGCACCTCATTTTTCTCTATTAAAAAAATTGTACAAATAGTGCATTCGTATGAATTTTTAGCAACATTCAGAATTGATAAAATTATGAAAAAAATTAGACAATCAAGTACGCCGTGTCGAAAGGCTGCACATAAAATTTTGTAATTTTTGAGCTCGTTTGCTATATTAAAAATTTTAAGCAAGCAATATACGTAAACTAGTAATTAAGGCAGCTAATTAGCCGGCTTAATTAACAGTCGCATATTGGGCATATGGCATAGGTGCAGCCACACGGTGGTTGTATGGCAGAGGCCACATGTTGCCCCCATCTACCGCATAGCCACCATACGTTAGAAATGATATTTTTGCTAATTCGACGTGACGATTGCCATTTTTACAGATACAGGTTCAAATAACACTAAAAATGCCAAAACCTCCGGAATTATTTTGCGAATGATGGTATATATGTAGGCAAGCTTTCGAAGTGCCAGCATACGATGGATTAGCGCATTTTTATTTGCGCGCGCCGTGTGTAGCTCATTCGTTCGTACGTCTAAACTCTAGGTACATCGTCATGCATGCGTATTGGACTATATAGCTTGGCATTCTTCCGATGATCAATGGCAGTGCCCGTAGTTGTCAAGAACAGCGAAAGGACGGGAGGAATCAAGGGAGAACAGTGAGGAATATATATACACTAGTATATATACATACACCGTGGCACTATTCTGTGCGCGTGTACTCCACGCGCAGTTTTGTGCTTCAACAAATTATCACCAGTTGTTTGAAAAGTTATCATCGAATATAAAGAAAATTATCACTTGCTATGTCCTGTGAGTATTGACAGTAACTTCACTTGCTACTGATGGTAACTTCATGCAGAACCAATGATAACTTTTCAACACTGTGAATGTTTGACAATAATTTCATTCAAAATCATTGTAACTTCATTCAGAAATGTCAGTAACTTGTCCACGTATTCTACACCTACGGGCTGGTTAGTACACACACATATATATATAGAAAAATAGTTTCATACTCCTGGAAGTATGTACTCTCACTTCTCAAATACTATTTTAATGGTGTTATTATATAGAAAAATGGTATTCTAATAATGATTATAATATATTCCAAAGTGAGTTCCATAAAAACTTTCATAAAAATCTATTTTTATAGCATAATTTGTGTATATATTCCTTTTATATATGAAAAAGGATATGTAGCAAAAATAAAGGGTTCTGATGAAAATTTTTCAATCAAGTACCATTGGAATATCTTATAATTAGTATTTAAGTTATAATTTACTGAACAAGTTGATATATTACATGCATATGAACCATGGGAGCATCGGACACTACTACAGAAAGCCTCATAGTAGACGCCTCATCACAGACGGTTTTGTGAAACCGTCTGTGATGAACACTATTACAGACGGTTGTAATTTGGAGGCCGTCTGTGGTATTTGTGGCGGGAAAAAGGAGTATCACAGACGGTCGGTCTATATTAAGAACCGTCTGTGATAATCCCAGATTATCACAGACGGTTTTTAATAAAAAAAATCTGTGATAAGCTGGTTATCACAGACGGTTCTTAATTAAAAACCGTCTGTGATAATGGCACTAAGGCATTTATTGCGCTGCTCAGGCCGCATCTGTCTTCATTTCGATCCAGATCTAGCCACTGCTGCGCACTTTTTCACTCGGGAGGAAGCTAGGCGATTTCAGGCCAGTTAATTTGGTGGGAAGAGGCCGAGATTGAGCTTTTAAGATTCATACTTTCCTGGTTGCTCTAGATATGGTTAGTAATGAAATTTATTTTTTCTTTAGTTGCATTACAATTTTGGTCTAAGTAATCCATGAGTGTTATTGAAGATGGTTAATTTGCAAAATTGTTGGTTATATAATAGCGGTTGTGTTTATAATATGAATTGAGCTAGCAAATTAAGTCTCAATATAATAAATGTGGCCGGTATATATGTAGTAATAATTAGTTAATCTAAATTTTAATACTAAGTGGTTATATATGTACGTAACGTAGGACCGAAGCTGGATGTATGCCGCGAGCCGTGTGAGTGAAGAGTACATTAATAGCGTGTCTGCTTTTATAAGAGCCACCGACGAAGATATGTTGAATAAGGGGGTGGAATACATGTGCTGTCCATGCACTGACTGCGAGAATTTGAAGATGTTTAAGAACCGAGGGCAAATTGAAGCGCACTTGATTCGGAGGGGTTTCAAAAAAGATTATACGTGTTGGACCAGTCATGACGAAGTGAATGAGTTGCCTAAAACCACGTATAAAGCCAAGAAGGTTCTTTGTCCGTTGGGAATGGAAGTAGAAAGAATACATGCATGCCCGAACGACTGTATCCTCTACCGTAAAGAGTATGCAAACATGCATGTATGAAGGAATATGTACTTATGCCATTCCATCAGAACTTTCATTGAATTTTAATAGTAATTGTACCAAAATGGAACAAGGTATATTACCTTGATTCCCTAAGTAGGAATAAAATGGACTTCACAGTTGTCAGCCAAGTAATCGATAGGTAAGTACATATTCTCCATACATACCTATATTGTACTCTTTCTTTCCTTCCGAATGACTAAGGTTAACTTTTTCGAATCACGTAGGGCGTTCGCGATGTACATTGAAATGGGAGGTGACTCGAAGCGCGGGGCCAAAGGCCTGCTGACACATACTCGAGATTTTAAGGTATTCGCTATTTCACATTAATTAATCCTATGCAACAGCCTCTTGAACTAACACATTCCATTTTTTTGCAGTGCCACCAGCAGCAGCCGGGCAACACATGTGGATACTACGTTTGCCAACATATGGAACTACTCCTCGATTCCTCGAGGATCACCAATTCCAAGGTTTGTCAATCTTCCCATAATTACTTCATACTTATCACGTTACATATATACGCACATTGATATTCCTATCGACAGACTGCGTACATCTCATCAACTCCATTGAAACAGCCTGATCTTGGACGGATTCGAGCAGAGTTGGCGTACTTTTTGCTGACTCAAGTCATAAAGCCAGAAGGCCGGTTCCACTCCGCACCATAGATACATAATCAACGAACCTTTTTTAAGTGCAAATGCAGTGTAGATCTTTTGTAATTGTGTATTTGTTAATGTATATTTTATTTCAATTCAATTAATTGATTTGCGAAATGGATGCTTTATGTTTGTGATCAAATGAAGTGCGTTGTCAATTGGATGTTTTATGTCTGTGAAATGAATAGAGATGTGAAATGTATCTGAAATGAAATGAGATGTGTGAATTGTATGTTTTATGTCTGTGATTATCTGCTTGTTTCAGAGGGTATGGCTAGCATTTCCTGAGGCTAGCCAATAAACAGAAATAAATTTAGAATTTGGAGGAAGGAATATCACAGATGGTACGGTTTTTAAGTAAAAACCGTCTGTGATATGTGATAATCACAGACGGTTTTAAAACCGTCTGTGATAACTTTGGATTATCACTGACCCATAAATTCAGACGGTTCAGAAAACCGTCTGTGATGACGTTTCTGAACCGTCTGTAATGTGGTTTTCTGTAGTAGTGGGAGTGTAAAACTAAGCAAAAAGTGTAAATATGTAGGTAGAAAGGAGTAGATATATTAGATGCATGTATATAGACCTTGTGAGCATAGGAGTATGCATTTAAGAAAAGAGTACATGAAAAGAATGAAGCATATCTCCTAATAAAAAGTATATAGCAGATTTTGAAGGCGTACATGGGGTGAGTACAGGATGATACTCAAATTATGGTCTGTAGAGCAAGAATCGAGATGAGGTCGAGGACTCTACCACCATTCATCACCGATTGGGGATAGATTGGAGGCGCAACCACTACCATCAAGTGAATGCGAGGAGCCTAGGTGCATCTCCATCAAAAATTGACAAGAAATAGGTGCGCCACCAGGGGCGGACCCAAAGCATAATTAGTGGGGGCCTTGGCTCCTAGTCAATTTCGTTAATCACTTATACTCTTTGGATTTAATCCATATAGGCCCCCAGTCCACAACTCATCAGGCCCCCAGTGGCCCAGTGAGGCAGCCGGCAGGCCAGCAGTGCCTTCTCAGCTATGCGTAGCGCTGCGCTGATATGTATGCCCCCACTCAATTTTAATCCTAGGTCCGCCCCTGTGCGCCACTGAAATCCTATGTTGCAGACTGCTTAGCTTGTCGTCGCTGGATGAGATTGCGTGTGTAGCACCGCCACATCACCGCGCCTGATCTACTCTACAGACTATGCCGCTGGTAGGACTCACGCGCAGAGCACCTCGATGCTACAGAATGCACCGCCGGCGTGGGACTCACGCGCGAAACACCTCAGATCTACTCTTGCGGCGTACGGAGCACCTCGGCGCTACGGACTGAACCTTCTAGGTGAGACTCACGTGCGGAGGAGGGATCGACAGACTCACGCGTGGAGAAGGAGGCCTAACCTTTATCTATCCTCAATGTCGAATACGGTAAAACAGAATTTGTTACAACACTGATTGAAAACGGGTTTCGCAAGGAAACCCGGTAGCGAATTGTAATGAATTGACATCGAGCACATCAACAGGAGTATGTACTTCTGAAAGCACTAAACCATTTTCATATATTCTGACGGGGACACGGTTGAGAAGGACACCGACGGTGGCGAGCTGAAGCAACGCCGAGGCCGGGAGACCAAAGTTTGTTGCGTCGCCGTCCCCGACAACGAACGCCTGCACGGCCGAACGCCACGGGGGCTCCGCGGACGATATGTGTCATGGGCGCGATGTGTTCTTGTGTGTCTTGTTTTCGCGCGATCGAGCTCGCAATTATTTGCTGACCGCGACGGTCGAGCCTTGGATCGACAACGCAGCAAGCTCCGTACGTCCTCTTCGTCTGCTCATCAGGCTACGCACTGCTCGCGTACGTGTACATTAGTCATGCGTCGCCGGCAGATAATTAAATCAGTGGATTTTAAGCTTGCTTAATTTTCGCGTGTAAGAGTTTTAACCCAACTTATGATACGCTAGTCGAATTTCCGGCACAGTTACGAGCTAGATATTACAATTTATATATTTATATCTAAATATAGAATTGCACTCGTCATACAATTCTAATACTTACAGTCACTAAAAAAAGCTTATCACAAACAATTCAGAAACATCATTGTAGACGGTTTTTGAACCGTCTGTACTAATGGGTCTGTAATACCCTAAGTACATTACAGACGGTTTTCGGACCGTCTGTAATACAATTACCATTGATGATTCTTAAATAGAACTGTCTGTGATAGTATATTATTACAAACGGTTCTTAACTACGAACCGTCTGTGATACTATATTACCACAGATGATTCCTAAATAGAAATGTTTATGATAAGTTTCGACCGAACTCAAAAATAGGCATCTTTCAGTTCATCAACGTTCTTTGATTGAGCTGTTTGCATTAATTGTGCTATAAAACAGCGCAATCAGATAATACAGATGAACCAAAGCAGACCTATTTATGAGAACAAGATCATCATAGCCATATCCATCCAAGCATCACATACAAGAATTAGGGCATCAACAAGTAATTTTCACATGCATCATATCCATTCAAGCATCAAGGAAGAGATAGGAGGGGATCGGATAGGGGTATGAACAAAGCACTAGCGCCGATGAAGGAGAGGAGTCGGTAGCGTCACCATTGTGTCACAACGGTGACACTGCAGAAGACACTCTTACGACAAGAGTGCCTTGTGCAGTGAACTGTGGCATCATAACCGGACGCGGAGGAGCTCGGCGGAGGTGGTCGACGCTTCGATCGGTAGCTTGGGTGAGCTAGTAGGCGGATTGGTTTATAGTTCGCCCTCGAGGGCCATGAAGCACATGCCGGAGAAGTCGTCGCCGCCATCCTTGGGCTCTTGGTCACCCGTCCCGTCGTCGTCGCTCCATCCCTCCACCTCGCTGAGGTCGAGGTCGTCGAAAGCGGTGAGGACGCGGTGGAAGAGCTTCTTGGCTTTGCCGAAGTTGCGGAACTTCTTCTTGCCTTGAGCAGGTGCTGAGGGCTTCGTGCTGCGGTTCTTGTCGGTGTAGTCGTTCTTGCCCGAACCGCCGTAGTCACCTTTGCCCTTCCCAAGCTTGGGGCAGTTTGCTCGGATGTGGTTGGGGCCACCACACTCGAAGCAAATCACGGGTCCTCCTCTCTTTCTGTCCCTCCTCCCTTTGTAAGCGTGGGAGAATCTTCGAGCAAGGAGGGCAAGCTGCTCATCCGCAAGCTGCTCTAACTGATCATCAGTTATGTCACAGAGAGCAGCAAGGGAGAAACCGCAAGAGGACTCAGAAGAGAGACCAGAAGCTGAACTGGGATCGGTGACCAAAGCCATCGACTGTGACTTCGACCTACGAGAGACAACGTCAATCTCGTGAGTCTTGAGGCGTGAGTACAGCGCGTCAAGAGTCAAGGTCGAGAGGTCTGTCGTGTCTTTGATGGTGGTCACTTTCATCTCCCACACACGCAGATCGAGTGCCGCAATCATCTGACGAGCGTTGTCCGACTCGGGGTATGTGAGACCGACCGCTCGGAGGTTGCTCAAGATCTTGTGAAAACGTGCGAAGCACTCATCTAGGGACTCACCAGCAAGCATCTCGAATTTGTTGTATTCTCGCTTGAACTGGTCCTGTCGAACCGTCTTGATCTAGGTGGTGCCCTCATGGTATGCGTCGAGGGTCACCCAGATATCGTAGGCGGACGATAGGTGGGAGATGCGATCGAACTCGCTACGACTCAGGCCCTGGATTATGATGTTCCTTGCCTTAGCGTTTGCCTCAACATCATGCATGTTTCCAGCATTGATGTTCTCATCGGCAGGAACAACAAACCGGACCTTGACCTTGCGCCAGATGGCGTACCCCTGAGCCTGGATGTACGTTTCCATTCGGCTCTTCCAGAAGGGGTAGTCAATGCCATCGAAGACAGGCGGCTTGGTCGAGTACTTGTCCGTCGCCATGGCTCTTGAGACCGGTTAAGATCTATTGATTAGAGCTAACCGGCTCTGATACCAATTGTTGGACCGAAATAGCGATAGAGGGGGGGTGAATGACGCTCGACACTTTCGAAAAACTCAACCCTTGACAAGCACAAGTCAGACCATCCCTCGGGCAAAAAAATCCAGAAACCTGATTTTTCAGAAGATAAGGCTTGAAGCTTCACAAAACCAAAGGAATTGAGACTTCCATTTGTTCTTTTGGTCCAGTATAACAAGGAAATGATTATACCAGCCCAAGGAACCTAAGAGACCACAAAAATCCAACTCAACATGAGGAATTTCAGATTTGCACAAGAAACTGAAAGTTACTGGCAGCAGCTACAAAAACTTGAATTCCCACACAATCCTTGAATCTTTGGCCACGAAACTTTGAGGATAGCTACTTAATAGCCATAGGAATCTGCATGCCAAGTTTCGTCATTTTTGGAGAAGGAAAAAAAAGAACAGCCCCAAATTGTAGAAAGGACTGAAATCTGAAAATCTTCAAAGTGGAGCACTCAAAAACTCAAATTTCTTCATGATCTCAAATCCTTTGCTAATGAGACTTTCCAGATATCTAATAGATATCCTTAAGACTCTGGAAACCAAGTTTCAAGTCATCTTGCAAAGGGAAACAAGATTTAACTCAAAACCCTAGAAAAGACACAATTCTGAAATTTTGCACGAGTTGAACCAAAAAAGCCAAATTTCTCCTAAACCCTTGATCCTTTGCTAATGAAATTTTGCAGACAAGGAAGCGATAACCAAAGGACCTATTAGCCCAAAAATCAAGTCATTTCCTCAAGGGAATTAAGATCTGGACCAAAACCCTAGAAGACAACATATGAACAGGGAAGGTTCAAAATGAGAAATCTGAGATTAAGCGAAGTATGCTCTTGGGAATTCGAACAAATGATCTTGAGGCCATATCCCAACCTAGAGCAACCCATTTTGGCACTTCCCAGCATCAAACAACAAGAAACTCAAAAACTCACAAATCACCAGAATAGAGCATCGAAGGAAAAATAAGAAACAGGAAATGCAAACTTCAGATTTCATTCATTAGATCAAAAGAAATACAGAGGAGTCCCCATACGCCTGGACATTAGAACAAGAAGATTGATCACAAGTCTCTCAATCCCTCATCTCCCTCTCCCTCTCAAGAATCACACACTACATGCTTGGAGAAGGGGAACACCACACTAGCAAAGCTACGAACAGACAACCAGAGAGCACAGAGGGAACACACTCTGCCTCCTCTAACCACTCTCACCCAGTAAAGCCTAAAGCCAAAGCAAGCCATCAAAGTCTCTTTTGACTCTAGCAAACCCTAATTTTCTCTCCAAGTGTTCAAGTGGGCATGCAGCCCTCTCCACCTATTTATAGCCCACGGCTAACGGGTCTCCGCCCCGTTACGCCCGCTATCTCCAACGGAGACCGCTCCCGCTTATGCAGTCTTGCGAAATTCCCGATTCGCCCCTCTGCACCTTCCGGGAAGCTTCCGCGCTCCTTGTCTCGCACGCCTCGCAACCACCTCGAGTCCACGTTGTCTTCGACACATCCCGATCGTTCTGATCTCAGCGCCACCTGCGCCTAGTCCGGTCCACCGTGTCTCGCCATGACTCCGTCTCGACGTTCTGCAGTCACACAGACAAGAAACACGTCAAATAGCACCGCTCGATACATGAAAGCGTAAATACCGTTATACTTACCACAGATGAAGTCCAAACCTGTCAAATCAAAGAATCAGCGTCCTAATCCCATATGACCAGGTTTGACCAAGTCCGATCGAGTCCGATTGCGCCATGCAACAACTCGACTCCGAACTACGCAAACCAAACTCGACTAAACATAACCAATGTCAATTACTCATCATACACATGTGGTCACCTCCACATGGTTCATCAGTCTTTGATGAGGTGTCTAGTATATCTTGTCTTGTAGTAATGAGTATAAATATAGTTGCATCCCTTATACAAATGTAACAACTTTTATATCTAATATATGTTTAATTTACACTGTTATAATTTAGAACCACCACGATTAATGGTGTGGATTTTTCTTTTGTTCACTCCAATTAACATGATAATAGCTCTTGAGAGCAAATATGATGGCATCTAGTTGACTTAACTATAAACTGAGCTATCTCATGATTTTTTTTTTTTGCAGTATTATGTACATACATATTCTTGAAGTTACACGATCGTCCATGCTCACATTATGGAGGGGCAAGCTGAGATCGATCGGGAAGTATCCTGCATGGGCCTTGTGCAAATGAATCCAGAGGCGTCGCCAACTCAAAAGAACACAGTGGCCTGACGTGCGCAGAGTCATGGAACCAGAGGATAAAATGGATCAGAGTCGTAGCAAAGTAGAACATCACACGCGCGCATGCACCTCGACCACTGGCTGGTCCCGATCGTACAGCACCTCATGCGTGCATGCACTTCGATTCGCCCTGCATGCTGCCATGGCATAGTCAGTAGCCATCGCGTTCATTCGTGATCGATCGTGCATGCATGCAGGCACAATCGCCACAGACCAGGCACACGTGCAGCTATCCGGGTTAGGGCATCCACAATATTTAAAGACTTACAATTTAATATAGGGAGTGTCTATACAACATTCGACTATTTTTGAGGATAAAAACAGTCAGATTTTGAGTCGCTAGATGGAGATCCAACGCCCTAAATCATTTTTTTTGAGGGGTCATTTTTTTGGAGAGGGGCTTGTATGAGTGGATCTGTTGGATGGAGATCTAACGCACCAGATCAATCTGACTGTTTTTGTCCTTAAAAATAGTAGAATGTTGTATAGACATTCCTTTTAATATATGTTGTTTAGAATCTTATGTTGCGTTAATTTTAATTATTAGTTATTGTATAATTTTTATATTATTTCAGATGTTGTCTCTAGTATGAATAATTATACTTAGTTTTCGTTATTGTGGACCTTTATATTTTCCATTGAATAATATTTTTATAATTTCGAATACCCGTTTTGAAATTTCTGGACCCACCGTTGTCTTCTGGGGTGCTTACTGTAATGATCAAGTCAATGCATAGCTCGGGGAAAATGCATGCTAAGTCTGCAGATGCTACCAATTTCATCCTTGATGTGAATTGCAGATTAAATCTTTGAATGTGGAAGATCGAACTGGGTCAAGAAAGTGCAAGATCGAAACGCATGTCCACGTTTATTTGTGCAGAAGTGTGCAATCCGCATCTTCTCCATTTTTGAATGCTTTACGGAGCCTGACTCTCAAATTGTCAACAAGTGGGTGGATCAAAGTCTGCACAGATAGTTCGTGATTGAAATGATGGAATCGATGTAAATAAAGCTAGGGGGGAAGGAAAACTGAACACTTGAGAGTGAATTTAGAAAGGTTTGAAGAATGCAGGAAGAGTGGACCGATGGTAGTCTTCGATGCAACGAGATGGGAACACATTCCTACGATAGTGCCATCCGCCAGAATTAAAGGCAGATGGGAAAGGAGAAGACTTGAGAGACTTCGTTGCCAAAAAGAGATGAAAGTCAGAACCAAAATCGAGCTGAAGATGCAAAGTTATCTATTATTATTTTATATTAAAAGTCAATGGCATGTACTTTATAACTGCTAAGAAAAATAAATATACTAGAAATTTTATAAAAAAAAAGGAAAATATCTGTCCCTTAATCTAGAGGACCTATTAAAGTTGAAGTATATTGGCTATTGGATATTACTAGAAAAAATATACTAGAAATTCTCACAAAAACCTTCTAGCCATTTATCAGGCAATCCCTAATATTAGAGGCTTAGATTTGCTCTACTGCTCATAGATTGATTTTTATTTAAATGAAACATTTGGGAGCTATTTTGCTAGTTAGCAAAGAAAAAATAAACCTTGCAAACCAGAATTCGGATCCTGGAACGGTTTGAAAATGAATGGAGCATTGACAAAACAAAAGATTTGATCGGCGGCTGTTATTTTGACAGGCTGCAGCTGACACACCGTACACGTCCGAAAGCGTCCAGCTACAGGCTTAGGCTGAATAGAAACCAAGCTCATGTCCGACCTGATGGATGGACCGAGACTGGAGCCTGAGGCCTGAGCTAGAGATAGGCTTGTACAGGACGGGCTAAATTTCCATTGCCCGGGGCCTAGCCCAGCAAGACTCATCGAACCAGGAGAGAGCCTGGCCCAGCCGAACTGCGTGTTTTTGTCAAGGATAGGTGGGCCGAGCGTGCGTCGGTGTCGACAGCAGCAACGCCGTAGCCACACATGCTCAATTGCTCAATGACGGAGGAGGCACTGACATCTGTGGCGCGTCGCCTCCACGAAGGACGTTCAAGACGACCTCCTGACACCGGCGGACGTGCCAACCGCCCGTAGAGAGCAGCTCGACGGCGTCTCCCGCGCACGGGGTTGATCGTCCGCCCGCAAGCCTCCAGTCTGAAATGCCCTAAAAATTTCAAAAATTTTAAATTTTCTTAAATATTTGCTTGAATTCCTCAGACCTTCCTAATTTGGTAACTTTTCTTGAAAATACGCTTTCCTTCCTAGTCTTTCTGCCTTCTCCTTCCCGCTGGCGCTCCCGAGCGACGACGCCTCCCTGTAGCGCCAACCACGCACCACGCCACGCCGACGCCGCCTGGGATTGTGGCCGCGCCGATCCTCTCCGTTCACACCAGTTCAGCGCCACGACCCCACCAGTCAGTCACCTATGGTTTGCTCTCCCCTCGTTTCGCGTCTTCCCTGGCTCGCTCTCTCTCTCTCTCTCTGCCGTAGCTCGCCGCAGCTCCCGGCTGACGTGCGCCTTGTTCCGTACCTGTGGCGTCAAATCCCACCAGCTCTCACAGAACTCGCAAAGCCACCTTATCCGCGCGTGTGAGAGCACCCGAACCACCTCACTGTTGCCACCGCCATTCATTGCTTTTAAAGCTTCACTGCCACTATCAAGAACTGCCCAATTAGTCTCTCGAGCCACCAATTCGAGCTCTCACTCACCGCACCATCATCGACAACCTCCCCTGCGCTCGGTGAGCTCAAACAGCAATCTCACTCCCTCGTTGGTTACTTTTCGATTGCATCTGCTAACATGGTCTCCTTTGTTCCCTTAACATACTAACGTGCTCGCCTGGACACGAGCATTCGCCGGAAGCCCTGTCGGCGGAAGCTACCGTCAGCCAAAAGGCCTCTCCCGTGGATAGCTTCACCGAACTTTTCCCAACCCAAACAACCACCCCCACCGTGAAGTCTATGCCCCCGTAGATGGTCAAACCACAATCCAATTCGCTTGAAGCTCACTAGAGTACTTTTGAGCCACCGTGGAGTCCACCACCTTCTCCCCTGCCGCCAGCCCCCACCATTCATCTCCACGCCTCCCAAAGCCTTAAAATGGACTCCCCATGTTCCCAAGAACCCAATCGTGCCCTCTTTTTCCGCCAACGAGCACTGCTAAAACGGAATTGCAGAGCGTCGCCATGATCTGTTTCCCGCCAAGCAATAGAGTCGGAGGTTGAAGACAACCCAGCGGCATGACATGGCTGTATCACAGTCGCCCGCACCTGTCGTCGCCGCTTCATCCAAGCGCTTGCGCTCATCGCATCGGAGCTGCCCGCGTCGTCCGCGCGTCTCCCATCAGGCGAATGCGTGCGCTGGGCCTTGCGGCCGCGCGCAGCGTGGGCTGAGGCCAGTCGATCCAGTCGGCCGCATCGGAAGAAAACCGGCCGGGTCACACTGTGCTGGTGGGCCAGCCCAGTACTGTTCACTCGAGAGAGAAAATATAGAAAATCGAGGAAAATTTCAGGAAAAATCCAGAAAATTCCAAAAATACAATGTTTTGATTGTTTCAATGCCGCGAATCCATTTTTGATCTCCATTCCACCATTTTAAATTCTAAATAAATCCAAACCCCTCTATTTGAATTTTATTGCATGTTACTCCTTTTTAATTAGTTTATTTTCTTAGCTTGATTAGATTCAAGTGTTGGCTTATATTATTTTATGTGTGTTTGCGCTAGCTTTTGACCTTTCCGAAGCAACGATACAAGGACCAGAATCGGGCAATGAAGTTTACGAGCTAGTGGAAGTTTCAGATTAGCAAGGCAAGTTACAAGTTTTTGATCATTTTAAATCCCATAAATTTTAAATTGTTTAATTAATGTATTTGCATTATTCCTAATTGTGAAATATTAATTGATTAAAATAAATGTTTAGAATGACATGCTAATTAGTTATGTCCTACCCCTAAAAAATGTCATGCTTAAATTGAGGCCATATTCACCTTGACAACCTTAGTAGTAATTAAATTATTGTATAATTAATTGTAGATTAGCTCACTCAAAATCTTGTACTACTAAGTGATTTGGTTATTAGCCAGTAGAATTTAAAAAGCTGGTTCTGGGGTAAGGGTGTGCAGTGGAAAGCCACGAGGTAACCTTCGTCGACGACCTTGCCCTATGGTGGAGGCTTGAATGGAAGGGTGGTAGTACTGTTGAGCACAGTTGTTGGGAACGTGGTTGGTGCCTCAAGTGAAAAATAAGGACAAGAATCTTATGCTTAGTAAAAGACACAGTGATCGCTCAACCACAAGAGTTGATTTGTCAACTTTGGTTTCGTAACTGCTCAACTCGATTGAATATCTACAGGAGGTGGGAGCGTTGATGATGGAGAGTTAGGTATGTAGAACAGTAAAATCATACCTAACAACGATAGAGGTCACTTAGAGTGGGCAGAAGAGTTTAGGATTAGTGTGTGATCCGTGTCTAAGTGATTCTATCGGATAGAGTCTATATAAAAAATTGAGTAGTGAAATGACCTGGTTTTCTTAACTCTGTCACAGGAGTTAAGAGATCTTGTGGGTAAAGTTGGGCAACTCTGTATAGTGAAATCAATGGTATTCGAATACACCGTGCTTTCAGTTAATAAAACTGTGTTAATTGGGTGATTCCAGCAATGAAGCATAAGTAGATTTCGTAATGTTTTAATCTGTGCAGTTGTGTAAGTAACTTTTGAAAGAAAACCCCTTTAATATTAAGGAGATCTGTTTTTGTTTTACCTGTTTGCAAATCAAACTGTATCCACTCAATTTAATAGAACCAATATATTCCCTCCCTTTGAATGTCCTTGTAGTAGTTAAATTAGGGTTTATTTTTGTGACTTGCTATGTACGGTTGCACTTATGTACAGTACTCCGTAACTGTTCAGTTTTGGATAGTTGTGAGGATTACTAACGTCTTCAGAAATGGGGACGTTACACAAGCCATAACAGGACACGGCTTTCCTCTTCCCTTTTTCTGTTCCCCTCCCTATTCCTGCTAGGTGGCAAGTTTTTATTAGCCCAGATTTTTTTTTGGTGGGTCTGCACCTCTTGCCCACCCTCCCACAGCAAACGACCTTACTTTTCCGTTTTCGTTTTCTTCCGAAATCCTGCATTTGCCAATCTCTTTCCATCAATTGAACAGAGAGCCTCTCTCCATCCACTGAGCAATAAATAAAAGCAAACGATTCTAGAAGAAAAAAAACAAGCAAAAGCTAAGGATGCACTGAGTAGCTTTGACCAAACACTCAAATCCCCAATTGGTAAGTTGTTCCTTCCCCTCGTGTGATGCTGCCTTTGGATCCCTAGATTTTTATATTGTGTGGAGGATGTAGTAAATTTTGTTTGCTTCATCCGTGTTTGATACCAAAACATGACAAAAAAAACAAGTGACAAGATATCTTACGTTTTCTGGTTGTGATGTTGCTCTTAGGATATGAGGAGTACTGTTGTAGTGGCTAAATTTGTGGATGATGCCATTGCAACCCATGCATCTTTGAACATGGTATTTGCTCCTACATGCAACTGTGATGCTATTGCCATAATGCCATGTTACAAGCTGTGATGCTGAGCTAAGCAAGATTTGGGGAAGATGAAGGAGCGTTATTTGTATTGGCCGTTCTTGGTGGTCTTTGGAAGAGATGAACAAACACAATGTTCTATTTTTTTTGGCACGTAAGTCTATTCCCTCCGTTGGTTAGATTTGTTTTGGCGCCATCATTTTTCTATTACCACCTGAAATTACGACGTTTCCTCTGAGAAAAGCAATATCGTTTAAGATGTTTCCTCGGAGAGAACTGAAAAGTAACCCCGTTCGCTGTGGGGCCCACAAAAATTAGGGCCAATAGAAATTCACCACCTAGCAGGAAACAGGAAGCCGCGTCCCCAATGGCACCTACCAACCGGACGACGGAAACCAAGAATTCTTCTCGTGGCGCCGCCGTAGTAGGCAACGCTGGAGGCAAGGAGCCGCTGCTCTTGATTGCCCTGCCGCGCGGCCGACGATTTCCCGTCGCTCTCGGGCGGAGGCTGCCGGACGGTTGGTGGGTGCGTGCGTGGGTTTCCGCGACATGTACCTCGGGGTAGCCGATGATGTTACAAGGCGCCAAACCTCTGTGGCTGACGCCGGCGAGCCTGCCATGACGACGGTACGTGCATCGCCTCCCCATCTCGAATCCACGTTGCGTACCACGTTTGACATGCCACACGCTACAAGGCTCTGTTTGGAACGCAGCAATTTCATTGGAAGCAATTCTCCTGTAAGAACAGAAAAAAAAAATCCCAAATTCCAAACAGGACCTAACCCTACATTTGTTAACACCAGCAATTTTTCGTTGTAACATGTCACACATGTAACTTCGCATTTCTCATAGATTACTAGATCAGCATACCACGGCAATAAGACGGCAGCTGCAACCACAACGCAGAGGACCGAGTAAGCAACGTACGACGCAACGTTTGTTACAACAAACAGCACCCTTTACTGCGCTAAGATCCACAGTTCTACACTTCCAGGATGCACAGAAGCAGACACAGCAATGTACCATGAGCAAGTTAGAATAAACAACTTCCACGCTAATTTGCCATGAAAACAACCTGTATCAAACTAATAATTGTTTCCATTCCAGAATACAAACACTCATCAGCACTCGAGCAATCAGCACAGCAAGAGTAAGCACCCAAACGACAAGCTTTTTCATATCTACAGGAAGCTTATCTTTGGTCAACACTAGGTTCTGTATACATCCACTGCAACAACTGCAGGTAAAAGGACCATTTCTATGGTGATATGCACTCAAAAAATAACATGAATCAGCTACACTCGGTGAGATCAAGCAGATTAGGACACACTTCACACCCAACAAATGGTTACAGCTTTATTACCTGTAGCACAGTCTCCAGTGAGAAAAGATTGAGGCCGTGTGATGTTAGTGACCACGAACGTGGCAAGACAAATGATCTACAACCGTGTTTGGCTCTGCTTTTGCTTTCGTTGTAGCATATGAGTTTGCAAGCTACACTGTTTAACCTGTTTTGCGAGTATATAATTAACATGGTCGTCCAAATATGAATATACAATAGTAGAACTGAACAAAAGGATCATAGAAGTTTTCCTTACATGTATTGTTGCGACCGTGGACAAGAGAAATCTTGATTGGTCCAACAACATTTGCTCTTGTGTCGCAAGTTTGGCAAGCTCGGATACCACAGAGCTTGTTCCCTCCACCTGACGATCAAAGAAATATGTCGAGTGAGAGGTTGCCACAGGAAATACTAATTGACACACAAGTCCATGTAAATGCCAGCTCATTGTTCAAGGCCTTAAAAAAGCGCAAAGTGTAATTACATTGTATTTTACACAGAACAGGCAAACAATCCATTGTTGCTAGTTAGCCTACATTCAAATTTGACATAGGAATTTTAATTTTTTACTATAACACAAAGCAGGCTTGTTTTCCATGGGGTGCTATCTTTCCAGATCGATCAATATGTTACCAAAGTTGCAGATGCTAGCTGTCCATTGGCAGCCAACGTAAGCTAATTAGTCATAATAAAATGATATCTTATTAGAAGATTAGAACAGACCTAGGCAATATATTCCTTTTCATCCAAATCTACCTAGAACAATATGTAACTATGTCCCTCTTCTTTCTTTTATTTTCAGAAAACGGAAAGAGCGACAGTTGAATTGGAACTACAAAGTTCAGAAGGTACAACATAGATACAGATCCAGAGTTACAACCCATAAGACAAAACAGGAACTAGAAGAGTAGCCTGTGCCATCCTGAACTTGAGAATAGCCACATCACATCCATAAAGAAAAAAACACACTAGCTATTAAAAACAAAGAACACCAAGCAGACTAAATCACTAAAAACTAAATACCCAGGCATAGTGTTCAACGTTATATTATAAAACACAGTAAAATAGTCGAAATAAATACAAAACTTTGTATGATCGCATTGCCATCCATCAGGGATAGCTTATGGATCAATTTGCGGACTTGTTGTAATTTAGACATGAAGATTTTCATTCTTGATATAATATAACAAACGAGAACACAAGGAAAAGAATTTTTAATTGAAGCTTTGTAGGAAGAGAGGATCAGTATATGCACCTTGGACAACAAACTACATATCGAGGATGCCATTGTATGCATTACATCCACCGCTGAGTTCACAGCTTCCTTCACACCTTGTGCATCAACCTGCTTAGATATAAGAAACTATTAATTTGTGCATATCAAGTCAAGTCAGGTAACTGTGATTTGATGAGAAAATTCCTAACCTTTGCACCACCAACAACTGGAAGACGGAGAGTACTAGCCTTCAGTGCTTCAATTGCTGCTGACAAAGAACTTGAATGATGCTTTTCAATATGAGACCATTCCTCTAGATACGACATCTGATGATGTCAAATGGAAGCATTTAGATACATAAGCTATACAAAGTTCAGCAGAATTTTGAAAGGCGAGAAAATCCAAGTGAAAACAGCATGAACAGTTAAAACAAGATATATTAATCACTTACCTCTCCCTTAAGAATACCAAACAGCTTGAGTTTTTGTTTTTGAAGCTGGAGCTTGCACCTTTTCGAACTGACATTGTCACGCAATTTTGATATTTCTTTCCATGCACTGTGCAGGGTTTTCTGAAGAAACAAGTGAAATAAGAAACATTAGCTAAAAAATTATTTCGAGCCTTTTTCTGATCCTCATACACAGAAGCATATAACTTGCTACATTATAAGAAGTTTGAGAACTTGAGTGACTTGAAGATAGCTGCTCAAGTACAAGTGACTACATATCTATGTTTGCCAATTTTAAGTGTGCATTTTCATTTGTTTCTCATAATATCACACAGCATGTACCTTGTCTAGATTGTTGTTACTGCATATTGTTTAGGTTAGCCCCATGAAAGTAACAAACAATTTGAGAACATGGTCTACAACTGGTCCTTTTTCATATTAGGGAACCAATTTATCCAGAAAAATGTCAGATGGTCTTGTCAACGACAACATGGGCCATGCGCCACGCGAGCCTCGCGCCCAAGCAGTTCGCGCTCTCCAACGCAACGTGCTCCGCAGCCGCCCCGAGCCCTGGCGCGCAGCTGCACCGCGTCGGCCTTAGGCTCGGCTTCGACACTGCTCTTCGTCGCGAGCAACCTTGCAGACAGGTACTCTAGATGCGGCCTCTTGGCAGATGCGTGCAGGGTGTTTGACCAAATGCCGCACAAGGATGCTGTTGCATGGACTGCCATGATCGATGGGTACACCAAGAATGGGAGCCTTGAGGTGGCTGTCTTAGCTTTCCGGGATATGAAACACGAGGGACTGGTTGGAGCTGACCAGCATGTGTTCTGCAGTGTGTTGAGCGCATCGGGAGGGCTCAAGGATGGGTGGCTTGGCCAACGCATCCATTGTTGTGTAATGTAGGTGGGGTTTGTGTTAGCCAGCCGTATATGGCGCATGGACTCCTTGGGCTGTTATGGTTAGTTATAGATTGATTGGTATTGTATTCGGCAAGGAGATCCCACGGTGGTTCTGTTTCTATAAACCAACCCGGTCCTCCTTGCCTATATATACATGTAATCCTATTGGCCTCCAGATCAATCCACTAATTCTAATTGCCTTCATGGTATCAGCCGCCTAGGTTTTTCCGCTGCCCTAGCTCTACCGCGCGCCCCTCCTGTGGCTGCGCATCTCGCGCGCCCCTGTGGCTGCGCACCTCTCCCTGCTGCCATGCCTGGCTCCCTCCCTTCCGCTCCCTCTGCTGCAGATCTTGCCGTCGCGCAGCATGCTGCGGCCGCGCGCGAGGCTGAGCGCAAGGCTGAGCAGCGCCGCCGCCAACAGGCGGCTACCCGGGACGCCGCTCTTCAGCGCGCTCAGGAGGCCGAGCAGGAGGCCGCAGCCGCCGCCCAGGAGCGCGACGCCGCCGCCGCCCGCGCCCATGACGCTCTCGCCCGCGCCGCCCGCGAGCGGGAAGCGGCCGACGCCGCTCTTGAGACAGAGGACGATGGTGCCTCCTCTGTCAGTGCCGTTGCCGACGGTGGTTCTGCCCAACCGCTCCGGGACGCTCTCCTGGCACACGAGGCCGCCGCCATCATCAACCTCCACGCCCAGGCCGTCGCAGTCCAGAACATCCGTGCTCTCGTCCCTGCTGTCCTCGACATGGAGAGCAACAACTACACCCGCTGGCGACATCAGATGCTTCTGGTCCTTGGGAAATTCTCCCTCCGGCGCCATGTCCTCGCGGACACCGCCGATCACACCTACCCCGACTGGGAGCGTATGGACTGCGTCATCATGACATGGCTTCTCGGCACCGTCTCTCCCGATCTCGAGGAGATTGTTCGGGACGACCACGCCACTGCCACTGCCCGCTCCGTCTGGCTCGCCCTGGAGCACCAGTTCCTCGGCAATCGCGAGCAGCGCGCGCTCTACCTCGACGCCGCTTTTCGCAACTTCGTCCAGGGCGATCTTTCCATCACCGACTACTGCCGCAAGCTCAAGTCCATGGCCGATGCCCTGGGTGACCTGGACGAGGTTGTTACTGATCGTACGCTCGTACTCAACCTCATCCGCGGCCTCAACGAGCGCTTCGCCTCCATCGGCATGCACCTCCAGCGTGGGCGCCCGTTCCCCACCTTCCTGGAGGCTCGCACCGATCTCCTGCTTGAAGAGCTCAACATGGCTCATCGTTCGGCGCCTTCACCGACCGCCCTCGTCGCTTCTGGTACACCCGGCTCTGCTGGTTCCTTCCATCAGCAACCCAGCAAGCCAGCCGCACCCCCACAGCAGCCTTCCAGCGGCTCTCCTGGCAACAGCGGCAACTCCAGGAACTCCGGCAAAGGTGACAAGCGCGGCACGCGCGGCGGCAAGGGCAAGGGACGGCAGTCTGGTGCACCCGCTCCTGGTACTCAACAGCCGCACACCGGACAGGCTCCATCGGCCGGACCGTGGCCCAGCTTCTACAAGCCATGGTCCGGTTCCATCAGCATGTGGCCCGGCAATCGCCCTCCTTTGGCTCCACTACCTGCTGCTCGGCCTCCCCTGCCAGCTCATGTCCCTCAGCCACAGGCATTCGTGGCCGGCGCCCAAGGACAATGGACTGCTCCTCCCGGCTACTACTACCCCACGGCTGGCATGCCGTCCTGGGATGCGCAGGGACTCGCCTCCTCCTTCAACACCATGTCGTTGACTCCTCCTCAGCAGCATGACTGGATCTTCGACACCGGCGCCACCTCACATATGACTTCTGACGCCGGTACCCTCTCCCACACTTCTTCCCAGCGGTATCCTATTCCATCTTCTATTGTTGTCGGTAATGGTGCTTTACTTCCCGTTACCTCCACTGGCACAGCTCATCTTCCCGGTCCACTGTCTCTTAATAATGTTCTTGTCTCTCCTGGTCTTATTAAGAACTTAATTTCCGTACGCCAGTTCACTTCCGACAATAATTGCTCTGTTGAATTTGACCCCGCTGGTTGCTCTGTGAAGGATCTGCAGTCCCAGAGAGTGATCACCAGGTGCAATAGCTCCGGGCCGTTGTACCCTCTTCGTCTCCATGACTTGTCATCCCTTCCTGCAGCTGCACACCTCGCCACTGCCGCGTCCACCCTCTGGCATCGTCGTCTCGGTCATCCTGGATTTGAGACTCTGTCCAAACTTATGGCTTGTAATAAAGACATTCGACACTCTACATGTCATGCTTGTCAGCTCGGGCGTCATGTTCGCCTTCCTTTTCCTGTGTCAACATCACGTACCTTACATGTGTTTGACCTCATTCACTGTGATTTATGGACCTCGCCAGTTCCTAGTGTCTCGGGGTACAAATACTATTTGGTCCTTCTCGATGATTGCTCACACTACATGTGGACATTTCCTTTACGTCTTAAGTCTGACACCTTTCCCACGCTGTCTAATTTCTTTGTTTTTGTGTCCACACAGTTTGGCATTACCATCAAATCCGTCCAGTGCGACAATGGGCGCGAGTTTGACAACTCCAGCGCCCGCACTTTCTTCCTCACCCACGGCACTCACCTCCGGATGTCGTGTCCCTATACCTCTGCTCAGAATGGGAAGGCTGAGCGAGCAATCCGCTCTCTCAATAATGTTGTTCGGTCCCTCCTCTTCCAGGCCTGTCTTCCACCTCGCTATTGGGTCGAGGCTCTAAACACCGCCACCACTCTACTCAACATCCTGCCAACCAAAACTCTCCGTTCTTGTACGCCTCATGAAGCCCTGCTTGGCTCGCCTCCAGCGTATGATCATCTGCGTGTTTTCGGTTGTCGATGTTACCCCAACTTGTCCGCCACCGCTGCCCACAAACTTGCTCCCCGCTCCGCTTCGTGTGTGTTTCTCGGCTATTCTGCTCATCATAAAGGATACCGCTGTCTAGACACGGCCTCCAACAAGGTCATCATCTCTCGTCATGTGACCTTCGACGAGTCCTCCTTTCCTTTTGCCGAGCAGAGCTCTACACCCACCTCAGCGGACTTCGAATTTCTTGATTCTTTCACTAATCCCGTTCCGGTGCCCATAGGCCCGACACGGTTTTTGCTTCCTGCAGGATCATCAACGTTGGTTCCTACATCTTCTGCGGATATCTTGACGCCGATGCCCGCATTGTCACGTGTGGCCGGATCACCAGCTGTCGTTTCGCCCGCACTGCCACGTGCGGCAGTGCCCACTGGTGCTCCTTCGCCGCCTCCAGCGCCGACTGCCGCCTCAACCATGTCCGCACAATCCGCCGCACAGCCACGTGCGGCTGCCTCGGCATCCCCTGCACCGGCTGCCCACCTGCCGCTTGCTCGGACCATTACCCAAACGTACAGCCGGCGTCCTCGCCCAGCGCCCCATGCGGCCGCTCCGGTGTACCCTGTACCGGCTGTCACTCAGGTGTACAGCTGGCATCTTCGCCCAGTTCCTTCGGTGTCTTCAACCGCTCCACCGGTTGCCCCTGCGCCTCTTCCCAAAGGCGCTATCGCTGTTCCCCCTGTGGTCAATCAACACCCCATGACAACTCGGGCGAAGAGCGGCTTTCGGCTTCCTGCTGCGCTTCAGACTGCACCACTGTCTCCGGTCCCGAAGACATACCGGGCTGCTCTTGCCGACCCAAATTGGCGCGCGGCCATGCTCGATGAACATGCGGCCCTTCTCCAGAATAGCACGTGGAATCTTGTCCCGCGACCCCCTGGCGCAAATGTGGTAACGGGCAAGTGGATCTTCAAGCACAAGTTTCAGGCTGATGGTTCACTGGAGCGTTATAAAGCTCGCTGGGTCCTCCGCGGCTTCACACAACGCCCAGGTGTGGATTTTGCAGAAACCTTCAGCCCCGTCGTCAAACCTGCCACCGTGCGGACTGTGCTCTCTCTGGCTCTCTCCCGCAACTGGCCGGTTCAGCAACTTGATGTGAAGAATGCCTTCCTCCATGGCAACCTTGATGAGACAGTCTACTGCGTTCAGCCTTCTGGGTTCGAGGATTCCACCCATCCGGATTATGTCTGTCGTCTGAACCGCTCGCTCTACGGTCTCAAGCAGGCGCCTCGGGCATGGTACAGTCGCTTTGCAGCCTTCCTGATCTCTCTCGGGTTCGTGGAAGCCAAGTCTGATACCTCGCTCTTCGTGTTTCGCCGCGGTGCTGACCTCATCTACTTGCTGCTCTACGTTGACGACATCATCCTCACTGCCTCGTCCACTGCACTCCTCCATCGCACCATCACTGCCCTGCAGCACGAGTTTTCAATGAAGGACTTGGGTGACCTCCATCACTTTCTTGGGATGCAAGTACAGAGGCGGCCTGATGGTCTCTTCCTATCACAACGTCAGTATATGCAAGAGATCCTCGACCGCGCAGGCATGGCTGAGTGCAAGCCTTGTTCCACTCCAGTGGATACCTGTTCCAAGGTTTCAGCACTAGATGGTGCACCTGTCCCTGATGCCTCAGATTTCCGGAGTTTGGCTGGTGCTCTCCAGTACCTCACCTTCACTCGTCCGGACATCTCCTACGCTGTTCAGCAGGTCTGTCTACACATGCATGATCCTCGGGAGCCTCACCTCGCCGCTCTGAAGCGCATCCTACGGTACATTCGTGGCACTCTTCACCTTGGGCTGCTCCTACGACCATCAGCACAGCTGGATCTGGTAGTTTACTCCGACGCCGACTGGGCTGGTTGTCCCGACACACGCAAGTCCACCTCGGGCTATGCCGTGTTCCTCGGGGATTGCCTCGTCTCCTGGTCCTCCAAACGCCAGAACACTGCCTCCAGGTCGAGCGCCGAAGCTGAGTATCGAGGTGTCGCTAATGCAGTGGCTGAGACTTCATGGCTGCGCCAACTTCTTTGCGAGCTCCACTCCCCACCCAGCACGGCTACCTTGGTGTATTGCGACAACATCAGCGCTGTCTACATGTCCTCCAACCCGGTCCAGCACCAACGCACCAAACACATCGAGATTGATCTCCATTTTGTTCGGGAACGTGTTGCCATTGGTGCTATCCGCGTCCTTCATGTGCCGACATCATCCCAGTATGCCGACATTTTCACCAAGGGCTTGCCTTCCACAATCTTCCAGGATTTCCGGTCCAGTCTGAACGTCTGTGGCGACGCTACGACTGCGGGGGGGTGTTAGCCAGCCGTATATGGCGCATGGACTCCTTGGGCTGTTATGGTTAGTTATAGATTGATTGGTATTGTATTCGGCAAGGAGATCCCACGGTGGTTCTGTTTCTATAAACCAACCCGGTCCTCCTTGCCTATATATACATGTAATCCTATTGGCCTCCAGATCAATCCACTAATTCTAATTGCCTTCAGTTTGAATTGGAGGTTGCTATGAGGAATGCGCTAACCTACATGTATGCTAAGGCTGTGGATGTGGAGAATGCCTCTTATGTTCTAATGCGCTGACCAACATGTATGCCAATGCTTTTTTTTGGTGGATTTATCGTGTTCAAGGTTATTGATCGAGCATTCAAGTGATATGAGCATTCTGGTAAGATTTATCGTGTTCTAGAAGCATTGGACTCCATTTTGTAAATTTTCTGAAATCTTGTTGTTAGGTTGGAATTGGAACTGAAACTTGAACTTTTGTGCATACATCCCATCACTCACTCAGGTTGGAACTGAAACTTACTCTGTTATTTTGTCAATTTCAGCGACAAACTTTAATGTACTGCTGGTTTGTTGCTGCAATACTTACTCTGTTAATGTTCTTCTGCTGCTGCACCAATACTTACTATGTTAATGTACTTCACAAACTTTAATGTTGCTATACTTACTTTGTTATTTTGTCAATTTCAGTGAATACTTACTTTGTTATTTTTGTCAATTTCAGTGACTACCTTTTCAAGCTTCTGCTTATTGATGATTCTGGTGTTGGGAGGTCATGCTTGCTTCTTAGATTTGTGGTATGACTACGAGTTTGGAATTCTTTATCCTAATCATGTATTGATACTTCGTCATGCTGGAATAAATATATCTTATAGTGCAATACATGTAAATGTAGCTTCCCCTAATCATTTGATCCCCCCTGTTGGGACTTGGGAACATTGGCAAGCTGGAAAATGAAGCAAGACAGGGGTGCATCTACTGACTAGTAATAAGTAATAAACCAGGCAACGCCTTAATAACCATGCTCTTCATTGCTATGTTGAGAAGGAAATTTCTAAATCTGCTCCAAGTAAACTAATGGCAGATGCACAGAAAGCTTATGCAATTGTCAAACCAAAAACTCCAGTTGCTCAAAACAATGGTAAAGCTGTGTGTGATGAACAAGAAGATGAAGGGGATGATAGTGATGATGAAAGTGATCTTTTATATGCTTATAATCAAGCATTTCCTGATCAGAATATGAGTATGGCACAGATAAACGCAGAGGCTGCTAATAAAAATGGATCTGGAGCATTCAGTCTTGGAGGGTACAGTGTCCAGATGTATCTATGGTTCATCAAAGAATTTCGAATGCTTTACAGTGGGGGAGGAAAAATGTAGTGGCAATAGACAATGTGATACTGAATGATTCCAAGGTTTCTCAGAAAATATATGATGTTAATCAAGTAGTTACTCAGAAATCCATTTTAGCTGCTCCACCTTCTACAAGGATAGTAAATGGATATGGGATAAATCAAGATCACACAGAGCCTGCTACTCCACAGAAAGTTGAAATTCTGGAAGAAACGGACCAGGAAATAATTACACATCTTGAGGGTGATCAGAAGGAAGATTTACTAGATCAAGAAAATCAAATTCATGTGAGCATAGCTGCAAAAGTCATCAGTCTAGAAGAGCAAGAATCTCAATCACACATAGAAGATTCTCATCAATTTGCTGAGAAAGATGATCCCGAAGACCAAGGTGAGAAAATCGAAACCAAAACAAAGCAATCACCGAAAGTGGTGGATAATAAGAAGACTAAACAACAACCTGAACACGTAAGACGTAGTACAAAACTCAAGGGGAATGATACTGTCAAGATTGCTGGCAAGGCAGCTTTGAGAGCCAAGAAAAGGGATTTGGAAGGTAGAAATCTTTCCTCTTTCAATTCTTTTGCCGTTCTTGATAATGTAGACATCATTGATAGAACTAGTAGAATGGGATTTACTATTTGTAAGGATGATCTTGGTAAAATTGAAATGCTTAAAGATTTAGAAATTGCTAGACATTCTTTAGAAGATAAAGAGAACAATGTTCAGTCTAAGATTTCTCCAGTAGAGAATTTAGAGGCTGAGGATGAAGATCGAAATATCGAATTAAGTTTTTAGATTGGTACTCTGATTTATCTGATATGGATGGTTTTACCATTGTATCTTCTAGAAAGAATAAGTGTAAGAAAGTGAAAATTGGCTCTATCAATAAAAATAAGAAATCAGATATTCAGTTTGGTACTGATTTATCTGTTTCTAGTGGGGACAGGACACAGATTGCTTCTATTGTTCTCCCCAGAAAAAAGAATAATGATAAAATCAACGTTTCAATGAAAGGCCTCATTTAGAATTGCAGAGGTGCAAGTAAAAAAAGGTTTGAGTTCTTATCTACAAGAACTGTTAAAAGATCAAAATTTATATTTTGTGGGTATTCAGGGAACTAACAGATTTTAAAGACAATTTTTTTTTCAGAAAAGTGGACATGGGTGACAAGTTCTGGTGGCATTGGTTGCCATCTGTGGGTTTATCTGGGGGTATCAGTTTCTCTTATTCAAATTTTGTTGTTAAAATTTTGTTGTTTGATGAGTCCATTAGACAAGAATGAGTTTGGCCACTGTTCATGGTGCAGCACATGAAGAGGATAGGGAAGAGTTTTTGTTGCATTTGACTAATTTGTGTGCTGATGAACAATATCCACTGCTTGTAGGTGGTGATTTTAATATCTTGAGGTACAGTTCTGAGAAAAATAAATGCCTTCATTCCAATAGAAACAATGATTTGTTTAATCATATTATAAACAATTATGAATTGAGGGAAATCTACATGTCTGGAGGTCTTTTCACTTGGTCCAACAATCAAGATGATCTTACTTAAGAAAATTTTGATAGAGTTTTAATGAGTAAAAGCTGGGAATTGTTGTTTCCTTTGACAACTTTGCAGAAGTTACCTAGACATTCGTCTGATCATAATCCCTTACTTCTGTCATCAGGTTCTATGAACAAACAAAATTAATCGAGATTTCAAATTTGAATTGCATTGGTTACAACCAGGGTTCAAAATCCCGGTGGTTACCGGCCGGTTACCGTTTTTACCGGTAGCGACCAGTAACGGAAAAAACCGGCCGGTAGCAATTTTTGATTTTCGAATTTTGACCGGTTTTTCCCGGGTTTTCCGGTTACCGGTTTCAAAACATCTCAAAATTCGAATTTTGATTTTCGAATTGTGACTGGTTTTTTACCGGTTTTTCTGGTAACCGCCCGGTTACCGTTACCGGCCGCCGACCGGGATTTCTTCCGGTTCCGGTTTTTGGAACCTTGGTTACAACACCCTGAATTTAGTGAAAAAAGTTGAGAAGATTTGGGAAGAACATGTAAAGGGGGAAAATGCAATGGAAGTTTTGTTAATCAAACTCAAAATGATTAAAATATACTTTGAAGGGTGAGTTGTGAACTTGTTGGGAGAAACAAAGAAAAAAGTTGAATTTACAAAATGAATTTTTGTATCTTGAATGTGAAGAAATTAGAACATTAAATGCTGTTGAAATGGCCAGATGGGCTGAAATTCAAGAACTAATGAACATTTATGTACAGAAGGAAATGTACTGGTTGAAACGATCAAATGAGAAGTGGGCTTTTGCGTAGACAATAACACACAATATTTTCACAAATTTGCGAATGGAAGGAAAAGGAAGAATACAATTTTTTATCTTCACAATGGAGAGGAATTGATAGAAGGGGATGAAAATCTTTTAAAACACGCAACTGAATTCTATAAAAACTTGTTTGGTCCAGCTGATGGTAATGGTTTTGAGCTGGATCAAAATTTGTGGGGAGAGGATGAAAAATTGAATGAGGTGGATAATGAAATCCTTTAAAAACCTTTTGATGAAGAGGGAAAAAAAAGAGCCATATTCTAGATGGAATCAAATAAAGCCCCTAGTCCTGAGTCTTGACTGTATTCCAGTGGAGTTTTATCAGAAGTGTTGGCGTATTGTTAAAAAGGATTTACTTGCTGTTTTCCAAGAATTCTATGATAATGTTCTAGATGTTAGCCGCATGAATTATGGCATTATCACTCTTCTTCCTAAATTGAAAGATGCTGATAAAATACAACAATTTCGACCAATTTGCTTATTGAATGTGTTTTAAAATTCTGACTAAAGCTCTTAGCCTCTTACATTGAGAATACAATCCTTTATGGATAAGATCATTAATAAATGCCAAAATGCTTTCATTAAAAACAGAAACATTATGGATGGGGTGTTATCTTTACATGAAATTCTGCATGAAACTAGAGTGAAAAATCAAAAAGGCCTGGTTTTAAAATTAGATTTTGAAAAGGCTTACGGTAAGGTGAATTGGGAATTCCTATTCTACTACTTAAAACTTACGGGGTTCAATAATAAAATGTGTGGTTGGATTAAATTAGTAGTGATGAATGGCACTTTTGAGTGTAAAAGTGAACAACAAAACTGGTTCCGAGCGATCCCTTATCACCTTTTCTTTTCAACGTTGTTGCAGATTGTTTAGCAAAGATGGTTTTTAAAGCTCAAGTTAATGGTCTTGTCACTGGCTTGGTGCTACATTTAATTCCCAATGGGGTATCTGTTCTGCAATATGCAGATGATACCATTTTGTTAATAGAAAATGACTTGGAAAAAGCTAGGAACATGAAACTGTTGTTATATATGTATGAAGCCATGTCTGGTTTGAAAACTAATTTTCAGAAAAGTGAGGTTTTAATGATTAGATTAGAGGATGAGGAACTCACTCAATATTATTATATATTCAATTGCCAAATTGGTTGTTGGCCTCTTAGATATCTTGGGGTGCCTGTAAATAGTTCTAGATTACATGTTATTGTTTGGGGAAAACTGGAAGAAAAACTTTTAAAAAGGCTTGATGGATGGCAGGGTGGGTCCTTGTCCATGGGTGGTAGAGTTATCTTAATAAATTCAAGTTTGAATAGTATTCCTATATATCACATGTCTATGTATTCGTTGCCTAAGACTGTGCTGTCCAGTATGGATAAAACTAGAAGAATTTTTTTTGGCAAGGAGGTGGGAGTAAGAAAAAAGTAGCATTTAGTGAAATAGCATTTAATTTGCAGGCCAAAACAAAAAGGCGGTATGGGCATTCAGAATCTGTATGCATTGAATGTTAATCTCTTATGTAAATGGTGGTGGAAATTGGAAAATGAGAAAGGAATGTGGCAGGACATAGTTAAGCAAAGTACTTGAGTGATAAAACTGTGAAACAGGTTAAGCATAAACAGAATGACTTATCATGTTGGTCTGACTTTCTTAAGATTAAAAGTGAATACCTTAAAGGGAAATGTATGATTGTGGGGAACGGAAAAAACACCGACTTTTGGGAAGATTGTTGGTGTGGTCCTGTTCCTTTCTGTGAGCAATTAAATAATCTTTTTGCTATTAGTAATGACCTTGGTATGTCAGTTCATGAATTGGCCAAAAATGGCTGGAATTTATCTTTTATAAGATAGTTAAATGAAGATAGGCAAACCAAACTAAATCAGCTCAAAAACATTTTGTTAACTATATCTTTGGGTATAGATGATGATAAACCTAGATGGAAGTTGAAAGCATCTGGTTTTCAGTTCAGTTTGTGTAATAATAATCTGAAAGTGCTTTGGAAATCTAAGATTCCTCTTAAGATTAAAATATCCATGTGGTTAATTGGAAACAATGCTATTTTGACAAGAGATGTATTGTTGAAGAAGAATTGGTCAGGTGATCCAACATGCAGATTTTGCTGTGAGAATGAGACTATAAATCATCTTTTCTTTGAATGTGCGGCTGCTAAATATGTATGGGGTGTTATTGGATTATTTTTGGGAGCCAATTGTAGGCCTGGATCTTTTGACCAATACCTGTGGTGGGCTAGACATTATCTACCTGGTAAATCAAGTTTTCACATGGTTGGTTTGTCGACTGTATGCTAGGCTACGTGAAAACTAAGGAACAAGGCAAGTTTTGAGAAGAAATTGATTAGATCTCCAACTGAGATCATTTGTTATATATACACCTTTCTGAAATTTTGGGCAAGACTTCACAAGGAAGAGGAGAAAGGTCTTGGTGGCCGGCGCCAATATGCTGCAGAGTGAAGCCCTCTGGATACATACTGCTGGAACAAGGTGCTGCCCAGAGGAATGGCAGGCAGGATGAAGGAGGAGGTCTGCTGCGCATTCAAGGGGATGAAGTCCTGTTGGAGTAGTTGAAGATTGGGAGCAAATGAAGATGACAAAGATGAAAAACGAACCTGAATCCAAGGAGAAAATCTGGAGAGGAAAAATGGAAAATGTTGCTGTGAATGTTCTGCTGATGCAGATGTAATAGGACTTCTAAACAAATTATAGTCGTAGTTTGGTATTCATTTTGCGCCTTCTTCATTCAAGTTATTTTCAGAGGGTTTGGTGCTTTTCTGAAAGTAACAATCGAATGAGGAGCTTCTTTTTTTTCTGATTTGTAATAAGGTGATACTCTGAAACGCTGGAGGTATTCACCCCGTTATTTGGCGGTAATGGAATCCGGGTGAGGCCATTTGGGGAAAAATAACGAGAATGATTGTGTTACCTGGTGGAACACTAGCTATAAGATATATAAGTGAAACTTAAGAGTAAAGCTAAGACTAACAATAAGCTATCACAAAATTTAAAAAGAAAATATTTTGGAAAGTTAATAACTCCATAGGTTACAATGATTTACCTCAGCAGTGAAGCTCTGCACCAGAAGCGCTGCATCTGTCCGAGCATTGATGCACCGCCACTGCAAATACTGGTTGTCCAGCAATCGCAACCTGTGTGCCTCCTCAATTCTGTTCTCCCCTTTCTTTGCCCTCCTCACCTCTGCGGCAAACCTAATGATAGATGGTGCATTTGCTAGCGCCTGTACTATATGCCCATTTGGTGATGCCTCCCCACCTCGCCCTCTTGATGGGCTCGCCATCCCCTTGATTCCTCGGCTTGGAGATGGCGACCTCCCAGGCAGCCTCGGTGACATTGGACTGTCTGAGAACGATCTTCGGCCGGAGGACGATGGTAGAGGTAGCCCTGGCTCCGGAAGGCGGCGTAGGCGGCTGTTGGTTTCCTGCCAGAACCTCGCCGGCACGCTGATGCCACGACGCGGGGGATCGCCGGCGCCCGAGTTGCTACCCGAAGAGACGCTGTCGGTGTCAGAGGAGGCAGAGAGGTCGGGGGCGGCAGCAGAGACCAGGTCTGAGGGGGCGAGGGTGGTGGTCGAGTCGAAGGCCATGGACCGGCGGAGGAGGTGAACGGCGGCCAGGATGGAGTCCTTGCGGTCGAGGCTGCAGTCGAGGCTGCGGGCGAGCGGGTCCGACGCCTTCGGCTTCGCTGCGGGCCATCGGTGCTGCGGTCGCGCGTTCTCGGCCTCCGGCACGGAGGACACGCTCTTCCGCCGCTCCGGCGTGGGCCCCCGCCGCGCGGCAGGGGAGGACGGCGACGCGGCCCGCGGCGCGCGCGACGTCTGGTAGAAGAAGGACTCCCCCTGGAACGACACCGAGAGGCTCCGCATCGTGGTCGCCGTGACCGTCGCGGCTGTCGCCGCGGGGGTGGGCGATGTGGAGTGCTGCGGCGGGGGAGTGGAGGAACGGACGCGCTGCGCAGAGTGGGAGCGGCGCGACGAGGACGACGACGAAGAGGAGGAGGACGACGAGGTGGAGGAGGTCGGCGACGCGGCGGCGGAGAGGTAGCGGGACGAGACTGGCTTGCTGGACCGCGCGGGGCGTCGGGCCGCGGCGGAGTTGGGCTTATCGAGGGCCGGCGTGAGCGGCGGGCGCGCGGGGTGGGCCGGATCTGGCGCGGTGGCCGCTGCCGCGGCAGCCACCATGCCGCGCCGCGGCACTGCGATGGTGGAGATCTGGCTAGCCGCTGCGCTCCCGCGGCAATGCAGGTCCCCAGGGCTCCAGTTTCGCCGCTCCCGCTCCTGCTGCTCACGGCGGCGGGCAGCGCCCTCCGGATCGACGCGGCGTGCGACGCCTGCCTGCCTGCGAGGAGGAAGAGGAGCAACCTGGTGATGCAATGTAGTTACAGCTTGAGGCGCACAGAGAGCAAATGACAGAGAGAGGTGTAGAGGAGAGGAGTGAAGTGGGGATTTGTGCGCCTTTTTTTTTTTTGTTGCCCTTTTGCTGTTGTTTTACTCGTTCTTGTATCTGGCTTTGGTTTTGGGGATCTTTGCTTTTGCAGCTCTGTCGCTGATTCTTCCGGGGTGCGCTGCTGCTTTGTGGTGTGGCCGTCAAGCTGTCCCAGAGAAAGAGAGGGACTACTAATGTGAAACCTCTTCTTTTAAAATATTTTTTGAAAAGCTCCTTTGAATATTTTACTGTAGTGAAAACGCTACTGTGTATGTTTGGAATAACATCTTCTCAGTGGGGGTAACATGTAAAAAGAAATGGGTGTTTGAATAACAGCTTCTGTTTGCCATTGATAGCTAAGGTTGAAGTGCTCATTTCAGCTTTTTAACTACGAGCTTTTAGCTTTTTAATACTGTTTAAGGTTTTTTACTGTAGCTATTGTGAGTTTTTTGGTATAATTAAATTAAAAAAGATAAAAAGAAAACTAAAGGTTACGTTATCATGGATAATGAAAATTAATAAGAGAAAAAAGCCCCAAAATCGTAAGAATGGTGCTTTATCTTGTCAGGTAGTTACTTAGGTTGGAGAGTGACATTTGTGCAGATGGTTGAAGCAAGCTGAGTGACGAATGGTAGCCTCCTCATGTTCTGTGTCAGCGTTTTAGCAATTTTATTTTTTTAGTAGTTCAAGAAAAAATAAGAATGTCATGGGAGGGAAGTGCAAGGGTGAGAACTAATTGAAATCCAATAAAATTTGCACTGCTTCTTTGCAGTTGATATCAGCTGCGACGAGGCTTGCCATCTGGCATACTTTGCGGCTGGCGCATTGAACACTTGGGTGGCACACGGTCAGCGCCTCCTCCTTGAAGCTTGGCTCGTCAGTGATGACCACCACTCCTCCTTTGATATGCTTGTTATAAGTATTTTCTCGATTTATTGTAGCAACTTTCTAAATTGTTGTATTAAGTGTTTTATTTTGTTGCAGTGTGTCTTTTTGCATGTTGTAGCACAAAAAAATTGCAATTGGATCATGGATGTGTTGCACTTTTTTTTTTGTTGCAGTTGGTTGTTAGTTTGTTACACTATTTTTTGTTGTGATTGATTGTTGCAACCTTAGGAAATTTTGTTACATGTTCCTAGGATTAATGTTGCGCCTCATTGTAAATTTGTTGTGTCTCATGGAGCACTAGTTCGTCCCATCTTTGATTCCCAATTCTTTAAACTAGATGAGCCACGCTAAGGATCGACCGTCGCTACCTCCTACTTCTTTCTATTGTTGCCATCAACCACACCCAGACGACAGACACTGCATGAGCGAGCATGAGGAAAAAGTGATGTGTTTCGTTAAGAGGAATCGACGATCGAAATAACTCGTGGGAAGGATCCGACAGCACATGCAATGTACGGAGTTAACTCCCGGAGCAGACGTCCGGACGCTAGCCGCTTTCAAAAGAAAAACCTTTGAAAACCAAAATGAACAATGAAAAAACAGACGGAAAAAGAAGGTAATCAATAAAGTACTAGTAAATGAGAGAGAAATTTTGGGATGGAAGACACGATCTGGTTGAGAAGTGGGAGGCCGAGACCCAAAGGGTTTGGGTAGGTTAGCTAAACTGCCGTTATCTCTCAGTACTTATTTTAGTTTAGCATGTTATTGAAAGAATGGAAGGACATTCTGTCCTGTTTACATGGTTTAGTTGGGTGTTTACTCGAATTGTTCTTGCTCTTTGAACTTGATCTAGTTCGTTGTTCAAATGATCTAGGAAAAATTTATTTTAACTTTATTTTATCATAATCGATCAAAAAAGTGGTTGAAGGTGCAAAATTGATGCAAACAGGAACAAAGGTGCAATATAAATACCAAGACCAATAAAATGATGCACCTTAAGCTCGAAAATACAGTAAAATTAACAAAATGTTCTTCAATTCGTTGTTTCTTTTCTGAACTCATTGTTAACAAAATCCTCCCTAGTAAGCACTCTTCTGAGAGCAACAAATTCTCACTGTTGACAAATCCTTCTTAGTAACTAGCAAGCACTCCATAACAACAGGATAATGCCCTATTAAAGAAACACCTTAAGCCTTGAAAGGCAATCGCAATCCACCATATGAATTTAACCAAAATCATGAGCTAATCAAGTGGTGGACAGATTAGCTGAAGGTAGTAGTGGTCAGGGCAGGAGTAGGAGATCAGTGTCCGGGCGGGTATGGTTGGACGCTCAGATAGGGATCACAATTTGATGGGGGCGATAACACGAGACGAGTCACACTTCAAGGCTTTGAACCGCATGCGCTACGTGGTTTACTGGTGAACTTGCGATCTCAGTTCTTGAGCCGGATTTAGTTTTCGTCTATTAAACGTCACAATTATTGATTATATATAATCATTAATCACAACCCCAAACTTTATTTCCTATAAAAAAATAACAATATGGATGGGATGACCCACCTAAACAACTCTTTTTTTTAGGCGGCTAAACAACTCCTTAGAAAGGTTCAGTGTAAATCGTGTGACTTACAAAAATGACATGAACATTTTTTTTCTGAAAAGGATGACCTAAACATGACTAGCTGGAATTATATGACCAATCCATAATTATTTTAGTGTATAGTCTAATTATTCTCTTTTGGCAAATGAAAAAAAGTAATATGACACACAAAAAGCAAACAGGGGAAAGTTGTTCTTTTGCTAAAAGAAAGGTACTATGTAAGTTTTCTTGTTGGACTTTTTGTACTAAATCTCCAAAATTCTTAAATGGGTGTACCAAGAACACCCCTTAAATATGGTGCTGATGATTATTATTGTAATAACCAAGTCTTTTGTAATATGATTGCTCATGTGACCCATGAGAAAGATCACTCAACAAAGTCAGCATATTACCACTAACCAGTTAGTTGGTTTCTTTATGATATCAAAACTGTAAAGTGCTATCATTATGCATGACTAGAATGATGAGAACTGTGCTGTGTGTATATACGAAGAAAAGAAAATCGAGAAAGTTAGCTCGTTTCTTCTTGAAATCAATTTGACTTCACTTTGCTTCTGTTGATAAAAAGGGGAACGGAGGCAGCTTCAGTTTCCGCTAAGCACGTTTTGAAATTTCATATTGGTGGAAAATAACAGAACATTGTAGGCCCACTTAGGGAAATTCACATAATGCAGTTTCCTACGTGATTCCTACGGAAATTCCCACATTCCAAGTGAAGCTTTATGGTTTAGGCCCTGTTTGAAATGAATGAGATTTTATAGGATTTTTTTAGAACAATTCTATAGGAATTTTGGAAGCGTACTGACACCTATAAAATTCATGTGTTCCAAATAAAACTCTTAAGTAAACGTTGCTCGATTGTAAGCGACAACGGCAGCTAACGAGGTAGGTCTTGTAAACAAATACAAAGGTAGGAGAAAAATGAGGTAGCTTTCCGTTGCCGTATTATTTGTGGGGGGAAAACATGTACCTCATACCCAGACCCTTCCATAAGCACAAAGTATTAATTCTACTTTTCTAGGCAGTTAAACTGTTTAAGTCATTTACCATTCATAACACTTCCTAATGGAACTAGTACTACAGCCCACACGCTTGCTTGCACATAATAATCAATGTCATTTTCCTCCCTTTATTTGGTTTAGGTAAACAGTACCTTTTTAACAGTAGCAAGGAACTACACTTTGCATTACTAGCTAGCTTGCTCCAGTCCCTCAGATCCCAATCTCTCCGTTATATTTGCATCATCTTAATTTCCCATGCTAACTATAGTATTATCGCTAAGGAGTCCTTTCTCAGATCGATGCTGGCTTCGCCTTTCTTTTCCTAATTGCGTGGTTGCTTAACAGCTAACCCTCCTAGCTAACGCTTTTCTTGAGTGTGTTGTTTCCGTCCTGAGAGGTCCAGGAGGCTCCACTGCAGGGCCTAGTAAAACATGTCAACAAGGAGAGAGGAGGCCTCTATATCAACTAACAATAATTTGATCCCTAAAAATGTAACAATAATTCAAAAGGGTATTTTAGTCCAAGAGCCCTTCTCTTCCTCACTGGAATATTGCTATTGTGTAAAAAAATCCTGATATTTTGTAAACAAAAGGTTAATTAGAAGAACTTAAAGAAAAAAAACGTGGCCAGCTGGGTTAACCTGGCTTAGCAGAGGGTGTGAAAAATCATCCTAGGTTAAAAATAAAATTTGCAAAACTATTAGATCTATCATCTATGTCAACGAAGATTCTAACTATATTATATATATAAAAACTGAAGTATATACAGTGAGTATATACCATAAAAATAGTTCAAACTAATTAAACTGAAGTTGAATTTAAATTTTTTCGGAGTTTGACATCTCAAATATACTTTTTTATGGGTATATGAAGATACCCACATCAAACGTTGCGAATCTCGAAGCAAATCAACGGGTATTGATATTGGTGCCCAGGCACCATGGTGCATGAAACACTCGTCCTATATATATATATATATTGTATTTAAGCAACTAAACCTCATCAACGGTGCGGAGGGGCAAACGGAGTACAGTCATCGTTCAGGAACCACAAGTCCGTTCAGTTTGTAACTAAACAAGCCACATGAGGTCTAATTAAGCTAGTGACAATCACATGTCAATTTCTTCGCCAAACTAATAGCTTCGAATTGGTCACCGTATAATATACCAACACGGATATTTTTTACTTATCATTTTGGACATCAACACAATCTTTAATACATAACTTTGACCATTATTTGTAAGTTATATTTTAGTAAAAATTATTAAAATTATAATGATATAGAAATATTTTTTATGAACAATCAAATAATATTATTTTCATATGATAAATCTAAATATTTTTATGTAAATTATTATTACAGTTTTAAAAGATTAACTATACATATTATTTGACACACAAAAAAACCATGGTAGCTTGACATGTCACACGTCATCATGTGTACGTGTGACTTGTTTTGCCACTAACTAACACAGACAAACAGTAGCATTATTGCAAGGTCTTTTTTTCTTCTAAAAACTACTTTTTAGCTTTTAAAAGTTATTTTCGATTTTTTACAGTAATTAGCTTCTAAACAGAGTATATTTTTAAGACATGACATACAAGTTAATTATAGTATACACTATAACGACTTTATTTATATCAGCCAAAACCACATGCATATTTCTTTTACTTCATATTCTTTTTTATAAAATAAATAAAAATCACAGTATAAAAGAATAGACGGGCATGCTCAGTAGGAATGCGGACTCCGTATTACTATAGAGGAAGCCTGCGGAGTGCTGGCGTTGTAATTAATGCTCACATATTTTTTTAATGTCCAGATAATATGTGCACTGAAATAATTTTTAAATGGGAACATTGATCACTAGTGTAAGTTACTATTCAATCGGAAAGCTCGTGATCCCCAGATTCCCCACTCACTAATCAAATTCCAGAAATTAACCACAACGAAAAACCCTCCCCCACTAATCAAATTCCAGAAATTAACCACAATGAAAAATCCACAAAACACCCTAGCCAGCATGTATATGTAATCTGTGAGAATCGATCTCTACCGCCAGCAAGAAACTTAAGGCACGGTTATAAAAAAAAAATAGCTCCAAGAGCTTTTTTCTGAACCGTGATCACCGTACATCACCATGGCCAAGTTGCGTTTAGCAAGCACTCCAATTCCTAATTAATCAGGTGTAGCTAGACAAATATAGCTCACCAAACTTGGCAATACTGTGTGGTCATGTACTGGTAGCAGTCTTGTTCAAAGCAACCGGCCCAACCAAAGGCTTTAAACACGCGACACCGTCGAGCTAGGAAACTACAAATACGTCGTGCTTCGGCGCACGCCAACGACGCAGACTAGCCGTATTGCCGCCAATACGGGCACGTCGCCGTCTGCCGATGGAGACCGGGATCCGTCGAGACGGCGAACCTTCCTACATAGTACGTACGCACGTAGGAGAAGAACAGCGCAGCACAGCACGTCTGTACGCGTACTTCATTTGCTTATCACAATACGTCAATGCCGTATATTTACACTTTAACACGTTTTTTAGTTCATCACGGTCTCTTTGCCCTGATTACGACTTACGAGGCTGTGTGTTGTGCTATATACAATGTTTGTTCATAGAGATTTTTGTTATAGGGGGTGATCGGTTCGGCTGAAAAGCTCGTGTCTTATGGCTGAAAACACTGTAGCTGGCTGAAAAAAGCACTGTAGCTGACAGAGGCTTATTTAGCATAATTAAATTTAAAAAAATTTAAAAATAAAAAATATGTTAGCCCATTACGTATAATACAAACAAATACGGGAAAAAAAGAACCGGCAAAAAAGCTCAACAAAAAGCCAAAAATTCAGAAAAAGACGAAACTTATGAATAGTGCCAAATAAGCCTCCAGCACTGTAGCGAAGCCACAATGATTGCAGCCTATATTTTTTGAGATGATAGTGGATGATAGAGTTATCGATATAAATAGCATATACGAATTTAGACCTAAGAAACCATTTAAAAAGCGATTTCAAGAAAAATCATCCGTTTATTTTAACTCTTGAAGTAAAGGCAAAAAGGTAATAAAAAAAAAGACCAGGCCGATACTTTATTAATGTGTGTACGATAAAAGCAGGGCTAGATAAGTCACTGTTTGATCTCCCGTTTTTCACGTGATGCTGATTTGATCCGTCCGCGTGCCCTATTAACTCGACCGACACTACAGGCTAACGTATGAGTATGACCGCTCCTGAATTTTTTTGGTTAGCGTATGGTTAGGTAAGTTTTTATGCTATGATTTATAGTTTTTATTTAAAATTTTGAATTTTAATTGTTTATGCAAGATAGTACGAGAAGAGAAATACTCACATATAATTTTAGTTCATATAGATGAAGTTAGAACAATATCACCTATAATTGATTTGTAGATCACATATTGAAAAGATATTCCGTTTAAAACTAATTTATGTAGAAAACTAAACTATAAATCTAAAAGAATCGGCCCAACTGTATGATTGCATATTTGTATCTAAAGTCGAAAAGGAAATAATGTTTGTATTTTGCATGCGTTGTACGCTAGCTATCCGTGACGATAACAATCTTTAATCTGTACACACAATTAATGTATGTGGTTGCTTGAGCAACTAAAGTTGATATGTACATGACCAGAAAGTTAACTCAAATGTACAGTACGAAGTACTTAATTGGTACCTACCGCACCAACTCAGCAGACGCATGTGTCCGGTCCAATGACCCGACGTGTCACGTCGAAGAAAAATTAACATGTCTTATACTCTGCTACCGCTGCCTAACGGATAGTTTCTTTCCCCTGCGGTCGGTTTTTCTTAATCAGATTGTTTGTACGAATGAATCAGGTAGAACAGTAAGTAATTTAAAAAACCTATTTTTATAAAGCATTTTAAAAAATGATAGAAAAATCATTCTCGGCATAACCATAGGACATAAGCAAACGGCATGGCATCCCCGCAGAGGCGCGCGCGCTCGCATCCCGCGGCGAGGCTGTAAAGCGGGCGAGCCCAACCACATGCAGAACCTCCAGGCTTCTCACGCACTTTGCACAGTGACCACCTTCCGGCCACCTTATGTCCTCATCGCAGTGGTTAGTAGCAAGAGAAGGCGTAGTATCTCACCTCCGCGTCTGCACAGGCAAACACGTTATCTCTGGTCCCCGCCGGTCTTCCACACCGGTGCTTCTGGGTACCTCTGTAAAGCTGATACCGGTAAGGTGGCATTAGGGGTGTTTGGTTGCCAGCCACAGTTTACCAAGGTAAATTTGATCAACTTTGAGAGCTGTTTGGTTGCAGTTGTGGCAAGATTCCCTTCCAGCAAACTAGATCTCACGCGTCAATGACTCAAAAAGTGTGGCAAGATTCCCTTAGGCTTACTAAGGTGTGGCAAAGAATTTAAGCATCTCAACTTAGACAAGTCTGGCAATTTTTATTGGTAAAGTATGGTTAGCAACCAAACAGGAATTCTCCTCTTTGACGATGAATTGCCCGATCTCTCCACAGATCAGGGGGGTGGGAGGGATAGATGAGGGACCAGCCAACATTTGTAGCAGCAGCAGTAAAGACCAGTTGTCTCACTCGCAAGTGACATGTCACTTCACGAGGGCGAAGGATGCTGCTCAGCGGGATTTACCCATAAATTGACATACGCTGCAGTATGGCTCACACTAGCATCAAGAGAGAAAAGAGCGTGATGGAAAGGAGGAGAATGTTGTAACGTTTCAGATCAAAGGACTCTGAATTGTTCTGTGATGGGAGAGGATGCAGGAGACAGGGTACTATTTATATTACATTAGTTTTTGTTTTTAGTTTTTATTTGAAAAAACTAAAAGTTAATGTGAGCATTTGGCTTTTTGAAACGGCTCCTTCACTTCTCTCGTTCCCGTCTTACTCTGAGGATAAGTTAGAAGATCACAGTTGCATCACATACCTTATTCCTTTCGCTTCCGTCTCGCACACACATCTTTCTCACACTTTTTTTCACTACTCGTCTCCTTCTAAAATCATTTCTTTCAACCACTATAATTTATTTTTAGGCAAAAATCATCAATCACAGTTAAAAGACATCAGTAGAAATCAGTACAAACATCCCTAGTACCAGTAGTAATGTGTAGTAGTCTCGAATGTTATCCGATCCAACCATGCGGACACAGGCAAGGCATTACCAGGGGACCAACGGAACTGGCGCACATGCTGCATCTCGCCTCGCCAACATATGCACGTCGGTCGAGCCATCGAGGCAACGGAAATGAAAAGGAAAAAAACGGAGGGGAAACGCATGATTTTGGAGAATCTGGACCACCGGCCGGCCGGCCTCCACCTCCCCTGACCGGATCCCCCCTCGCCGTTTCCTCCGGCTCTGCCCTCTGTCGCATCTGTTACCGTCGGCACGCTGGTCCTTGCACGTACATCAGCATGAGCAGAGCTCTTCTGCTGGCTGCTTGGCTGCTGCTACGATCTAGCGTCCATGTACTCTACTTACGTAGTTACGTATGATAGAAAATTTGCTCGTTAACCTTGTAACCTCTACTATTTAAAAGAAAAAATTGTTAATTATGATTTACCGATAGTGGTTCATTTGCTTCTTATCTCCTCTACCTCTCGCCTCTTCTAAAACCCTAGGCCTACTAGACCCAAACTTCCCCACAACACCGAACCACCAATTCACCATGCAAAGGCTCTCGCAGCTCATGCTCCACCACCTCTTGTCGCCGCCGTCCGCAACCGTCGAGCAACCGCAACCGTCAGCAGCCTGGCTATTCCATGCGCGTAGCCGTACCAGCACTGCCACGGCAAAACCGATGCAACATGCTGCTTGCTCCAGCTTTTGCTGGACAACGGTGCACAATTCTCTTAGCTTTATGCCCTCTAATGGCAATCAACCGATGTGATCGGATCGCTTTTTGTACGAGAATTTCTGCTCATCTACAGGTACAAAGCCAGAGATCGTCAGCTTTTCACACACCTAGGCGTTCCTGCAATCCTGCTTGCTCTGGACTTCACAATACGTGGAGAAAAATACTACGGCAGTATAGATTAATCGCTCTCTCTAAAAAAAAGGATCGCTGATGGCGATTTACAGTGCCAGGGCCTGGATGGCCACCTGAACTACGTACGCTCCCAGTGACAAGGAATCAAAAAACCGAAACTAAAGCTGCCATTAGAGTAGAAAAGCAAATCTGAACTTTCAAAGCTTGCGAAGGTTTCAGTAGTACCTGAGTTGGCAATGCAAAGCACAGAGACCAGAAGAAGCTTAGCAGCTGCTGAAATCCAGCCTCCCCAACCAGCTGTGTTTAAGATTGATCCTAACAAAAGAGGCTCCAAAACCCAGCAAGCAGCAGCTTTAGGGCCCTTAAAAGCAGCTATTATTTGCAAATTAAGCTTTGTGAGGCCCCCACACAGTTCTCTTCTCTCTCTACATACCTTTCCCTGTCCTCTCCCCCTTTGCTTCTAAGGAGGTTCTACTCCCTTTTTATGCCCTTTTATTCAATCCTGGGGTCAGGTAGCATCTTTTTAATTTACAGATTGGAACAATGTATCTACTTTCCCAAAACCATATGTTCTCTTCCTCAGTATCATTTTGCAAATACCATATTAGCATTTAGTCATGTGCTAATGCATGTGCACAAGTGTACAAAGGTGACTGGTATCTGACTGCTACTGCTCCACAGTCCAGACAGTAAAATGGCAGCATCTTAGAAGAGCTGGACCACTGTACTAACTAGCTCATGACGATTTCTAGATTTGCAAGTTCTTGATGCAGTGATTGACAAGGGGAAAGAACTGGAGTTGTTATGAAATCACAGAAGTGTTACTGTTTTTGACTTTAATTATTGGGGAGGTTCAACATAGACGAACACCAAAGAAGCCAAATTGACCCGGGACCATTACGGCATTGCCTTGGGCCTTTACTCATCTCATGTACTAGCAAGCAGTAGCTAGTAAGTTAAGTTTGATGTACTAATTAACTGCTTACTACAACAAATGGTACATTGCACTGTATAAGTACCTTTACATAGGAAGGAACATTTAAGTTTGATGTACTAAGTACTAACATGTCACTCCAGCAGTATTGAGTTGTTTGAGAACATAGGCAAATTTGGAATTCATCAGTTTACACTATCAAACAGAAGAAGCATCCAGGAAAAGAAAAGAAGGCATGAGTATCTCTCAAGAGCCCATATCTTTACATGACTTAACACTGACTACTGCAAACAAAAGATCTGTGGGATATATGTGTAATCATACTCAACTTGCTAACCTGGGCGTGGCTGGCATAATTGTTTATGATGCATATGCCTTTGCATCAACACAGCGTGACTAGGACGATTGCTCCTGACTTTCAGATAAGGAGCATCATAATTTGCAATTAAAAAGCTAAGTGTGTGCATGGAACTTGACTCGCTTACTTACATTTCCATACATGCAGCATCTAAATGATCTAGCACTAGTTTGAATTAAACCGAGTGCATTGCTTGGAGGATATGCAATTGTCAATTATCTTTATCCATGAGGAATAGCAATTCATCATCCTTCTTCTAGAAAGCCAACACTTTGCTTGTAATTACGACCACTGCATTATTCTGAAATTCGTTTTGTTTAAAACACAAAGTTGCATTGCTTGATGCATGGTGTTTGTCATATTTGAAAGACTATGTGAGAAGGTTCAGAATACTGTTATGATGAACCATTATAAATTTTGTGGAGTGGTGAAATGATTTTTGCAAAGATTGCATTTGATTTGGGCTGTCTTCTAGAAGTGTCAGAAAATTGAAAGTACTATAAGTATAAGTGCAGTAGTTCCGCTTGGTAGAAGTATCGGGTTGGGTTGCGGTATGCTTTTTCCATAGAGTTCCAGGCCAGATTTTCAACATGCGGAAGTAACGTTTTCAACATGCGCGATACTTCCGATCTTGCTAGAAAATAGGGGTTTTGGGAATTGAGTCATAGATCGAGTTGAGATGACCTGTGTTAATGGATTAAGCTTGCATGATGGATGTCTTGACTAATGTAGATCAATTTATGAAGAATTTGTGTCTGGAAATGATTTCTTTGTCTTTGGATGTGCAGGATCGCTTAGAGTCAATCGTGGTCAACGGCGAGGATCGAGGCTAGGCATATAAAAGAGTTGAGGCTCAGAACGATCGAGAATGCCAGGTGCGACGGTGAGCTCAAGAAATGTTGAAGACGAGTTCAAATGGCGGGAAGGTGCCACGTAGCTTGCACGGGACAAGTGACCCGTGGTTCGGTGGAACTGAGATGGGAGAAACTTGGCGATGTGTGGCAAGCTAGTGGTACACCTACACGTGGCAAGCATGGCCATTATTTGTAGTGGTTGGTGGTGACCGGATCAAGAAAGGGTATTTTGGTATATCACTTCCTTAAACTTCTTGCTTGGAGTGGGCGCATAAAGCTTGAGATCTAGCATATGGTCAAGAAAACAAAATTTTGTTGAAAATTGGTTGAAACTCGGCTATAACCAAAAACGAACTTAAAAAAGAGTGCTAATGTGCTAAATTTGCTCAATTACAAATGTTATCAAGTGTTTGAATAAAATGTTTCAATTTTAAACTTGTAGCACTCTAAAATGATTCAATTATAGCTTCTTAGCTCCATTTAGTTTTTTGACATGGCTTAGCTCATTTCTGGATAAATTGGCATGATAAAAATGTTCTTAATTTCAGAACCATTGCTTATTTGGCTTGTGCTTGGCTATATATGTTTTGGTATGTTCTAGATAGTACTTTCACTTTTTATGGCTTAGTGTAATACTTGAAAGTTGCTTTGGATAATGTTCATGGCTTCTAAATGGTAGAAATAAATAAAATGCAGTCACTTCATCTATCATGCTCTATTTTTTTCATGCATCTTGATGATTCTATTGCCAAAGGAGAGAAAATAGATAAAAATGCACAAATCTAGAGTGTGATTTGGTGTGTTTGTGCAAAATATTGATTTTTCGAGCTTTATTGTGTTGGTCCAATTTTCTATCACCTCTCACCATGACTAAGATCAAATCGAGAAATTGCTCTTTCATTAGAGCTAGAGTGAGATTTTCTGACAGGGTGGATATGAAGTTTTTGTGCAAAAATATCATTTTCAGCAACTTTTATGCATTTCTGTTTCAAATGGTAATCTTCAATTTTTCGCAATCTTCATTTGACCATTTGAAGCTCTCTTTGCAAAATTCCTCATTCTCTTTTTAAAACCACCTCCAGTTTGTATTTTTGAAGAATTGCCAACGTGAGAAGGTTCAGGATATTGTTGTGATAAACCATTGCAAGTTTAGTGAAGTGGTGAAATGGTTTTGCAAAGATTACATTTGATTTAGGCTGTCTTCTAGAAGTGTTAGGAAAATCGAAAGTATCGCAGGCATAAGTGCGGTTGTTCTGCTTGGTGGAAGTACCGAGTTAAGTTGCAGTATGTTTTTTTCATAGAATCCCAGGCGAGGTTTTCAACGTGCGAAAGTACTGTTTTGGGAGGCAGTAGTTCTGCATTACGGAAGTACCGCATGATAGGCGCGGTATTTCCGATCTTACCAGAAAATAGGGGTTTTAGGAATTGAGTCATGGATCGAGTTGGGATGACCTAGGTCAATAGATTAAGGTTGCATGATATATGCCTTGACTAATGTAGGTCAAGTTGTGAAGAACTTGTGCTTGAAAATGATTTCATTGTCTTTGGATGTGCACGGTCGTTTGGAGTCAATCGTGGTCAACAACGAGAATCGGGGCTAAGCTCATGGAGGAGTTGAGGCTCAGAACGGCCGAGGATGCCAGGTGAGACGGTGAGCTCAAGAATGGCACGAGAAATGCAAGAAATGATGAAGATGAGTTCGAATGGCGGGAAGGTGCCATGTAGCTTGCACGGGCCAAGTGAGACGTGGTTTGCTGGAACCGGGACAGGAGAGACTTGGCGATACGTGGCGAGCTAGTGGTACACATATACGTAGCAAGCATGTATTGGAAAGCGAATTAGGTCAAGGTGGAGCTGATTTGATCAAGGCGGATCAAGACTAAAGATTTAGCGGATGCACATTATGCACTTTGAAAAGCGTGCATAAGTGAACTTGTGAAAGTAAAACTTATGTGTGTGGGGGTAACAGGTTTCTCCCATTGTAATAGTGGATAGTATCTATTAAGAGGTGTAGGTAGCTGGTTGCCCACCTATAAAAAGGGGTTGGGATGGAGACATGTATGGTTAACCATCCAACCTCTCTCTCATGTGCTCTCTTGTTTAGGTTTAGGATTTGAGAGTGAAGCACTTGGTGTGCTTTTTATCCTCCAAGGTGAAGTCTTTCTATCTCAAGTAAGCAATACATTAATCTTTATGTATCTCCATGGATCCATTCTGTTTTGATTGATTTGCTCTTAATTTGGTTGGTTTGTTCTCTCATCTTTCCTTTTCTTGATCTTGTTGTACCAGGGATGTGTAAGAGATGGAGACTACCTATGAAAATCTATCTTCACCCATCTAGGCACTTTGATAACAAGTTTATCAAGAAAACTCGGTTTTGTTTGATTCGGACTAAAAGTGTGATTTCTTGATCCGAGGGTATTTGAGTTGATTTCTTTGGTGTTTTAACTTGCTGTGACATGTGAGAATACATTTAGACCCATTTTGATCATCATCCATCTATGACCAAGTTGTATTCACCGATTTTGATTTTGACTTGTTTTTGGTAGAACCTTTCAACAAACTGAAAAATGACTCAATTTTGGCCATGATTTTTGTGATCATTTGTTGGAATAGGTTCACAATGACCTAAAGAAGATCCTTACAAAGTTTCATATTATTTGGATCTACGAATCAAAAGTTCCATCATTTTCGTTTTTGAAGCTATGCTGGAAGCAGACTATTCTTCTCTGTTCCTCCGAGTTTTCGACCACGTTGGTTCTTTTTGACCACGTTGGGTTTTTTGACCACTCATTGGTTGTCGATCTCACTGATCGTATTTCTACCTGATTCGACCACGTCGGTTTTAGCCCACTCGTTGGCCTGCGACTATGTTAGTTTCGACCACATTGACCTTCGACTACTCTCTGGTCGTTGACCACTCGAGTCAAATTTTGACCACGTTGGCCTTCGACTACATTGGCTTCGACCACGTTGATATTCGACCGCGTTGGTTTTCGACCACTCTTTGGTCGCTGACTACTCAAGTCGAATTTTGACCACACTAGCTTTCGTTCACGCTGGCTTTCGGCTATGTTGGTTTTCAACCGCTCTCTGGTCGTCGACCACTAAAGTCCAATCTCGATCACATTGATTTCTGACTGGTAGTCGAATTCCGGCCATGTTGATTACCGACTGGTAGTCGAAATATGACCACGTTGATTTCTGATCAGGTTGCACTCACCTCTATGATTCTTTGGATTTGAAATAGGATTTCTATTCTAATCTTCATAGCTTTGTAGTTATCAGAGTATATGATAAATGAATACTTGGAAAAATATTAAGGCACCATTCACCCTCCTCTATTGTCTATCCGGTCCTACAATATTCCATGCTTACAAAGGATTGTGCGTTTGAAGATAACTGACCTGTTTTTTTGGCTGTGACTTGTGACTTTTGGCTGCGGTTTGTAGTTTTTGGGTTGTTTGTACGAGAGATTACAGAGTAACAGAAACTTACGTGCGATTTTTACCAATATAAATGAAGTCAGTAAAGTATGTACTATAATTAACTAATAGACTCTTTCTTAAAAAATACTCCATTTAAAAGCTAGTTATTATAGAAAAGCCGAAAATCAGCTTTTAGAAGCTGAAAAGAACAGGGCCAACATTAAAGTAAAGTTTCACAAGCTTGGATTTCAGTGCTCCAATTTCTTTTGATAATTTGATTCTGTTGTATGATTAGACCCATTCTTTAGAATAACTTTGCTTATATGGGGGAATGAAACACTGAAAAGAATTGCTAAGATGCAGTTGCTTCACATATGGCCGAAGGAAAGTAGACCCTGTAGTGTTTGACTTGTATTAGAATCTATTCTAATTTGAAACTTAGGAACTTGTCAAAGTGGAATCCACTTTTCTCTTTTAAAGCTCTCCTAAAAGAACGAAAATAATGCAACCTTACCAGCACTGAAGATCCACGGGACAGGTGCTTCTTGTTGGATGAACACGAGAAAATCAGTATTCTAGTCTTTTCTCATAAGCTTATCTCTACTCTTAAAAGAACGAGTTGAAGGTGATGGTGCGTCCGACGCTCTCCCACCCTCTCACAGAAAAAAAGCGCCGACATGTGGGGCCTCTATCTGCTTCTCTCCTCCCCCAACACCGAATCTCGTGCGCAGCTTCTGCTCCTCCCCACCGAGACCTCCGCCTCTCCTCCTCCCCACAATCCTCCGCCCTCCTCACGACCGGGCGCCTGCCTCCCCACCGAATCCCATGCGCCTCCTCCCCTCCCTCCTCCACCGCCGCTCCGCCCGTCGCTCCTCCCCTCCCTCCTCCGCCGCCGCTCTGCCCTCGCCTGCTCCCCTCCCTCCTCCGCCGCTCCGCCCTCGCCTCCTACCCTCCCACTTCCGCCGCTCCGCCCTCGCCTCCTACCCTCCCTCCTTCGCCGCTCTGCCCTCGCCTCCTCCTCTCCACCCCGCGCCACCATCGCCTCCTCCCCCGCTCCGCTGCCGCCTACGCCTCGCCAACCCGTGCTCCCGCCCTCTGCACTTCAAAAATTCGTCCGCCACCCCCGCGCCAGCCCGCGCTCCCGCCCTCTGCACTTCAAAAATTCCTCCGCCACCCCCGCACCAGCCTGCGCTCCCGCCCTCACCCCCTCCCCCCCCCCCCCCGCGCGCCACCGCCAGGCGGCGGCTCAGTGCGACGGGGGAGAGGAAGGAGGCGACGACAGGGGCGGCGCCGATTGGGGGCGGAGGAAGGAGGCGACGCGACCTCCATCTCACCGGTTGGGGGCGGAGGTAGGAGGAGGCGCGGCTGCGGTGGCGGCTGGCTCAGAGAGGAAGGGGCGCAGGAAGGAGGAGGCGCTGCTGCGGCGGGGGAGAGGAAGGAGGCGACGGCGGGGGTGGCGCCGGTTGGGGGCGGAGGAGAGGAAGGAGGCGACGACGGGGGCGGCATCGGTTGGGGGCGGAGGAAGGAGGCGGCGCGACCTCCATCTCACCGGTTGGGGGCAGAGGTAGGAGGAGGCGCAGCTGCGGCTGGCTCAGAGAGGAAGGGGGCGGAGGAAGGAGGAGGCGCGGATGCGGCGGGGGAGAGGAAGGAGGCGACGGCGGGGGCGGCGCCGGTTGGGGGCGGAGGAGAGGAAGGAGGTTGGGGGGAGAGCAATCTTTGTGAGGTCGAAAGCTGTTACGACCATTTTGCTGGAAGTCGGAAGCCAGAAAACGAGTTTACGACCATTTGGGCATGGTCGAAGGTCATTCAGGTCGTTTACGACCACGTTGGCCGTAGTCGAATGGAGCTACGACCACGTTGGCCGTGGTCGAAAGTTGTAAGTCAAAGCTACGACCACGGTGTAGCGGGCTGTGGTGGAAGTCGGCGCTCAAGTCTACAACCACGTAAGAAGTCGGCAGACCTCGAGCACGTTGCAAGGCGGTTGAGATGGGCATGGTCCAAGATGGCCGTGGTCGAAGATGGCCGTGCTCGGATGGGCGTGGTCAGAGATGGGCGTGCTTGGAGCCGTGGTCGGATGCCCATGATCGAAAGATGCCCGTTGTCGAGCCGCCGTGCATGGTCGGTATCGACCACGTTGTTAGCGGTCGTTACGACCACGTTGCAGCGAGCGGTTATGACCACGTTGAGCGGTCAGTACGACCACCTTGAGAGAGGTCGTTTACGACCACATTGTAAGCGTGATAAGAAGACGTACGACCACGACGAAGGAGATTGAACGTGCTCAGAAGGAGGGCAGGGACCATATTGTAAAGACACTGAACGTGGTCGGTGAAGGCTTCGACGACGTTTTGAAGCTTTGACCACAGTGTGAGTGGTCGAAAGAGGCTGCGACTGCGCCGTTAAGCCTTGAACGTGGTCGAAAGGGACTTCGACCACGATGTAAGGAAGTGATCGTGGTCGAAAAGGTGTTTCGATCACGGTGAACACTGATCACCAGCATCACTATGTGATCGGTGAGAGTTGTGATCAAGGTGATTCAAGTGGGGTCGAAGGAAGCGCAGCACACCGACAGAGAAGAGCAGTCTGAAACCTCAGTAGAAGGTTTACGACCTCGAAGGAAAGCGGCCAGAATGGCCGACAGAGTGGTCGAATGGCAGCGGGAAGTAGTCGTAAGCAGCCATGGCCGATCGTAAGTGGTCAGAAGCACTCGTAAAAGGTCAGAAAAGTCCTGCGAGAAGTCATAAGACTTACAACAAGTGGTATCAGAGCAAAATCCAACACCCGAAACAGATATGCATTTATAAAAACGAAACAAGACAACCATAGAAAGAATAAAATCTGCGAAGCTAATAATAACACATATAGAACGTGCGGTGCAGAAGCTCTACGTTGTTTGTAGTTGATTACGACTACGGTGTGCAGTCGAAAGTCGATGCTTCGACCGCTGCAGTCGGTAGTCGGCGCTCGAGCTTGCGACCACGTTGTAGCGAGCTTCGGCGCTCGGGCATGCGACCACGAGGGTAGTCGGCAGACTTCAACTACGACCACGTTGGGAAGTCAGCGGACTCTAACCACGTGGTGAAGCGGTCGGTAGTCAGCAGTCGAATTTACGACCATGTTGAGGAGTCAGCGCCTTACGACCACGTTATCACTCAGAAGCGGTCGTAACACTTGTAAACTGGTCGTATGGCCTCCCGGAGCAGTCGTAACATCTGGGAATCGGTCGAATAAACCACTGGGGTGGTCGTATGGACTATGGTAGTGGTCGTAGGTCTTGTGCATGTCATGTTCTACCTTTTCGTTCTTATGGTCTTTTGAAGTGGTCGTAGCCCTCTGAGATGTTGGGTAAGTTGGATCTGAAACTTGGGATGGTTGTAGCAGAGCTGTGTGTTCACTGGGGATCACCCGTTAACCCCTCTCCCAACACCGTGTTTTACCCAACCAACACCGTGTTTTAGCACCTACGACTACCGCTTCGCTCTGCTACGACCAGCAAAGACAGTCGTTACGAGTTACCCAACCAGGCCGTACCAACATACGACCGGTCAAGATCACAAGACAAGCAACGCTCAAAGCCCTGCGACCTCATCCCAGATCGTTATGACCGATTCCTAGACACCATACGATCGGTTAACAGAAGCTACGACCGCTTATTGCGTGATCGAACCACCTTCCGACCACGTTCATCACTTTCCACCATGGTCGAACCCCGTTCAGACCACGTACACCGAGTTTCATCGTGGTCGAAGCCCTTTCCGATCACGTAGGACTTGTTTCACCGTAGTCGAAGCCCTTTCGATCACGTTTGACCATTTCCGACTGCGCTCCAACCTCATCCGGCCGCTTACGACCTCAACCGATCAAGTCTGACTGCGCTTCGAGCACGTCCGCCGACTTCCCACGTGGGCATAATTAAGGTTTGCCAACTATCGATCGCAGCGGTCAAAGCCTCGACTTCTGACTTCCTCTCGTGCTAACGTGGTCGTAAAGCTATCTGGCGACCTCCGACCATGGCCAATGTGGTCGTAGTGGCTCTTGACCATGGCCAAAGTGGTCGTAATCCCTTCTGGTGCCCTTCGACTACACCCAATGTGGTCGTAAACCTCTCGGGTGACCTTCGACCATGCCCAAAGTGGTCGTATACACCACAACGTGGTCGTAAACAGTGCGCAAGGCTTTCGACCACGATCAACATGGTCGTAAAGCCTTTCGACCACTCATTCAGCGCCTCTACCAGGTTTCAACCATGGACAATGTGGTCGTAAATGGTCCAATGGGCAACCGACCACGGCCAACGTGGTCGTAAATGGTCCAATGGGCAACCGACCATGGCCAACGGGGTCCTATTTGCTGCAGCCGACCACATGCAGCAGCCGTTAAGACCATGTTGGCTGTGGTCAGAAATCGGCTGGGCTATTTACGACCACTTTGTCCTTGGTCGAAACCTGGTAGGTGCATTTTCGAGTAGTCGGAAGGGTTTACAATCACGTGGGTCATGGTCAGAAGCCGTGCGCACTGTTTTACGACTATGTTGTGGTGTTTACAATGACTTTGGGCATAGTCAAAGGTCCCAGGAAGCTTTACGACCACGTTGGTTGTGGTCGAAGGCCACCAGGACAGTTTACGACCACTTTGGCTGTGGTTGGAGTCCATCAGGAAGGGGTACGACCACATTGGGCATGATTGGAGAACATCAGAAGGGTTTACGACCACTCTGGTCATGGTCAAAGGTCCCAGGAAGTTTTACGACCAAGTTGTCGCTGGTCGAAAGTCGGAAGTCGAACGCATCTCTTTGATCGTGGTCGAAAGCTATTACGACCACTTTGGCCATGGTCGAAAGCTATTATGGCCACATTGGCCGTGGTCGAAAGGGTTTACGACCACATTGTCCGCGGTCGGAAGCTATTACGACCACGTTGGCCATAGTCGGAAGCTGTTAGGGCCACATTGGCCATGGTCGAAAGGGTTTACGACCACGTTGTCCATCGGCAGGCGCATTTACAAGTGGTCGAAAGCTATTATGACCACGTTGGCCATGGTCGAAAGCTATTACGGCCACATTGGTCGTGGTCGAAAGGGCTTACGACCACGTTGTCCGTCGGCTGGAAGGTTTACAACCATGTTGTCGGTAGTTAGACACCTTCATTGGCCGTGGATGGGAGTTGTTATGACCACACTGGCCGTGGTCGAAAGATGTTACGACCACATTGGTCATGGTCAGAAGCCAGCCGAAGGGTTTACGACCACGTTGGCCATGGTCAAAAGGTGTTACGACCACGTTGGCCGTGGTCGGAAAGGTTTACGACCACTTTGTTTGAAGTCAGAAGCTGGCTGAAGCATTTACGACCACTCAGTCAATAGTCGGAAATCATCTGGGCGTTGTACGACCACATTATCCACTGTCAGCTAATTCGCACGGGCTGACGACCACGTTGAGAAGTCGGCGGGCTTCGACCACGTTGAGAAGTCCCAAGCACGTTCGACGTCTTACAGGCCCTTCCGATCACAACCGACCGAGTCCCAAGCCACTCTGACCGCGTACGACCGCAACCGACCGCGTCCGACTGCGTTACGACCGCTACCGAGGGCTTCCGACCACGTCCGACCGCGTCTGACAGCGCTACGACTATAACCGACTGGTATCAACCACTTCCGACCGCGTCTGATAGCACTACGACCACGTCCGACTGCATTCGACCAGGTCCGACTGCAGCCGACTGAGCTACGACCACGTTCGACCGCTTTACAATGTGGTCGAAGTCTGCCGACTTCCCACGTGGTCGTGGTCAAAGTCTGCCGACTGTTGACCGCAGCGGTCGAAGCCTCGACCTCCGACTTCTTCTCGCGTTAACGTGGTCGTAAGCCGCCGACTACCCAATGTGGTCATAGTCGTAAACCGCCGACATTCGACCACAGCGGTTGTGGCTACGTCTTACGACTACCGATCGCTTCAGCTCTCGACAACGTGGTCGTAAGGCGCCGACTCTTCAACGTGGTCGTAAACCACAGCGCCGACTTCTGACCGCAGCACTCGATAACGTGGTCGTAACCTGCCGACTACTCAACGTGGTCCTAAGCCACAGCGCCGACTTCCGACCGCAGAGGTTGTGGCTTAGACTTACAACTTCCGACCACGGCCAACGTGGCCCTAACAACTTTCGATCACATCTATTGACGATTTACCGTGGTCGTAAGTCATTACGACCATGTTTGTCGTGGTCGTAAGCCACTGCTTCCCTGGGTTTCATGGTCATGACTGCAGCAGAAGTGAGTATAAGGCTAAACACTATCCTTTAGTTTGTATTGAACCGACACCTTGGATGTGGATTTTCTTGGTTTCCCAGTTATCAAGTTTTTCAACGCTAAATTCTCTTAATTTTGTATCCCGAAAATGATTAGTGAATAGGTTGGATGTTCACGTGGAATATGTTTACAGCCAAGCAATGTCTTCAAGTAATAATTTTGGGTGAAAAAAATGCCATGCAAATATATGTTTGACAGACCAAGGTATCGGCCTTTTGATTAACTTGCTAAGCAATTAGAAGTTGTTGAGACATTGAGTAGCAGACGTGCGATGCTACGGATTTAAAAAAATAGAACATATTTGTATGCACGTCCCAACAAATTTTACCACCTGTTAGTTTTAGAACATGTAATATGATAAAATTTTAAAATCCGTAGCAACGCACGGGCATTCAGCTAGTCATAATAATATTTCGTAATACTAGTTCATATCTGCAATAAGGCTTTCATACTGGCATTAGTTGGAGTTCTCAGACAGAAAGAATATGGATGGACATAAAACACGGAGAAAGTGAAAACATAACGACCTGGAAAACAGAAGGTGATTTGACTTCAATTGCAACACGATGTCGTTTAGATGGCTGTATCATTCCAAATGACTAACTTTCTTCAGACTTCATAGTGTCTTATACAGTGATGTTACACTAACCAAAAAAAAACATTTTTAATAATAATAATAATACGCACGTTATTCAAGAAATGTGTCACAGGACAGCAGGGGATTAATGCACATTTATTTCCCAAAAGAGACGATCAGCACTTCAACAACAGCTTCTGAACAACCTCTGTCACTGTATCCATGGGAGTACGGGGCTAGGAATACTGTGGAAAGAAACAACACCATCAGGTTTCTCGCTCCAACAAAGCGTCACCATTAGCTAAGGTGTCAGCGAAGAGCCACTTGTGATTGCTGAGTCTTAACACCGGTACTCGACCACCATCATTGTCCACTAACAATGCTTGTTAGCTAGGTAGTTTGTAGTAATAGGACCATCACTGAAAGTAGGTGTCACCTAGAGAGCATATTTAGGTCACTCAGCCTCAAAACTGAAGGGAAAAGGGGAGCCTTTTCTTTCATTCTTCAATTCAGATGGAGGCTGTCAGTGGAGGGGTAATTAAACCTCACTTCATGATAGATAAAAAAAATATGGGGAGGCAAGAATGACAAATTTATCATTACATGCATCATGGTTTAAAGATTGCATAGTAGTGGATGCATGGTGTATGTGGATTTAACTAGAATGTTCATGGGGTTACTGTACCTTGAAACAGAAGGAACATGCATGTCATGACTCATGATGGTAATCAAAGTTGTTGCCAGTGATGCTTGGTGATTAGGTCTCATGTCACTCTAGCAGTCTAGCTTATCCAAGTTGATGATCATATTTTGATTATTTTCCCTGCATGTGAATCAAATGGGGTGTTTTTTTAAGATCAGGATGTGCCCTAGCAGGTATTGTGCATGTTTCGGTCTACTTGCTTTCGATTTAGAATACGCATTCTTTCTATCTAAACACATATCTTTGTCTAGCCTATGCCCTAACAGAAACATGCTTTTCGCAACCAAGTTCATTTCAAAGACACGTTGTGGTTAAATTTGTTTTTGACAAATATCAGTATTGAGAGACGGAATAGTGACATATATCATAGAATAAATCCTGTGATATTGTGTGATGTGTTTTTGTCAGTGGGACAAATGAATAAAGCTTCAAAGGAAGAGGCCAGCAAGGGAAACCATCACCATTAGATTGTTCGTTCTGCTTGCCCGAGCTTAAGTTAAAAGCGATCCTGGAAATCCCAACAACCAGCTCTACGGAATTGAAAGATTACATCAGATGGGTAAGCAAAGGCTTATATCTGAACAGCATGTCAGGTATCATATGCCTGTATAATTAATTTATATTTCTTTAAGAAAGAAGCTAACCATGCTACATTTCTTATTCTTTTCGATGTCGGTAAAATGAATAGCTGAGTTTGTAAATAGTTCTAAATGTTTGAGTCAAAAGGAAACTTTATTTGACAAACTAAGTTTTATTGCAATTACATCAATTAAACTGCGGTTTGATTGTACTGTATTGTCACTTACTCAGATATGCCTTACATTTCAACACATGAATCAAGTTGCCAAGCAGTGTTTCAACGAAAAGACAGCAGAAAGGTACCACGCTTCCTTCTCTGAATTACTGATCATCAACCGTGCGAGTAGATACCAACATCCAACATCCTGTAGCTCTCCCAAAAACTATCCTCTCCCGACGAGTCCACCTCGGACTCGTCGGTCTTCACCAGCGCGGCACTCCTGCGGCCGCCGGCCACCCCATTACCACCTCTCCCCAAGCCACGCCACCCGATGTCATCTTCGGCAAAAGCATCCAACGTTGGCCGCAGCAAGGGTTAGCAGTGGCAAGACCAAAGCCCGCTGTCTTCTTTTCAAAGTCCGGCCTCTGGGCCTTCCTACCTGGAGGCGGTGCTTGGTGGGTCTCTGGTGCCATCGCCCACGACGATGAAGACCCTGGCGATGGCGGCTACCGCGGCACCACGTCTGGTGGCTTCCCTGCTTGGTGCTCCTCCTCCCCGGTCTCGCCTAGAAGGTCATCTTCTCTCGCCGTTGGAAGTTGACGATGGCTGGTGCGTGGTGAGCAACAAGCACTGTTGGAAGCGGATCGACCCACGACCGGCATTTCCGCCGGAACAGAGGCCGGAGATTCCCGCAGACCTTGTAGGTCATTGTTGGAATTGCTTGGGCCTCGACCACGGAAAAGCCAACTATATAGTTGGGGAATCTCATGTGGTGCAGACATTGCAAGGCTTTCGGCCACCACATCAAAGACTGCAAACGTCTGCGGAGTCCTCAAGGGGCGGGCAGGTAGCTGTGCCATCGCGAGCTTCAAACCGCTCGGACCCCGTTGCCGACCCCTCATAGTTCCACCATGGATCCAATGGCCTCCTCGTCCCAATCCAGCCCTCTAGTTCACAACATTATTCTGAATCTTCCCACATGATTCTTCACTAGGTCACATAAGAATTCAGTACCTGTTCTAATTACAACTCTAGCTATGCCAATAAGACAACAATGTCACTTGCACATGACAATAACATTGCAGCTTGTCTAGGTTTGGGCTCTTACCTAATTCATCACTGACAAAACAAAACAACACTGCCTCTTACCAGGTGATTCATACACATCACAGAACATGCACCACTCAAGTACTTAGGGCAACACACTTTAGGGCATATGACACACTGCTAAGCTTGAAATACAGACCATCACAAAAGACTTTGGGCGGGTTCTCTGTAGTACCACATTTCGAGTATTTCAGCTTTCACCTAAGTGACAGGAGAAGGGGAATGAGCAGGAGGCATATCCTTGGGGTGAACAGGAGGCGGCGTGTATCGCGGCACATAAGGAAGAAGAGGTGTTCCATGCTCAATTGGACCTGCCCTGATAGTTGCCTTGGAGCTTGGACTTGGATCAACAGGTTGGTAGTCATCGGTCCTAACATTTTCCAAGCCCCTTGTCTTTCGGTTAGTAAAAGCATATCCGCTTTCCTGAAAACGGTATACCAAGTAACATAGTTTAGCTATTCTTCCATCAAAGTTTAAGCTATTCTAAAAAAAATCATTAGGAAAATGATGTACAGTTGAGGGTATATGTGGTGATGTATTCTTATGCTGATCTGTGAAATGAAGTGCATTTTCCAAGTGCTGTCTGAAAGAGCACACCTTAGTCTCCTGCCATTTAGCTCAACGGTTCCATAGGTCGGATCTGCATTGAATGCAAATAAAATGTCAGCCGTAGGCCGCATATTCCCTACGTGAACTAACAATTGCTCAGTAGAAAGATGAACCTACACGCTGAGAACTGAAGAAACCAGAAGGTCCAGAACCAACCCAAGCAAACTAACGACATGTACAGCAAATTCCCAAAAGGATTAGTATTACCCCGACAATTGATAGAAGTTCCAACGTCCATTGAAGGCTGCAAATTGGTGCCTACCGACTATTTTGTAATTGTAATCGCGCATTGCACAAGTATATCAGAATAAGATGCGTATATAGATGGAGCTTTGGCTCCGTAACTAAGTGTTAAAGCTCATTTTGGAGATTATTAGTGGAGGACCTATGCAGATAATTTTGGAGATCTTGCTTCATTTTCCACCAAACATATCCTTGAAGTGGTACACTTGGAGAGAAGGGCACTCCAAAAAAAGGTGAAGAAGAATCAGCTTCACATTATCACGTTGAACTGTCAATATCATCACATCCCATTCACAATCTTTTCAAATATCCAACATCAAACCATGAACCAAGCACCAAAACCAGATACTTGCTAAAGCTAGAGCTATCACTTTTCACTCTAAACCAAACGTGACAGAAGGAAAAGAACAGGAACCATATGAACAAAGTGACAGGAGAGACAAAAAGAAAACGAAGATAGCAAGAGACAGAGCAAGCAGAACAATCTTTTTGAGTACCTGAGGTCCCTAGGAACAGATACCCTCCAACAAATGCAAAGATCAGCAAAGCAAACACAGCGAAACGCTTCGTCTTCATATCCTCAACACAATCCCTTCAAATTTTTAGATAAAGGATATAAAATCCAGCCTCTATATCCACGAAGGATATACACAGCCAAAAGTTACACGAGCTCTTAGGCTCAAAACCTCAAAACTGAGGTACATAAAACAACATAAAAGATAGCTTAAGGACTATGAAAAAAAACTAGAAAGGCTAAGGTTCAGCATTTTTTTCTCCGTCCTTGCTTACAACCAAGCCCCTATTCTCTTCCGACTGTGCCATCCAAACTTCGGTCTGCTTTGCGTGAAGATGGACCTCCAAGGCGACATCTCCAAGAAGGCGACTAGAGTCGCCGACGCCGCCCGCCTCATCGAGGCAAGGTTTTCACCTGGAGATCAATAAACATGAGAGCTATGTAGTGCCACGACACACCTCCAGGAAGGATAATGGCGCCCGAAGGCGTCATTGTTGTCGAGACCGGTAAGATAACCGGCAAGGCTTTTGCCAGCACCTCCACAGCACCCCACGCACTACCCACACACAAAATAGACCGCCACCAACACTCCGAGGCCCTGCACGCCTCAAGGCCATGGCATAGCCACCCTTGAACTCCACGACGAGCCGCTTCCTGCAATGTCCGCCACTGTAGAAACCACTATGCGACGTCTAAGCGCCACCACTGAGCAGATCCAGGGACATGAGCCACAGATCAAACCTACAGCAAAACAACGGAAGGACCTGACACAAAACTTCCTGAAACGCCTTACGGAATGCTTGACAACTTGAGCACTCGAGTTCGTTTTATTGGCTTCCTGGGACTCCTGCCTGCTTCCAAGATAAAGAAAGGTCCATGCATGATGTAATTTCATGTGCATTAGAGCAAGGCTAATAATACAGCCTTCAGCTGGCTGTATGGATACTTACAGCCCACTTATCAGTCCATTTATATAGTAGTTTATAGTCAGCTGAAGGCTGTATGACTCATCCCTTTCTCTCACAAAGTTTCTTGGTTCTTCTGCTTCAGCTGGCTGTAAACTTACAGTCCACCTCTCTTCTCTCTCCTCCACCTCAGCATACAGCCTACAAACAGCCTCTTATTATACTTGCTCTTACTCGCAGGTGTCATTAGGGGAGGGGATTAAAAAATGATGTGATAAGACAGCAGAATTTATGTGTCGTCAACACCGAGGAGCCGCCGAAAAATGGCCGGGCAAAGCGAGGAAGGTGGCCCTCCATGCATTGCTCCGTTGCCCAGCACTTCGCAATTAATGCCAAGCTAGCTTGCAAGGCAATACATATATTTGCTCCCCCCTAGGGCTGGCAAAAAAGCTCGGGCTCGTGAGCTAGCTCGGGCTCAGCTCGGGCTCGTGAAGGTTTGGCTCGGCTCGTTAATGAAACGAGCCGAGCCGAGCCAACAAAAAAGCTCGGGGTCTAAACGAGCCGAGCCCGAGCCAGCTCGCAAGCGGCTCGGTTGGCTCGGAGGCGCCAGGCTCCCTGCCTCCCTCAATCCCTCCGCAAACCGCAACGGGGTTTTTTTTTCTCGCCGCCCCTTCCTTCCCTCGTTTCTTCCGCCGCCTCAGCTCTTCCTCCTTTCTCTTTCTCACCGACGCCATACCGCCTTCTCCTCCTCTCCCTTTTCTCTGCACCCTCTCTCCTCTTCCTACTTCCCCCCGCCCGGCGCCAATCGACTCGACGGCGTCGACGCCTCAGTTCCTCCAACCTAGCCGCCGCGCCGGTCCCTCTGTGCCGCGCCGCTCGGCTTCTCCTCCCCTTCCCCTCGCGCCGCCTACTCGGTCGGCGCCGCGTCGCCGCTCTCACCGGTCCGGCTCCCCGGCCCCAAGTCTCCGCTCCCTACCGCTGGCTCTCCCGTTGCTTCTTCTCCGATGCTCCTCCCTTCGTGCTTCTGGTCCTAGCGGCGTCACCCCGCGCCGCCCGAGTTGGCCTCTCCTTGCCGTCCGCCCGTCGTCTGGTAAGTTGCGGCCAGATCCGTGGCCTAGCGCCCGGATCTGGCATCTCCTGCTCCTAATCCAAACCCGATCTACATGTTTTGGGTTGCTATTTTTGGATTGTGTTCACGGGTTGCTCGAGGTGTTGCTAGGCTGGGAGGCGAGTCACCCCGACTAGCCACAGCCGGCTAGCCGCCGCCCGTACGCTGGGGGAGTACCCGGTGGTAGCTAGAGGCGTGGCTCGGCCGGTGGTAGCACGCAGGCACGCAGCCGCCGCCCTCTTCGGTAAGCCCCTTTTCTCCTCTTCTACTCCTTCTCTTCCACCTCCAGTGGTATTTCTGTGATGGTTCGGCTTGCGGTTCGACTTCTACCGCTCCTGTCGCCTTGCTCCCGTCGGCTTGCCGTGCCTTCGTCTTCTTGGCCGTCGGTTCTCCTCGGTGGGCGGTGGCTGTCTTCTGTTGGTTTGCATTGTTGGCTCGCGAGCCGTCGCGAGCTGGCTCGAGCCGCACCACGAGCCGAACCGAGCCCACAAAAAAGCTTGATATCCTAACCAAGCCGAGCCGAACCGAGCCTCCATTTCACCAATCTTTCACGAGCCGAGCCGAGCCAGGCTTGGCTCGGCTCGTTGCCACCCCTACCCCCCCCCCCCCAAAAAAATTCCTACACAACCGTGTAAACATGGCGTATCCTATTTTCCAGGTTTTTCAATGTTCAGATTCAGGTTGCACAAAAATCCGTTAAGACCGTTATCATTGTCAGATAGGGAGAAGTGAAATCAACTTCAGACTTCAGAGTACTATATCCACCGAAGATAGCACCCCTCAGGTCCTGGGTTCGACTCCCGCTGGTAGCGAATTCAGGCTGGGGGAAAAAATCCCCTCGCTTGCCCCATAAGCCAAAGCACAGGTCTAAAGGCTGGCCCAGGTCGTTAGTAGCGCCAGGTTGTTGGTCTAAGGATCACCCTGGATTGGTCGTTCTCACATGGGCTGATGCCGCTGTGTCAGGGTGGGGCAAGGGTTCGGGGATTTCTCGATCTGCGTGAGAAGATCTTCTTCTTAATTGATAAGCCCGGGGGCTTCCCCCCCCCCCCCCCCCCCGCCGCGCAGGTCGAGTTTTTTTTAGAACCTCACAAAAATTTTCATAGCTCAAACGAAACTCGACCATTGTAAAGATGGTGAAACTGTACAAAAGGACAAATCAAGAGCCAAGCTCATTGTATGGGATAGACCAGTATTACAATTGCCAAGGACATGGAAAAGCAGGTAGATAATGCTGTATGTCGGCACGGTGTCCTGAATTCTCTTCCCTTAATCTCCTGATAATGCCCATCCAATAGTGGTTTAAAATTGTCATAGTGCAGACATTTAGAAGATCTTTTGCTAATGTCATCGATTTGGCATGATGTCGTTGGAGCCTTCTAGATCACACGAGCGTTCCGGACAATCCAGCTTACCCCACCGTGCATTTACTCTCTGGCAGGGAAATATTGGTTTTCCAAGGCTGCAAAAGACAACCACGAGACGCTCAGATGAGCAACTCATAAGAATGGTCTCATCAGAGGAGCCCACAAGATTCTGTAAAATCATGATATTGTGAATGAGAACATCTACTCTTAAACACATACCCCTTTTATGGTAAAAGGGTGCCAAAACGGTATAGTGCCTTAAGACAGTTTGAGGGAACAAATTAACACTACAATACCTTAAGATAGTTTGAGGAAACAGCGAGTTGAGGGTTCAAAGTTGACGGAGTGGATTTACCTTCGATTAACCACATTGTGCACATAACATAGCCACTGAGAGAATTCAGCCTGAGATCCTGCCTGCACAGGATTTGCTCTAAAAAAACATAACAAAGTCAGTGGTATCAAACCAAGATACAGCCTATTGTTATTACATTGAGCATAGCAAAAGAAATGACCGACATATTAAATTATAATGAATGAAACGGCTCTACACTTCTACTCCACACAATCTTTCAACAACCACAAATGACCGACAATTCATCCACGTCGCACAACAGTTGTTGATGAAATGAGCTTCAAAAATATAATCAACAATTGCGTCATTGTGCTCGATTGTTATATCCACACCACCACCCATCAGTTGTCATCTTAGTTTCTGTTAATAGAAACCTAGAGCTTGTGTGGAAAGTTCAATCATCATGTGCATCATACGTCCAAAAAGTACAAATGTTGCAAAACAGGTGTGCCAGACAAATGCATGGATGTAGAACTTCATCATCTGATACTCATTCAGAGCACACTTTCATATTGCAAAAGTAGCACTGGTTCCTAATTCTTATGTGATGTTCTCAAATCTCATCATAAAGAGACAAGTTGTCAAAAATTGATATTTTATTAACCACCACCATTTCAATAAGAGATAATCCTGTAAGACACAAAAGCATATCAAGGAATTGAACTACTAAAATGGAGATTACTATTTATCCAAGAGGTTGGAGAGCATTACTTACTTCAAAACTTCCTTGAAGTGATCAGCGCATTCTTTGCAAGGATACAGTCTAGAAATTATAGCCATCTGAACATTCAAAGTAGCAACAATGTTATCTTCACGTATGAGCCAAGTAAACAAGCAAAAAGAATATGAGATGCGGAAAAGGAAAACCTTCAGGAAGAAAAAGAAAACAGGTTTCTGTTTCTCTGAAAAAATCAGAATTTGTAAACACACTAATTTCTACTTACTATTCTTTGTGGTTTTAATAGCAGAAAAAACATATTATCATTTATTTCTAAAGGTGCAACCATGACAGTACTACAGAATCATGGTAAACCAAGTACAAGGCACACTTATTCAAAATGCCTAATCTCAAAATTGGTGGGAAGCGAACAAACAGAGCACCTAGAATACAGCCTAGCTCCTTTAGATTTTTGCAGCAGTACTAACCATAAACTTATTGTGCTAGATTTTTACCAAGCAGGAGTAAGCTTTGCTTTCAACAAGCTCCAGTGCAGGTTATTTTTGGCTTGTGGCACATGGATCTCGAGCTTTTAACATCAGAGTTGGGAAGTCCTTGCGTATTTGGCCATGACAGCAAACTACTAGTGATTACAATCTGCAAAGTCTTTACAAATCTTCCAAGACCATAAATGAGGATGTGAGACCATGTGGATGTCACCTCATGGTTGTGATGAGTAATTGACTTTTGGATTAGAATATCTATGGAGGATGAGTTTGATTTTGAGGAGTTTGCAAAAGATCGCTTTTTGGTTTACAAGTTCGTGTGACTGTGAGTACTGGAGTATTCGCTATTTACGACTTTGTGGTCGGTTAGTCCAATCGGCCTTGTGTTGATCAGTCCGATCAGCAGGTTTGATCAGCATTTGTGCGAGATTGGCAGAACAACCACGAGGTGATCGAAAGCTTCAGTGCCTAAACGACTATGGAAGGTCGATGGTCGTTGATTGATAGTCGTAAGGCTTTGCGATCGGTAGTCATAAGTTTTTGCGATCTGTTGTGGTGGTCGTAGCTCATTGCCTAGTTGGTGTTCGGTAGTCGTAAGCCGTGGAGATCGATAGCTGTAGCCTTTGTGAGCAATGGTCGTAGCGATCAGTTGTTGTAGTCGTAATCTATGTGATCGATGATTGTAGCGATCGGTTGTGATGGTCGTAGGCTTCTGGTAAGTACTCGTTGGCTTCGAGTGCCTCATTTCTTGTGCATCCGAGTACTCGTGTCAAACCAGCCGGTGGTTAGACTGGCTTCTCTCGCTGGTCTGAGGTTGTTCTCTGGAATTCTTGGAGTTTGGTCATGGGTTGACCTGGATGTTGTTACCTATGTGTACATGGGTTTATTGTTTGGTTCTAAGATTAGGATCAGTAATTTGGGTGTATACTTTTTGCATTGTGCATTGTATGGATGAATTGTATCAATTGATGACTTTGTGTGTTGTGCGGTGCTATATGACGGTTTGCTTGTTGTTGTTGATTGCAGGACTTCAGAACTAAGTCATGGTGAAGCGTAGGAGGACCGAGACTAGGCACAGGGTGGTGCTGAGGTCCAGAACGGTCAGGGAGACGCTGAAGATGACCGAGGCTTGCAGGGTGGTTGCAAGCCAGAACGACGAGGAATCGGAGTGAGAGCTACCGGTGATGGACATGACGGGCAACGGTGAGGTGGACTGGAACTAGGCCCAGGTAGAAGTCAAGATCCAGACGATCGAGGAAGCCGGGAGCCGTCATGTGCGAGAAGAAGCATGTGGTGCGCCAAGTGACTTGGTCGTTTGCAACCGAGGACAGTTCGGTGGGTCCGAACGCGTGAGAGGCTTGGCGGCAAGTCATTGGGGCCATGTGGAAAATGGCGAAGCATGGGCGATGCTTTGTGGAAAAGAAAGCGGGAAATTTCGTGGAAGACGGTAGAAGGGCATTTTGGTAAATTGCCTAATACAGAAAAAGTGGCAGTGTGTGAAACCGCAGCGTTGGCCTAAGTGGTTTAAGTCTTGTATATGCTAAAAATGTGAAGGGGATTAATTGTTGATTCACTAATGGGTTAATAGTTGTAAGCCGCTTTGAGAAGCGTGCGTGAGTAAAATCCGGTGTTAAGTGGGGTTAACAGGTTATCCACGGTTTGGCCTAATGGGGGATTCGTTATATTTTAGTTCAGGTTTTGAGCCTATAAAAAGGAATGGGAGGCAAAAGCTAGAGTTTGAAAAGGTTTGCTAAACATTTTGGTGGCTAGCTCCTCCTCCCTCTCATGGGAGTTAGGTTAGAGAGTGGGTGTATGCTCTAGCTTTAGAGCTCTATCCTTCTGAGTAGAGTGACTATAAAACCAATAATCTCAAGTGAGCAATACATCAATATTTGATCTACCTTTTGTGTATCTTTAGTCTGATTGAGTTTGCTCTGTTTTGGTTTGGTTCTTCCTCTGTTCTTTTCGATTTTGTTCTTCGGTTATGTGCATTTCCCTTCTTGATCTAAGAGGTTATTCTTGTTTGATCTAGTTGATAATCTGACTTGCTGTATTTTGTGGGATCGTACTCAAAGCCATCTTGGCTATTCTCTTCCCATGAGCATGGTTTGTTCATCTTTTCGATATCAGGTCTCTGTTTTGTGCACCCTTGATCAAATCACAAAAAGATCTTAACTTTGTTACTGAGTTTTCAATCTAAGATTGGATTAGCTTCCTGAGACCTTAAGTAACTTGCGTACAAATTTTTACGGCCATTTGATCTCTTAATCAAAAGATTTGAGGATTTTAGATCTGGTGATCGTGCGCCTTCTCTGATACTTCTGGTCGTTTACGACCATCTGATTTCGACCGCTCAGTGATCTTAGATCTTTTGTTCGTGCGCCTCGGAGGCCTTCACCGCCAGCCCAGGTACGCCGTCCGCCCCTCCTCTCCAGCCGCGCTCCGGCCGCGCCGCCTCCCTCCCTCCCATCGCGCCGCCTTCCTCCTGCCACCGACTTCCCTCTCCAGCTTGCTCCCGCCGCTGAGGGGAGGGGAGGCGACGGGGGGAGGCGGCAGCAGGGGGGAGGCGGCGAGGAGAGAGCGGGAGGCGACGGCGGCTAGGGTTAGGAGATCGGGCGCGGGGAGTTGGAGGCGGTGGGGGAGGAGGCGATGGGAGAAGGCACCAAGGAGAGGATGCGGCGGACGGGGAAGGTGGCGGCGGGGAGAGGATGCGGCGGACGAGGGAAGCGGCGGAGGGAGAGGAGGCGGAGAGGTCGGGGGAGAGAGGAGGTCGGGAGAGACGGGAGATAGCGAGAGAAGTATGAGGGGCCGAGGGGGTATGAGTATATTTATCGGCTGACTCGTTGGCTTCATATACATACCGATGCATGTAACTGCTGGAAACGACGCTCGCCACGGCGTCGCCTAGGCGTCCAGGCGCCTCTCACTCGCCGTGGTCGCCGACTTCGCCGTGACAACCATGGCGCCTCCATTGCTTTTCCGAGTTGCTTACAACCGCATCTGGTTACGACTGCTCAATGGTCTTCGACCATGCTGGTCATACGATTGCTTTTCGATTTTCATTCATTCATTGACAGTCTATCTCATTGGTCGAAGTTTGGATTGGCTCGACCACTCTGGTTACGATCACTAGTTGATCATTGACCCTTCTGGTCATATTCCGAACTGTTACGACTTCTCTGGTCATCGACTACTTGATTAGTTTTCCAACTGGCAACTTCTGAATACCGACCACGAAGGTTATGATCACGTCGGTCTTATCCGCGTTGGTGTTCGACCACTCATTGGTCCTTAACCACGCTGGTCTTTCAACCACACACTGGACATCGACCACGTTGGTTTCGACAACGTTGGTTTCAACCACGCTAGTTTCGACCATGCTAGTTACGACCACGCTGGTTTTGACCATACCGGCTTCGACCACGTTGGCTTCAACCACATTGACTTCGACCATGTTGATTTCGACCACAGTGGCCTCAATCACGTTGATTTCCGATTGGGAGTTGAAATCCGACAACGGTGTTTTCTAATTCGGTCGTTCCCAGCTCTGTGATCCTGACTGGCAGTCAAATTCCAATCACGTTGATTTTCAACTGGGAGTTGAAATCCGACCACGGTGTTTTCTAATATGGTCGTTCTCAGCTTTGTGACCCTCTGGTTTTCAAGTATAATTTTTATCCTAATCTTTATAGTTTTGTAACTATCGAAATGAAGAATAAGTAAATACTCAAGGAAAATTTTTTAAGGCACCATTCACCCCCCTCTGTTGCCTATCTGGTCCTACGGAGGACTTCCCAAGCATACTCCCCAACTCTTAAAGAAAGCTAACTGAGTTGTGTGTCCTGCTTACCAGCTCTTTCGCATCACGTTTTTGCTGCCTGGATGGTTCATCAGGAAACTGAAACACATTTCACAAATACAACAGGAATTAAATCTGACAGCCAATGGAATCCAAAAAATTCCATACTCTGAACAAATGTGCCCTATCCGCTGGTGAAAAGAATGCATCTACGCAAATGCATCATGATTCATAGTTGTACTCCGCATTGACGACTGACGATTTATGTACTACGACTTGTAGTAAGGCAAATGCTGAAGTTATGTGTGGTTTGTTGTGCTACTCACAGAGGCAAAAGATCGAGCACCTGCGCTGCGATGGTGTGGAGCAGCATCCACGTGGCACGGCCTACCTCCTCCTTCCTCAGGGGCGCCGCATTCGCATCCTTCTCCTGCGCATTAACTCAAGCACTTCACAACTCACCCCTCGCTCGAGCCAAACGGAAAGGAACAAGGGTGCGAGAAAAGAGAGAACTTGCCTTCACGACCTCCGGCGGCGGGGGCGGGGGCGCCGAGAGGGAGAGAGAGAGGAGGGGGCGGAGGCGGTGGTCGTCGGGGGAGGCGTCGGGGGCGATGAGGAGGCGGCGGGAGAAGGCGGCGACGGTCTGGAGGACGGGCGCCAGCGGGTTCAACCCCGGCAGTGGCATCGCGGCGGCGGCTGTGGCTTATGTGCGTGCGCGCGTCCGTATAATCGTATGGCAATCTGGCGGATGGAGGGGTTAGCCGACCGCAACGATGACGAGCGAGACGGCCCGCCCCCGCGGGCGGGTAAGGCACTGCGGATTCGTGCAGATGGAAGCAGGCAAAACCAGTTGATCTGGAGGCGAAATCGATGGATCTGGAGGGGGTTTTACGGTGGGCCCTGGGTCTGGTTTGTTCGAAGTGTTTGAGCTAATGTCCGTATGCTACAACGGTGTCTTAAAAAGATAATTAATATAGGGAGTATATATATATCACCCGAATGTTTTCTTCTTAATTATTATTCAAATTTATGACATTTGAATTAAAGATCAAGGTGCTTTTGTTTTTAAATGGGGGAGATTTTTTCAAGAGAAAGGGGGTAGAATTCAAGAGGAGGGAGGAGAATTCATGTCCATTGGATCTCTAATCCAATGGTTTAAATTTGGATGATAGTTAAGAAAAAAACATCCAGATGACGTTTAACAAAATCCATTAATATAATTAAATATAAAGTTACTGATTTATTTTAAATCTCATACTACGTGAAAGTTTTTTTTTCAGAATAGTGTTTTGCGAAACTTAAGACAATTTATCTCGTGGTAAGTGATTTAGTAAAAAAAATTAAAACTAAGATTTCTTTTGGATTTTTCTAATTTATGTAAGAATATTTAAACTATTTCTTACGGCACTTCTATATTCGAAGTAGACCTTAAACATTTTTACTAAAAAAACATTTGACATGCCTATTCTATCCGTGATAAGGGTGAAGGAGAAAGGATGAACGGACAAACTGCCATTTTATATTAGTAGAGAAAAGGTGAGCGGTGTCGAGCCTAGAGTCCATACACAACTGGAAGAAGTGTGTGTGTGGCAAGGCGGAAACGCGCGGAAATCCCCTGCCCTGTGCCTTCCAGATTGGCACCAATCAGATGCCGCCGATGAGAATAAAGTATCTGACTTTTTGCAGTGCGTTGCACTTTGTTCCTTGACTCGGCATCACAACTTATGGCTGAAATTACACCGTAATGGTTGTTAGCTTTTCCTGAAAAAAATTTGAAAAAATCATTATATCGTCAAAGACAATGTAAAGGAATAAGGGGAAAAGAAAAGACAAAAAAAATCATAATAGAAAATAAACTAAAATTAGAAATCAATGTGTTCCAAATGACTTCTAACTTAAATAAATTAAAAGCTAAAAAAATCATAAACAGAAACCGTTTGAAGTAGAACAAGTGGCATATGGACATTCCAGTCCAGGGTGGCATTGTATGGCATCCCATGGGCCATGGCTATGCTGCATGAGGTGTTATGGAGCCATGGATGGACCAGGCCGGGATGGCAAGGGATTTCAGTGTAGTGTGTAACTAGACCATAATACAAGCTGATTACTTCCAACGTTTTCCACCGACCTAACACATCCAAAATTATCAAAATCAAATGCATATTGACATGCTGCTTTCGATATGTTTGCTACAGCCTATATCACCACGCACGTTGTTTCTTCGTGCCGGAAAATCAGGGCGCATCACCACTTTACACATGGTCCGATCGAGGATGTTTCCGGCCGTGGGGAAGTGACGGGAGGAATAGGCGGTGCCCGTGCCCATGCACGACGACTGAGGGCACCATGCGGCAGGGCCAGAGGCCCAGAAGTGCCCGACCGATTGCCATTGCATCATTGCATGCATGATCAGGCTTCAGGCAGGGCGTTAGCCGAAAGCGATGCAGCCGTACGTGATCGAGACCGTACGTCCAATGTAGTGGCGGACCCAGAATTTGAATCCAGTGTATGCCTAACTAAAAAATTGTTATCCAATGTTGGTATAATCTAATACAAAAATTCGGTAAACGGTTCGGTAAAAAACATAATATATCTAAAAGATCTCATAATACCTTAAATTCAACAAATAAGTTCAAAATTTGCATAACTGATAATATAAATTGTTCAAATGTAATATAAGATCTTACATAAATAGAAGATTGCAACACTAGTCTAAGACTTTTGCTTTCCGCTTCTTTATGGCCATGAAAGTGTGAACTATGTCATCCTCGCTGATATTGGAGAAGATATCAAGCTCAATAAAAGTGACCAAACAATCATTCAATAACTGATCACACATTCTATTTCTCATCTTATTCTTCACTAGACACACCGCAGAGAATACTCTTTCAACAATTGTTGTTGCCACCGGTAAGATCAATACCAATTTGAGGAGCAAGTACACCAAATCATAAAGATCATGCTTCTTTGTTTCAACAAGCTTAATAGAGAGCTCACCAAGATTGTTCAGGCCTTTGAATCTATCATCCTCTCTCATATCATCAATATATGTATCAAGTTGGAGTTCAAGTTTCATGAGATCAGAGTTTGCAATGTCTTTGGGATAAAAACTTGCAAGTCTAAGTATTTTCTGTGCATCAAAAGAGGCAAATGAATCGGAGGGGTTGAATGCCAACATACAAAGAAGCAACTCCATACTAACCTCATCAAACCGATTCTCAAGCTCTTGATAAACTCTATCAATGACACCAATATATACCTCTCTTCTATAGTGGTCATCAATTATTTGTTCAGGGTAAAAACGATGGGATCTTCCATGAGGTTCATATTTAGCATCCATTACAGGAACATCAATGGAATATTTGATGCAAAATGATGTAATCTTTCCTAAGAAACCTTCCCACCCATTAGACCTCATCTGTTGCATTCTTTTCTTTGCCAAACCTACAAGTGTCATCGCATTAACAATATCTTGGTCTCTCTTTTGCAAAGAATTAGACAACTCATTTGTGTAACCAAGAATGACAAGCATCAAGTGTGCATTGAAAACAAACTCAAAAGACTCAAATGTAAGAACCATAGCATGTATGTTTGGCCAATCATCCTTTTGGGTGGGATCATTTCCAAGAGTTATGAGTACTTCCCGGATTGTATCATACATGTCAATGATATGCAAGATAGTTTTGTAGTGAGAACCCCACCGAGTGTCACCGGGCCTAGCCAATCCCATCTCTTGATTTAACCCACTTCCACTTTCTATTTCATCCAAGTCAAGTGCCTTCTTCAATTTTTGAGCTCTAACATCTCGAAGCATATCATGACGTTTGCAAGAAACACCAACTATATTCAGCAAGCGTGAAACTTGACCAAAAAAGGTTTGGCAACCAACATTTCCCTTGGCAACAGCAACAAGAACTAACTGAAGTTGATGTGCAAAACAATGCACATAATAAGCAGAAGGAGACTCTTTCATAATCAATGTTTTCAGCCATTTAACCTCTCCTTTCATGTTACTAGCCCCATCATATCCTTGCCCCGAATTTGAGTAAAAGTCAAGTGATGACTAGTAAGCAAGGACTGAATTGCTGTTTTAAGTTCCAAAGAAGTGGTGCCAGAGACAAGAACTACTCCAAGAAACCTCTCACAAACCCTCCCAAGTTTATCAACATAACGCAAGCAAACAACAAGTTGTTCTTTATGTGATATATCACTAGATTCATCAGCTAGGATTGCATAGTGATCATCCCCAAGTTCTTCAATTATGTATCTAGTGGTTTCAATAGAACAACATCTAATAATTTGCTTCTGTATGCGAGGGGAAGTCAAAATGCAATTACCTGGAACATTTTTCAACACCAACTTGCTAACCTCTTCATTATTTCCAGCAAGCCACTTCAAAAGTTCAAGAAATTTTCCTCTATTGTTAGATTCTTCACTTTCATCATGTCCACGAGAAGCCAAATCTTGATGCAAAAGATACCTCAAACATCTAAGTGAATAAATCAATCTAGCCTTGTACTCAACTCGATCCTTTTCTGACACCTTGACAATGACAGTATCAATTTTTGTACCATTTTTCACAAATAAATTGTATTTGTCTTGAGCAAACTTGTGAATAGTTGAGCAACAATGTTTGTCAAGTGCTTTAACTCCTATGTTCCAATTATGCCATCCATCCATTACAAACTTTCCACTCTCTTTGCCAAACAAATAGCATATGAAGCAAAATGTTGCATCCTTCTCAACACTATATTCAATCCAAGTGTACTTATGAACCAAATAATACTAAAGCGGAGATCTCTACCATAAATTTTTCTAATGGGGTAATCATAGGCCCAAAGTTGGCATGGACCTTTTAGAATGTATCCTCTTCTAGCCGCATCTTGATCATTGACATCATATCTTGAAATATGCACCCTTAAGCCTGGATCATGTTCAAGGCAATCAACATTATAAACCAAAGGTAGTTCTTCTTCATTTTGAGTTGGCCCTTCATCCACAACTGGATCTGCAGGTGGTGTTATTCCATCTTCACCTGACCCTTCAGTCACCACCAAAAATAGTGAAAATTGGTGGAGCTGTTCTTCATACATCCAACAGCCTCTAGAAAAAAAATTTGAGCAATTTCGGCCACGGGATCAAAAGTTATAGCAATTTCAGTCTGTTTCCGACACACCTTCAGTAAAACGGGCATAACTTTTGCATACGGTGTTCGTTTTCGACGTTTTTGTACTCGTTGGAAAGCTAACGACGAGCCCAATCCAATAAAAATGACCGGCTTGTGCCACTCGCCCTCTAAGACCTCAAAAATCGGCCATCTTTGGATCTAAACCTGCGTTGCAAGTTTTTGGTTTCTGTTTTTGCCCTTTTTCTTGGTCTTTCTTTCGGAATTTCGATTTTGCTTCAACTGAAAAGTTGTAGATCTCATCGAAACCTTTCAAATAAGTATATATAAGCCATATAGAACTTTGCTATTTTATCTTTTCAAACTAGTTGTTTATATTGCATCGATATATAAAACGATCGGTACATACGGTTTTTGTCGGCCCCTGAGTGCAGTCGCCCAACCATTGGGCGACTGCATGAAAGTCGCCCAATGGGAGGGTGACTGGATGCAGTCGCCCAATGGGAGAGCGACAGGAACTCTGTCGCCTCCTGGTTGGGTGATAGGCTTCAGTCGCCCTCCCATTGAGCGACTTGAGCCTATTTTTGTAAAAAATATTTTCCGTGGGTATATTTCTGTAATTTTGAATAAAAAATAGATTATTCGTACCAAAAATTCCTTCTTTTAATGTCGGGCCTGTTCGGCCGGCAACAAGCCACAGTCAAAAAGAACAGACCCGCCATCCTTCGTGACCAACTTAGGCCACAGCCTAGCCTAGATAGCCTACAACCTAGTCTAATGGCAAGTATGGGCGACTCCATAACACACCTGCATTGTTTGGAATGTTCGAATTGTTTGCGTATGTCAGAGAATATTTAACAAACGAAGTATCTTACATGTGTATAGGTCTAAATATACGCAAGGAGAACGGCCTTGACGAATATGAAAATCAACAGGGGCCACTCTTTCAAGTTAAAACTATGACACCACTCGGTTGGACTGAAATAAACTGACTTATGACTGAAATTACATTTTAGCTGGCTGAAATTGCACTGTAGTTGATAGTGACTTATTTGGCGTAACTAAATTTTTTAAAAAAATTAAAAATAGAGAAAAACAGGTTAGCCCATCACAAACAATGTAAATAAATACAGGAAAAAACCGGCAAAAAAAAGGTAAAAAAAGCTAAAAAATCAGAAAAAGACGAAATTTAGGAATAAAAAAATAAGCCAGAAGCTGAAACCAAAATAAGCAGTGCCATATCGACCGTCCGTGCATTAACAAACTCCATGCACTTGTTGATTAAGAACTTGAAAGAGCAGTTAAGCTAGCTCCTGGCTCTGAACACATACTGCAGGGACAATAGGTTTGACAAGTGCAAGGACCACTTTATCAATTATCATAGACCTGACTTTATTGTTTTCATACGAGACGGCAGCAACCATCAACAATAGCAGTAGTGGTCTCAGATCAATAATAGGTTTAAAAACAAAAAAAGCGGCCCTAATCATAGCACCCGTTTTATTGGAAAAAGAACCTGATAGAAAATGCGCCTTGACGTTGCATTCAATTAATAGACAACGGCTTAATTAAGTTTTTTTAAAAAAACTGAATTAAGTTAATGATGATATTGACGAGCTGCTGGCAAATTCACATCAAACGCACCAATAATTTGATACGAGTAGCATTTTGGGCTCTTTGTAGATGTTATTTAGCCGCTCGTTCTCAAATGCTCTGCATTACTGATAAAAATTTTGCTATCAGATGTTTAGCACCCTCCTGTTCCTTAGTTGTAATTTACTATACCATCCTTATGAACTCTGTATATCGCCTACTCCTTTTTTAATACATCATTATTTGTGCTTGTGATGTTGTTAAGGAATATCATGGTCAAAATTTATGCAAATTATTATTACTGCCGTATGTGTGTGTAATTTGGCCGAAAGTGACGAACATGTACTTGAGAGAAGAGAAAGCATGCTGTTTTATTCCAGCAGGATTCTTTCTTAGCTGTGGTTTCTCTCATCTGGAGTTAGTATTGTAATTATGTTATTCTTGAAACGAATGCTAGACTAGAGCTTCTGCCCTTGATTTTCTTAACCTGAATGGCCAAGGATGGATACGAATGCAGAAGTGCAGAACACTCCACTAATTCCAATTTGAAAGATACTCGTGTGGCTAGCAGATATGCGCGGGAGGCAGCAGCATCCGAGCAGGATCACAAAACCGACAAGAACTGTCGTTGCCACTGGTCGGATAAGATGGTTCTGCATTAAAAACTAGGAACGACCTCGACTTTTCTCCAGAGATGCTAAAGGCGAAAAGTTAGTCCAACGACCCAAAACTCCACCTTTCCCTTCCATTTTTTAGGGAAATTCTTTTCATTTTTTTTAAGAATACTTACGGCTTAAGTTACTGGGTAAAGATGTTAATGATATTGTTTGGTCGACAGCAGTATTAATCACTAATTAGCTGCGATTAGTTGAAGTGTGATTGAAGGGAGATATATTGGGTGTGTGGTGGGGTGGGGGGTTAAAGCAATTATTGATGGTTTGTGAGCTGATTGCTTCGATAAGCGCCGACAACTACAGCACAAAACACTGAACTTACACTTACACTGGGACAAGTCAAGATGAGATGCCAAATCTGGTATGTATGCTACGCAAATCAAGAAATTAATTTGCATGAAAATTTGAAGGAATAGTCCATAACTTTACCCGAAAGTCCGTCCATCACATCGAATTATGACACTTGATATTTGATCTCTCCATCTTTGAAATCCAGTTTAAATAATATCTAGACTCGATTTCGGATGATGGTATTACCCGTGTAGTACGATGAGTGGATAGTTTTATCATGTAGAATAACACATTAGTCAAATTTAGATGAATGATAGGTGGACCCACAGTGTCTTCTCTCCCAAATTGAAATAGAAAAAGTGGAAACTATAGAGGGAGTGACCATGGAAGCATGGCTGGGAGCTCGGTGGGAGAGAAGTCTTTATGGACCCCATATGTCATTGATCTACCTGCCCAGTATGTTATCCTACGTGGCAAAACATCTACTCATCGTACCACATGGGTAATAATACCATGCGAAACTAAGTCAAGATGTTATTTGAACTGGATTACAAAATTCAGGAGGAGTTAAATGCCTGGTTTTATAGTTCGAGTGCTCAATGAACTTTTAAATAAAATTTGGGTTTTATATGGACTTATTCCAAATTTGAAGGTCGCTTGGTCGGCAGTCATATAACTTGGCAAAAACATTTTTAATTTCAAGTAGCAATTAACTCGGGAATATTCCATTCCCAATCTCCTCCCTTGTTTCCAATCCTGATGAGTGTTTCTGAACTAAAGAACCCCTGCAGATTAGTGTGTGAAGTCTGAACAAATTAACAGGTTGCACAAACTAGGTTTTGGCTGAATTTTGATCATACGCTAAACATTTCCGGATCACCGCGCCCATATAAAAAACACACAAAAAATGATGCTTTTGTAATAGAGATGGAAAATTAAAGTAGGAGCAAACAAGAACGCATGAACCCCAAATAGCTCTGTTCATTCACATACCCCAAGTATCTTCTACAGGCTGATCGATACACGAGGAGGAATCGACTACATGTCAGAGCCCAGCAAGACAGTAGAAAATAAAACGAGAGGAGCCAAGGAAGAAGAAACTAAGCCACAAGCATAGCCGCGCGCGGGAGACCTTCTAGAAGCCCCGGCAGAGGCGGAACCTCTCGGCCCAGGGCCGCGGCTGCCGGAACCGGCTGGGCTGCCGGGGCGCCGGCGCCGCCGTGGTGCGGCTCAGCATCTCCCACATCACGTGCACGTCCTCGTACTCGCACGTGCTCACCTCCTGCCGCAGCCTCCACAGCCCTGCAAGCAAGCAACGCCGGAGTTAGACCAGACTAGCCCACGTGGACGGACCGCTGCCGTCGGATCATATCCTTACCGGTCTGGCGAACCCCGAAGCGGGCGGCGACGCCGAGCCAGACCCGCCGCACCGGCAGCACGACGCGGTCCCACCAGTAACCCATCGCCGACGTACGACGGCCGAGTGGTCCTCGGATCTACTAGACCGAGGAGCCTCCTCCCTTGATTGGCCTGGTCGCCTCGGTGCTTCTATTTGTACACGCGGGGCAAAAGGGTAAGCACCGATGCTCCGATCTCCTAAGAAGCTGACATCGGGCCCAATAGCGGGGTCGTTTGTGGGGCCTGGGTGTCAGCTGGTTGGGCAGGACGGGGGTGGGTGCGGAGAGTTTGTTTGGGGGGCGGCGGGCATGTGCCGGAATGCGGTAGGCGGTGCCGCACACGGCACACGTAGGCGTGGGTCCTGATAAAGTGGGGCCTTTGGTAGATTCATGTGTCAGTCGTAACTGCGGGTATGTGGCGGTCGAGTGGTGGTTACGGAGGTGTGTCCGTGGCTGGAGTTAGGTCACCCGCGCGAGCGAGCTGGTGGGTCCTGACGCTGCTACCACTACTTTGCAGCACATAATCTTGACCAAAAAATGAGCGTCTTTGCAAATTACATATGCCTTTCCAAAGAGAAAAAAAAGAGAGCACTTCTGTACCGTTTCACACGCTTTGAGTTCATGTGGATTTGTCTGGCCTCTTAACGACTCCTAAGCAAGTGGTGATGGGCAACAGGAGTACTTACGAGCTTAGTGGCAGAGGTGGCTAGTGTCATACGAGACTGGGCTGAGTTTGCTGTATGTGCATATATGGCCGGTGGATCTAAGGACTTTTTGGTTGTACGCTGAGCTCCTTGTCTGATAAAAAACGGTATTGTTGTAAGGGTGATTCAATCCTCGTGATTGAAACTCGTAACTAGTTCAATATATAATAAACATAATAATATAGAGAAATATACTAATGTATTTTTACCTTTTATAATCATCAAGGGGTAGTGTTGTGGTTACAGACCAAACAGAGAGAGAGATGGTAGTGGAGAGGTGGGAGTGTTCTGCCTCACCCTCCCCCTCATCCTGGTATATATATATATTCACATGAAGTATGCTTTTACAATTATGCTCTTACACCCATATCTCCTCATTGGGGGCACTTATGTCATTGCACATGTTACTCTGGTTCTTATAACCTCCTAACAGGCCTGCTGGGCTTAGGTGGGGGCCACCCCTACGACAGGAGTCTCTCATGGTGAAGGGCTTCACAGGGCCGAAGCCATGTCGCCGAGTCCTTTGGCCCCCTCCGTCCCCTGCGGCCTGTGAACTTCTCCAAGCTCATGGTTGGGGAGCCCGGGTTTTGGGATGGGAAGTGGCTTGCTGAAGCAGACACGCGCCTAGTCGAAGTAGGCGCGCGCGCGCTCCGTCCCCTACCCTTCGAACGGGTGGCAGCGGAGGCTGGCGACTAGTCGAAGTAGGCGCGCGCGCGCTCCGTCCCCTACCCTTCGAACGGGTGGCAGCGGAGGCTGGCGCCTAGTCGAAGTAGGCGCGCGCTCTCCGTCCCCTACCCTTCGAACGGGTGGCAGCGGAGGCTGGCGACTAGTCGAAGTAGGCGCGCGCTGTCCGTCCCCTACCCTTCGAACGGGTGGCAGCGGAGGCTGGCGCCAAGTCGAAGTAGGCGCGCGCGCTCCGTCCCCTACCCTTCGAACGGGTGGCAGCGGAGGCTGGCGCCTAGTCGAAGTAGGCGCGCGCTGTCCGTCCCCTACCCTTCGAACGGGTGGCAGCGGAGGCTGGCGCCTAGTCGAAGTAGGCGCGCGCTGTCCGTCCCCTACCCTTCGAACGGGTGGCAGCGGAGGCTGGCGCCTAGTCGAAGTAGGCGCGCGCGCGCTCCGTCCCCTACCCTTCGAACGGGTGGCAGCGGAGGCTGGCGCCTAGTCGAAGTAGACGCGCGCGCTGCGTCCCCGCGCTAAGATTGAAGCTTGGCGCCGATATTGTGGCGCTTCAGAGCTGTTGTGACCTTGCAGCCTGGTAGTACGCTTTTAATGGCGGCTGGAATCGCGCCGACGCCTGGCCTGGCAGAAGTCAGGTTGTCGCGTCGTGCAGTCTGCTATTCTGGAGGTGGGACACATGGCGCCTCACGACTGGTGCGTCGTGGGATGTGAGCGGTTGCGTGACCGCGGCCGTTCGCCTTTTCCCTAGGGAAGTTGGACGCGTGTTGAAGGCGTGTAGGCGTTGTGTGCTGCTTGATCACCTACCCGGCACGGCCCTCTAGGTCCCGGCGGTTCCTCTTTCCAAATCTTGGGCAGCCGAATCGCAGCGAGTTTGATCTGTCTGCGCTTCGAACCATATGAGAGGCGAGCGGCCTTTATAAGGTGCTAGTGTTGAGGTGGAGGCACACTTTCTTGCTCTGCCTTTTGATCTGCCGCTTTGCTTCCGCTCGTGCTAATTGTCACGCCAGTTGCTCCTTTCCTTGCTTCTTCCTCCCTGGTCACGAAGAGCGATGGCTAGCCATGACGACGCCACCTACCATCCCCGCAGTGGTTCCTTGCCTAGCCAGGGCAAGGTGTCCCATCCTTCCAAGGAGTACAAGCTGGTGCCGCGGGGGAGCTCGCGCGCCAACAAGTGGTGGGACGCCATGGAGCACTCGGGAGGCTGCTGTTCCCGTGTGCTGGGGAAGAGCCACATGACCGAAGGGACGCTGCAGCGTCTCGTGGATGAGAGGAAGATTGTGGATCGCGATGGGGCTCGCCTATCCCGTCGGGACGAGACGGAGCCGAAGCCCCGGGCAATGGAGGCGATTGTTTTTGCCGCGTTCTTCGACGCTGGCCTTCGAATGCCCTCCACGTTGTTCGTGGGCGAAGTCCTGCGGGCCTACAAGTTGGAGCTAGCCCAATTGACGCCCCACGCAATACTCCGCCTAGCTGTCTTCACGTGGGCGATGCGGACAGAGGGGTGGAGACCTAGCGTGAGCTTATTCGCCACACTACACGACGCGCACTATCGACCCAGAAAGGTTGGCGGGGCGGTGTCCAACTTCGGCAGTGTGGACTTCGTGCTCCGGGCGTCGTGCGCAACGTTGTTCCCCGCGCTAGCCTCGTCGGGGCAATGGGAGTCCGGCTGGACTCGGCAGTGGTTCTACTACACCGTGACCGACAAGAGCAGAATGCAATGCCGAGGTGGGCCGATCGCGTTTAACAGTACGCCGAGTCTGAAGGCGGAGATTGACGACACGCGAAAGCTACAGAGTCTTGTCGGTGTCGCCCGTCGAATGAGCCTGCGCGACCTAGCCGAGAAGTTCACAATGTATGGGGCGGCGCCACTCTCCTCTCGGGGGAAGTATGTTGGACAGAACGGCCCCCGCGAGGATGGGTTCAGCCCATCCGTATCTCGCCTGCTTCCGTCCTCCGCTCCTTGTAAGTCACTCAGCGTGTTTCACACGTGCTATTGTATCTGTTTGGTCTCCGCCTGACTGACGTGATCTCCTGCGCAGTGGCTCGGCTAGAAGATGCGGAGTGTGCGGTTGCGGCGCTCCTCGGCCCGTACACGCTTAAGGAGCACCAGGCTCGCGAGGCCGCAGTCAAGGCGGCTAAGCAAGGGGCGGGTAAATCGCGCATGCGAGGCTGTGGGCATTACTGTGCCCGAGCGCGCGGTGCCAGGGGAGCTTCCCACCGGGACTCCGAGCGTGCCGGAGGGTGATAGCCCTGCGGGGGTGTTATCCTCGCGATGCCGGGCCCGTTCCCCGGCGGCCGTATGCGACCCGGCAGCCCCTTCGGCAGCTAACACAGCTGAGACGGGGCGTGCGACCGGCGGTGGGCCTGGCTATACTGCTTCGGAGGAGCGTGCCGCCTCGGATCCCCCGGCACCTTCTGCCGACGCCCACGAGCCCGCGCTTGCGGCCCTCGTTGAGCTGGAACTCGCCAACCCGGGGGGTGGCGTCGTTCCTGGCGAGGAAACCACCGCAGCGGCCGGCGAGGGCGCGCCCCCTGCAGAGGAAACCGTGGGGGCGACGGTAACCGTAGCTGGTGTCGCCACAGAAGAATCGCCTGTGCCGCCGCAGGCGAAACGCCCTCGGACTCAGTCCCCGCCGCCCGCGAGGGGTCGATACGCCGTTGCGGGGCCTTGCCTCGGGATTACGACGTCTGGCGCGGCCGAGAAGACCTCCTCACCGACCGCGGAGGCGCCCGCCTCCCCCTTGGCAGTTGGACCGGCGCCACTTCCTACTGCGACGAGGGGCGCAGGAGGTGGGCGTGAGTCCCTTTCTTCACTTGACTTCGCGAGACTCTCTTCGATCTGCTCGCTCATTCTGCCGACATCAGGCGAGACGAAGTCTCCCGGACGTGGCGAAGGATCGAGCAGCGGAGGTATGCGCGAAGTCCGAAGCCTTGCGCAGGGTGCCCCGCAGGTGTCCGCTGCTGTTGACGTGGACGTGGCCTCGGTGCATCCTGGCACGTTGGAGCCGAGGCTCGCTCGCTCGGACTTCCTCCCTCGCCCGGAGATATTTTGCGACCTTACCGCAGCCGCAGAGCGTGCCGACAACGGCCTCAACCGAGAGATGCTGTCGTCATGCGAGGGGGAACTCCTAGCGCTCGCGCTGCAGGGCTCCGAGATGAGGGTAAATATGTGCGCTTCAGCTTGTAAGGTACTGCTGGACGCCTGCTGATTTATTGTTTTTGCCAGACGCTTGCCCTCAGCCGATCCTTTGACGAGGCCCGCGTTCGAGAGCGGAGGGCTCTGGAAGCCAGCCTTCGTGAAGCAAACAATGCTCTCGCTGCGAAGGATGAAGAACTTCGCGCGCTGGAGGGCGCCATGGCGGCCGCACAACTCGAGGCCACGGAAGCCAAGTGCGCCGCGGCTGAGGAGCGCGCCGCCTTCGTGCAGCAGATCGCCGTCCTAGAAGGGGAGAACGCCCAGCTGGCGGAGTCTGCTGCCGAGAATAGCCGCGTCTTGGAGAATGCGTCCGTGTCGACGTGGCGGGCCATGGAGTCTCTGAATCAGGCCCTTCGAGATCTGTGCGTCAGAGTGCCGGACCCTACGCACGGGCCGGAGGCCTATCGGTGACGCTCGGGTTGATCGAGGAGGGGGCAGGCGTTGCTCTTCGTGGCGCCAGAACGTTTGGCGAGCACTGCGGCTATCTTGGTGCGTGCTTCGCCCTCGCCCTGCTTCACACTCGTGGGTGTAGACATACCCATGAGCTGGCGAATCCTCAACTGGATCCACCCGGCCGACCAGAGGTCATGTCGGACGCCATTCGCTCCATCGGGCCTAGCTTGCAGAACTTCCATCAATGGATTTGGGGCCGCTTCGGGGAAGATGCAGCGAGGGTCGCCGTTCAGCAGACACTGCATGGGGAGGGGGACCTCCTCCAGTGGCTCGAAGGAGTCTTTCAGCGTCACGGCGACGACGGCACGGGTTCGTCCGCACCGCACCAAGGCTGAGCAGTTGGTCGAGTAGGTCGGGGGGGTGATGTACTGGTTCTTATGCTTGTAAGCATGTAACCCCTTTGCTTTTATAACGAAATCAAGTAATACCTCATGTTGGTGTTACCTGCCGCCGAACGCGAAGGGAAGATCTGAGCATCTTGTTTATACTCCGTGGAGTGGCGCGTGCGGAGGCAAACCTCGACGCTACGTCTTATTTAGAGTCCATGGACTGGCGCGCGCGGAGGCGGACCTCGACGCTACGACTTCCTTTATAGTCCGGAGACTCGCGCGTGCGGAGGCGGACCTCGACGCTACGTCTTATTTAAAGTCCGTGGACTGGTGCGCGCGGAGGCGGACCTCGACGCTACGACTTCCTTTATAGTCCGGAGACTCGCGCGTGCGGAGGCGGACCTCGACGCTACGTCTTATTTAAAGTCCGTAGACTGGTGCGTGCGGAGCTAGGCTCAACGCTACGTCTTATTTATAGTCCGTGGACTGGTGCGTGCGGAGCTAGGCTCAACGCTACGTCTTATTTATAGTCCGTAGACTCTCGCGTGCGGAAGCTGAGCTCAACGCCACGTCTTATTTAAAGTTCGTGGACTGGTGCGTGCGGAGCTAGGCTCAACGCTACGTCTTATTTATAGTCCGTAGACTCTCGCGTGCGGAAGCTGAGCTCAACGCTACGTCTTATTTAAAGTCCGTGGACTGGTGCGTGCGGAGCAAGGCTCAACGCTACGTCTTATTTATAGTCCGTAGACTCTCGCGTGCGGAAGCTGAGCTCAACGCTACGTCTTATTTAAAGTCTGTGGGCTTTGTTTTGCTCAGGCGCGGACAGGGGATGCTCTGGGAACATCAACCTTTATTGAACTCCCGTTTGCGCGGGCGGGTATCGCATAACAAAGGGCTGGTGGCTCTACGCTTGCTGTCCTGCTTCTAGGCGTAGTATCGCCGCAACCTGTCCGCGTTCCATGTGTGCCGGAGGGCTTGTCCCTCGAGCGTGGCGAGGCGGTACGCCCCCTTCGGCAATGCCTCCATCACGATGTACGGGCCTTCCCACTTGGACTCCAGCTTGCCAACGGTCTCCGCCTGGAGCGCTACCCTGAGAACGAGATCCCCAGGCTTGAACCCCCGCGGGCATATAGAGCGGTCTCGAGTACGCATTGTCTGCCGCGCGTACTTCTCAACGTGGTGGGCTGCATCTGCCCGTATCTCGTCGAGGAGGTCCAGGGACACACGGCGCTCCTCTTCGGGTGCTTGGACGAGGACCCTCCGCGAGCCGGCCTTGATTTCCTCGGGCGTCACCGCCTCATCACCGAAAAGGAGCCTGAACGGCGTGAATCCCGTCGGGCGCGTTACCGTTGTGCGAAGCGACCACAGAACGCTTTGAGGCTCGCTTGGCCACTTGCCCTTCGGCAATCCGACCAGGCGCTTTTTGATGGCGGCGGAGATGGCGCCATTCGCCCGTTCGACCGCCCCGTTGGACTGGGGATGCCCTACCGAGGCGAATCGGAGGGTGATGCCCATGCTGTCACAATAGTCTTTGAAAAGGGTGGCGTTGAACTGCAGGCCATTGTCAACCGTGAGCTCCCGGGGCACGCCGAAGCGACATATGATGTTTTGCCATAGGAAGCGCTGTATGGCCGCAGAAGTTACTTTGGCCAGGGCAACCGCTTCCGGCCATCTGGAGAAATACTCCAGCGCGACTACCACGAACCGGAGGTCCCCTGGAGCTCGGGCAAGTGGTCCTACTATGTCGAGGCCCCAGCGTGCCAGTGGCCACACCGGGGGAATGGGGTTGAGGCTCGTCGGGGGCCTGCGGATGATGCGCGCCATCCATTGGCACCCTTGGCACCGACGGACGAGGTCCTGTGCGTCGGTGGTGGCGGTTGGCCAGTAGAAGCCTTGCCTGAACGCCTTGCCGACCAACGACCTCGGCGCCAGGTGGGATCCGCACACGCCCGCGTGGATCTCCGCCAGGAGCTCCTCCCCCCCGTCGAGAGGCAGCGCAGGAGCGGTGCGCAAACCCCCCTCTTTTAGAGTATTCCTTCGAACACCTGGAAGGACCTTTGCGCGGTGCTGCAAGCGCCGAAGCGCGGCGGGGTCGTCGGGCTCGGCAATGCCTTGCAAGAAATTGAAGATGGACTCTCGCCAATCACCTGGCCGGTCAATGCGGTGGACGAGTGCCGCGTCCCGGTTGTCTTGCGCGATGGCTGCCTGCGCTAGTATCTCGTAAAACGCCCCTCAGGGGGGCAGTTGCTGGCTGGCCGCCTTAGCGAGGGCGTCAGCCTGCTCGTTCTCTGCGCGGGGGATGGCCTTGACAGTGACGCCCAAAAAGTGCCTTTCCCTCGCCCTCACCGCCGCGAGGTACTTGGCCAACTCAGGGTCCTTGGCTTGATATGACTTGTCCACATGACCAGCCACCAAGCGCGAGTCAGTGCGGACTAGCACCCGTCTCGCGCCAACTGCCTTGAGCTTCGCCAGGCCGAAGAGCAGTGCCTCATATTCAGCCGTGTTGTTGGTGGCGGGGAAGGCAAGGCGCGCCGAGTACAGCAAACGCTGCCCCTCGGGCGTGACGACCACCGCCCCCTACGCCCGCGCCGGCGACGCTGTAAGCGCCGTCGATCGTGAGCGTCCAGACGGGGTCATCGTGCGTCTGGACGGGTTGGGCCGGCGGGGTCCATTCGGCGGGAAAATCCGCAAGGACTTGGGATTTGATTGCCGTTCGCGAAGCATACGTCAAGGAGAAGGGAGCGAGCTCGGCAGCCCATTTGCCAATGCGCCCTGTGGACTCCTTATTGTGCAGCATCTCTGCCAGGGGGAATGAGGAAGGCACTGTGATCGGGTGGGCCAGGAAATAATGCCGAAGCTTCCTGGAGGCCATGACCAGCGCGTAGGCGAGCTTCTCAAGCTCCGTGTATCTTGTCTTGGCGCCTTGGACGGCTTCGAAGACAAAGTAGACAGGCCGCTGCACGGCGCCTTCCTCTTAGACGAGGACGGCGCTGACCGCGGTGGCTGACGCGGCCAGATAGAGCAGGAGGGGAGCCTCTGGTGCTGGGGCGACCAACGTGGGGAGGCTGGCCAGGTGCTCCTTGAGCTCGTTGAAGGCCTTCGCGCAATCTCCGTCCCAACGAAATCCATCGCACCTGCGGAGCGTCTTGAAAAATGGCAAGCCCCGTTCCGTCACCTGTGTCCTGCGCTGGCGGCACCGAGGCTTACGCCCGCTCCTTGAAGAGCCTTCCTGTATCTCGGTGTCGCCGCCTCGGGGAGAGCCTCCGCGAGGTTCTCGGCCGCGGCCCTGCTTCGAGGAGGGACCACCCGCCCCCGCTTCGCGCGGGGGGCGCTCCCCCTAGGCGAGGTCGAGGGTGGTGATGCTGCGTCTTCGCGCATCCTCCTCTGCCCGCGCATACTCGTCCATTTTGTCGAAGAGTTTGACGACTGTCTTGATTGGCCTCCGCGCGTTGTACTCGGCCATCGGGCCCGGACGAAGGCCCTGTAGGGCTGCATTAACGACGGTGGTTTCATTAATGTCTTTCACATGGCATCAAATCTTGGCGAAGCGCTGGAAGTAGTCCCGGAGCTTCTCCGAGGGTCCTTACTTCACAGCGAAGAGTTGGTCCGCATCGACTCGCGCGACATAGTTTCCTTGGAAGTTGCTGTGAAGGCGGTCGCGAAGCTGCTCCCACGCGTAGATGGAGCCCGGCTCTATGGTAAAAAACCAAGAGAGTGCCACTCCTTGCAGCGCGAGGGGGAGTCCCTTCGCTTTCGTGGTGTCATCTCCGCCCGCGGCCTCGATCGCGGTTTCGTACACGCGCACGAACTCGCGAGGATTCGTGTCGCCTTTGTACGGGTTGGTGACGCTAGGGAACTTGAAGTCTTCGGGCCATGCCGCCTGCTGCAGCCCCGCCGAAAGCGGGGACTCCGGATCTACGCGCCTCAACGGCACGCGGCTGGACGTGGGGGCTTCGCGGCTGTCCGCCTTCTCCGGCGCGGGCTCGGGCACGATTCCTAGCGCGGCCTGCTGGCTCCGAGCCTCTTGTATTTCGCGGACGGCTCCGCGAAGGTCCCCTAGTTCCCGCTGGAACGCGTTGAGGGCTGCTAGTAGGGCGCTTTCCACCACAGGTGCTGTCGGGTCTGCCGGAACGCCTAGCGGACGGGTCGGTGCAGGGACCATCGCCTCGCGAACTCCAGATCCGTCGGATGGTTCGTTGCGGCTACCCCCGGCCGTCTGATCCGCGCTGCCGGCGAGGGTGGCGGGGGCTGTCGCGCAATGCCCGCGACGGGGTTGGATGTCGTTGTAGCGGCGCTGGCGGGGTCGGTCGTTGTAGCACGAGCGTCGATGCCCGCGACCACTGCGCCTACGCCGCCGCCGACTCCTTCGGCGGCCGATGCCGAAGCCCTGGTATTTACGCGCCGCTCCGGCCCAGCCGTCTTCTTTCCCTTCGGCGCCGCTGGTGAAGCTTTTTTCGGTGCCATCCTTCTTCTTCGGTCTTCAGGCTTGTCCTCGTCCTCCCCACGGACGGCGCCAACTGTTGTGGTTACAGACCAAACAGAGAGAGAGATGGTAGTGGAGAGGTGGGAGTGTTCTGCCTCACCCTCCCCCTCATCCTGGTATATATATATTCACATGAAGTATGCTTTTACAATTATGCTCTTACACCCATATCTCCTCATTGGGGGCACTTATGTCATTGCACATGTTACTCTGGTTCTTATAACCTCCTAACAGGCCTGCTGGGCTTAGGTGGGGGCCACCCCTACGACAGGTAGGATGCGAATTTTCCATCATACCCCATTCATGTATATAAACCCCAAGAGAGGTATAAGCAAGAGAGAGATCCGCTCATTCTTACCCGTTCTCTCTAGCTAGTCCCCTTATATATTATTTGGTCAATAGCCACAATAGTTGACGCCGTCCGTGGGGAACGTGCGAGAAGTTGCGCAAGAGAAGGCACTAGAAAGCGACGACAACCAAGTGAAAGAGAAATACAATGGCAACGAAAGAGACCACGCCGTGATCAAGTCTTCGCTGACAGACATGACCACCCCGTGGTCGAGATTTCGTCGATGCCAGCCCGAAGCAGGGGGACGAAGCGCTCGCCTCTGACTTCTCCGTGGGACTCCATGCGGATGTCATCTCCGACGGACTTCACACGGTCTTCGCCAAACTCCGCGCGCATGTTGCCTCCGATGGACTTCGAGCGGTCTCCGTCGAGGATTTTGTACGATCTTTGTCAAGATCCGTACGGATGTCATCTCCGATGGACTTCGCATGGCCTCCACAGGACTTCATAAGGTCTCCGCCGAGCTTCACGCAGATGTCGTCCCCGACGGAGTTCGCACGGTCTTCGCCAAGTTTCGTGCGGATGTCGCCTACGACGGACTTCCTAAGGTCTCCACCGAGCTCCGCATGGATATCATCTTTGACGGACTTCGCACGGCTTACACAGGACTTCAAAAGGTATCCACTGAGCTCCATGCGGATGTTGCCTCCGACAGAGTTCGCATGGCCTCCGCAGGACTTCACAAGGTCTCCGCCGAGCTCCACGTGGATGTTGTCTCCGACGGACTTCGCATGGTCTCTGCCGAGCTCCGCACGGATGTTGCCTCGGATGAACTTCATACGACCTCCGTGGGACTTCGCACAGTCTCCACCGAGCTCCGCGCGGATGTCGCCTTCGACGGACTTCGCACGACCTCTGTGGGGCTTCGCACGATCTCACATGGTCTCCGCCAAGCTCCATGTGGATGTCATCTCCGATGAACTTCGCATGGCCTCCGCGGGACTTTGCAAGGTCTTAGCCAAGTTTCGTGCGGATGTTGTCTTTCATAGACTTCGAACGGCCTCCGCAGGATTTCACAAGGTCTCCGTCGAGCTCTGCGCGAATGTCATCTCCGACGGACTTCGCACAATCTCCGCAGAGCTCCGTGCGGATGTCGCCTTTGACAGACTTTGCACAACCTCCGCAGGACTTTGCGGGTCTCTGCTAACATCCGTGTGAATGTCTTCTCCGACGAACTTATCTTAAAAGCACACCATTTAACAATTTATTACTGATTATCCATATATAAACCATAAGCTCCAAGCACTTTCAAACCCATCTTTTTTATCCTCGCTCGGACCGTTGATAGCCTGGGACGGGAGGCAAAACATGCGGCAAACAGGTGGTGCTCAACGTCACAACGGCTTGGACCGAATCGAACCGGCCACGCTTGTAATCCCCGCACAATCAACCGCCGTTTGGACGCGTGCACACTCAATCATGACTCGATCAACGGAGAGATTGACCGCTTAGAGCAAGTACAATAATGCTGACTAGGTCGCCTCTAGCGAAATCCATGTCAACACAATCCTATGTAAAAGAGGGAGACAAGAGGAGAGAGAGGCAAGCTGCCCCTTATATAAGAGGCGACCTCTAGCACATCATACGAGGAGAGAGATAAACTACCCCTCATGCAAGAGGTGACCCCTGATATATTTATGCAAGTATTAAATATTTGAGTGCTTTAGTAGAGGTAACCTCTACTCAACTTATTGTATTAGCTACCTCCACATGAGCCATGTGTACTCTTTTTGTTTATTTGGCTAGTCCTAGAGGTGGCAGCCACCTCTTTTATTAAACTTGCTCCTATAGTAGTAGTATTGTAACAGTCAGTACGAAGGAAATCTCACTGATAGGTGGGCCATAGATCAGCCTCTCAACACGTGGGCCCGCATCTCCTCCCCGTTCTCACGCGCAAGCAAGTTTCTCCGGATGGCGACACGGATCGTGGTATGGGACAATCCTAAGATTCCAAAGAGCGAACATGATACAAAGCTATGTATGGATCAGAATTTCATAAGATCGTGATTCTAAAAGATAGGATTATGCTGAGACAAGACCATGATTTTGACAATAAATTATATTAACATATAAAATTTAATATTATCTATTGATAATTTAAGTTGAACTAATTTAATTCACTTTGTTTTTTGTTGTTTACATATTGTTCTAAGGTAAAAAAATATTATCTTTGACATATTATATTTTTAGATCATTAGTTTATTTAAAAATAATTAAATAAGTTTTAAAAATCAACCTTAATTCAATATAACATGAATAAGTGTACCTAAATTACAAAATTAAATTCAAAAAAATTAAAAATTCTACTATAGATCTGTATATTAAAAATATAATTTAATTTTTTACATAAAATATACTTATTTTAAAAATTTTTAATAGAACCATAATTTTACAATCCGATCTTATATTCTAGGATCCTGACAACCTTGCGCGCAAGCAAATGGGAAATTTAACTATTTGCCACTCTTAAGAATACCACCTATCCAAATGCCACCTTCTTCATTGCAATTAATATTTTGCCACTCTCGAGCCTACGTGGCGCCTAGTCACCGCCATGTCAGCGCCCGGCCTCCCCGCGCCACCGCCCGCGCCTCCCCGCGCCCGCGCCTGCGCCGCCCGCGACTCCCCGCTCAACGCGCGCTCAGCGAGAGCGGGGAGGCGCGGCGCGGGGAGGCCGGGCGGCGTTGCGGGGAGGCGCGGGGAGGCCGGGCGGTGGCGCGGGGAGGCCGGGCGCTGACATGGCGGTGACTAGGCGCCACGTAGGCTCGAGAGTGGCAAAATATTAATTGCAATGAAGAAGGTGACATTTGGATAGGTGGTATTCTTAAGAGTAGCAAATAGTTAAATTTCCCCCAGCAAAGCCCACCGGCCCATACGCGCACCTCCACCTCGTGCAGGCGCGGCGCGGGAGGCCCCACGGCGCGGCACGCCGAAGTAAGCTGACTAGCTGCGCAGCTCCCCATAAACTACCGTCTGTTTTCGCCCGGCCAAAAGAGAGCGAGCAAAGCGAAGCGAGCAACGGCAAAAACCCCACCCTCCCCTCCCACGAATCGATCAAGCCCGACGCGCTTGGCCGGTTGCTCCCGTCCCGTACGCGCCGTCCTCTTCACCACCAAACCCTGTCTCCTACCCCGTGACTCCCTCGCCAACCCACCGATCCCGACCCAATTCCGAGGCGGCGCGGCGAGGCCACCGTCCGCACCGCGGGGTAAGAGGGGAGGAGCCGGGCCCGTTCGGTCGGGGGTGGGGGAGAGATGTTCGCGAGCCGGCCGGCGGTGCACCCGGTGGAGGCGCCGCCGCCGACGGATCCGGTGGAGCAGCCCACGGGGGTGCTTATGAAGGACCTGCCCGGGATGCCCGGCACGCCCGGGGGGCTCGGCCTCCGCCTCGCGCAGTTCCTCTTTGCCGGCGTCGCGCTCGCCGTCATGGCCTCCACCAGCGACTTCCCGTCCGTCACCGCCTTCTGGTTCGTCTCTCCCGCCCGGCTCTACGTACCCTTCTCTCCCCATCTTAGATTCTTCTCTTCTGCTTTATTTCACTTCATTACCCAACGGCTTGTTTAGGTTTTGAGCATCGCGTTGCATTTAGTGTGGATCGTTGGTTTAGAAAGGGTATATGATGTGATTTGTGCTGCTTAGTTGGTAAAGTGTGTGTACACTTTGGAAGTTGGGTGCAGTGGGGAACTCACTACTGAAGAGTAAGGCTCTGGGCACATCCTGTGTTGGAATTTAGCTCAATTTGGCAATCGGTTGCGGAATCTTGGAGCGCTGTTAACACTCCTGCCTCAGTTGAGAGTGAACCGGCAGTGTGCATTTTGCGCTGGTTTTCTTTCACCGTTTGGGTCTAATCCGACCAGTGTTATCAGCTGGGTTGGCTTTAATTTAATGAATTTGGATCTAGTCACAGGCTTTGAGCGATTAAGTTGCAAGTCCTATAGTTGCGCTTAATTACTGGTCTTTTTGGTCAAAATTTCTCCACTTGTGCCCCTAGCGTCCATCCATGTCTGAAAGCCACAGGGTGCCTCACCTTTTGCCTTATTGAATCCTGATTGCCATTTAAATTGGAAGAGAGATCAAGAGAGGGAACATGAGGAGACAAATCTTATAAATTTTGAATGTAATAGATTATGAGGACTAGAAGACTGGAGCTCATTTCTAGTGCCCCGTGCACAAAATACTATGCTATAGCCTAAAATCATCGTTCGTTTCTCTTTGCTATTGTAGTTCCACTAGTATATGGTGTTGGGGATCATATCGCTGAGATTTTCAGTAGATATTGGACCCCCAGTGCAAAAATGGCCATTATCTTTGGAGTTGAAACTTCAGAACTTCAATGTTGTTCGTAGATTTGGAATTTGGACAACTAAATATACATCTTCTGCCAACATTTAAGTATAGACCAAACTCAAAGTCTCAAACATTGCGCCACATTATGATCAAATCAGTGGCAACTGTTCAATTGACCATGTAATATTCATCTGACCTCTTGATCATATCCTGATCTGGGCCCTGCTCGGTGTTGAGATGAGATGGGCTTGGGTTGTCCTAGATTGGTCGTGGGACTAGGTTATGCGTGGGCCAGCCTTTGGTTGAGTTGAATGATTGGGATTGGACTGGACTGAACCTAGTCCCAGGTTGGACTTTGACAAGGCTTACGTTAGGATAATCTTGCTATAATACCTATATCCTTTCTCTGGATAACAATAGTTTCACATGATTTCCTTCCTTATGCCCACCCAAAAAATACAGTGTATGTACTTCCATCATTTTACAAGTGTTTGTGAAATTTTATTTTATGCATGTTGCAACATAGGGGCCTTACTAATACATATAAGCACAGTCTCTTGTCATTAGTCATTACAAATTCGTTTTTTAGCTACCTAAAGTGTGCAGCCTCAATATTCCATCGCATGTTCTCCCTTCTGCTGTATTGAACTAAGTACTTGTCCTAAACTGCATCTCTGTTTTATTATTTATGAAACTTCCGTAGGCAGAACGGTAGGTCATCACATATCTATCAGTATAGCACAGAGATCCGAATAACACATGGAAAACACTGGGAGACGAGCAACCCTTTTTCTCTTTTTGCTAACATATATGTTTCTTGAATTTTAGTATCAAGAGTAGATTAACACAATTATATCTAAAATTATCATATTAGTCTTTTTTATAATTTCCCAGTGTAGTTTAGCTAAGCCTTCTTCTTGGGAAAGTAAGTATCTCTGGTTTTGTTACTTATTTGCTGATTATAAGGGCATGCTTGTGCACAACAGAAATTCAACTTTTGCATTAGTGTTATATATGTTTTTGAAATCATCCGATGTATGGATGATATGAATTTTTTAATTTTAATGAGATAGACATATGGGTGTACACTTTTTTGTTGGCTCCAACTTATACTGAGCAACAAGCATAGTGTCAATGTTTTGGAGTTAAAAGAAAAATCTGCTGTCTAGTTTCTTGGCTTTGTATCTGCTGCAGTCAAGTCTCTCTCATAGCGCCATTATATATTTCTTTTAGACATCCTCAAGGCTTTTTTAAATCTTGAAATTCTGTAACTGTTTTCACTATAGCAAATTGATGAGTTGTTATTTTGGCCAGCTACCTTGTTGCAGCAACCATTTTGCAATGTCTTTGGAGCTTTTCACTTGCCATTGTGGACATATATGCATTGCTCGTCAAACGTTGTTTACGAAATCGCAGGGCTGTCTGTCTATTTACTATTGGAGACGGGGTAAGTGTTCCTCTTTCTTCTGCTTATGAAATATATTTGGTCAATCTACCGTTATCTTTTGTATGATTTAAAGGATCTGTGTTGCAGAGAAATACCTCAAAAGTGCTACCTGCAGTGAACTTGTCCATGATAAACACAAACATCCTACTTTACCCTTAAGACTATTCCAACATTCTTAAGAATACAGGGGTGTCGTGATATAAAATAAGAAAGCTTGCAATGCAATAAAGCGAGTAGTAGATTATGACAGTTGAATGAAATTGCATTCTTCTTGCAAGTAGCTGCATGGTAGATTTATCTTGGAAAGTGGCATTGCATTGTCTTTGACCTCATGACATTTTTTTTAATGATTTTAGCTGTTTCTTTGCAGATCACAGCAGCATTGACCTTCGGTGCAGCATGCTCATCGGCGGGCATCACTGTTTTGATTGGTAACGATCTGAACATATGTGCAGAAAACCATTGTGGAAGTTTCGAAACCGCGACAGCAATGGCATTTATTAGCTGGTTTGCTCTCTCACCATCCTTTCTCTTGAACTTCTGGTCGATGGCTTCTAGATGAAAACATAAAGAAAGATAGAGCTTGATTTTTGAATGGTTTGTGCGCCCAATTGTGGTTTAGTGACAACTGACAACTGGATAGACTTGGAACTTGGAAGCTGATGTAGGCCCGTGGGATCACGACTCAAGTATAACTCTGTAAAAAAGAATAGGGAATGGCGTGTTCTGCAAATGGTTTGCTGTGAAACTCTAAAATTCTTTTGGTCAAGGCACTTGTCCTGTAAAAGGATTGAAACTGGTTTGAGTTTCTGTATCCATAAGCATGCATTATGCATATAGTGAGCCAATGTGCTGATGAATTCGTGATATGCCAGCAACAGCATCACAACGTGACAAGTTTCATGTGTTATTTGGAAAGAAGCAGCATGGAAATTCTTGGGAACCTTCCAGTGACGTTTGTCATGCTTGCGGTGCAATGCCCATCCATGACCAAGAGTTCTGCACCTAGGCTACAAGAACCACGCGGCCATAATGGCATAGTCTACCACCGCTCTTTTCTTTCTTTTTCTCTTTGCACCGGATGTTCTTTACCTTCCTTTTGTTCCCTTGTCCCTCTCTGGCTCTCTGCTTTTTTTTTTGGTTGTTCCAAGGATGTCCGTATGTACAGAAGCCAAAAGCCAGGTCATATCTTAGGGCATCTGCAGTGTATATAACCCAAAGGGTCTTAAGGTGGGTCCCATCTAAACCTTAAAACCAACTCCATAGTGTATATAACCCAAGGGACCTTAAGACGGTCCCACTTGGCAGATAAACAAAAATTGTATTTTAATGCTTATGGCCAGGTCTTTAGTTTGAGGACCAGCCTTAAGCTTTTTTTGCTTATAGTCTGCTTAAGGTCACCCCTGTAATGTATAAGGTTGACCTTAAGGTGACTTAAGACCTCCTCTTTTCATATACTACAGATGCCCTTAATGTCAGTTGTCACTTGTCACGAGCTGGAGATGCCTCCTAGCCAGGAAAACATGATCGTAATCGCCCGAGAAGAGAATGGGATAATACCGCGCTTGCATGCGCGTCGTCATCTAGACAAACACTGCATTAGCTGAGGCATCTTGGAAGGAAGAGACACTTTTGTACCGTTGTACGTACGTGATTACGTACTTTGTACAGCAAGAATGATTTCGATCACAGTAAATACTGCCATGGTAGGACACGTAGTCATCATCCAACTTTCTAGTGGACTAGTGGTGCGGAACTCTGCACAAAATTTTTACAATGAAGTTTCTTTGTAGAACTTGACACGATGTATTGGCAAATGTTAACGCAGATTACAAGCTACACTACATCCACACTAACATGCTTATTTATGTTCAAGTAACGTTACTACCTAGTCATGACACTCGTAATCGAGCACCATGAAGACAGAATTAAGAAATGGAGTGCCTCCGATCCTTGGGCGGCTTCGTGCGCACCTTCCCGCCACCCAGCGCGTCCGACCGCACGAACGGGTTGAGGCGGCCGAGCTTCTTGGACACGTTGTTCATGAGCCCGCCTCCGCTGCCCTGCTTCTTCGGCAGCGGCGGCCTCCCCGACCCAGGGATGCCGCCCGCCGCGAACGCCGCCGACGGGTCCCTCATCCGCATCTTCATCCGCAGCAGCTCCATCCTCAGCTCGTCGTTTTCCCGCTGCAGCCGCGACACCTCGTCCGGCACGCTGCTCCGGCTGCGGCCGAGGAAGCTCGGCGTCGGTCTGTACGACAGCGCCGGCGACTCGCCGCCGATGTACGACGGCGCGCCGCTCGGCGGCGCCTCGCGCAGGCGCCGCTGCTCGTGGTACAGCACCTGCACCACCGTCTGCATTGGCAGGCGGTCGTTCTGCGCCGCGTGCGCGCACGCCTCCCGCGACAGCTTCTGGCAGTCCATCACCCTGCACACCTTCTTCCTCTCGCCCTCGCTCAGATACGGATGCGCCTGCGGAATTAATCCGCAGAAGCAACGAACAATCATGTAGCGAACTACGTACTGAATAATCCAATCGTTTATCTGAGCAAGTAAAGCAGTAAATCAGGATCGATTTCACTCTCGGCTTCTAACCTTCAAGTAGATGTCGATGGCGCGGTACATGCCGTCCTCGTTGAACCTGGCGCGCTTCGGGATCAGCTCGGCGAGGCCAGTGAACTTTTCGATGGACAGGTTCACGTCCGAGGCGATCTCGGCCAGGTAGCCCTCCATGAGCCTGCCGACCTGGCCGACGTCGTTCGGCGGCGACGAGGTCGAGATGAAGTCGTCGTCCGTGTTGTAGTCCAGCCGGGGCGCCGCCTCGCCCTCGTGCTCCAGGTACCCGACCAGGATCCTCTGCACCGCGTCGACGTCGTACGCGTTGCCAGCCTCGGGCGAGAGGGATGGGATGAGGAGGTCGTCGAGCACGGCCTGGCCGAGCTGCGCGGCCATCCGCTGCTCGAGGTCGAGCCGGCACGCCAGCGTTGTGTCGAGGTAGATTGCCGCCCGGAGCAGCATCGAGAGGAAGCTCACCGACATGGTGTTCTTCTCCCTCGGCAGGAGGCTCACGATCGTTTCAAGAACCACCCGCTTCTCGTGCTCCTGCCTCGGATCCATCTTCTTCCTATCTCTTCCTTGTATGTCCTGCACCAAACGCGAGTGTGTCAGATGCAAGCAAGAACTGCACCAAACTCACTGACATGGTGATGTGTTCAAAACTCACCAGTCTTCGCAGAGATTTCTGAGCATAGAGCATGATCAGTGTTCCCATGGTGATGCCCTTGAACCTCCTTGCCTTCATCGCAACCAGAACTCGCTGGAAAGTGTCGATCCGCAGCGCCGTCAGCTCGTCGGCCCACCAGTCGTCGACCGCCTTCGGCGGCAGCAACGACGGCACGCTCACGCCATCGTAGCCACCGGAAGCGGTAGGGTCCAGGGACATGCTGAACTGGCTGTCGCTGCAGGCTATGCACGCGATGGCGTCGATGCACCTGCCGATCAACTGCACCTTCTCGGACGCCGGGAGGAGCTCCTCGGACCTGTGGAGCACGGTGACCGCGCCCGCGAGGCTCATCAGCGCCACCTCCTCCAGGTAGGCCTCCGTCCTGCCGACCAGGTTGCCGGCCTTGCACTCCTCCGTCATCTCCAGGTGCTCGGCAGCGCACCGCAGCGTCGCGACGTTGTCCACCGTGATCTCGAAGTTGACGCCGTAGCAGAACTTGGTGACGAGCTCGAACGCCTTGGCGTCGCCGGGCATGCCCGTGATCTCCAGGTGGGTGACCTTGGAGCCATTGACCCCTGACACCAGCTTCCTTATGTAGCCGCATTTAGATGCCAATGGGAGCTGCAAGAACAATCACACACTAGTCAGAACTCAGGTTTTCTTTTCGTGATTGCTAGAACACGCAGAGAAAAGTTGGAGGTTGCTTACCTTGTGCAAGTTGAAGGTGGCCTCCCCAACCTGGATGGTAATATCACTGGGGAATTCTTGGGAAAGGATCCTGTAACAGCCGATCAAGGAAAAAAAAGAGTGATGCTACTTGCAATGACAAACTTCAGTTTCAGTATTTGACTCCACATGAAAAGGAGTGATGCTAGGAAGCTAGCTTTCTTATGCAGAAGCTGCTGTTTTGCTCGGTTTGAGAAGCATCATTATGGTCATTGTTACGTACGTTGGAAGAAGAAAGGGAGTCATCGAGCAATTGGGGCAATCTGCTTGGACGGATGACAAGAGGGTTGCTACCATGTTAAACAAGGGACTCTCGAATTAAACAACCAACACATGCCAGTGGACTGTAAAATGGAGACATGCCTATAACTAACTGAAGAGCAAGTGAAAAGATCAGACAAAAGCAGAAATGATGAAGGATGATCACAACATGTAAACACACAATTAAAGCAAGAAAAAGGTGAACTCATAGCAGGAATGAAAAGCAGCAGGGAGGAGGAAGAAGGTACCAGTCGCTCGTTCTCTTCATTGCAGGTGAAACGAACTGAGTCTCCATTATGGAACTCTCACAGGTCACAAGAGAAGCTAAGCTGCACTCTTCCTCCCCCTCCTTATTCTCCTCATCTTTATCGGCATCCGACGTCGACATCAGAGGAAATCAGGACAGCAGATCGAGTGAAGCAGGTGCGGCACTTGCGGATTGAGCTGCGTTCGCCATTGGACTCGAAGCCCGCGGCGACGGCCACACAATGGCAGCGCAGCCAAGCTTGTGGATGGGTGGGAGAAATGGAATATACAATTGTTTCTGGTTGTTGCTTGCTGCCCCCACTTGCCATGGCGACTTGTCTTGCTTTGCATTTTTGTGTCGGTCTCAGCCTCTCAGGTTCGGACCCAAACATGGGCTTTACATTCACCGTTTATGGCGTACGACACTGCGGCCGAAGCACTATATATAGGCCATCTGAAGGAAGGTGTACCGCCCAAAAGAAGAATTTATCTAGGACTCGGTCTTGCGCCTCCTGCTTTTCGTTTTCTACGACGACTTGATGTAAAGTGTTGTAGCTTTTACTCCTTCCGTTCTTCTTATTTGATCTAAGAATTCGTGTCATCAAATATTTTTAAATTTAATTACTAATAAATTTAAAACTATTTAGATTGATTATATAAAAATCATATCATTAGATTTGTCGTTAAAATTACTTTCATAATATTACAATTTTATTAGTATATTTTAGACTAAAATTATAAAAATAGTTGTCAAAATCACATCTCAAAGACAGCAAAAATTCAAAAATATCAATTAAAAAGAACAGAGTGAGTAGTTTTTAGTTTTAGTTTTTGGTTGAAATGACACTGTAACCACAATTAGCTGTTTCTTAGATATCTAATTAAAGAAAAATAGGGGAAAAATGAAAACACCATTATATCAAAGGAAAAAAAAGAAAATAAACTGCGTTAAGAAGACAACACGTTCTAAATGGTTTCTGGCATCGCTGTTTGGAACAGGGCCTTAGGCTATGGTTAATGGCTTTTATTTGTATTTTCGAGACGGCAACAGATGTCAGAGATATCAACGCGGAAGTCGTATATGGTTTTAGTTTTGAAAAATCAGATTTAAAAAACCGCTCGGTTTATTTTAATTTTTGGAGATGTTAAAAATCAAAAGCCAAAAACTCAAAACAACATATCCACTGTCTATCTCATCTACTAGAAAGCGAAAATGTTATGTGAAATTTTCTGTGTTTCCGACGGACCCTAACCCTGTTAGTTACAACTGAAATTTCCAATCCAATCCAACGCAACACCGTACCGCACTGCACCACGCCGTCCAGTGCTGAGCCGTTGCTCGGAGATGGTTCATGTGGTAGAAGACAAGCCGCGGGGAGAACGCACGGAGGCTCGCACGTTTCACTGCCTCAGAAGGATGCTCCTGGTGGATCTGCCGTCGATGAGCAGCGTTTGTGGCGCGGTGGTGAGCTTCCCTCGGTTGGAGGCCACGGAGGTCGCCGGCTGCGGCAGTCTCAGAGGTGCCGGTTGAGCTGCAGCACAAGCTTAGGGAGATTTGAGGCTGTGTTTTTACTTCTCGTCGGTTGCTGGCTGAACGACTCAATGTAAACGGTAAAGTTTTGAACACTGAACACAACGCTGAATTACTCCAGCGTCCATGCAAATAGGCCTGCGGGGCTTCGAATTCTGTTGTAAATGGCATACAGTACAAGCAGAGTACTTCACAGTTATCCTAGCATCATCCAAATTTCACTTAAGAACCTATCCCTATGAAACTAACTATGATAGTTCAGAAGACAAACATCAGACAAAATTCACCACCCTTCCAAGTCAGGCACGAAAGAGAATAGCATGATACCGCAAGTGCTTTTCTGCTGCTATCTGCACGTTCGCCACTTAGCCAGTGCAGTGCATCACTGATCTAAACCAGACCATTACACAGACGTCAACTGGCCGTCATGAGAATCATCTCTTGAGGTGCGTCATGCATGCAATGCACTGTCCAGTGCATATCCAATGATAAAGCATACTGCCCTAGCGAACTAAGTTGCTCCAATCTTATCATTCTACATGTATTTCAACTTTGATTACCAGAAACGGTCTCCCATGGTAGCCATATGCTCATGCCTCAGGCTCCTACTCACCAAGTTATACATATAACAGGCACTGGATGGTACCTTACAAGCTGCTGATCTGGTGAGGCTTCTAGCGCAATCATGAGCCCACGGGATAATTGTCACCAAATTGTCCTGAATACACACTCAACTGCAAAGTAGAAGGAATCATAAGGTATAATAGGGAAAAAATAGGAAATTGTACAATGTTGAAGTGCAACTGACAAAACAATGAGAAATTTGGCACTCACTATTCTACAAGAATGTTAGTGCTAAGCAAAAGAAACATATGTGTGAACAAACTACATAGTAAGAACTAACACGTATAGGACAATTGCACCAACTGATGAATGCATGAGCTAGTGAGAACCGTGAAAGAAAAGCACTAGCAGCATTTGTATCAAAAATTATTCGCCCATGACTCAGGTTAAGTGCAAAAAACCTTTCACAATCAACCTTAAACGGCAGGAAAACAAGTGAATATACTGTCACGTGTAGTGAAATGTTGAATTTATAGTACCTTGAACAAGATGGCAATTAATTATGGTTAGTTGGTTACTCATACCTAATATATACTTCTATATTGCAACTGACCGTACTAGCCATTATTTCTGTTTGCTTGACTAAGAAACAAAATGAAAGAATGAACAGATACAATGAACAAACTTACATATTATGAGAACAGCAAGTGCTAACACAATCAATTGAACAGGATGCCCATATCGAATTTGATAATGAGACCAGCAATTGATAATGATGCCGTATCAAATTTGAGAATGAACAGATACAATGAATAAACTTACATATTATGAGAACTGCAAGCGCTAACACAATCAATTGAACAGGATGACCGTATCGAATTTGATAATGAGACCTCTGAAGTTGCCTATGCAGGGTTCCATGCCAACCATAAAGTTTCTTGTTGTATGTACCCTCATCACAAGTACTCAAGCAACTCTTGCTTCTTTCAAAGCATCCATCTAAGCCCTATAGTAAGGAATGGTAATACAAGGTTAGAGAACTAAGATATCTTAAAATGAAAGCATTATTGAATACTGGATATTTGCACCATTCAAGTATGATCCCTTTACCTGACTCAACTGAGAACTTCTCAGAGGGATTGCCTCTGCCACGTCTTGTTGCTCAACACCTGCCCACTTCACAGTTCCATTTTTGCACTTCGTTCTAGGCTTAGATTGGAAGGCACTTATCAATGCACAAGTTTTCATTATCTTCAGCAAAGGCACTTTGTGTGGGCCATCAGATGATTGTCCAGCAGCATCCTCGCATTCATTGGGGATTGATATATTCCACGATCCAATATCAGCATTGGCACTAGCTGCCCTTCTGTGCCCACGACGCACATCTTCCTTCACACCTGCTGAACTCAACCCTGCAGAGCCAGATGAATCCTTAGAGCTGTCAGCTGACATATCTTTTTTCACCCTTGTTGCATTGCTGCCCACTTCAATATCGCCCGCAGATGGAATTGTGACCACTTTGTCTCGCTGTTGAAGAGGACTTGCAGAGAGGAAAGCTGCAAGGTCATTCCGTTCATCCTCATCCAAATGAACCCAGCTTAGCGGGCCCCTCCCATCTGCAACATTGGATTCTTTCAAGTTGTTCTCAACCTCTAGTATGCGATAGCCAATTGCCGCAACGAAGTCATCATGCCGTGCTCTTGTATCCTTTCCTGACGAGACAACCTCATCGTTTGATCTAATTGCTCGCTCCAATTCATCAAGCTAAAAGCAGAAGAAATCAAACACAATAATTAGCTTTTGAGTTGGAGCCACTTTTACTAGATTGCTATCTTCAAGTTTTTGTTCTGAAATAAAAGTAGCACATTTTTGGACAATTCTAGTTCCTGACATACAGTAGATGGATGCTAAATCCAACTTTGGACTCGTATCACCTTAAATCACACCCACGTTACATAAATGCAGTTTTTCCTATATAACGACTCATTAGCGAAAGAAATTAATCAAATCCTTTGTTTAGATCAATTGTCAAAAAAGGCTCATCAACAGCAGAAATAAAAAAATCCGTCATACCAAAGTACCAAACAGTCCTCCTTGATACATCGAAAGGACAGGCTCATTAACAACTTCATCGCTCTAAATTCTTTGCACACTTTTAAGCAAGGAACCGTTTTTGGAGCAATCTTACAAGTACGTCTAACTATCTAGGAAACACCGGCTACGTTACAAGGCATTCACCGTGATAACAAATCTAAGAATACCAAAGAGCTACCACAATCCGACCCCGGGGCCTGGAACAATACACAGCAGCGAAAAGAACGATGAATTGAGAGCAACCAATTCACCTGCCACTTGGCGGTGCCGAGCGCAGTGTGTAGCTCGCGGCGCAGCGCGCCGGCGGCGACCCCTTCGCCAACGGCCGCCGCCTTCGGATCGCCTCCGGTCCTCTCCTGTACCCATATCCTATACACCGATTCCATTCTGCACAAGAGCGAACGGAAAAAAGGCACACAAAATGAGGACCAGATCCACGAGAACGGAACGAACCCCAAAAATCAAGGCGAGAAAAAAAAACAATACGGGAAATGGTAACGCACCGATCGGCGGATTCCTGGACCTCCTCGGCGGCGGGGAAGAAGGGGTCCTTCTCCCAGCGGTCGAACGACGTCGCCATGGCGAGCTCGCCCCGGATCGAAATCGAAAACCTAGGATTGGATTAGCGAGAGAAAACCTTGCCCCTCGTTGGGGCGAGCGAGCGAGAGAGAGGTGGGAAATGGCGAGCCTCCTTTTTCCTTCTGTTTGCTTTTTTACTTGCCGCCATTTTCTTGTGATGGCAGCTATTATTAACTCGGGGAAGGGCCCGCGCGCGCTTGGAAACGTCGCGCCACGCCGTGCTGTGTTTGGGGAATGGGGACGTGGCTACTGACAAGTGACAGCAGGATGTCCCTCCGAAAATGTTATGCTTATTTATGGTTTACCTGGAAACCACGCCGGACTTTATAACTGTAGGCCAGACTCTGTAATTGTAGGCCATGTTGCTGCAAATTTCATCTGAATGAGTTTCAGATCTCATTTCAAACGGATTCACCTTCTCACTTTTAGTTTATTTAAGTTCGGAATAATTCAGAATACATCAGTTTTTAATTTCAGTTTATCTTAGCTTTTGACTTTTTTTATCTTTTCTTTTTTCTTTTATTCTTTTGCATTGTCTGTAAAAATATAATAATTTTTTAATTTTTTCATTTCTTCTCAGGAAAAGCTAGCAGCTATTACAGTACAATTTTAGCCAAAAATCATGACCAGAAGTTTAAGACAAAAAACTAGTTGGAGCAGGAACACCACCTAATTCTTATACGGAAGGAGCGAGGAAAAAAACTGGAGTTCCGAGTTGGAATTTTCGGTGCATATGGTATTGTTTAATAGGTTTTGTTAAATGTTATCTGGATATTTTCTTTCTAACTATCATCCATATTTAGGACTATTGGATTGGAGATCTAATAGCTATGAATTCTCCTCCTCCCTTTAAAAAAATCTTCCTTCTTTAAAAACAAGAGCCCTTAATCTCAGGCTGTCATTGGTGAGTAGTGCCAGTTGGACCCTGCTGTTGCAAGGGAATTAGGGAGGGAGGCCATGATTGGCTGGGTGCCTGGGTGGCTCCTCGTCTTCTCGCCGCATTGACGACTTCAAGGCCGGTCGGCTGCCTGCCTGTTGGCTATTGATTAGTGCTCACCGTGCCATCTTATCTCTTGTTGTAGCTTAGCAGTAAGTATTCCCAAGATATTCTTATAGTTTAATATTTACAGCATCCGCATACTCACATAATGCACTAGATCGAGAGCAAGACTCCCGCATATTGTATAGCTCATCACAGTTTTAAGACTTGTACCTTTCCCTGTTAAACACCGGTGGATTGAAAAATCTGGTCATGGCATGCAGAGCCTTATCTGCAGAACAAATTTCCTGGGCTGACAAGTTCAAGGAAGGTGATTATCTATTGGTCAGACAGATGCCATTGAGATCTGACAGACTGACGCAGTGACGCTAACAAGAAGCTCCCATGTTTACTTGTTACTAGTTATGTACCCATGCGTTGCAACGGAATTCATTGAATATATAGATAATCGCGTTATAGAAGAGAGTTGCTCTGATCGGTTGGAAAGTGAAGAATAGTGAGAAGTTGAGTGAATAGAGCGGTTGGAAAAGAATGGACGAACAACCGTCAACTCGTTCTTTTATAATAGTAATGATAATGATTATCAGATTATGGATCAAACAAAAGGGGAACAGAATTGAACTCTTAACTATAAAAACAGTTGAGTCGAATAGCAGCACAAAGTTCTTGATATAGATCCGAGACAGTTCTTGAGACCGCACCATCAGGAAAACAACAGCTTCTCTGAGAACTTGACTCACATCTTCAGTTCTGTCGTCCATGTTCCCTGGACACTTGGTCGTTTTGTTACGTGCCTTGTTCTCAGCTTCACGACTTTCCTACCCAGAGAATTCCTTAGCCTAGTAGCTTGCAATAGTATGTCCTCAGGTGCTAAATTTCTGACACAAATCACTCTCTCATTATGATTTTCTGCACAAGAATAGTGTTGCTTAAAAAATAATAAAAAAAGGCAACTGGCCATGAGCCCATGAAAATTAACAAGGATGGCGTTTTAGGATACGCCACTCCATGTCTCACTCGCATGGAGTGGTATTTCCTGACGTGCCAATCTGGAGTGGCATTTTACCAAAAATCCTTAATAACAAAAAGCAACAAGAAAGAGAATCTATATGGATGTTTGTTATGCAAAGTAACCTCCTAGAATAATCTGATCCTACAAGATTTGTTTGGTTAGTGGAATGAAACCATCCAATCCTATAAGATTAGTTTGGTTAGTGTAATGGAATGGAACCATCCTAGGGCTAACACATTACACAAGTGGAAGAAATTACTAATGTGGTCATTGCACAGAATTTATTGGATGGCCCCGTTCTACCCCCACAAAATTTGTTGCACGTCTCTATTACATCCAAGGTGGATGTAATTATCATACCATAGGTGGGTTCTTCGAACCAAATAAGCCAACAGTTCCCTTAAGAAGATTTCTTCATACGAAGAGCACATACTTTAACCACACTATGCTTCAACCATGTCAGTTCACCATTGGGCATGTCAAATTCATCACAAGCACTTAAGCACAGAGAAGACAGCAAGATTGACAAATGACACGGTGCTGCAATTTTCAACTGAACATGGCAACTTGGTAAGTGTAAGATACGATGCTTAAACTCCAGAAGGCTTTCTGCAAACAGGTGAGACCACAGGAAGATAACTATTTCTATGGCATTTGCTCAGTAACAACACAAGGATCTAAGCCCACCACCAGTGGCATCTTATCAGTAGTAATACAGTTCCTACAGAGCTCATGATCGAATTACAGCGGTTAAAAAGCAAGGAGGAAGATATTACTGTAAATGCCTTTCAAGTTAGGATGCTGACCACGGACTAGCTCTATCACCACCTCTAAATGGGGATTCTTTTCCTTAAAAGCTGGAAGATGTGACTCCATAAAGGCCCTGCAATTCCAAGGGTCACTAGTTGTGAAGGAGCAAAAAAATTGAAACATCTAATTGTTCAGAAACTGAATTCCAACAACAAAAGGATTGAAACAAAACCACGTTTAAGCTGGAAGATCATACAATTGCTACTAAAATTATAGCTAGCTGATCTACACAAAAAGAAGATATGATGTGAATAGACTTCTGTCCGAGGACCACGAATGTCCGAGGACCAACAGCTTATAATAGGCTCGAATTACGACTGAACTGTCTAATTGATGGTTACTAATTTTTTTACAGGATTTCAGTAATGCTAAACCCACAGCATTTAGCTTCTGATAAATGAAGAATTTGCTCAACAGGGGCATATGAATAATTCTTCGTTTTCGTTAAAACTATACACAATTACACGCGGCACTCAGCTGCGGAGAAGCAAATCCACATTTCGTCATGCATCATTTGGTTGCGCACAACCAACAGACTACTCGGACCAATTGAAATAAACGAATAAGTATCAGCTTCCGGATCTAAACCAATCCCTGCATCAAATCAGAGCAAATCAAATCACTAGTGGCTAGTAGTATTCATCGGCATGATGAACACTATACCTGATCCCCCTGCTGCTCCCTCAACAATCGCAGTACTTCACCAGGAGCTTCTGCAGCTGCCAAACGTCCCTCAGCGCCATCCCGCCGCCCCCAGGATCAATCCAAACCAGCACGAAAAAAATACAGAAAGCAAGACCTGCCTCCACTGCACCAAACAACACCGTAAATCGGAGACCAGAACGATTAGGAAAGACGCAGATGCGAGCGGAAGAAGCCAATCTCTCGACACCTTGGTGCGCGTCTGCGAGCGAGAGGGGAGGTGTAACGTCCCATTTTGGGACTTTTTTTTTTCGCTTGAGCGTAATTCAAAATTTTTGAATTCAAATTTCAGTCTGCAATTCAAAATTTTAAATTCTTCAAAATCCTCCCGGGCCTAGCCCACCCCGGCCTCAACCTGGCCCACCTGGGCTCGGCCCAGCCCAGTCGACCCCTGTCCCAGCCCGTGGCATGCTCGCTCGACCCACCTCCGCCGCTCGCGCGTCTGTTGCCACCCCACGCCAGTGCGCCACTGCTGCTCGCCAGTCCCACGCTGCCTCTATCCCGCCCATGCCCCTCCCCCTCTCTCCTTCCTCCGTGCGCCACACTACTATAACGCCTTAAGGTCCAAACTGGTTTAGCCGTTTAGGCCTAACTCCATTCTTGGATAAGCCACGCACACGTAGCAATCCACTTGCATTTTCGTCCTTACTTTACGCAAAATGGTTAATCGGAGGTAGCTACCATTGGAAGCCATAGCCTTATATGTTAGTGATTCTCAAGCTAAACTAATAAGGTGGGACTAACCCATACCCTCATGTGCACATACACATATAGGTTATCATGGGCCTAATTCGACATAGACTGAGGTGTTATATACACCCCCCTCAAAGGACCCGACGTCCTCGTCGGTTCAACATATCCACATTGGGGCAAATGATCATAATCTCCCCTCTTGGCACATGTCCGTGCGTTCAGTGCCAGCACATATGCCATGCCGTGTGTCCACTCCGGGCCCACACGTACCATGCACCATATGCCAGCGCTCCTGACTCGCACGCGCTCATGTAACCATGAGGGTCGGCTCTGATACCATTTGTATCGCTTAGGTCTAACCCCATTTTTGGATAGGCTACGCACACGTAGCAATCCGCTTATATTGTTGTCCTCGCTTCACGCAAAACATTTAACTGGATGTTGCTACCATTAGAAGCCCTAGGCTTATATGTTAGTGATTCTCAAGCTAAACTAGTAAGGTGGGACTAACTCATACTCTCATATGCACACATACATATAAGTCATCATGTGCCTAATTTGACATGAGCCGAGGTGTTACAACTACGTCGACCTACCGCTGCTCGCGCATCGCATTGCCCCTGTGCGCCCGCGCCTCACGCCTGCCTAGCCATTGCCTGGGTTGTCCACGACATTACCCTCCTCTCCGCATGACACGGCACACCAGCCCCCTCCTTCTATGCCATGCTGCGCGCCAACCTCCCCCTCCTCGGCTGCCGCGCAAGCCATCATGGCACCACAGCAGCTCTTGCCTTCCTGTGGCTATAAAAGCCAATGGACGGCTTTGACTCACCTCCAATCACACCCCCGTGCACTCATCCCCCCAATCACAACCTAAGCTAGCTTCTTCCCCACCTCTAGCTGTTCCGCTGCTGGCAGCTTAATCGGTAGACCACGACGCCTTGGTCCAATTGCATGTGCATGGAGCATCACCTGAAGGCCCCGAGGTGATCCTGACCACCGCTAATCTACGTCTCCCTCTTTGACAAGCCCTCCGAGTCATCCACCTCACCGCGGACCCCGGTCATTGCTGCCAGCCCAACCACATCATCCCTGAGCTTCGTCCTCCCTTTCAGTGAATCCCCTTCTGCCCATAGGTGCTTCCCTAGGCTAGAATCAGACCCTAGCGTCTCATAGTGCCGCTGTGCCATGGTCAGCCCTCCCTCCATCGCCTAGTCTCATCATCGACTGCCCTAGGAGCCAAATTGGCCCTCGTCGCCCCGCGTGGAGGCTCACGTTGCACCGTAGGTCCCATTTTGGCCATCCCCTTTGACCACTACAACCCCTTTCGCTGTTAGCAAGCCTCACCTCCCTTCTTCCGAGAAGAAGGATTGTAGTGCCCCCATTACTGTTGAGCGTGATCAATTAGTAAGTTAATGATCTTTGTTAAGCCCTGGTTAATTAGTCGTTGACCCGTGGGTCCCCCTCGCCTAATTAACCTCCCGTCTGTATGACATGTGGGTCCTAGACCCATTTAAAATCTTTTAAACCAGTTAAATTAGTGAGAGCCCCTGATATGTGGGTCTAGTTTACTGTTTACACAGGACAATGGTCCCACATGTCAACCTCTGGACTTTCTCCTTTAAAAAATAATTGGAAATTAATTAAAATTACTATGGGACCCAGCTGTTAGCCTCTATAATATTTTTTAATAGAAAAATAATTCAAACTTTTATTTAAAAATGTGGGTCTCACCTGTCAGAGAGAGAACTTCTCTCTCCTCTGTTTATTTTTGAATTTATCCAAATTTAAACTTTGGAGAGCCTGTTCTCGGTCATCTTAGCTCTAAATTTAATACAATTTATTTCTAAATTTTCTAAATTCAAGATCTATCTAATGGCACTAGTTTTGTTCAATTTAGTGTTTATTTGAATTTTCTTTAGTATTTATTTATTTTGCTCATTTGTGTCATTCTTAGATGCAGTTATTATTCTTTTTTGTGTGTGATTTTGTTTTATGTTATGGTTCACCAAGGTCAGAAACTTTCCGTCCTTGGAATATTTTTCTTAGCTTTTGATTTTGTTTTTTGTTTGTGTTCACCTAGGTCAGAAACTTTCTATTCTTCATATAGTACTTTTTGTTTCTTCAGTTTTAGAATTTTCTTATGCTGTGGTATTCGAGTTTCAATATGGTGCCATGTTATTCAGCATAACTTCAATTATATCATGTGTCCACCTAGTATTCCAAGTTCGCATATGGCTTCCATGTGTGTTGATTTTTTTTTTGTGTGTTCTCATTATCAGATATATGGCCATGGGAAGCTATTAGTGGCAAGTGTTTGTTCTGCTTTTGACTTGTGCTAGTGAAAAGAACATTAAGCATTTAAGCTGCAAGGGCCATTACTGATTACTCAAACTAAGAACTTTTGCTGAATACTTCATTGTGATTTGTTGTCCCCATAATTTCCTTTTGAAGTTTACATTCTCACCTTTCTTATTGCTTCTTCATAATTGTTTTTGCTCACTGTTGCTTCCTTATTTTTCTACATAATGGTATTGCATTTAGTTTTAGTTTGGTGCATATCAGGAAAAACATAGCATTCCATATTGTGTATATTGGAAATGGCCATGGAATAACCTATGAATATTTATATGGAAACAACCTATGAAAGAATCCTGGCAGATTAAACTTCCATACAAATTTAATAAAATTTACAGTGCCAAGCATTGTGCAATTTTAGTACAAATTGCTTGCAATTTCCGTTGTAGCTACATTTACCTCTACATTATATTTTCCTTTGTTTTTCTTTGTAGGCTCCATCGTATTAATTATTGCTAGAAATGTAGCTAGAAATGTAACTGTCATGCACTAGAGTACATGCAAAATCGTAGTAAATGCAAAGCTAACTTGCACTTTAGTTCATCTTTAATCTCTGCTTGTAACTGACAAATTATCTTGGTCAAATGCATCGTCCACCAATAAATAATAAATTACATTATGATGAATTACTCCAACAAATTTTAGAGTCTCCAATGATCCTTTTGTCATTCTTCTAAGTGCCTTGAGTTCTCTTGAAGCTTTCCTTGCTTCTTTGTTCTCTTCTCATTTTTGTTAGATGATGTCCTGCCCGTTGACTGTTGCTCTCATATATTGTCTGCCATGTTTTTGCAATATAAGCGAATGTGTTTAATATTTTATTTATAGGTATATGCTCAGTCTAGAATGCCTTGCAGCAATGGTCTTGAACTGCGCTCTAGAGTCCTTTGCCTGCACATTATTCTGAGCATGTTTCAATGTTGTGGTCATTACCTCTGGCTGCAGATAACGATCTGTTTAGTCTTGAACTGCGCTGCTAGAGTCATTTGCCTGCACATTGTAAGTGTTCACCAAGTTTAATTTATAGGTTAGAATAGTCTTTTGTTTGCTATCTATGTTTCTATTCACCAAATTTAGGATTTTTTTATCTAGGATTTTTTTTAGTTTTATGTTTCTGTTAGGGTTCACCAAATTTATTTATTTTTGCTGGGGTTTACCGGCCCCTAGTTTGTTTCTGTGTTGTATAAAATAAAATTTGTCTATGTTTATGTAGGGTTCATTAATCTCTAGGTTGTTTTTTTTGCTTAGCATGAACATTAACATATGTCTGTATATGTAGGGGTTCGCCAATCCCTTATTTTTGTCTAGTATAGAAATTAATCTCTGGGTATGTCCATGTAGGAGTATCTATGTGAACATGGTCATCAAGGGATGGAATGACACACTATGGAGGATGGCACTTAAATTTCCAGCGTGAATTATTCTGGCGTAGGAAATTTGCAAATTGGAGATGAACAAGTGTAGGAAGGAGAAAAGGAATTTCATGATTGCTAGGTCCCAGAGTGATTTTTTTCTCTCTCTAAGATAACCAGCTGAGTTATATATTGTTCTTGGATTAAGCATATCTAGAGACATTGAGAAACGGTGCCCTTTATTGCTGTATTTTTTTTATTTCTTTTCAGTTGACAAAGAATATTTGAGCTCATAGCTTTGTTACTTACAGGCCCACAATGATATAGGGCCAACCTTTTTATATTTGTGATTTGTTGGGCTGTTTGAACAGCACGGTGGAGCTCGACTCTCTTAACGGTTCAGCATTAGAAAATCCTGAACTCATTAAGGAGCACTGGAGCAGGGATAACATTTGCTCCATCCAGTTGGAACAGCAGGACCCAGCTGAAAAATAGCGGACATGACACATATTTTTTGACATGTTAGCGGGTAAGCCCATCTAACACTTGCGGGCCCAATAAGGAACAAGTCAGCCCAAAACAGCTCAACACAGTAACAGAAATGGAAACAACACAGAAATAGAAACAGCGGAGACAACCGTTGGATGGTGATCAAATGGACAAAAAATCGACTGAAATTTTTAAAAATTTCATACGACTGAGGAATAGACAGCCCCATAAAAAAACCTCAAACCTTTCTTGTTAAACCTTGCATGTGCAATTACTTGTATTTTATATGTTGGCGTGGAGTACTATTGTTTGTGATCACTTTCGCTCATCAAAATCCCCAAAACCTGTGGACTAAGGGCAGTACGCATACTACGATGAGCAAGGAGCCGATAGTGGAGTTTAGCTTAGTCTCCAGTAGATTAGGTCTCGTCCCAGTCTAGCTAGCTAAGGTAATATTCACTTGCACCAATATTATCTAAGCCTCTGGTTAATATCGGTCACACACAAGCATTCCCCAGTCGCTTGTCTGTTGCGAGATATGCCTTCCTCTTTTGTTTCTGCTACCGCTTTCGCATTTGTGTAATACATACTTTTAGCCTATTCGGTCCTTATTGTAAACTTGACCCAATGCAATCTAATTGAATTATGATATTTTGTAATATTAATATACGATACGGTTTACATCATATATGAGATGATTCAGTGATGTATTTGTGAGTACTATCCACTTATTTAGAAAATAATATAGTGATTTTATAGAGAATTCTAGATTAGCTAAATCTAGATTTGCCAGGAGGTGACGAGGCAGAGTCCGGCATGGAGTTAGGAGCCTTGGCGAGACGCTTGGTTAGGGTTTAAACCAAAGGAGCTGCAAGGAGCACGGCTCGGCCTGGCTGGGCCGCGCCAAGTCCAGGCCCATGCTAGCATTAACCAATGGTTTCGGGCTGTGGGCCGTGCCGTTTCGTAACGATTCTATGTTGTTGCCATGTCAGTTGGTATGGCTGTTTATATTAGTTTTTCAGCGGGTTTTTTTCTCCTCTTTCAATAATCACCATTCATTAGATAAATAAACTACAGTTAAAAGACAAAGTATAGCCCAAAAGAAGTGTGTGTTTTCCTGAGAAGAACACAACCTGTTGTCTAGGGGTGGGCACTTTAAACCCAAGAACCGAACACCGAACCGAACCCGGATAGACCGAATTGTCGGTCTATTCGGGTTTCGGGTTCGGTCAATATTTTGATTTAGTTCGGTCTTCGGGTTCGGTCTTTGGCCTACAAAACCCGAATAGACCAAATAATCCGAATTATTTGATATGTCTCTTGTCTCTTGAATTCATGAACTTAATATGTGATGTATGTACTTATTTGATATGTCTATCATCTATTTACTGGCTGGCTACTCATTGCTTTATGCATGAATATTATTTATTTTGTTTAGCTCATTACAATTTACAAAGATTTTGAGGGGTGACAAAGGTCCCCATCTTATTTCGGTCAATTCGGTGGACCGAATAGACCGAACAAAAAATTCAGTCTATTTGGGTTCGGTCCTTGTTTTTTTCTAAGAAATTTGATCCTCATTTTTTAGAACCCGAATTTTCCAAAGACCGAATAGACCGAACCGAATAAACCGAAATGACCGAATGCCCAGCCCTACTGTTGTCTGCACTGTGCAGAACTACACATATAACGTCTAAAAAAAGAACTACATATAGAAGAGGTTCTTACCCCCCCCCAAAAAAAAAACTACAGATAGAAGAGAACCAAGACCAGAATCCCAACAAAAAACCTTTCCCTGATGAACAGCTTACTTGTGTCAAAACTCATCAGCCATGACGATGCATAGCCTATCTGATTTATAGACTACTGCAGTTTAGACCCTAACGTTGACAAACTTCAGACGAGAGCGACATTCAGCAGTCAGCACATTCAAGATGCATCACAGCGTAACAACCATCCGGCCCAGTATTACAACTTTTGCATTGCCTCGACGACAGATGGATCCAAATCCGCAACGCACTGACCACAGTCCAGTTCAACAGCAGCAATTTGCGTTTCTGTTCTATTGGCTACGTTCCGTTCTGCTGTTTTCTGCTGCCCTCACTTGTTGAAAGTAGGGATGCGCCTGCGGGGAACCAAAAGCAACATGTTATACATTTTTCAAGGATAATAATTATGGACACCATCCCGGGAGCTGATTCCAGGCCATCAAGTTGACAGTGCCCTATTTGCAATACATGTCCGATCAATAGCAAGTTATCTTGCAAATGATTAGCTGGTAGGAACCTACCATAGCTTCACGGGCTGTAAGCCTGTCTTGATGGTCATAGCGAAGAAGTCTATCAAGAAAATCAATTGCCTGCATAAGGTTATTGCAGCAATTAGTCCCGGCAGAGATAAAGGACGGATGGAAAACAATTGTAGGAAGACGAGAAAATGCAACCTCTCCGGAGACGAGATGCCTATTTTCAGCATTGACAAACTTGGACCAAGGTTTCTTGCTATGCCTGCGTATAGGCAACAATATACGTGTGAAGCGAAACTTTGCTTATTTCCTGATACAAATGATGATCTAAAGTGAAACCATAAGAATAACATATTCAGACTACTGTGAGATACCTTCCAATCAGAGCCTCAAGCTGAGGATCAAGTACAATTCTGTATTTATTCAAATAAGCATTAAGCTGATCTGTACCTAGCACCTGCTCAGAAGTATAAAAGGTTCATCAATTGTTAATGACTGCAATATCATCAACCAAAAAAGAGAAAAGGTATATAAATATACACAAATGCCCAGCATACACACGTCTAAGAATGTTCGAGCACACCAACATGAGCAAAAACAAAGATAATTGTGACTATGACAATGTCAAACCTTGGCTATTTTGACAAACTGGTCATGGTTGTCGTGGCCATAGAAGAATGGTTCCTTGCGGAATATCTATGTCCAAAACAGTATATAAATCCCAACTGATGCTATAATCCTACAATAATTTAGTAATTTACAGAAGAAAGGCTATTGCACATTTCATCAGATCGTTTTAAAATCATAGAAGGAAAAACACACCATTCCAGCAAACATACAGCCAAGGCTCCACATGTCCAAAGAGTAGTCATAACCTTGGAAGTCAACCAGCAATTCAGGCCCTTTAAAATACCTGAACGAAGAAAATTTTTCACAGATAAAATATCCAAATGTGCAAATATAAGGGTTCATGTAGTCTGCTTAGACTCATAAAGTTGCTCTAACCTCATTATGGAAAGATGTAATATTCTTATCCATAAGAACATCAAATTTGATTTGTGATTTTGCAAAATCAGAAAGTGACTATAAACTAGAAAATAAACAACTATTGCGCAGTGTTCAGTACAACAACAAAGCTTTTCAAAAACAGGGGAACCTATCTGGCAGAAGGATGTGTTACTTCAGATATTTTTATTCAAATAAAACATGGACATCCTTGAATAGAAATTTGAAACTGATATGAGGAACTAATGCTTGTCCCAAGCACTGTATAAATAAAGTTACAAAGGAACTGTGGCTCTCTTCTTGAGGATAACAAGATGGAAATACCATCGATGACCAGAGCTACAGAATCATGAAAGTTATATTTTATCAAGTATAACTTGCCTTGAAGCAACACGAACATTGTATTCCTTGTCAGGAAAGTAAAACTCAGCAAGTCCCCAATCAATCAAGCGAAGCTTGCGAAGCTCATGGTCAATCATAATATTGTGAGGCTTGACATCACGATGCATAATTCCTTGAGAATGACAGTAATCTAATGCCTGAAATGTAAGCAGGTTGGCAATCAGTAAGATAACAAGAACATAAGAGATCACATATGTAATTTTTATATAAGAAACTCAGAACCAAACAAGCTCAAGCAAAAGATTGGAAATCATACTGTCATGAACCGGGGTAAACACCACCAAGAAGATAGCCGGATGGCGTCGGCGTAGAACGAGAGGGAGAGAGACTAGAGATTTAGACGGGAAAGACTTGATATTACTCTGCTTGATTCCAATAGCATGCGGTAGCCCCCTTATATAGATGGCTCCCCCTAATAGATAGAATCTAATTCCAATCATATCTCTAACTGATATCATATCTCTAATTATATCTCTAATACAAGGAAACCAATCTCTAACTCAAATAGAAACCAATCTCTAATAATAACCGACTAGGCCTTGGGCCCAAGGCCCACACCCCTGACACTACACCCCTCTCGGACATGCAGCTCGTCCTCGAGCTGCTAGACGGCGGCCAACGAAAGACCTTTGACGCCGATGTAGAAGACGAACGGTGGCAGGGTGCTGCAGCGGTTCCGGGCGGCGGCGGCGGAGGTTCCAAGCGGAACAAGGCTAGACGAAGTGTAGCGCCTTCGGAAATATAATGCCTGCAAAATAAACTTCTTTTATATATATATATTTTTTATTTTTTTGATGATTTTTTTAAATTTTTTATTTTTATTGGCCTGAACTAATATATCGGTCGGTTAAAAACCGACCGAGACCCCCCAGGCCACCTCACAAAGCCCAAATGACTCGAGCAGTGGTACTGCAGGAGCGGCGGCGGCGGCTCCGAGCTGGTCGGTGCGGACCGGCGGCGACGGCTCCAGCGGCCCACGGCGGCGGCTACGAACAGGCGGAGGAGGCCCGAGCTATGGCGACAGCGGCTCGGCGGCGGCTCGGTGGAGCGGGCGGCCAGCGTAGCGGCGGTCGGGGGGAGCGTAGCGGCGGCGGCTCGGGCGGATGTGGTCCGGCGGCGGCTACGACAGGGGCGGAGGTGTGCCGAGCGACGGCGGCACGGGCGGAGACGGACCCAGAGGCGGCCCGGGCGGCAGCTGGTACCCGTCACCCGAGGGCGGCGCGTGGAGGCCCAGCCCGGGGACGTCCGGATCTGGAGCGGCGGCGGCGGGGATCTACGGATCGAGGCGCCCATGAGAGACCTCCGGCGCCGGCGTGGATTCGGCGAGCGGCGGCGGTGGCACGGCCAGATCAGCCGGCGGCTTGGCCTGAGACGGCCCGGGTAGCGGTGGATCCGGCAATGGCCGAGTCTGTCGGCGACGATGGATCCGGGCGACTTGGAGACGGCCCGGGCGGGTGGCGGCGGCGCAGACGGAGTCGGCCCGGGCTGGTGGCGACTCGCGTCCAGGGCGGCGACGACGAAGAGCGGCGGCCCGCGTCGGAGCAGCAGCCAACGGAGCGGCAGCCTGCGGGGGCGACGGCCGACGGATGACAGCCGACAGAGCGACGGCTGACCCCGCTCGAGCGGATCCAGGGAGCCTGGTGGCGGCAAAGACTCCAGCAGGTCGGCGCTGGATGGAGACGCCGGAGCAGATGCTGCGGCGACCACGACGACGGTTGAGGGACTGGGCGGAGACGCTGCGGCGATGGGAGTTGGCAGTAGATGAATAGATGGGTCTTGTTGTTGTAGATCTGGTGATACGGTGATCTGAGGATCTGGTGTTGAATGATGATGTGCCTCCTTTATCTCTTGTAGCTTCTTCATCACATTCTCACAGGATTCCTTGATTTCCTTCAGCTCCTTGCAGAGCGCGATCGCGTCGCTCTAGCCGTTAGCCATGGTAGCAGAAGTCGTGGGAGGGGATCGACTGCTCTGATACCAAGTTGTCATGAACCGGGGTAAACACCACCAAGAAGATAGCCGGATGGCGTCGGCGTAGAACGAGAGGGAGACAGACTAGAGATTTAGACAGGAAAGACTTTAGTATTTCTCTGATTGCTTACAATAGCATGCGGTAGCCCCTTTATACAGATGGCTCCCCCTAACAGATAGAATCTAATCACAATCATATCTCTAACAGATATAGTAACTAATATTATATCTCTAACATAAGGAAAACAATCTCTAATTCAAATAGAATCTAATCTCTAACTTCTAATGATAGACCGACTAGGCCTTGGCCCCAAGGCCCACACGCCTGACAGAGTGCATCAAACAGAACTTAGTGGTCTACAATTTGAGAGATTATACACATACTAGACTAGTCATGCAGAAAAAAGTTACCGTTGACTTCAGCCTCACATTCGAACCCCTATGTCCCTATAAGCATGCTAGAGACTCTAGTTTGCCCTTTTACAGTTCACTGCATACATTTATGTAACAGTATCCTCCACCCTACCCACAACGATTCAACCAGAATCATATGCACAGTCTATCCACATAGTCTGCCGTCATGCAATGATGTTGAGTTAAAACCACTTGTAACAACTGACAAGGACAACTCATGGGCTTGCCACAAAGCCCATTCTTAGTCCATTGGTCAGCCTCTGACGGAGCATGTACATACCAAACACCTGAAACTATCATTGTTGGACTAAAAGCACAAGCATTGCTTGGTGACTAAGTTTACCTCAAAGCAGTGTTAGATGGGTACAATCACAACCAAGTACTGACAAGTCACAACTCTACTCACTAAAAGAGGTAAAAGTTCAAGTCTTCAACCAATGACAAAAATAAAAAACAGAAGGGGCTACCTTAAGAAGTTCATAGATGTAGAACCGGATGTCATAGTCTGTCAATGTTGGATAGAGAACTTTGAAATCTGTGCTGTTTACATATTCAAATATCAAGCTTGGAGTTTTTGATTGCTGGTCTCTAACAACATTGAGAAGCTTCACAATATTTGGACCGCCGCAGAGGTTTTGAAGAATTTTTATTTCCCTCTTTATCTGCAAAAAGAAATGAACTAATCACATATTTGGATAGCACAAAGAACTCTAATAAGCACATGAGTAAATATAGTTGACAATAGTCTGAGTTGAATACAACAGAAGGTCAATAGCAAATAAATGAGCAAAAGTTGCATCATGCACTATCAGAAATAGAGAACTTGTCAGCAGAAAAGGACACCAAGACAAAATAAAAGAACCTGCTGCTAAATTGATCTCTAAAAGTAGTACAATTAGAAAGTTTCAGACTGGTTGGTCACAATGTCACATGATCCACAATAACTTGCTGGATTTAAAAACATGAACAGCCATAAGATCCCTTGCCCAAATGAAAATGTTATAAATGGAATTAAACAGAATCAGGGTGTTAATTTTCAGTTGAATAAACCAAGGACTAAACCAGAGTTTAGATAAGTAGGCAATGCTGAATTTGTATCCTTCAATTACCAAATTACACCAAGTATTGATGTCACAGCTTAAATATAATTAGCAGACCAACAAAAGGTGCTAATCTTCAAAGAATACAAGAATACCTTCTTTTTCTTAACAGGCTTGAGGATTTTAATGATGCAGCGCTCATCATTTGTTACATTAATTCCTTCAAAAACTTCACTGTATTTCCCTCTGCCTACTTTCCGAACAACCTCATAATCATCCTGCTCACTGAATGGGGAAGAATAATCAGTTGGTAATAGTACATAGCTAAGAGAAACTAAATAGTAATTGATTTTTACTCCAAAAATTCACCAAACGATGAGTTGCTCATCAGAATTGTGAAACAGATACGCAGAAGAACATTCACAAACCATGATAACAATAAGGAGTCAGATACCTACTGTTTACACGTTTGGAAGAAATCCTCCAATTAGTCATTTTGGCTGGTGCAACTCTGTTCCGTTTTACTAAAACCTACCTTCAGCCATACAGTGATATTAAGGCCCTGTTCTTTTCAACTTCTAAAAGCTGTTTTTTTGCTTCAGCCATACAGTGATATTAAGGCCATGTTCTTTTCAACTTCTAAAAGCTGTTTTTTGTCTTTTCTACAGTAACTAGTTTTTAAATGGAGTATCTTTTCAAGATAAAGTATACTAGTTAATTGTAGTATATACTGTACTGACTTCATTTATATCAGCAAAAACCGCACGTGAGTTTTTGTTATTCTGTAATCTCTCGCACAAACAGCCCAAAAACCAAAAGCCACAGCCAAAAGCAATAAACTCTAGCCAAAAAGAACAGGTCCTAAATGGCCTCACTCAATGAGTTTTGTGAGTGGTTTTGGTCATTTAATATGCTGTTCTCTAAACGCAACCCCAATCAAAACAAAATTGAACTATATGTTAATCCTCTGGCAAGCACAACGGCTCACACAATAAATCTAGCCAGACGACCTGCAACAATGGGACACCCATCAATACTACTCAAGAACAGTATCATTTATTCAATTAAGACATACCTCACAAAATGCAATTAGGCAAAAGTTTACAGCTAATCCTGTCAAACCTCCAACAATCACCAAAACAAGGAAATTGTATGATCATAGTCCTACTACAAACCAACCAAAAGGTCCACTCCTGTCTTAGCAACATGCAGAAACCAGACCCAATGGCAACACCGCATACCACCATTGCAAAATACAACGATCAAGCCACATAAGACTACATCAAGTTCGCTCCTATCTCCACAATTCCACATAAATCATATATAGCCCTACGAACACAGCATCTATGATCTATCCCCCAACGCTCCAGCAATAACAACTTGTTGTTTGGTGAATTTTAGATACAATCCTCTCGCGAAATCAGGCTACTCTAGATCACGGTACGCAAAAAACGGGAGGACAACAAGGCGTAGGGCTCGGGGGTTAGTTTTACCCCCATTGGACAGTGAGGGCCTCGTAGTCCCAGTACTCCCTGGGGCGGTTGACGTTCACGTCGGCGTAGACGCGGGCTGTCGACATGGCCGCGGACGCCGCCGAGCGGCCGCGAGGAAGGAAGCCCGCGTGCGCCGCCGCGAGAGCCGCGGCGGTGCTTGCGGCGAGGGAGCCGACGGCGGCGAGGAAGGAGGGGAGTATGGTGGTCGTGGCGGCGTTGGCGCGGCGCGCGGCGCGTGGTTGGGTCGGATCTTTTTTTGGGGTGAGCAAGGCTCGCGAACTTTTAAGACCTCTCTGGAATAGTTCGTGTACGTGTCATAACGATTAAATAATCTATTAAATAGTTAATTTAATATATAATTAAGTATTTTAAATCAGTGTTATAATAGCATATGCTATAATAAATCTTCGGTACCCTTTAGTCGGAATAGAGTTGAGCTTGAGTTCGGTGCAAGACTGGCGAATTTTTAACAACCTCTCGCGAATAGTTTGATTAAGCTTGTGTATGTAATCAAATCTCTTAAACTTGTGTTATAATAACTTATTACGATATAATATGTTTTGAGTACATCTGGTCGGAGAATTGTTGTTCATTTACCTGACCAGCTACTACTCAAAAGCTTTACAATCTGGCATTTGGGCCTCCCCTGTTAAGGAGCAGATCACATGCGCTCCTATTCCCATGACCGCTCCACGTTCGATTCAGTATCTTTGATAACAACTGCACTGTAGTTATTTCCTGATACTCTACCTCACTGACAACCGATCGACGGTTATTGTCAAGTATCTTTTACCACCATCAACCACTTACATGTGCAGATGGAAGAAATTGATAAGGCATCTTTTTATACCAACAAATGGCATCTCTTCGGTGCTATTTAAACCTTCCCTGGAAGAGAGAGGAGGAGAATGAAAGGCAAGACCATTTAGAATGAAGGGGAAGACCATTTCGCATTAGGGCACATAGCGTTTTTCCCTGTAAACGCTCATTTAGAGCAAGTCATTATCCCTATATAGCAAAAAAGATCAATTTTCCTTTTTTTTATCCTTTTGTGAGGCTTGGATTTTCCTATTATTCGTGAATCGATGATTCGATAGTCGATAGCCGATGTCGATCATGGAGAAGAAGCGCAAAGCCTCTCAAGGTTCTGATCGGCATCGCCGTCTTTCCTCGGTCCCATTAGCATTGCCTATGCGATCATAGCAGGGACCTGAGATGAGAAAATTGGTTTAGCTTGGCAGACTACGTTGACCTCAACATGGACGCATGCCTCCATGCCATAGAGCATGATGCTTCGTCGTCATCCTCCTCTATCCCAGGGTCTCTAGTCTTTGCGTCTAGTGAGGTCGACCAAATGGAAGAAGACATGTTGTCCTTGTCATCAACACCTTTCGAGGAATCAAGCATCCCAACCTTGTCAAAGTACCTTGGCACCACGACAAGTTCGGCACACTCGACTAGCAAGCGCGGCCTTGAAAACGCGCTACCTCAATCTGTAAGTCAGAGTATTCTCAATTTGGTCATGGGTGGTCGATATTCACCAACAGTTCCTACATATTTTGGGAGCCAATCGACACTTAGTTATGGTGTCGATGAAGTTACCCCCGATAGAGAGCCAGGCAAAGCTGATAACACTCACCATTCGAACATCAGTTCGTCGCATCAGGTTGAGTCCACTGCATAGTCCCCTAGAGACGATGGTCTCCAATCGTTCTCCTTCGTGGAAACTCCTACTCGAAACAATGGAAGGCTTGCCCTTAATTTTGATGGGAGCTCCATGGGAAATTCTTGCTGGAAGCATAAGATTAATGTAATCAGTGATACCACTCGAGATGTCGTGCGCAATACTTCACAGCAGGTCCTCCCTCGATCCACTAGTCAGGATGGTGCAAACTCTCCAGTGTCACCCAGAAGAGCTGGAAATAATGAAACTGCTGGACATCGACAGGGTAACTCACCTGTTCCTCCTCCTCCGCACATACTAAGTCGTGTGGAGCGGGTGGAGAACTCGGGGCGGAGTTCATGTCGTCATACTCTCTCTACTAATAGGATTGCTCCAAGACCATCGGTAACTATTCATAACTTGCAATTCGTTCATGGTATCCTTAACAACCAGGATCCTACTCGGTTATGGTTGCTTAATCAACCGACTGTAACCATCAACACGTGGGAGTAACTCTATGACTTGTTGATAGCCAATTTTCAAGGAACATATGACCGACCCAGCAAGGAAAGTGATCTTCACTAGATAAGATAAAGAACCTAATGAAACTCTGTGACAATAAACCAAAAGGTTTAGTCATGTTCATAATTCTATTCCTAAAGTTGCTGACTCTTCCATTATCTAGGCATTTAAGACCTGGTTGAGGAACATGAGATTTACGGAGGATATTGTATGAATCCTCTGTGAACAATCATCGAACTATTCGACATGGTTGAGAAGTACGCCGCCGCTAGCGAGGCAGCCGAGTGAAACAACGCCATTGATTGGATAGAAAAAATCCCTCAGCCAGGCCTTGAGAAAAATAAAAGGAAAGATAAGAAGTAGCAGAAGAACAAGAAGAATCACAAGGCTAACACGAAGGAAGTCCTCGCAATCACAGAAAAGCATCCAAAAAGTAAGAAGGATTATTCCGATCAGAGCAAGAGAAAGGCTCCAACTGATGAGGGCAAGAAAAACAAGAGATGATGTTCACTCCACCAGATGGTAGAACCTTCGCAACTATCATGCTTGGCAGAAGAAACTCGAGGACTATTACTCAGGTAAGGGACCTTTTCCTTCTGTCCAGGAGATCGAAGAGCTGAGTACCAAGAAGGACAAATATAGATATGAGGAAATGGAGTATTAGAAGCTAAAACACACTATCGATATTATCTTTGGTGGATCAATCTCCTACGAGTCCAGAAGATAGATGAAAACCGTGGAAAGCGAGGTGAACCTTGCTGATGCTCTGATAGCCATCAAGCCTTCTAGGTAGTCGAAGATAACCATATCCTTTGACAAAGAGGATTACCCCATCCCTTCTACTCGACCAGGTAGAATCCCTATCATAGTATAACCTACTATTAATAATTATAAAGTTAATCGAATTTTGGTTGATAAGGGTAGTTCCCTTAGTATTTTATTTACGGAAGCTATTGAGGAAATGCAAGTTCCCAAGTCTAAGATAAAACCCATAAAGTATGTTTTGTATGGCATAGTTCTTGGGTCTTTGGCCAAGCCGGTCGGACAAGTGTCCTTACTGGTTACATTTGGAAGTCCTAACAACTTTCAAACAAGAAGGATTTTATTTGATGTAATGGATTTTGAAACTACATATAATAGAATCCTTGGTCGACCAACGTTGGCTAAGTTTCTGGTAGCCACCCACTATGGTTACCAAAATCTTAAGATGCTAGAGCCAAAAGGGGTCATAACAGTTCGAAAAGACAAGAATATGACCTATGCCTGAGACCGCAAGTCCCTCGAACTGGTTGCTAAATCGCTGACCATGATAAGCCAATTTGATCTACTATTGTCTTTTTGGGGGCATGATATAGAATATCTGTGTTCACATTAAATAGGGTTGCATCAAAAGCTATAAAGAAGACACCACATGAGATATAAATTGGGAAGCATTCTGAGTTGTCTTTTATTAAAGTATGGAGATGTAAGGTATAAGTAAAACGTTTGGCATCTGATAAGCTCACACCCAATCAGGTAAATGCTTTCTATGGGGTATCCTAAGGAAACTAAAGGGTGTTATTTTTATAAAAGGGATGAGAACAAAGTGTTTATTGTTCGAAACGGTGTTTCTTTGGAGAAAGAGTTTTTTTAAAAATAAGTTAGTGGGAGCACGGTGTGACTCGAAGAAATTCGACAACCAACATAAAATGTTTTAACCCCCATTGAATCTCCATAGGATGTCAAGATGTTATAGAACCTATGAAAGAGGCACCAACCCCACGTCAATTGTCTATGAGATATCGACATGATATTTTTATTGTTACACAATGATGAGACTAAGACTTATGAGGAGGTAATAATGAGCCTAGACTCTGAGAAATGGCTTAGAGCCATGAGATCTGAAATACAATTCATGTATGATAATCAAGTTTGGAACCTGGTTGATCCAACCGATAGTGTAAAAACCATTGAGTGCAAATGTGTTTTTAAGAAAAAGGTAGACATGGATGAAAATGTTCATATCTATAAACACAATTAGTGGTGAAAGGTTTTAAAAAAATTCAAGGTGTTGATTATAATAAAATTTTCTTGCACGTCGCTATGCTTAAGTATGTCCGGATCATTCTAGCTATTCCTGCATATTTCGATTATGAGATATGACAGATGGATGTCAAAATATTTTTCCTAAATAGAAACCTAAGTGAGGATATGTATAACATAGCCTGAGGGTTTTATTGATCTACAAAATGTTAGAAAGATATGCAGGCATTAAATATCTATCAATGGACTGGAGCAAGCTTCTCAGAGTTGGAACATTTGTTTTGATGATGTAGTCAAAAGGTTTAGCTTCATCAAGAATGGAGAAGAGTCTTGTGTTTACAAAAAGGCTAGTGGATGTGTACTTGTTTTTCTAGTCTTATATGTGGATGACATATTACTGATCGGAAATGATATTCTTATGCTTGAATCTGTCAGGTCTTCATTAAGTAATAGTTTCTCTATGAAAGACTTAGGATAGGTAGCACATACTTTGGGCATAAAGATCTATAGAGATAGAACTAGAAGGCTAATTGGATTAAGCCAATATACGCACATCGACAAAGTATTGAAGTGATTCAACATGCAGGATTCTAGAAGGGTTTCTTACCTATGTCATATGGCATTAGTCTTAGCATGACTCAGTGTCCTTCGACACCTGATGAGTGAGACCAGATGAGTAAGATTCAATATGCTTCTATCATTGGGTCTATCATGTATGTTATGCTTTGTACACGCCCAGATATATCGTATGTTGTAAGTGTTACGAGCAAATATCAGTTAGATCTAGGTGAAGTTCACTGGATAGCTGCAAAGAACATCTTAAAGTACTTAAGAAGGACTAGGATGCGTTCCTTATTTATGAAAGTGAGGAAGAGCTAGTCATAAATGGTTATACTGATGTTAGCTTTCAAATCAATAAAGATATTTTTTATCGCAATCTGGGTTTTGTTTCTTAATAGAAGAGTAGTGAGCTGGAAAATTTCCAAGCAAGATGTGATTGCTAATTTTACAATGGAGGTTGAATATATTGCGACTTCTAAAGATGCAAAGGACGCTATTTGAATAAACAAGTTTATCTCTGAGCTAGATCTGGTCTCTAGTGCTTTTAATCCAATGGATCTTTATTGTGATAATAGTGGAGTCATTGTATAAGCCAAGGAATATAGATCGCATGAAATATCTAAGCACATACTTCAGCATTTGTACCTCATTCGTGATATTGTTGATAGAGGTGATGTGAAGATATACAAAATGCACATGGATTTAAATATTGCTGATTCGTTGATAAAGCATCTCCCACATCCAAAGCATATGGCACACACAAGAGCTATGGATATTAGATATTTACATGATTGACGCTAGTGCAAGCGGAAGAGTGTTAGTGATACGCCCTAGAGGCAATCATAGAGATGATTGTATCACTTGTATGTTTATGATCTTTTAAATAATATATTATACTGATCAACAAATATGTGACTTATTTTTAGAACTCTTTATTTATATTTTTGATGATATTCTAAATTATCCCTGATCTTATATCATTATTTGGGACGATTATAATTTATAGATCAACACATGTATTGATTGATGATCATATTTCATAGATCATGGATATAGGGATATCATTACTATTATAAAATAATGAGTTGGTTGTTGTACGTCCATTCTCCTCTAACCGCTCTATTCTCTCAACTTCTCACCATTCTCCACTTTTCAACCGATCAAAGCAACTCTCTTCTATAACACAATTCTCTATACATTCAATGAGTTCCATTGCAACGTACGGGTATATAACTAGTTAGATAAAAAAATATAGGCATATGCTAGAGAACATAGCGTTAGATTGACCTACCATGAGACACCACGAAAGTTATTATATTCTTAAGTATCATCAGTTGGTCTCATACATAGTGTATGTAGAATCCTTAACCTAATATCATTATAGTTTCCTACATTTATAATAGTTTACTTAGGCATTGTCAAACAGTAGTCCGTAACTAGGTGATCGTAAAGGTAGTTTTCAGGTTTACTATTAAACATGTGAAGGAATACAAACAATCAAGATGGAATTTGTCTCTTCTAAATAATAGGAAAGATATCTTCGGACCACTCGATGTGGTTGGATTAAGAAAGTACATGGTCATGCCGAATGTAGTTGAGGAGTCAGTCACAACTAATTAATCCACTACAAGTTCGGGTGAAGGATCAAGCTATCATAGGGCATGCTTCTTGCCTTAAGTTCGATATAATATCGTGAGGCAAAGGGATTGGTACATGAGCACTATATAGATCCGTCTGATATAATTTTTATGTATATTTAGAAGTCGATATGTCCTTCTAGGGACCGCTACTGACTTGTGGATCGAAAAAGAGTTTTCGGGTCATGGCCGAATATACATGAACCTACAAGACCGTACACTTAATGGGTTGGAATAATAAAGGTCCAGATTATACTTTTCGAGTAGGATATGATCTCTATTTGTGTTGGATAAGGATCCAATCGATACTCTCCGAGTAGGATACGATATCTACTCATGCTGGATAAGAATCCGATTGGAGGTTAAATATATTAAGAGAGACGTGAGGTTAAGAAGGTATCTGAGACACACCCATCAAAACCCTAGCCGACACTTCTCAAAGCCCTTGCCGTGCACGCTAGTGCTAATACACTGACTCTTTGGATGTGTGGACTTCGATAGAGGTGTTGCTGCGACTGCGGCGCTGATCAGGATGAGCGAGAGGAGAAGACGGTTGGCTAGAGGACTATTGATTACTTTTACTACATCGACACACGTTACATTGAATCGGCTGTTTTAACTCTATTTTTGCTACACTGTGCATCTAGTGATAGCAACCTATAATCTCCTACTCATATGGATTTCTGATTTACATGATAGAAAATTTTAATTTGCGCTAGTTTAGCATAGCCGTATCCTAACTGGTAGTTGCTTTGAAGATTTGTTGGTAGTGGGTCGTTGGAGTCTCTCCAGGATAAGAGGCCATGGGAACAAGGGAAAATTCCTATTGCGGTTGTGGATGCATTCAACAAAGAAATTGTGGCTTCCAAATTCAAATGCTAGTGTCGTGGAGTATAAGTGTTAACGCGTAGGGGTTTTTTTTTCACTTTATGCCCTCCACTGTCGACATGGTAATTGGTAAACTAACCTGAACATGAAGTACTGGAGTAGTAAACCTGAAACGGAGGGGATGTATTGTTCTTCGTCTTCGTACGCAGACGCAAGCAAACGTGTATCAGGGAATGAATCTAGCTTGGCCTGTTGACAAATACCGAGTCCAGGTTGCATAGTCTCATTCTGTTTTAACTAGTGACTTAGCGACCAATCTCACACGGAAACCATTGATGTACACGCCACCATCCATCGTCTTCCAGATGTTTTCTCTTCTTTTCTTTTGGATCATCTGCGTGTAGTAGTAACACTTTCGATCAGCCGGATGTTGACTACAAGATGACCGGACAAAACCCTGAGGTGTCCATGTAGACACTTCTTGAGTTCTTGATCGGCGGTCAAGTCCTTCCTAGAAAATCTATCGTGCGTTCATGGCCTCATGCGGTTGGTGTTTTCTTGGAAATTGTGAGCAACGGACCCGAGTGCGAACACGGAGTGTGCCATCGTGGGGACCAGGTCGTGATCGAGGCCGGACGGCGTGTCCGCACAGTACAGTGCGACCACCGAAGCTGCTATGATCAGACCGTTACATGATCAGGGGAAGCGATTTCTACATGAGGCGCCTTCTTAGCACTGTTGGATTGCGAGCAAATGGCAGGCAGTTAGAGCATCTTTGTTCCTTAGCATCTAAAGCAGGTGTGTCATTCACTAATCTCTCTAAACTACCATCGTTACCTTTTTTTTTCTTCTAAACTTAGCTTTGATGCCATGTATTCTGTCTTTAGCAACTATACCTACAATGCTTATTAGTATCGATACTAAGCAAGCAGATCCTCTCACCTCTGGTAGTGCCTTAGTAGTTAGGGATGGGCATGCTCTTAGATTGCTTTGCCTAATTGTAGTTGCAAAGCATGGCCAAATTAGGCCGACACCAAAGTTTTGCGAAGTACTACTAGTACTATACAATCGCATTGCGCCGTATTTCTATGTTTCCAATACACACCACCTTCCCCAGAAACCTCCAAACTCTCCGAAGGCATAACTACATGTCATGTGTGCGGCGTGCTCATTGTGCCTTATCTGCAGGCCATGCATGGATATGTGATCGATTTGTCAAGCAATTTGAGATCCCCAAGGTTCTTCTCGGACGGGTGCATGTAAGACGCGTTGTCATGGGAACTCGATCACCAAAGCGTATCCATGGCGGCTCTTGCCATTGGCCTCAGAAGCAGTTTGTTCTGCTCGAGTAAGTTCCCCACAGGATAGTTTAATCGAGGTCCTACCTGTATAGCTTGGGCCTAAAGTTGCTTTCGTTTCCTTTGTAGGGCAACAAGCAACGTGGATGCAAATCATACTCCTCACTTGAAGGACCACAATACTTTTGCTACGTATCACTGTTCCCTTTGTGAGTGGGAATGCCACTTTCAGAAAGACAGAGAAAATAAAGTGTATATGCAGAACATAGTTCATCAGTTCAGCAAAAAAAATCAGAGAGAGAGAGAGATGTTGATCTGTATAAATTAGTGCGTAACTAGCTGCGCAGTATTGCTGTTAGTGTGTACTTGCATTGCAGGTGCGTTGAACTTCAAACACTTATATACAAAGGTAAAGCTATCAGTTTTAGTTCCAGTTAGCTGCTAAGCTAGGAGTCTGGTGCGCTGGTTTCTTTAGTGATTTGCCGGTAGAAAAGGTTTGGTTAATATTAGGCTGCCTATTGGCCGGGTATTAACAGCCGCAACTTTAGACCTTAACCACCAAGCTCGCAAATTATATATCAGCGGAAATGACCTCTCCACGGTCTTGTAAAACAAGTGCATGCATGAACACAATCTTCTGCCGCGAAAGCAACTGATGTGTGTATCTAGATATCATCAGGATGTTTTCTTTCTAATAATCATGCAAATTTAGAACCGTTGGATTAGATCGATCCAACGGCCTCTTTTTTTAAGGGGAGAGATTTTTTTAGGGAGAAAATTCGTGATCGTTAGATCTCTAATTCAACGGTCACAAATCTAGATAATAGTTAAAAAATATTTAGGTAATATTTATCAACACCCAATGACAAATTGTTGTCAACCGATCCATGGTTAAACGGAACGGTCTAAGTAGTGCATGCAACAAGTGAACTCTTAACTAATTAACAGCGTGATTTTGTCTTACTCAAGACCTTCTTCTGCTAATTAAGACCTCTGACTGCCTGACACTAATATTATCTGCTGAACATTCAAAAAAAAATTAGCAACCTCGTACTGAACTATATATGCAGGTGGCAAAACAACGAAGTACTATTTCAAGTTCAGAATAACCTCCATCGAACATCAGTAACAGCAAGAGAAAAGTTTGTCCTGTCCGGCTGCTGAACATTAAACAACACTTTCCTCCTCCATGAAAAGAAGTTAAGAAGAACATAAAAAAATCCTTGCCTAATTGACTAATTGTATATCTACTGATCTACATGGCATCCCACTACGTCTGCGAAACCCTACTCCCTCACTTCTTTCTTTCTTCTACCCCTTACACAAACACAAGAACCATACCAAATAACTAGGCAAGCTCACCACAGCCAAATGGAGCTAAACACCAGAAGCATGCAATCTATTAGCAGCAAGAGCAAGGGCAAAGCCATGGCCAAGATTCTAGAAGAGCTGGAGGAGGAGGAGGAGGAAGAAGCAGAAGCAGAAAACCTTAGCTCAAGCTGCGGTTGCTTCTTCTGCGCCATGAAGCAGCCGGACGCCCGACTGCGCCGCGCTAGCCTTTCTGCCTTCTTTCGGGAGTTGCCTTTCTGCGAAGACGATGGCGGCGGCAATGGCCAGTCATGCGGCGTGGCGGTCGGCGCCGTGTGGCGCGCGGCTATGGCCGCGCCGGACGACTCGGAGCTTCCCTCGCTCGGCGCGATCCGGTGCATGTCCGTCCTCCTCGCCCGCGCGCTCGCCGACGCGGCGTGGTGCCGGCGTGGCCAGAACGTGTACGTGCCGTATTACGCCGCCCACGTCATCGGCTCGTACACCATCCGCTCTTCCGCGCACGCTGAGCTGGCCGTCTCAGCCGCCGCTGTGTGGCCCCTGCTGGCCCTCCTCGGCGGCGCCATGACGTGGGTCGAGCAGCGGGCGGCCGCGCGCGCTCTGGGCCACCTCGCCAGCTACGACGCCACGTTCCCGGCCGTTGCACGGTACGCCGTCGACGCGGTGCCCCTCGCCGTGCGCGCCGCGTCCACCTGCATCGCAGACGTCTACGCGAACTTTGTCGCGGTGGCACCGAGCAAGCGGCCTAAGTACCAGCGCGACCTTTTGACGCGCGGGCTCGGCGGTGGCGTCGACGCCGAGGACCGGAAGGCGGAGGAGTGGGCAAGCCAGCTCCAGTGCTGGTCACTCTACTTCCTGAGCTGCCTTGCCTCCAGAGACCTGTCATCTCATGCCACGATATGCCAAGAGCCCGGCTTCTTGCGCGAGCTTTGCCGGATGTGGGGCGGCCTGGCCAACGGCGACTCGACAGCCGGCGTCGGGCTGCTTCGCCTTCTCTGCAGGAGTGCAGTCGGCCGCGGCGCCATAGCGGGGTGCCGCGACGCGCTCTCCGGCCTCTGCGACCTCGCGCGGTCATCCGACGACTGGCAGTACATGGCCATCGACTGCTTGCTGCTCCTCCTCGACGACCATGACACTTGGCATGCAGTTGCTGACACCACGGCCCCATACCTCGTTGACTTGGCAGAGATCCGGCACCTCGGTCCAAGACGACGACTCGGCGATGCCATTACAACTGCACTGCTTCTTGATGACGACCATGTCCGTGGACGTGAGCTAGGCATGGAGGCAAAGGAGGCAATTGCCAACTTGAGGGAGATAAAGGTGGAGAGGAAGGAGAGAGAAGAAGCAATGCTTAGGGATGAGCTGCTCAAGAGAGAGCTTTTGGCCAAGGAGAAGAAAAGGCAAGGCAATGACAGGTTCTGGCACGGCGAGGTGGACAAGGCCATCGAGCTGTACACCGAGGCGCTGGAGCTGTGCCCCCTGAGCAGGAGGAGGGAGCGCCTAGTGCTGCACAGCAACCGCGCTCAGTGCCGGCTCGCGCGGTGCGAGGCCGGCGCGGCGGTGAGCGACGCGACGCGCGCTCTCTCGCTCGCTCGGCCGGCGAACGCGCACGCCAGGAGCCTGTGGCGCCGCGCGCAGGCGTACGACATGAAGGGCATGGCCAGGGAGAGCCTCCTGGACTGCCTGGCCTTCGCCGGCGCGTGGCTCAACCGGAAGCACGGGAGGGCGGCGCTGAACCCGAAGCTGCCGTATTGCGTCGTGCGGATGATGAGTAAGCAGATGAGCCTGACAGGACTCTTCGCCGGCGTGGCGACAAACGGTGACAAGGTAGGTAGGGATGATTGCATGCCACGGTGCAGCAACTACGACGACGATGATGGCGACGACGAAGACGATGACGGTCGTGATCATGATGGAAGCGAGGACTAGTAATTTGCTGAGAATGATATGAAGCTTTGTGCATCAGGTTAACATGTCACGATCTTAAATTATGCATGCAACACCATGTCTTGTCTTTAATCTTGCGAGATTGGTGAGTACTAATGATCAAAGTGGTTAATCTTGCTAAAGCAGGCGTAGGGGCTTGCCGATCATCACGGAAGAGACTTGGAGGAGATTGGCCCAGAGGAAGAAGAACATGTGAATTGTAAACCTCTTGTTATCTCATGATCATCGATTCTTCGTAAACTAGCTTACCGACATAAGTAGGGAAATAAGGGCTTAAAAGTTACGGTTGTTAGCTAGCTAGAGTTGAAGTGATCGATGCCTTGATGCGATGGCTAAATTTTGTTGTGGAGGTTCACCTATAAGCTTTGCATTTGTAAGTTTCATACTTCCATGTGATCAACTGCTGCTCTTTTGTAGAACTTGTTTATCCAGTGTTAGTTGTGAACATGCATGTATGTGATCGGAAGCTTTTGTTCACCAACACATTGACCACATGCATTTTATGGTTAGTACAACTGGTAAATTTTTCAACTTTTCCACACCCATAAATAATTGCACTGTGTATTTCTATAGGTTTTCTTTCTCACTAAAGTTTACGAACTTTAATTAGTGTCTTTCTGCCAGATATCTAATCTTGCAAAAAATTTCAATGCGAGTTGGCCCAGCTAGAGCTCGTTTACGGTACACCCACTTACCCCTCTAGAGGTAAGATGGAGTTTCAATCTCAACTGTTGATGGCTCAATGCAAATATGGCTAGCAAGGAAACCAACAACTAATTAAGTTACATACCCAAAATAGTAATGCATTAAATGGGCAATATATCCTATACACTCAAGTTTGTAGTGTACCCATCGTGTACTCTAACTAAAAAGTCATAAAAAATTTTGAATTTTTTTACATATATTCCATGATTTGCTCTACTTATGTATAATATTTCAAGTTCATTTTATGTTAAGAGCAGCAAAAAAAAAGAGAAAATTTCAACAAATTTGAACTCTTAGCCGTTGTCAAAATTTCTCATTTTTTGTTACTGCTAATATATAATGAATCTGAACTTAAAATTTTATACATAGTTAAAGTAAATTTAGAAGTACATGTAAAAAAATTAGAATTTTTATGACTTTTTTGGTTGTGATGTATAGTGAGTGCACCACAAGATTTAGTGCATATATAAGATACGTTACCCATTAAATGGGCATATCCATCCATACCAAAATATGATAAACTCATTTAAAATTTAAATGGCAGTAGCACCATCCAAATTCCAAACGTTCTTTACATCTTGTCTTAAGATCAAATCTCAGCCCAGCTAGCGGATAATCGGATCTAGCACAAACTTAGTTCAGATAGTTTCAAAAGAAAATGTATGTAACTATGTAAGCCATACTTTTGTTAAATTTGAGATAGGTATTCTAGGCTAATTCGAATTTAAAATGGTACATATTTTTTCAACAAAACAATAAACTTTAAAATTTTATAGCAGGTTGAATTAAGTAATGTTTTGAATTCGAATTACAAATAAAGATAGGTTACAAAAAATAATCATAATATAGCACATTTCAAATTCCAAAGTAAGTAACAATTTTTAGCATAATAATAATTTGTGATGTATGTTACAGTTGATTTGAAATACATCTAGCTAGCGGTTCTTATGAAAAGTGGTGTATGTACTGTAAAAAAATCGCTGATCGATAGTCACAACTTACAAGTATGGATGATCAATGCGCAATGTAGCATTGGAAACGAAGTGAAAGGTATGAGTGATGTATAGTGAAGTTGATTTGATTTTCCAGTATATCCCTCCTTAGTTTTGGCATTAAATCCCTTGCCAAAATTGAATTAGTTGAAAGCAATGCATTACAAATTATTGCACGAGTGTGAGGTATCGATTCTTGAACCCCACCCACGCAGGAGTGATAGCACCCTAGTTAAAATATACTCAGATTAACCAATCAATTCCAATATAAATGATTTCTAAAGGGGGAAAAACTCTGTCAATTCAAGGCAGACACCAATCGTCATGCCAACTATTCAACATGTTCAGCAGACATATACCGTTGATCATCCTAGCTACTAGGTGTTTGTAACTTAAAAAATATATTTACTTGGAGATTCTGAAAGAATTACTGCATTTACTTTCTTGCAAAATTCTTCTGAAGTTCCTGCATTCCAGATGAGCAATTGCAATTCCTTAACATTTTACTGGGATGTCCGATCCTTCTCTTTTCCCCCCACTTGCTGTACTAGTGACTACTTGACCAATCTTTAACTGAATTATACAAAACATTTCTTTCCGATAAAGGCTTTTAACCCCTTACTTGACTTGAACCCAGGCCAAGCAATTGTGCCTCCCAAGAACACATTCAGGTGGTGAATTATTTGAAACTACAACATTCGCTCATGGACATATATATATTCCAACACAAATGGAATGTGGTGTAAAGAGAAAAGTATTAGAATGTGTTATCTAACTTTTGAAGGCAAATTAACGGTTTACCTAACTGGAACCTTTTCTTCCTTGGCGAGGAGATCATCGCGACGTGTGGGGTGTACACAGCACAGCAAAGAAATGAAATGATAACACATGTACATCACAACATGATCAGTGCCAAATTATATCACTCGTAGGTCGCTCCATACATGGCTGAAATGTTTCTCGATCTCATGTCATGTAAGTACGCAACACGTGGTTAACAAAGAGAGCAGTAGTGCGTTAGCACATGCAAATTCCTAATGAGCATCCAGTACGTATGTGTTGTAAAGTTGCAAACTTGCGGTTGTACATAATCTTGCTCACGGAGGAGTGGAGGACCATCGCTAGCTAATTTCCCTTATGTCACTTTTAAAGCCAATTCCCAGTAGGAGCCGAGGATTGAGGCTCCGCTCATTTCAGCTTTAGTTTCTGACTTCCGGTTTGTTTTTCACTATTTATAAATTTTGTTTTTTTTTCTGAACTTTTGGTTTTTTAAGCTTTTTTGTCAGTTCTTTTTTCTCATAATCTTTCACGTTGTCCGTTTGAGCTAACAAATTTTTTTCAATTTTAAAATTTTTTAAATTTAATTACGCTAAATAAGCTGTCTTCCGCTACAGTAAAGTTTCAGCCGCTATAGTGTAATTTCAGCTATAAACTATGACTTTTCAGGAGAGAGCTAACGAGCGAGATACAATAGCAAGATCAGATCACGACCAGAGAAGAAAGATGTAGCTAGTGCTACGACGTACAGAAGCCGACAGGGGCGCATGATTAGGAGCCAAGTGCCGAGCATGTCCTGACCTAATAATCGACTGAAGAATGCAGCGATCGTACAAGCAATTTGCACGTATCTCCATATTCCTACGCAAAAGCGAGCGGCATCTCGGTTTGATGCGATAGGTGGTTAGTACTCGCAAAAGAGGTTATGCGTGCAATATTAAACTGGCATCCGGTGTGCTTTAGGCGCGCACATGATGAGCAAATGCTAATGGCCGCTTTCCGGATATAGAAGGGAGGAAAGGACTTGATGGTCTGTTCTTTTCGGTTGCGATTTATAATTTTTTATTAAAATTTTTAAATTTTAGCTATTTACAATATAAATTATGGAGAGATAGATACTCACTTACGATTTTAGCTGGTACGGATATTGGGCTTTTAACGTGTAGATCGTTTAACTTGTAGACTTCGTCTTGAGAAAATACTCCGTTTAAAAATTAAGTACTATAGTAAAAAATCAAAAGCCGTCAGATTTTAAGATAAAAGAACAGGCCCTCAAGGAGGGGCAAACAGCTGGGAGTAAGACACTCGGACTAGTGATGACCGATGACAAGTTAGTTACACGACACTTGAAATTTATGCATGTTTGGAACTCAGAAGTTTTTTCAGATTTCTGCAATGATTGAATTGTTTCCTGCGAAGTTATTGTAAAGTTCCCACGCTCTTATTATCTCTTCTTTACAACTTTTAGCGCAATGGACAGTCCATCATAAATGATTTCTGCTGTGTGTACGGTCGACAAATGTGCAGCATAACTCTTGTGAATAAACATTTGACTTACATTGATCAGCAATCCCAGTAAAAAAAACCCCCAAGAATTCTGGGTGTTTGGCTGTAACTAGCGTGGATCTTGATGTTCTCTTCTTTGATTAGTACGTGCAAGACTAAAATGTGGATGTTGCAGTCGTACTTTTTCACCTTGATCATTGACCCTGCATTCTTATACTTCTTTGCTCCTCTTTATCCCCTTCTTTCCAATTTTCTTTTGTGAAGTCCTAATGGCACCTAGCGTATTGGTTGCGGCCTACTGGTGGTACCTTGCTTGCATACAGAACTTGTTCTTTAGCGAAAAAGATAGTACGACTTTTATGAGAAAAAAAGAATGAAAGGGGAAAAAAAAAGAGTGACATGACCACAATGCATATTGGACAAAGACCCAATATACGGAGCAAACCCACCACATGAGTTCTGCCTTTTTCTGGACCCAGTAATATAAACGCCGGCACCTGGCACAATGATAGTTGCAACAGCCATTGGGATAACAGTCTTACATCTGTAAAGCCGCATTCATCAACCGCAACATAAGCCATGTGCGCAAGAGAAGAGATCATGAGCCTTCACTATAATAATCTACAAACACATCAAGGAATTACGGTTAACCATGGGGCATGTCAAACCATATCGATCGAATACCTAAAGGATCAAAGGAAACCTATGACAAAATCAGACCTAAAAATACATGCAACACAGCAGCTACAGATTTTTTTTTTCTATTTCAACATAAAAATTACCACAGATATTTTTCTTTTGGGGAAACACAACATAGCATTGTATTTTGTCTCTAACATACCACGAACTTAAATACTAGCTTTCAATGTCAAACATGTTACATCTCATCGTCCTCGGTCGCTTCATCATCCATGGCCGAGCTGTTCTCGTTGCCAAGTTCCACCAGCTTGCTCTTCGATTTTGAGGACTTCCCGTTGGACTTGTTTTTTATTGTTGGTTTTTTGCCCTTTTCAGCCTGCTGCAACTCAAGCCCCTTTACTGACAGCCTCCGCTTCCGCTTTGAGTTTGCAGCTTCCGCTAGCTCTTCAGCAGTAGAATTATCCACTGGCAGAGAAATAAAACCGAGAATGTTGCAAGTTTTTTAGAAAATTAGCACAGCGTAATGATAGTAGATATCCACAAATACCTCAAGCAAATTTGAAAAAGTCAGGTTTTCAAGATTCTATCCCTAACTAGAAGTGCATCGTCATTCATTGCTAATAGTTTCAGCTTACTCTAGTTTGCATATGCTGAGATCTATAGTTTTCTTTGTATACCATGGTTTCCCAACTTGTGTATATAATTCCAATATACCTATACAACACGATGGATTGCACTGCTGTAATTTTGTTTAAATTAAAGCAAAGACCAAATTCCGTATATATCTCATCCTGATGACTGCACTAATTTGTTTTCTTTGTATGGAGATATTCTGCAAGTTTTTTCTAACAACACAAAATGAACCACACTATCGGTAGATTTCAACTTAAATACAAATCACAACTGTGATGACTATATATAAACGGTTGCATAAAATAAGAAACAAGTGAAATGAGATTACAAAAGTCTACAGCTTTACCTTCCAGTGGACTAGATGCTGAAGGAATGGCCTGACCATTCTGTACAGCATCCATTGAGGATGGGGAACCAGAATGATTGCTGTCCTCCAACTTCGATGAGCTTCCGAGGCATTTGTCTGGCTGCTCATTGGGAGCATCATCTGGGGAAGGAATAGCTGGCAAGTAGATGATCTCATCTACTGAATCATCCTCCAAATCACTGAACGTCGAGTTCTTCTCAAATGTCTCAACATCAACATTCGCATTCTCATCTATCACTAATTCTTCAGCCTACAACATAGAAGATTTAGATACAATTGGATGTGAATTTGCATTTTATGAATAACAGTTAAGCAAGTAAAGAATTGCCGTTCACCTTTTCTTCATATGCATTCATGTCAAACTCATCCTCTCGTTCCACATACTCCTCATTTTCTTCTAATTCTATGAAATCAGGAGCAAAAGCACTCCAATTCTCTACATGCTCCTTGGCCCAAATGTATGTTAAGCCTGCTACAGAAACTGAAACAATTGTAGGCTCAACTGGATGCCAAGCAAGATCAATGAGAGCTTCCTTTGGACCTTCAAGGATCTTGACAAGACGCCCTGCTCGGTCCCATATGTACAATCTATGCTCTCCTTTGCTTGCAGAAGCACCAACAATCCACTCGCCATCACCACTGAAACACGGTGCCTTCCACTGTATCTTTGTGATGGCATCTGAGAGTTCACAAGAAAGAACTAGGCATCGTGCACCATTTGCTTTTAGCTTCTCATAGTGACTTTCATAGTCATCATTGTTGTTGCTTATTTTTTCAAGCTCCTTTCCAGAACCTTTAACAGGCAGAACATTCTCATAGACTCTAATGACCCGATCATTAGAATTCGTCAGCAGATATTGGCCATCCCTGCTGAAAGCAATATCCTTAACTACTGTTCCACCTGGGATGGGAATTACCGCATGTACCTGAATGCTTTTTGAATCCACAATTAGTATCTCTCCCTTGGAATTGCCCACATATATCAGATCCCCATGCTTAACAAATGTTGCAGCAGTTGGTGTGAAAGGTGGAGAACCATCCAGAAATTTATTACGGGAATTCGGTGCAGGGGGATTACTGTTATTAGATACAGAAACTGGGAGAACTGTGGTACTTCCGGTGTTTAAATCAACAAGAATGGGTGCAGAAGAGAGAGGACATGCCAAACAAATAGATGGGGTGGATGAACCAGGATGAAGACTAGCATGCAGTGGAGTCTGCTGAAGAGTTATACGGGCAATCTTTTCGCCAGTTACCACATTCCAAAGTGTCAATGACCTGTCAGTAGCAGAGGCAAGCAAACGGTGACCATACTTGGACCAGCAGACACTTGTTATAGGTGCAGTACAATCTTTATCATGAAGTTCTCTTGCAATGCCCCTTGTTTCAAAGTCCCAGATAACGCAGCTACCATTTGCACATCCAGCTGAAAAATTGCAACAGACATCGTCATTGATCACTGGAAACAATTTACTGCAAAGATTTAAAGAGAAAAAGGCAATGCACCAAAAACAATTTCACAGCCAAAAAATATTCTTCACCATCCAAAGATTTAACAGCACATTACATAAATAATGTTTTGTCATCTATATAGATCACGGATACACATACGCATGAATTAGTCTTTTTTTTTAAAAAAAAAGACAAAGATTGCACCAACTTCCTCTGGAAGTAAGAGTTATAAAGTAAACACTAAACAGAGATTCTAGCTTAAAGAATGCACACAGCATTCTCTTTTCACATCACCATGTCATATCATGGCAAATTGGCAATGGTAAATATCAAAATATGTAGAAAGGACCCAAGTATAATTAAGCTCCTATTGTCCACTTTCCATTTGCCCTCATTTCCAGCAGAAGTGGACTACAAAGAAAACTAAAGGCAGATACAAAATACATGGTACATGGGTACTTTAGCACACATCCTGCAACCCCATCCTCTGGATCAAGGATACCCTATCCCCCATGTATGGATGTATATTGTTCTCCTGTAGTGTACATGATACAATAGAGGGTATGTATTGCACTATTAGGAAGGTAAGAGTAAAAGGTTAAACAGATCAGCTAGAGCAAGATCAAAAGTTTCCACTAATTGTGCATAAAAAAAGGGAGTCCTTATAAACATGTTCCATGTGGAAAAGAAAATTATACAAGATCGGTGACATTTTTTATGCATAGTACAGATGGCAGGGGAACCATTAACTGTAAAAGAACGCAGACACTACCACTGGCACAACAGCACCAAGTATGGTAAAATAGACTAATAAAGCTAGGGATGCAAACGGATTGAATACGGACGGATAATGTCTCTATCATATTTTTTTTCATATTTTTTTTCTCGGATGCGGATACGAATACAAATACAAATACGAATAATATCGAATACAGATACGGAGCGAATACAAATCAAAACGAATACGGTCACAAATATTTATTGGAACATGAAAACCCCTTAAACTATACATCCAAAATCAATGAAAATACATAAATAGTTTATCTTGTCAAAATATTAATGAAATATAAACAAGCATAAGTATTTTTATCCATAATAGTCATACCATTGTACATATTTTAAATCTTCAAATGGCAGTTAATTTTTTCTAAAGTCCTAAATAATTATTAATGGATTTCTACCATTCACATGTGACTAATAAATTAATTAAGAAATTAAATTTGCATCAGAATGATTTAAACGGCAGTACATCAATTTAATCGGTACAAATTTTAATCTAACGATAATACTAAATTTATTTTTAATAAACATAAATATTTGCTAGTGGGCTGGTGGCATGAGAGATGAGAGAGGCTGGCTTGGGCTAGGCAATGTTGGGCTGAAATCTCAGATATCCGGATCCGTATTATCCGGATAATCGTATTCGTATTCACCGGATATCAGGCCTACTGTATTCGTATTCGTTTCCGACAAAAAAATCCATATTTGTTTCCGATCCGAGAATTATCCGAAGAAAATCCGGTCCGAAACAATCCGTATCCATTTTCATCCGGATTAGTCGAAAACTATCCGATCCGTTTTCACCCCTAAATAAAGCAGCTAGTGATGAAAAACAATAAGGAAAATTGCTTTATCAAACTAGAAGGAATGCTTTTGATAATTGTTAACAGCTAAAGAAACTTTCAACAGGATGAACTCAACCTAATCATGCACTGCAGTGTAAAAGAAACCAGTGTATTTTATATAAACTAAGAAGATAATTACACAAAACAGTCAATTAAACGTACTTATAGAGGAATAGGCAGAGATAATTACCAGCAAGGAGAGTTCCCCTGCGGTTAAACGCAATGCATTTCATGTTCCCATGCTGCAAGAACTCCTCGATGACCTCGGGAAAATCCCCTTGCAACGGATCTACACCAACACAGAACATAGAACAGATAATTACTTTCAATATCTTACGACTAATCTGCTCACGATTGTTCTTATCATAGAAATCCAAAAACACAAAGCATGTTCCACTATTTCCCAAATAGCACCATCAAAAAGTTCAATTTCCTTCAGAAATAAAATGAAATGTTAAAAGGGCATCAGAAAAATCAGTAAATGTCTAAATGAACACATCAGTAGCAGTAAGGTGGGCCGCTACAAAAGGTCCTCCTAAATGTGAGCCAAATACTTGTAATTGTCTCAGAAGCAATTGTAGCCAATCTCAAAATAGAAACTTTCTAAGATAAGAAACACATAGCACAATGCATTGATTCTGGTAGAAAAGGTGCCAATGTATTCCTAGAATTCAACCAATACCACCAATTTTCTCAAATTCTCCTGCACACACATTAAAGCAACACCCAAGGAGAACAAAATTTACATTTGCAGCTCTTAGCGAAGCGAAACAATCTAAAACCCTCGTTGAAACCCTAGATGTCACTTCATTTCGATGCAAGCAGAATACCGAAACCAACAAAAGTGCTCGCCAGAGAACAAATACTGATGTTACGAGCACTACGCACAATCTAGGGCAAAGCATTGGCTATCAGTGCATTGAAATCCACTCGCCCGTAAGCTAATGCCACCAAAAATGCCGACCTTTCGGTCAAATCACCTAAAAGAGGGGGAAATTAGGGCCGAACAGAGCAGCCCTAATGCGCGCAAATCCACCCTACAAATATAAAATTTCACCTCAAATCAGCGAGAGAATAGCACTAATCGCAAAGCACCCAACAAAGTCCACCCAATCCACTAGAATCATCACGATTCTAATCCAAACCGAAGGAAAACTCACCGACTATATTCATCGCGCCACCGCTCCTCGAGATGCGACTCTATCCACACACAGGGGAAGTTAAGGAACCACCGGAGATCGAACCAAGGAACCCGAGGAGAGCACGCCGCTTGAGCAATCGAGGCGAGGACGACGGAAGCGCGTGCCCCTAAAGCCCTAGAAAAAACTCTCGGCCGAATTTTTTCTATTTTAGCTCTTTTTTTGAAAAATACTCACATTTACACCTGGTAGTTTTAATTTCGTTTTTGGACCCAGGGGGTCGGAGCCGTGACCCACGGCGCCGAGGTAACACGTCTCGGCGCCGTGGTCCATGGCTCCGAGGTCGCAGGCCCACTCCAGCCTGGTGGCCTGCGTGGCGCTGACGTGGCAGCACCTCGGCGCCGTAGATCGTGGCTCCGAGCTCGGAGCCGTGGGTCGTGGCGCCGACCTCGGAGCCGTGAGTCGTGGCGCTGACCTCGGAGCCGTGGGTCGTGGCGCCGAGCTGCCTGCCACGTCTGGAGACACTCGGCGTCTAGGGTTTGCACCGATCAGGCTTTACGTTGTCGCAAAAAGAATTACTAGTTGTATTTTTTATTTTGATTATTTAATTATAGTAATATTATGTAATATATTTATTTAATTTTAGTAATATTATGTAATATATTTATTTATTTATAGAGAAAAAATACGACATATGTTTTGAAAATTCGTTATGTTGCAGATGATACATGTAGGAAATTTGTTGTAGATTTTTTTAAAATATTATGGTACGTTGGTAATGGTTTTTGAAACATAAAATTTTGATGTGGAGTACAATTTAATGAAAATTTTTTTGAGCACAAATGTGATATGAACAATTAGACGAAATGAACGAAAGTGATATTGAACACGTGGGAATGAGTGCAAGAACTGTAATGATTATAAGTTTTGTTAATTTTGTAGTTGTGAATTACAAAACAATCTGATAAAATTGTAAAACAAGTTTATGTTGATTGGCTCGTTGTAGATGCATAAAAAAATATGGTAATTTTTTTAGGAACGATTGTGCGTAGAACGGTCGATATATAAAATGGTAAGTGACTTTTAAGGTTTGGTATGTTTTAAGGGTTTGCAATTCCCGTGGTTTTTGCAAGGTTTGCTAATTTTGTAGTTGTAATATGGGAACGAATCTGATGAAGTCGTAATAAAAGTTTATGTTCATTGCAAGTTGGACATGCAAACCAAATTATGCTAAATTTTTTTGCCGAAGGATTGAGCGTAGAAATATCGATGCATATAGTGGTAAGTGATATTTTCGAAGGTTAGTGATATTTTGACATGGCAGGCATGTGGCATGTGTGCAACTCTGTACTTCTAATGTTCAGAATTCCACCACTAGTCCTAACATGCATGCCTTAGGGAAAATAACTTGCTGGGTCTATTACATTTTGTCTACTGGGTGTAGCGTGGTTGTTTCCCCTTTTTGTCACGCCCTGAAGATGGCTCCGCTGCATCCTTCTTCCTGTCACTCTTGGTCTTGAGAGCTGCCTCCCGAGCTTGAAGCTCCTCCTCCTGACGCTTGATGGCAGCTTCACGCAGACTTAACTGCTCCCGCCTCCTTTGCAGCTCATCCTCCTTGCCTTTCAGACGGATTTGGTCCACCCTCACGCGGCGCTCTTGCTCAAGCCGCATCTGTCGTTCCACCTCGCGAGCCTGAGTCATCTTGACAAAGTATTGTGCTTTGTTTTCCACCTCCACTGCCCGGTTATCTGGCCATGCCGGCGACACCCGATCCACCCATTCGATGAACCTGCAAGCCTATGTGTGGCGTGGTAGATGTCATCGATCAAGTTGAAAAAAGATAACGAGAAACAAATGATTTAGTTGTGGTCGTTACCACGAAGTCGTCATCCAGGTCAGGACATTTGAAGAACCTACGGCCGTATTTGGCTCGTTGTACTCGATCAGTCCAGACTCCCAACATCGTCCTAAAGCCGCAATGGCACTTCAGGCGCTCATGCCACTCCGGCACTCCAAATGGGTCGGACCTCCAGGAAGACATTGTTGTGTAGTAGTATTGTGATGCCTTGAGGAGGAGATGTGGTATGGAAGACATAGGAGGGAGGCCTTTATGTAGGCAGGTTATCTGGTGCAGTGGGCATAGTCCATGGAGAGGATCTTTTCGCTTTTCCTGGATTCCAGTGTAGCAATAAATGACCCTATGTAGGCTTTTCAGAGACTATAGTCTCGTAATAAATTCATAGTTCGTAGCCTTTTCAGAGATTGGACCATTCAAAGCCTAGAAGGCTAAAGACCTACGCCCCTATATGTGTACAGGCCTACAGGCCTACTCCTGTAAAGGCTAAAGACCTACGCCCTATATGTGTACAGTCTAAAGGCCTACTCCGTCACTGCGCAAAGCTGGCATATGCTGCCCCGTTTTCTCATGTCACTGAGCAAAGCTGCCCTCTTTTGTCATCTCACTGAGCAAAAGCTGACCTCTTGTGTCATGTCCCTGAGCAAAGCTGGGGCGTGTTGTCATGTCCCTGAGCAAAAGCCTCTTTTTTTAGTGGTCACTACATTAAGCTGCCCCGTTTTGCTATAAGTAGCAGGGTTGGAGTCCCATGACATTGTGAATAGAACAAAATAGTACCCTCTCTTTCGTGGTGAAACATAACATGTCTGAAGTCGAGGGGCCAGTGGGATTTGGGTCACCGAAGGACGACATTCCCTTAGAAACGAGGGATATGTTCGGTCCGCAGTACCGATTGATACCAAGCCGGCGTGCTCAACCACCGTGGCCGAAATGCAGACACAATGAGTACGCGGTCGTCCAGATCTTGGATTCCCTGAACGATGGCGGGCGACGTTTCTTCCGATGCTCACGCTCCGGGGTACAAATTAGTAATGTTACATTTTTTATTGCTTATGGACTCTCGAAGTTTACCGTCATTTTTTGTGCAGATGGCCAAATGCGACTTCTCCCACTGGATCGACCCTCCTCACGAACGGTATGTTGATCGTTATGTGGATACATTATGGGCTCGAATATGGGACTTGGAGTACCGAATGGAGAGTCTCACTGAGGAGAACAACGACCTCCGCGAACAGATGCAACGCGAGAGGTGCAACGAGGAGGTCGTGAATATAGGAAGCTCTTATGATCCCACATGTTGCTGCGCGAACCTGAGCTGCATATGTGCATGCCACTACCACGATGGACAACCACGTCCGAGGCGACCCCCTCAGCATTTCTCCATGTGGGTGCCACGAGGCTCGTTTGGCATGTAGGTAAGAAGGTGTATGGTTGTGTTGTGTTTTAGTTGTTGTGTTCGTTGGTGTGTTGATGGCTGTAGTACTTGGTTGTGTTGTCATTTTTTGGTACCCTCCATGTTTACCGTCGTTGCTGTCGTTTGCAGGAAACAGTTCGTAGGCTTTTTCAGGAAGCATAAATTCATAAGCAAAAAATTCATAGTTCGTATCATTTGCAGTCGTTTGCAGTAAACATAAATTCATTGCAGGAATTATAGAACAACAAAGTACAGACTACGGATTCGTACACAAATATCACATGAATATAACATATACACATATATACAAACAAGTAGCTCATTACAACACGACCCACAAGCCTACACATAAATATCACTGCCTCCTAGCCTTACCCTTACCAAGGGCGTCGGTGCCTGGAGTGTAACGGCTAGGCTCGCGGCGGCGTCTGCGTGGTACAGGCTGTGAAGGCTGAGTCTCGGAGCGCCTACGAGCTGAGACGGGCCTATCTCATCGTAAGTCTGCTGCTCCACCTCGTCGTCGTCCTCACCCCCCTCGTCAGGGAAAGTGTCGCTCATGGGGGATGAGCTCTGTCCCAATCGGTGAGGCAGTGGATGTACATCCACGACGCGTTGTCCCCCGTGCCGTCGGGGAAGAGAACGCAGGCAAACAAGTGCAGTATCCATGCCCTGCAATTACATGTAAAATGGTATTAAATAAAACTATGTCAATTTTAGCAAAAAGCTCGATTAGACGACGAGTTGGCTCGATATCCACCCCTACCTGCAGTAGTAGGCAACTGTCTGCTCGTCCGCGTGTGCAGGACACTCTGCGAAAGTCTGCTGGAGCCATGTGATCAGAATTCCAGAAGTGCGATGGACTGCCTCAGCAGGAAGCTCTGTCCCGAGGAAGGCCTCTACTCGGGCTCTCCAACCAGCAGGCACGCACGGTCCGATCACTGGACGGCCGTGAATGGCGACACCAAGTATCTTCTGAGTGTCCTGGAGCGTAATAGTCATCTCACCGAAAGGGATGTGGAAGCTGTGAGTCTCCGGCCTCCACCTACACGATACGCGGGGAGGGAAGGCGCGCGGGCGGCCGCGGCGGGGAGGTCGTCGGACGGGCGCCCGAGGCTGTCGACGAGGGGAGCCGGGCGGCCGCGGCGGGGAGGACGCGCGTGCGGGGAGGGGAGGCGCACGGGCGGCCGCGGCGGGGAGGTCGTCGGACGGGCGCCCGAGGCGGTCGAGGAGGGGAGCCGGGCGGCCGTGCGGGGAGGGGAGGCGCGCGGGCGGCCGCAGCGGGGACGCAGGCGGACGGGCGGGGAGGGGAGCGGAGGCGGCGGGGAGGCGGGACAGAGTGAAATGAACGAACGGCCGCGTGTTCGGTGCCCTGTTCAGAAGTCGCATGCTCAGCGCCAAGATCCACGGCGCCGAGCTCGGCGCCACGATTCACGGCTCCGACCTCGGAGCCACGATCCACGGCGCCGAGGTCCTGCCACATCGGCGCCACGCAGGCCGGTACGCTGGCGCGGGCCTGGCACCTCGGAGCTGTGGTCCACGGCGCCGAGACGTGTTACCTCGGCGCCGTGGGTCACGGCGCCGACCCCTTGGGTCCAAAAACGGAATTAAAACCACCAGGGGTCTAAATGTGAATATTTTTCAAAAAAAGGGCTTAAATAGAAAAAATTCGGAACTCTCGGGATGGAAGAGTGAGGGAGAGAAGGGCCACGAGATAGAAGTATTTATAAATTTTGGTTTTACATAAATACTTGTACGAATAAACTAAATATCAATAAACTATTTCAAATGGATTATCCTGATAAATCGTTTTGAAACGGTGACGAAGAAATTGTTCTGTTTGTTTAAGAGAAGTCATAAATTATAAGATGTAAAAAATAGGTCATAACAGTGTTTTTTTCTTTTTTCTTTTGAATTGAATACATCAAAAAAGCTAATAGTGGTTATAATGCCATTTCAACCAAAAGCTACAGCACTTTTGAACATAGTCACTTCAATTGGATTTGCGACAAATCGCATTCATGGCGTGGATTCGCAACTAACAAGCCACATATCAGTTTTAAGCTTTAGCATCTTTTATCTCCAGTGTACTCTTCCAGCATCACGGGCGGTGGATCTGGTGGTCAATGGCGGTCGACAACGAGGTTGTGCTCAATATGGCTTTTTTAGGATGGCTTATGGCTGAAAAGCATTGTAGCTGGCTGAAAAAACACTGTAGCTGACAAAGGCTTATTTAGCATAATTAAATTTAAAAAATTAAAAATAGAAAAAACATATTAGCCCATCACGTATAATGCAAACAAATACGGGAAAAAAGAACCAGCAAAAAAGCTCAAAAAGTCAAAAGTTCAGAAAAAGATGAAATTTATGAATAGTGAAAAATAAGCCAGAAGCTGAAGCCGAAACGAGCGGGACCTGAAGCTGATGTGGCATTGCTGTGCTGGTGGCAGAGGGGGAGGAAGAGAAGAGAAGATCACCAGTGGGGTGTGATAGTGATGGCAGAGCTCACAAACGGTCCTGAGGATGTTCTGTGCGGTGTTCAATGGCCATGGCTGTCGATGATAGTGGTGTATCCGACAAGATCGTAGTGGCATGCTTCGAGATCTTAAGTGTGGCTCCTCCATCGCATAACGTTCCATCAGTGAGCCCTACCCTATTCGATCCCTCTAAGATTTGGCAATTCTTTCTAGCCCTTCAGTAAACCCGAATATGTTCTTCAATCTGAGCCTCAGTTAGATCATTGATGGAGTCATCTTTAGAGTGGTCGGATTGGGAGTTTGATTCTGTAGACACTTCCTGAAAGAACACTTGTTTCTGCTGAAAATGGTGCAAGTAGAAGCTGTGGTACGAGTGAGTGTTGGGTTTTGGTGGAGCGGAGTTTCTTCCTTTATTTGTAACTGGTAGTTCACAATGGTTAGTTTACAACGGCTAGTTGTCTTTATCAAATGTTTTTTTTATCAGAACTGTGACCTTTTTTATTTCAACGGCTATTTGTCTTATAAAATGTTTGAATTACCAAAATTTTTACTTTTTTTATTTCCACCCTTGGAATCATTATTATGCATTTTTGAATCTTTTTTGTCCAGCATAGTTCGAATATTGGAGATGTTCCTTATGATATTCTAGTTGTGGATTTGATTATTTATGCTTCCAATTGGATAACTGTTACACATTATTGGTCATGCTTTATTAATTAAAAATACAGTTAGAATTATTCTTGATTTCTTGCCTTAAGAGAGGGCAAGGTTTGTGGTTGTGATAGCAAAAGTACACCGGACTGCGCCACAAACAAAGACGGTGTAGGAGGCAACAAGGCACTTACAACACGGAAGGAGTTGTAGCGGCACAAAGGAAGAAGTGGGATGGCAGTGCACGGGCTAGTGGTAAGCCAGCGGCTACGGTACTGATTTGGAAGGGGGTAAGAAGGAATTATTATATTACATAACTGGGAGCGAGCAAATGCACACCACGACGTAGGTCCAATAACCTAAAAGTCAAATTATTTTTGGAAGAAAATTAATCAAGTGTTGCGTAGACAACCTCGTATGTCAAATACAATTTCCACCGTCGGTTCAAGATTTGAAACCCCCACCTCGCTCTTTTCTTCTTATATCCTTTATCCAAGCTAACTCATCATTCATCCAATCTCATTGATAATTACTTCTTAGACAACTTGATGAAGCTTAACAACAATTTTAAATTAGTGATATTCTTCAAAAAGGTTTGTAGTATTCAATTCCCTCAATGTTTTTTATGCAAGATTTGAATTTCATTTTGACTCGGTATGTGGTATAAGCAGTACTGAGTACAAATCATAGCTCATGAAACAATGCTCTTACTTGCAAACTCGTACAAAGTGAACAGGATTACAAGTAATGACATTGGGCCATTGCAAATCTATATCGCCAGTATTTTTTTCTTCTCACTATAATGGCATTTGGTTCTCTCAGATGAAATGAAAGCATCACACAACTAGTCGGTTTCGTTTAGTTTAAATCTAGTGTGATTACCAATTTTTGCATTTGTATATCAACTTGTTTGTTGTGCATTCACTATAACCCACGTGCCCCATGACCGCGGTGGTAGGGGTTGCGTCGGGGGGTGCTTCCAGGCGCTGTTATACATGTGCGATCACCGGCGTGTTGGTGTCTTGTGCGCGCTCCCTAGCTACGCTTTCACAGAGGGCCACGATAGAAGAGTAATCGCAAGTGAGGTGGCCTCTGCGGTCATGTACCTTGCACCAAAGTCCTTGTTGACACCCATCCTCACAACCTCGCCCCCTTTCACGCCCGTGGCCCCTTCGGCCATGGCCGCGATCCTAGGGGCGTTGCTCTCCTCGGCTCCTTCAATGCCGAAAACATATTTGGAGCGAGTCATCCTCCGCTGCTTGCGGTTAAGTCCTCCTTCGGGGCTGCGAGGGTGGACTTAGCTTTAGGGGTGGTCGGTGCACCTCCGTCTCGCGTCACTTCGCATCTTCTTTTGCCCTAGCAAAGGGTTTGGCCATTGACTTTATGGGTTTTTGCACGTTGTATTCGGCGAGTGGGCCTTTCTGGAGACCTCAGATGGTCATATTAATGATAGTTGTGTCATTGACGTCTTTCACCTGGCTGCGGACCTTCATGAAGTGCTAGAAGTAGGCCCGCAGCTTCTCCCCCCCTCTCATGCCTGGCCGGAAAGAGCTGGTCGACGTCGACTCGCTCTACATAGTTGCCTTGAAAATTGATGTGTATGAGATTGTGAATTTGTTCCCACGCCTATATGGAGCCATGGGTGATGGTGAAAACCAGGAGAATGCCACCTCCTGGAGAGCGAGGGACAACCCCTTTGCCTTTGTTGGTTCGTCCCCCCTGCTGCCTCGATGGCCGTCTCATAGACGCGTAGAACTCGCGGGGGTCTGTGTCGCCCTTGTACGGCTCTATAGTAGGCATTTTGAAGTCCCCCCGCTAGGCACTCTATTGCAATCGTGCTAAGAGGGGGCTCTAGGTCCACCCACCGAGAGGAGTTGTGGGCTCCAGCGTGGGCCCGGCAACCCTCCGTGCCTTTCGCCGATGCCCCTACTACTACCACAGTAGGTGCCAACGGGCTTTGACTTTCCTGCATCTCGCGCATGGCTCTCCACAAGTCCACCAATTCTTATCGCAGCATCCCACAGATCGCCTCAAGGGCACCTTTCCCCGCATTCATTGTAGGAGAGACGATGCACTCCACCCCTTGCGTGGTGATGACTGTAATACCCCAAATTGCATAAAGGAAAACATTAGAGGTAAATAAAGGGGAGAGTATAGTTTTGCCGTCAGACCCATCGATTTTTAGGGTATCGATTTAGTGTCGCTCGCAGAGGTTCCCAGACCACCCCAGGGGCAGTCGGCACCGTCTAGAGAGCCGAGTAGCGCCCTCAGAGGTTCCCTGACCGCCTAGGGGTAGTCGGCATCATCTCGCGACATGAGTTTTCTTCATCCGGCAAATTCCAACCTTACCGTTTACCGACTTACCGTTGCAGTAAAGGAAATCCCAAAGCTAGCTCAGTATCAGACCAAAATGCCCCTGAGCAATCAATTGTATGGGAAAGGAAGGGAAGGGCATACCAGTCATTTCAGTGCAAAGGGCAGCCCAACCCTGCCTTATAAAGCCAATGCACCGTATCAAGCCTCATCTCCTCAACTCTTTCAGTTAGGATAAGAACGAAGCCAGTAGAGCACACTCCACTCCTCACGGCCAAACCCAGAAAACCAAGTTCCTTCATCAACCAAGATTAAGCCAGCCAAATAAGAGCCTAAGGAGAGGAGCGTGAAGACGAAGGAGTCAAGCGACGGCCATCGACATGGAGCCCGAAGGAGAGGGAGCTCAGAAGGCTTGAACGTGAGGACGGCGCCTACGACGATCAAGGACGTCGGCGATCTCCGAGCGCGCGCCAAGCCATCACTGAGTATGTCCATCCCCCAACCCCATGGCACCACACGAACACAGAGAGAAAAAGTCGGGGTGGCGCTCGGTGGCCATGGCTATGACCATGGTCGGCCGGAGCAGCCACCTTGGATGGCGAGCCAGAGGGATGAACGGGAGGCATGGCACCGGCCGGCTTTGAGCCGCGGCCGGTGAGCCCGAGGAGGCCCGTACCGAGGGGAGCCCGGGGTGGCCGGCACCGCCGACTATCGGCGCTAGCCAGGGCCAGACCCGAGGCAAGGGGGCGCGGAGAGGAGCAGAGCCGCAGAGGGGTTGGAGGGGAAGCACCGCCGACGTCGTGGGGACGGCCGACCGGCCCGGCCGGCTTGGGAGGAGCCGCCGGTGGCGCTCCGGATCCACGGGCCGAGGCCCTTCGTGCCGCTAGCCACCGAGAGGAAGAGAGGGGAGGCGAGTGGAGGGGGCCGACGAGCTGTGCCGCCGGCGAGCCGTCTCGTCGCCGCGGCCGGCCGCGTGCCGCCGCGCAGCAGGGGAGGTCGCCCGCGCGCGAGAGGGGAGGAAAGTAGAGGGGGCGGCAGGAGGAGCCGCCGGCGGTGAGGAGGTCGCCGGCCGGCCCTGCGCCGCCGCGCCGCCCCTGGGGAGGCCGGCGGGAGGAGAGGCCCGTTCGGCCAGGTGGGGTATGGAGAGAGAGAGAGCCAGGTGAGGTGGGGAGAAAAGAAAGGGAAGGGAAGGAAAAGGAAAAAAAGGCCAGTTCGGCCGCAAGGAATGAAGGAAATAGGAGAAAAAAAGGGAAAAGAAGAGAAAAGAGAAGAAAAGAAAAGAAAAGAGGAGAAAAAAAGAAAAAAAGGGGGTTTGGCGCCTGCGTGTCGGGACCTTGACTCCGTACATTCTACGCTCGAGTCGAGTCAGCGCGTAGGATCGTTGATATTTATTTAAGCTCTGGATTTTTGTTTTGCCGTTGAGTCGGGGTAACATGTACGCAGGTGGAGTTCCCGGGTCGGAGCCGTCCACGCGACATCCCCGAGGTTAACCAGGCAAGTGCATTGTAAAGCGGTAAATTCGGGTAGTGATTTCGGTTAAATTGAATGTTGATGCACTGATTACCCTGTTGGGGGTCAATTTAATATTTCCGAAATCTGTTTTCCTTACCAAGTTGGGGTAAGTTAAATATTTTCGGAATGCATACTGAGAAATGCTGCATGGTAAATGTTGAGACATGTCATGTTGATATGCGTAGTCGGAGAACTTGCATTGCATGCATGTCATGAAAAGAGATAGCATTGGTCCACGTTGAGTGGACGCTCCACGGGAGTGGAGTTGAGGTCCCCGTATGAGAATTACGGGCTACTGAGGTCCCCGTATGAAACAGGACGGGCTTGAGGTCCCCGCATGAAATAGGGCGGGCCTGGGTGAGCATCGACGGGTGCTCACTCTGCTATACCGGTATAGGCTAAAGAGTTGAGAAAGAAATGCATGAGCATGTGCATGTGCATGATGGATAGTTCATCGGAACGTAAAGTGGTTAAATGGAAAAGTGGATAATGAGACTGGAATGATTATGGTCTAATGAATGTACCTGTTATTTGCTGTTTTGCTTTGTGCTTGCTGAGTCGGTGGACTCAGCCTTGCTTTGTTGATGTTTTTTAGGTGACCGTTGAAGACGTCAGGCGGGCGGGATTAGCACATGAATGATCAGCACAAACCAGTAGCACTTTTGGATCACCTTTTGTTATTGTACTTTAGCTTTACTAAGCTAGAGTATCCACTAGAAATGCTATGATGTAACTGAACGCAGAAATAAATAAATTTGTGTTGGTTTTAAATTCTCCTGTGTTGATGAAATGGTAAGAGTTGCAGAGGTGGTAGCATCTTGGCCCAGAGAGTGGGCGGGGTGTTACAGTTGGTATCAGAGCGGGCGTTAGGTCCGTGGAAATAAAATTTGACAATTTAGCGTGGTTATTCAACTAAAAATTTGACTTAGGCCTAAATAAAAAAATAGATAAGTAAATAAAATTAAAATTTGACACACTGGTGCACCATAGGTTGGGAATGGGTCTTGCAATGTATTTACGTTTCGTTAGCGTTGATACTAATTCGTGCCGTGAAATAAATGTTTATTTGGCTGTCTGTCGTGAACAGATATGCCGAGGGGTAGAGGTCGTGGACGTGGCCGTGGAAGCCGGGGCCGTGGCCGTGGCCGTGGTCATGCCCAAGCGGAGCCACCGCTAGAGGTTCAGCAGGAGGCATCTGATGCCGAGGTTGCCTCTGCTGAACATTCTGTAGCTAGAGATTCGGCAAGGTCTTCAGCCTTGCTGCAGGAGTTCATAGAGGAAGTCCGTGCGCTTCGTCGACAACCGCAAGCAGCCGCTGCTGCGGCTGTACCCGCTGTTGCCCCTGTTGCCGTTCCGGTTGTACAGGAGGCAAGGATGGGCCTTCGTGAGTGGTTGGCCCTGCGACTAGACTCCTTTGATGGTTCGGGCACACCAGTCCAGGCTGCGGATTGGTTGCGCTACATGGAGAGGCAGTTTGAAGCCCTTGAGATGAGCTCTCAGTTGAAAGCTCGCTTTGTGGCTTTCCAATTGAAGGGTCAGGCGGACAACTGGTGGGAAGGGGTTCTTTCAGCCAGGACTCCTGCCCAGGGTCCCGCTACATGGGAAGTCTTCAAAGAACAGTTTAAGGCGAAGTATTACCCAGATTCTTTTGTGGAAAGTATGGAGGTCGCTCTGTCAACCTTCGTACAGGGAAAGATGACCGTGGCTGAGTACAAGGCAGCATTCAACAACCTGATCCGCTTCGTGCCATCGGTCGCGAATAACGACCTTGAGAAGGCCAAAAGGTTCCGCCGAGGGCTCAACTCTGAGTTTCGGCATGTGATGGGAGCTACTGCACCGCGCGACTTTAGGTCCGTGGTGGAGCAGGCCAGAGGGATGGAGCTGGAGATGCAGCTCACTAAAGGGATGCAACCCTCTGGTGGTCCGAGCGCTTCTGGTGGTGACCAGAAGAGGAGCTACACTGAAGGGGGTGGGTCGTCGCAGCGGCCCGCTCCCAAGAAGTCCAAGTGGGGCCAGCGTCCCCCACAATCGTCCAAGTCCAAGACTTCGAGGCTGTCTTCTTCAGCGCCTCGTTCTTCATCGGCGACTCCAGCCTTGCGTCCTGTTCCAGGGCAAGGCATGATCTGTTTCAAGTGCGGTGAGGGGCACCGTGCTGCTGAGTGTTCCTGGACGGGGAACTGTCGGCATTGTGGCTTGGCGGGCCACAAGATGTCAGTTTGCCGTCAGAATCCTACCAGCATCATCAAGTGGGAGCCAGTATCTTCATCTTCGTCGAATTCTACACCGCAGGGTTCAGTCCAGATGATGGCAGCTGCCCCTGTGCTGCAGCCTCCTTTATCTTGTGCTCCACCTGCCGGGTATTATTGGCATCCTGCACCGACTCCTCCATTTCAGCATGCTACATCACCTCCAGTTCCGTTGCCGCCACAGCAGAGCGTTGGGGCTCTTGTCGCTCCGACACCACCCGGAGTCTACTCACTGCCTGCTGCTGAGTCCGCGAGTCGACCTGACGTGGTGACAGGTACCCTGCTAGTGGACTCATGTGAAGCCCTTGTTCTTTTCGATTCCGGTGCTACTTATTCTTTTGTGTCTCGGGAGTTTGTTGGAAAGGCCAAATTGAGTGTCCAACAAATTTCTCAATCAGTTGTGGTTAGTACCCCGAGAGGTATCCTAGCGAGCTCTACAGTATGCCCTGGCTGTGTGGTTGCAATAGATGGCGAGGAATTTGTTGCCAACCTCATGGTTATTCAGTTAGAGCCATTTGATGTTATCCTTGGCATGGATTGGTTGCATCACTATCAAGCCGTAATTTCCTGCTTTTGGAGGACAGTCACTTTGCAAGCTCCTTCGGGGAAGGAGATAATCTTTCAGGGGAATGCACCCACGTGTTCCCTTTTTGTGTTGGCCAGCCTGTTCCCTGGTCGACGTACAATGAAGTCTGGGTTATTTCTAGCCCTTACGGAGAAGCCAAGTGCGCAGTTGCACATTGAGGATATCCCTGTGGTGCGTGAGTATCCCGATGTGTTTCCTGAAGAGCTTCCGGGTATGCCACCCAAGAGAGATGTGGAGTTCAGAATTGATCTTGTTCCTGGTACAAGACCTATCTCCATGTCTCCCTACCGTTTGGCACGACCATTGCAAGAGGAGTTGAAAAAGCAGTTGGACGAGTTGCTGTCCAAAGGCATGATTCGTCGCAGTGTGTCACCTTGGGGAGCCCCTGTCCTATTCACCGAGAAGAAGGATGGGAGTTGGCGCATGTGTATAGATTATCGTGCTCTCAATCAGGTGACCATCAAGAATAAATACCCATTGCCTCGCATCGAGGACCTGTTTGATCAACTGAAAGGAGCCAAGGTGTTCTCAAAAATTGATCTGCAGTCTGGGTATAATCAAATCCGAGTGCGCGAGCAAGATATTGAAAAGACAGCTTTCTCCACAAGATATGGGCACTATGAGTTTACAGTTATGTCTTTTGGACTGACAAATGCCCCTGCTATCTTCATGGAGACGATGAACAATATGCTACACAAGTATTTGGATGACTTTGTAGTGGTGTTCATCGATGATATCTTGATTTATTCCAAGACGGAGGAAGAGCATGAGCAGCATCTGAGACTCGTGCTTGAAACTCTGAGGAAGAATCAGTTCTTTGCCAAGTTGACGAAGTGCGAGTTTTGGATTTCTGAAGTGAGCTTCCTGGGACATGTAATTAACCAGGAAGGCGTTTCAGTTGATCCAAGCAAGATTTCCACTGTCGTGGAGTGGAAGAGGCCATCTAGTGTTAAAGAAGTGAGGAGTTTTCTTGGCCTAGCTGGTTATTACCGGCGTTTCGTGAAAGACTTCTCTCTCATTGCCAAGCCAATGTCTCAACTCACACGGAAAGGTGTGAAATTCCAGTGGACCGATGAATGTGAGCGCAACTTTAAAACTCTGAAAGAGAAGTTGGTAACTGCTCCTGTTCTCACACTTCCTGAGCCGGGGAAGCGTTTCACGGTCTACTCGGATGCATCTCGAGTGGGTCTGGGTTGCGTGCTTATGCAAGACAATAAAGTGATCGCGTATGCTTCGCGACAGTTGAAGAAGCATGAGCAGAATTACCCTACCCATGATTTAGAGCTTGCCGCAGTGGTTTTCGCTCTAAAAATTTGGAGGCATCATTTGTATGGAGAGTCTTGTGATATTTTCACTGACCACAAAAGCCTCAAATACATTTTCACTCAGAAGGAGCTGAATTTGAGGCAGCGGAGGTGGTTGGAGTTGATTAAAGATTACGATCTTACCCTTCAGTACCATCCGGGCAAAGCAAATGTGGTTGCTGATGCCCTTAGTCGCAAGATGACACCCTCCACTCTGTATTGTCTCGTTGCTGACTTTGAACGGATGAGAATTTCTTATTGTTTTGCTGGCACAGCACAGGCTGAGATGCAGCTGTCGCTGGAATCAGCAATCCCAGAGCGAGTAAAAGAGGCGCAACAGCATGATCGATTGCTACAGCAAGTGAGAAAGCGGCTTGATGAAGGAAAGACGGGGGATTTCAGCCTTGATGAGTCAGGCGCATTGCGGTTTAAAGGCCGCCTTTGCGTGCCGCAGAAGGCTCAGGTCAAGGATGATATTTTGAGAGAGGCTCATCGTACCCCGTACACGGTGCATCCTGGTGAGACCAAGATGTATCGTGATCTCAAAAAGAACTTCTGGTGGAAGAGGATGAAAGTGGATATCGCCAAGTATGTGGCATCTTGCGGGGTTTGCCAGCAAGTAAAGGCTGAGCACAAGCGCCCCGCTGGGCTATTGCAGCCTTTGGAGGTTCCTCAGTGGCCATGGGATGATATCACCATGGATTTCGTAGTCGGCTTACCTCGTACCCAGCGAGGTAAGGATGCGATATGGGTAGTGGTGGACCGGTTCAGTAAGTCCGCGCACTTCATCCCCATTCGCACCACGAACTCAGCAAGTGAGTTGGCACCCATATATGTGCGAGAAATAGTGAGGTTGCATGGTGTGCCTAAGACCATAGTTTCGGACAGAGACGCCAAGTTTGTCTCCAAGTTTTGGGAGAGCTTACAGGGCGCTCTGGGTACGAAACTCCAGTTCAGCACTGCTTTCCACCCACAGACAGATGGACAGTCTGAGCGCACTATTCAGACACTAGAGGACATGTTGAGGTCCTGTGTTCTGTCCTGGAAGGGTAGCTGGGAGGATCATTTGGCACTCGCGGAGTTTGCCTATAACAACAGCTACCACTCCAGTGTTCGAGCAGCGCCGTTCGAGGTTTTGTATGGGCGAAAATGTAGATCGCCACTGTGTTGGGATGCAGTGGGCGAGAAGGCTGTTTTGGGGCCAGATTGGGTCCAACAAACAGTAGAGCGAGTGGCAGAGATTAGACAGAATCTGCTAGCTGCCCAGAGTAGGCAGAAGAGCTATGCAGATGACAGAAGGCGAGAACTAGAGTTCAAAGTGGGGGATCAGGTGCTCCTGAGAGTATCTCCCACTAAAGGCATAGTACGATTTGGTACCAAAGGGAAGCTTAGCCCGAGGTACATTGGGCCATTTCTAATTCGGGAACGGATTGGAAAGTTGGCATATCATTTGGATCTCCCTGACTCCATGCGAGGAGTGCATGATGTGTTTCATGTGTCAATGTTGAGAAAGTATTTGCGAGATCTAGAGCATGAGACTGTGTTAGAACCGGTGTCTATAAAACAAGATCTCACCTTCGAGTCCCGTCCAGTTCGGATTCTGGAGGAATCAGAGAAGGTGTTGAGGCATAAAACGATAAAGTATGTTAAAGTGCTTGGGACACATCAGTCTGAGCGAGAAGCAACATGGGAGTTGGAATCTCGCATGCGCAAGAAGTACCCGGACTTGTTCTCCATGGGTACGAGTTAATGTTATGTTAAGTGCAGTTTATTACATTTTTGTTCATTTGTGCATATTGTCGAATGCCAGAATTCGGGGTCGAATTCTGTTAAGGGGGGTAGAATGTAATACCCCAAATTGCATAAAGGGAAACATTAGAGGTAAATAAAGGGGAGAGTATAGTTTTGCCGTTAGACCCATCGATTTTTAGGGTATCGATTTAGTGTCGCTCGCAGAGGTTCCCAGACCACCCCAGGGGCAGTCGGCACCGTCTAGAGAGCCGAGTAGCGCCCTCAGAGGTTCCCTGACCGCCTAGGGGTAGTCGGCATCATCTCGCGACATGGGTTTTCTTCATCCGGCAAATTCCAACCTTACCGTTTACCGACTTACCGTTGCAGTAAAGGAAATCCCAAAGCTAGCTCAGTATCAGACCAAAATGCCCCTGAGCAATCAATTGTATGGGAAAGGAAGGGAAGGGCATGCCAGTCATTTCAGTGCAAAGGGCAGCCCAACCCTGCCTTATAAAGCCAATGCACCGTATCAAGCCTCATCTCCTCAACTCTTTCAGTTAGGATAAGAACGAAGCCAGTAGAGCACACTCCACTCCTCACGGCCAAACCCAGAAAACCAAGTTCCTTCATCAACCAAGATTAAGCCAGCCAAATAAGAGCCTAAGGAGAGGAGCGTGAAGACGAAGGAGTCAAGCGACGGCCATCGACATGGAGCCCGAAGGAGAGGGAGCTCAGAAGGCTTGAACGTGAGGACGGCGCCTACGACGATCAAGGACGTCGGCGATCTCCGAGCGCGCGCCAAGCCATCACTGAGTATGTCCATCCCCCAACCCCATGGCACCACACGAACACAGAGAGAAAAAGTCGGGGTGGCGCTCGGTGGCCATGGCTATGACCATGGTCGGCCGGAGCAGCCACCTTGGATGGCGAGCCAGAGGGATGAACGGGAGGCATGGCACCGGCCGGCTTTGAGCCGCGGCCGGTGAGCCCGAGGAGGCCCGTACCGAGGGGAGCCCGGGGTGGCCGGCACCGCCGACTATCGGCGCTAGCCAGGGCCAGACCCGAGGCAAGGGGGCGCGGAGAGGAGCAGAGCCGCAGAGGGGTTGGAGGGGAAGCACCGCCGACGTCGTGGGGACGGCCGACCGGCCCGGCCGGCTTGGGAGGAGCCGCCGGTGGCGCTCCGGATCCACGGGCCGAGGCCCTTCGTGCCGCTAGCCACCGAGAGGAAGAGAGGGGAGGCGAGTGGAGGGGGCCGACGAGCTGTGCCGCCGGCGAGCCGTCTCGTCGCCGCGGCCAACCGCGTGCCGCCGCGCAGCAGGGGAGGTCGCCCGCGCGCGAGAGGGGAGGAAAGTAGAGGGGGGCGGCAGGAGGAGCCGCCGGCGGTGAGGAGGTCGCCGGCCGGCCCTGCGCCGCCGCGCCGCCCCTGGGGAGGCCGGCGGGAGGAGAGGCCCGTTCGGCCAGGTGGGGTATGGAGAGAGAGAGAGCCAGGTGAGGTGGGGAGAAAAGAAAGGGAAGGGAAGGAAAAGGAAAAAAAGGCCAGTTCGGCCGCAAGGAATGAAGGAAATAGGAGAAAAAAAGGGAAAAGAAGAGAAAAGAAAAGAAAAGAGGAGAAAAAAAGAAAAAAAGGGGGTTTGGCGCCTGCGTGTCGGGACCTTGACTCCGTACATTCTACGCTCGAGTCGAGTCAGCGCGTAGGATCGTTGATATTTATTTAAGCTCTGGATTTTTGTTTTGCCGTTGAGTCGGGGTAACATGTACGCAGGTGGAGTTCCCGGGTCGGAGCCGTCCACGCGACATCCCCGAGGTTAACCAGGCAAGTGCATTGTAAAGCGGTAAATTCGGGTAGTGATTTCGGTTAAATTGAATGTTGATGCACTGATTACCCTGTTGGGGGTCAATTTAATATTTCCGAAATCTGTTTTGCTTACCAAGTTGGGGTAAGTTAAATATTTTCGGAATGCATACTGAGAAATGTTGCATGGTAAATGTTGAGACATGTCATGTTGATATGCGTAGTCGGAGAACTTGCATTGCATGCATGTCATGAAAAGAGATAGCATTGGTCCACGTTGAGTGGACGCTCCACGGGAGTGGAGTTGAGGTCCCCGTATGAGAATTACGGGCTACTGAGGTCCCCGTATGAAACAGGACGGGCTTGAGGTCCCCGCATGAAATAGGGCGGGCCTGGGTGAGCATCGACGGGTGCTCACTCTGCTATACCGGTATAGGCTAAAGAGTTGAGAAAGAAATGCATGAGCATGTGCATGTGCATGATGGATAGTTCATCGGAACGTAAAGTGGTTAAATGGAAAAGTGGATAATGAGACTGGAATGATTATGGTCTAATGAATGTACCTGTTATTTGCTGTTTTGCTTTGTGCTTGCTGAGTCGGTGGACTCAGCCTTGCTTTGTTGATGTTTTTTAGGTGACCGTTGAAGACGTCAGGCGGGCGGGATTAGCACATGAATGATCAGCACAAACCAGTAGCACTTTTGGATCACCTTTTGTTATTGTACTTTAGCTTTACTAAGCTAGAGTATCCACTAGAAATGCTATGATGTAACTGAACGCAGAAATAAATAAATTTGTGTTGGTTTTAAATTCTCCTGTGTTGATGAAATGGTAAGAGTTGCAGAGGTGGTAGCATCTTGGCCCAGAGAGTGGGCGGGGTGTTACAATGACGATGGTGTCGATGCCGACACGAGTCTCAGGATTCCCGTTGGCCACCGCCTCCAGATCCTCTGCGCACAACACTTCCTGCCCCACCGTCGGTGTGGTTGCCGAAGGGCCTACTTCGTTGCTCGTTGCTACTTTAGATGTCGTTGCGCCGCTACCACATAGGCGAGGGTCCTTCATAGGCTGCCTCTGTTACTCTCGCTGTGGCAACTTCAAAGACGTTGCTCCTTTTTCGCTTTGGGATCAATGTCTTTTTCAGGGTCGATGTCGTTGCTTTCTTTGGTGCCATTGTGTTCGAATGCTCCTACCTTTGCTTGCAGCTTCTATGTCGATCCCAATGGACAGTGCCAACTATTGTGGTTACATAACAAATAGTAAATAAGGGGACTGCAGAGAGACCACAAAGGGGTTACTCGGAGCCTTACAGACCATGGAGATAATGATAGGAGTCTGTGCTACCTAGGTTTCTCCAAAAAAAAACAGAGAGCTTTGGCCCTCCTTGACATCCTAAGACATATATTTATAGCCATAGAGTGTCTTGTTACATAAATATCTCTATTTGAGTATACATTTATAGGGGTAAATATATTATTTTTTTAACTTAGAATTATATGAATACCCTTATCTGGGTCTACATGTGCGTAGACAAACATAGCATTTTCCTAGCCTATAGTTCCTACCTGGCTGGCCGAATGGTCTACTGGTGCAATGGACCGACTGGGCCAAGGTGGAGGCCACTCCCCCGATAACAATTATACAACAGCAAAGGGTATACAATAGACTTCTCCCCTGGAGCTAATACAAATAGGCAGCCGTACAAGTTTTACATGGGCATGAGGGAGCAGCTTTCTTCCAGTATTATCCACTTCACCATAGCAGCAAATCTCATGAGCTCTTTGACATTGATGAGCAAAGGCGAGAATACAGCGCGGTGTTTCTCACAATAAGATAGATGATGAATGCAAGGTAAACAGCCAGCACAACACACAAGCTTGAGCGAAGCAATGCCCCCCGGACTTCAGTGGTATAAAAGGACAGTATAAGGTACCCATTGATGAGCATAAGAAATATTGTAACACTCCAGCTAATCACCTAAAGCAGAGCACAAAACGAGTTAATATAACAAACCAGGGATGGGCAATGGTACTATTTCTGCAAAGTAGCCTCATTGTATATCCTTTCTCCACCCAAAAAATAAATGTTCACAGTTTTTCTCATCTGAATACAAATATGCCATCAAACAAATAACTGTGAAAGTAGACATAGGTGGCATGTGCAAGCTATATGAGATAGTTGTCATCCTCAAGGCTAAGTTCTGTGGTATAAAACAATGAAGAATCATGTTAAGGCATCTCAGTTTAGTTATACCTACGTAAAATCAGGATCTGGAACTAAGGACTGTTGCTCGTAATTACTAAAGTAAAACTTTTTAGTCCTTTAATGAGATGACATAATTTTATGAAATAAGATTATGATTCATGACCACATACAGAAAATGATCAGTTGGTCTTATCTGCTAGCATGAATGTTATGACAAACAATAACCCCAAGGAAAACTTACTTTGGTGATAGGACCAACTACAAATGACCCCATGACTTGCTCCTTCGAAACAAGGGTGATGAGAGGAATTAGTGCAAATGGAATCTGTATGGACTGAAGAACATTGAGTGCCTCGTTCAGAATGTCCATGGTAGGATTTTCAGTATCGAAAAATAAAGCCACAATCATGGTTGGAATAACGGCAAAGCTTCGAGTAATCATTGCTCGTAACCACTTCTTCAATCGAAGATTAAGGAAACCTCCCATAACAAATTGGCCTGCGTATGTGCCAGTAATCGTGCTACTCTGTCCAGATGCTAACAACCCAATAGCCCAGATATAGAGGATGGGAAAGAGCGCAGATCCGTATTTCTCCTGTAAATACTGTCCAGCATTCTCAAGACCTATGTTGCCAGCTTGTTCAGACCCATAAAATCCTTTAGCAAAAACCGTTGTAACACAGATGTTAATAAAGAAGGAGACAATGAGTGCAAGAATCGACTCGATGTTGTAATAGTACACTGCTTCTTGAACACGGGATTTCTTGTTTGTGTCAATCTTCCTGGACTGAACTAGCGCTGAGTGCAAGAAAACATTGTGAGGCATGATGATGCAGCCCACAATTCCTACTGCCTGCTTGATGGTCTTTGAGCTCAGTTTTGGAACCACCAAACCTAAATATAAAAAAGACCGAATAAACTCTTCTACTTCTCAAGGATGCAAAATAAACAAAAGAATTTGCCAACATGTCAGACCGAGAGTTACCAATCAGAAGCTCCTTTCCACTAGGCTTCGTTTCACCAAACATAACCGCAAATGATAGAGCCATTGTTGCAATGAGGGCACCAAAAAATGCTTCCAGTTTTCTCACACCATAGTTCTCCAGGAATAAAAAGATGAAGCTGCCATCAAGAACATGTCATATGAGCCAAATATAATCAGTTTTGCTGAACAGCTCTTCACCATAAAAAGGAAAGAAGCAATTATTAATACATAAACAAAAATCAAGTCAAAATCAGATAAGCATTGAATAGCACATAACAGACAAAAGAAAAACAATTGTCTTTTCACTATTCATCCTAAAATTTTTGGCAGGACTCTTCCAAATAATTCTTTAATCATTTATGTTCCTTTCATTGTTACCAATCTCATCATCCAAAGATCCCTAACCTTGTATAGTTGTATATCAACTAGAAATCCAAAAGGAAGAGGACTAACCAGGGGAGCATATAAGTAGTAAATAGAATTGTACGGATAATAGAAAAGACTACGTCCATATTTTAATAGATAATCCCAGATCATGGGTGCAAGTCTCTCACTGAAGAGAAATGAAAAGTACTAAACTCACCAATAAACAAACATTATCGTCTGACCCACACAAGATCTAAAATGGAGAGTGAAGCCACAACTAGACCAACAGCTAATAAACACTGCAACCTCCAAACATGGTGATATCCACGAAACCGAGAAAATTGGATTTTTGCCATCCGAAACATTGGGCTTCGCAGTTTTGCCATCCCAAACACTGGTTTCGCAAATATACCACTCAAAACATGTGCTTCTTGATTTCTTTGCCATTTTCTCTATTTCTCTCCTTTTTCTCTTTTTCTCCTGGACTCAGCCACCGGAAAGGACAGTATTGCCCCTAAGCAATTGCACGCGTACGTGCATGCTCTCTGGCCGCCACACCGCGCAAAGATAACATTAAACTCAACAACAGCTCCACTCATCAAATGGACAAGGATGAAGCATCCGCCTGGGAAAACAAATGCCCTGGTGAACCGACCAAACCTGGGAGTAGTTCTGGATGGCCTTGTTAAAGCCGTGGTGATAGGCGTGGACGACCTCGTCGACGACGTCCTCGATGAGGTCGCTCTGCTCCTTGAGGAACTGGATCTCGCCCTCGCGGTCCTTGGAGGTGAGGATGTGCACGACGTGCGGCAGCGAGTCAAACCGCGCCGCCGCCCATCCCTCGTCGATCCGCGACAGCCCTTCCTTCAGGTACTGCACGCGCAGGCCCAAAAATTCAGATTCCGTTCACAAAACTCGAGTTAAGATTGCCTGCACCTTACTATTGTTGACTCGAGTCTAGAACTAGGAGCGCACGGCTTACTATTGTTGACTGCACCTTGAAGAACAAAGTTGTTGACTCCCAGCGGCCAGAGAGCATGCACGTACACGTGCAATTGCTTAGGGGCAATACTGTCCTTTCCGGTGGCTGAGTCCAGGAGAAAAAGAGAAAAAGGAGAGAAATAGAGAAAATGGCAAAGAAATCAAGAAGCACATATTTTGAGTGGCATATTTGCGAAACCAGTGTTTGGGATGGCAAAACTGCGAAGCCCAATGTTTCGGATGGCAAAAATCCAATTTTCTCCACGAAATCAACATAATAGACAAAGTCTCAAAAAAGAGTAAGCAGTGTGTGCAAACAACAACAACAATTTCACAACGCAACTCTGCAATCAGCAAGCAGCACGGGAGCCCCTCCAGAAGCTACGCCAGAGCACTACAGGTCTCAAATTAATAGCTTTTCAGTTGATCGGAAACTAGATTAAAAGCAGCAAAAAAAAACTGCAATATCTAATCCACAAAATGCTTTTGTGTGAATTTTCAGCACCCAACATAGAAAGGAACACAGAAGAGCGATACAAAGGTAGCCATCACCACGCTAATTGCACAGTGGCAACCAGAAATGATGCCCCAAAAGTGCTAAACCTTCACCAACAAAACAACACCAGGAAGCAAACAAGGAAGCAATCCCACTCAGAATCGAATCATTACCAGCACACCACACCAAAAAGACGTAAATTTTATGTTTACTAACAGTAGACAGAAACAAACGAATACAAGGCAGTGATCAAAGACAAGCAGGAGGAAAGGGGAAGAACGGAAGCCAATACAATTGATGCGACCAAGAAAGGTATCGACTATCGACTCTCCTGAGATGCCATCCGCTCACGTCCAACACAAGCAGGCACAAATTCTACTAGCTGCGTCAACCCAGGAACCAACTGAATCGATAGAAACGCAACAAAACATCATAGCTTCCTGTTCAAAACCAGGAAAGGAACTAGAGCAGCGAAGGGCAAACCGAAGGTCCAATTTCACCAGCAGGAACAAAGCAACAAACTTTTCTATCCCAGAAAGGAACCACCAACCAATTAAGGAAAAAAATCACGAACTCATTCGCGAATCTTACTCACCACAGCTCCAGAACAAGATAAGAACAAAGCAACTCGGTTTGATCAACAATAAGCCATTAAAATCTAGGACCTTTTAGTTCTCAATACCAAGAGGAACAGAACAAAAAAAAAAGGTAACCTTTATTCCCACCACGAGCACGAAGCAACTCACCAATCGAGCGCGGTGATGACGACGCCGCCCCAGAGCGGCACGGTGCCTCCGGAGAGGATCTTGATGGCAATCGCGCTGCCAATCACCTCCTGTATGTCGGCGCCGACGAGCGCGAGCTCTGTCATGGCCCAGAGCGCGCGCGTGGCCCACGGCGGATACTCCTCGCGGCAGAGCTCGGCGAGGTGCTTCCCCGTGGCGACCCCGAGCCGCGCGGAGAGCAGCTGCACCAGGGCGCCCATGACCGTCGCCCACAGCAGCAGCCACAGGAGCTGGTACCCCGCGGCCGCGCCGGCCTGCAGGTCGCCCTCCAGGTTGCCGGGGTCCAGGAATGCGATGCACATAAGGAACCCGGGCCCCGTGAAGCGCCAGAGCTTGCGCCACGAGAAGGCCGGGCGCGACGGCGCGGCGTTGCCGGCGTCGTCCGCGTCGGAGTCCGAGATAGAGATGGAGACCTTGTCGTCGGAGTCGTAGGCGCGCTCGTCATATTCGTCCTGGGAGGAGGAGGCGCCGCCGCCGCAGCCGCCTGGGAGAAGGCTCTGGGCGAGGTCGCGGGACGCCATGGGAGGGAGGATGCGTGGGAGAGACGGAGTGTGGAGTGGATTGGCTACTGCAAGAATTTATTCTGGTTTTTTATATTTGGTTCCTTCAGTCCATTGCAACGTGATAATTGGCTTGTACTCTTTGGCACCGAAAATTCAAAAATAGTTCGAAATTCAATATACTTTCTCATTAAAAACTACATGCCTTTACATGTCAAGAAGAATGACCATAGTAAATCGCATCAAACAAGTATGTTACTAGGGCATATAATTATTTGATTTTTTTAATAGAAGTTAGACATGTGTTTAGAGTTTAGACCATTGGATTGTTTTGAAACTAGGGTGAAAACGGATCGAATACAGATGGATAATGATTCTGTCATATTGGTTTTCATTTTCCCCCCTAAATATGGATACAAATATAAATACCCTGGGTATAAATACAAATACAAATATGAAGCAAAATACGAATCAAATCGAATACAATTACAAATATTTCTTGAAACATGAAAATGCTTTAAACTGTACACACAAAATAAACATAAAAACATAAATAGTTTATCTGATCTAAACATTCATGAATTCTTCATAACTAAGATCCATTCTCTAACTCTATATATTGATGTATATGTTAATATATAAGGGGCTACTAAAGTATCATATAAATGAATTTGGTTGAAATAGAGGATACATGCTGCAGATATCTAACCCTTGAATATCCGTATAATCCAGATCTGTATTCAATGGATAGTGAGCTATTGAATCTGTATTGGTATCCGACCAAAAAATCTGTATTTATTTCCTATTTGACAAATATCCAAGCCGACAGAATCCATATTAAAAAATTGTCCGGATCAATGGAAACTATCCTATCCATGTTCACCCCTACGTGAGACTTCTAGTTTGCAATACTATCTCCTTTCTCTTTTACTTGTCATTCAGGCATTGGCAAGATCTCCAATACATAGCTTTTATAATTACATTTTTCTAACAGTATGTTACTGAAATTTTTAAAAAAATTAGAATCATGCGCTTTTGTTGAAAATATAGTGATACAATTTTAATAAATTCGTATACTTTTATGTATATTAGTAACATATATTCTAAAAGGACTTTGGAGGGAGTAATATTGCATTTGTGTACATGACAGAATACTGCATCTAGTAGACAATCCCGCACTGTATTGACATTAGACTATTTTGAGACACTTTGTACATTAATTTAAGAGTTTAGGTCATCGAGCACTAGACTCGGGATTTCGTGAATCATGAATATAAATATCTTTTTAAAATGAAAAATATCCAACTTATTTAATGCTTGTTTACATCGATTGGTCGTTCCTAAGTAGCAAACTATAGTAGGGAGGAATAGATAACTCATCTAGTATCTTTGTACACCCTCTTCTAAACACGATGTAAATGCTTATATTTTTAAAAAGTAATATTATTAACACAAAATCAATCTATCATGTCACAAAATTTTAAATCTAAAATCGATCTACACACGGAGAAACAAAAAAGATAAATTCTGTTGAAAATGAAATCCAAAAATAAAAGAAAAAGAAATGCTAGTATTCACTAAAATTTGAATTTTTGTTTCTCCTAATATATGTCGTGTTTTTAGTTGAAATTTTGCATCATGAGTTATCTAACTAAAATTTTTAGTTTTTTCATAACCATTTGTATTATTTTTTGCAGAAGGTGCACGGGGATACACAGGATATGTTTTCGGGAGGAAAATATTCCAAAGAGCATGTTCGTTGGTTGGGTGATCTCCATCTTACTAAAATAAGTGTGAGATTTCATTTCATGTTTATACTTTTTTTCTGGAGTTCCGATATCTTTTGTGTGTGTAAAGTTCAGCTGAAAATGTACTAACATGATTACGTACACAAATTGGAAGTTTGGACTACAATTTTGTAGCAACTTCTTTTATGAAAACTTTGCAAACGTCATGGCTGCTCTTTAGAGCTTCTACTTTTAGTTTCTAACTTTTTTACTTTCGTCTTTTTTTGGTGATATGGACTTTTTAGGTTTTTTTGTCTTTTATTTTTTCATTGTTCGTGATGATATAATTTTTAAAAATTTAATTACACTGAAAAAGCTACTAATAGGTACAATACATTTTTAGCTATTATAATATAAAATAAATCATAAATCTGAATTTTAAAGTCCAAATGAGCACCAACCACTAGCCTGGTCAGGTAGCTAGGCAACTTGCGCTCTCTAGTTAGCACCTGAGGAGGACATGGATCAATTGTGTTCACATTTCCTCTCGAAACAGAAAGGCTACAAGGGATCGAGACCTCTCCTCTTTTTTTTCCAAACGAGATCCTCTGCAGTCGGCGTACGGGCGACTGCAGAGGGAAGTCACGATCTGAGCCGTCCGATTGAAAAAAAAACGGCTCAGATCCTTTTAGTGCTACAGTAAAAATTACTGTAGCTAAAGTAAAAATTACTGTAGCTAAAGATCTGACCCGTTCTTTTTTCAATCGAACAGCTCAGATCTCGACTTCCCCTGCAGTCGCGTATGCAGAGGATTCGTTTCCTTTTTTTCTCGTTTTTCCCCCCGCGTAGAATAGCGTCAACGTCTATAGTATAGCGTGTCACTTCAAACTCTGATCCGTATTGTACTGCTGCTCCCGAGGCGGCTCGATCGCTTTTCAAGTTTGCCTAAATTGACATGCACCCTTGCGTGCGGCCTCGTGGACTTGGGAGGCATCGTTTCCAGCCGAGACGACTCGTTTCATTGCAAAATCAAACGGGATCATGGAAAAAACGCATAGCGCTGGTAGCTCGCGTCCGGCGATCCGGCGGCGGCGCGCGCACCCCGCCAAATGAATCGTCGTCCGGCGATCCACGCGGGCGCGAGCGGAGAGGCTGACGCGCAGCGCCGCATCAAGCAGCGCGACGAGTCCACCCCACCGGCCGCTTGATACGTCTTCAACTTACCTTTTGCCTGATGGTTTTGCTTGGCTGCTACGTGCGGTTGCAATCAGTGTGCTAGATCGGACGGCTTATCAGAAAAAAAAGACCACGGCTCTATTGGCATAGAGATTTAAACCGTCAAACACCCTTGTATTAGAGATGATTAACTTAATATGATCAAAATATTTTAACCATCCTAACTAAGATTTAGTCAATCCACCAAATACTGCCCTGATCAACTCGGCTTCGGCTTCTGGCTTATTTTTCACTATTCATAAGTTTCGTCTTTTTCTGAACTTTTGGCTTTTTGTTGAGCTTTTTTGCCGGTTCTTTTTTTCACCGTATTTATTTGTATTATACGTAATGGACTAACATATTTTTTTATTTTTAATTTTTTAAATTTTAATTATGCTAAATAAGCCTCTGTCAGCTACAGTGCTTTTTTCAGCCAGCTACAGTGTTTTCAGCCATAAGCCATGAGCTTTTCAGCCGAACCAATCACCACCTAACTTAGCACAACGCAGCCCCCTAAGTCCTGTTTTCTAACCCAGCTAACTCATTTAACCTTGCCACGCAGTAATTTAGGTTAACAAAGTTCATTGTCCAACACAAAAATTAGATTAAAGTAGCCTAGCTAGGTTAAGCTAGGCTAAGCCAGTCAGCTTCGAACCAAACGAATGGCTATTTGGTTTTAAGGCTAGTCGTATGGTGTCATGCCTAAATTGTAGTAGCTGTCATGATTTGGCTGGCCGGACTTGTGGCAAGTAAATTTTGTAAATTGTATAATTAAATCTTCCAAATTTGCTTAAAAATTACATAGATGTGGTAGTGAAGGAAGCGAACTAGACTCTCCCAGTTCTTTTGGGCTTAAAATTGGCTTATACTTGTACTGTCTACAGTAATTAGCTTTTAAATGATATGATTTTTTAAAGCGGGATAAATAAAAAATTATAGTAGAAAGCGAATTAATTTCAGCTGTGTTTGTCAAAATCGCATACGATTATTTTCCTTTGTGTACTGCCTCTCGCGAACAACCAAAATTCAAATATTTAAATCATAAGCCATCAGCTCAAAATAACCCACCCTTAAATGTCAGTTCAATTCGGCTTTTTTTCATTATTTTTGGCTAAAATAATACTAGAGCAGCTATTAGTTTTTTTAAGGTATTCAATAAAATATAAATAAAAATAGAGAACACCGTGATATCTCCATGAACAATGTAAACAAAAGGAAAAATAGAAAAAACATATTAGAAGCTAATACGTTTTAAACGGCTTTTGGCTTCTGAAAACTAGAAGCCAAAATCTGTTTGGAATGGAGCTTTAGTAGCCTAGGCACAGTCCACAAATGATTGTATGAACTAGTGAAGTAAGGTATTGGGTACCTCTAATTTTTGTACATGGAAAAGAGAAATGCTTCGGCCCTGTTTGGAATGCGGGAATTTTTCCCGATTCCTGCGGGAATTGAACTGTTTCCTGCAAAATTCCTGTGAAATTCCTCTGTTCCAAACAGGCCCTTCGATCTAATGTTTGAGCACTTCGGACGTATATATGGTTTGTTTTCATCCACATGACCACAACAAACCAACTCCACTCCCATATTCATTTCTTAACAATCTCTGCTAGTCCCTATCCATTCACTAATTTCTTTTTGATCACTTGTTGTACATCGCTCTGCTTTTCTCTTACTCCATGCCTCCATCTCTCACCTACCCGATCTAGTCTATTGTGGTACCACCGCACCTCGCGCAACACGGTAGAGGCGGTGAGGCCCCCCAGCGCTACGGTGTGAGAGCAATGAGCCGTGAGCGATATTGACGTCTTCTCTGAGTTCACAGATGGCTTTGCCTCCTTCTCCAAGCTTCTATATAGGCTTCGAGCTTCCAGATGGGCACCGTCTCTGCCTTGTCTAAGCACCATTGGTGGCCTCTGCGAGCTCAAATGGCATCCCGACTTTCATTACCATGTGTGGCCTTCGTGAGCCTCTCGTCGAACTCTATTGCCACTCGGTTGTAGTATATGCGAACATAAACTGAGCTCCACTGATGCGGACCCCTCGTTGGTGTTGCCGCAACCCACCCCGACAAGCTCTACGCCTCGCCACCGTCAGGTGCCTCCTCCACTAGGTAGGCATGTTGCATGAAATTTCTCGAATTTTTGCAACTAATTTTTCTTTATTGTTTGCAACAAGTATTTTTGTTTGTTGCAATATATCTTTTCTAAATATTTTGCAGTAGGTAATATTTGTTGCAGTGGATTGTTGATTTGTTGCACTACATATTTTTTTGTTGCAATTGTGCTTTTTAGCTTTGTCGTGCTCTTTTATTGCTATAGATTTGTCTGCAATAAAAGGGCATTTTCTTATATGCATAGAACCAATTGTTGCACTCGCTATAAATTTTATTATGTCACAGAGAGAATGCTTTGGTGTTATAACGTAGTATATATTTGTTACATTAGACGGACATTTGTTACAGATTTACTAAATAATCATTGTACTTTGCTGATTTTTATCGTCCCATATGAAACGTCTTTTTAAATTAGATGTGAAAAAAACGTACATAAGAAACGTGCGAGCACTAATATGTCCCGTGTGAAAACTCAGGATTCCGCTGATCAGGCCCCGCCCAACGCAGCGTACCGTATACGCATCGCGTTGGTAGTGCTCCAATCTCCAGTCTCCACTAGTACAAAATCCGCCTCGTAGTCCGTGCGATAAGCATCGACGTCGATTACTTTATTGCATCAAAAAGCTAGGTTGCGTGAAGGACTTCCAAGTTCCAACCTGACACAGCCAGGTTTGCCTACTGGGCAGTTGGGCGGCGGCCGTGGACGACGTGGCATCCACGTGGAAAGAAAAATTTTCTGTGGGGCCCAACGAGCGGCCTCTTGACGGCGGGAAAGAATGTGCCACGCCCGCAAAGGCAAGCGCTCCCGCCACAGGCATATCCGTTGCTGCGCCGTGGCACCACGGGCCTTCCTCGTGGCCCGGACCGAAGAGCCTTTCCTTGATCTGATCTCCCGTAAAGCTGCTGGTCTACGGAAATTTAACTTACTTGATGGCTTGTCGTGAAACTATCCAAACGAATACATGGCCTGATTTTTTACTACGTGGCTTACATTTTTATCTATAACTTATTAATCAAATAAATAATAATTATTATGAGATTGTGAAAACAAAAGTCACTGAAAAGATAAAAGAACAAAGCCACATGCTACTTGCTTACATGGGAGCGTCAGCTAAATCGTTTCAAGGACAAAAATAAACAAACATTGGTTATTTATAGGTCTTGTTCTAAAAAAGCAGTGGATATTAGTTTTTGGCTTTTGTTGAATTAGCACTATAATGATTGTTAGTTTTCTTGAGATATTCAATTAAAATAAAATAAAATATCATTATATCTCCACGAATAATCTAAAAAAATAAAAGAAGAAAGAGAATGATGTATTTACAATCAACGTATTTTAAATGATTTTCAGTTTCTAATTACCAAAAACCATTGTTGTTTGCAACAAGACCATAAACTAAGGTATACCCATGTGACGTGATGCAGCTGGTCTAGATCAGCTGATCTGAAAATTTTAAGCGTGCGCTAGTATATCTAGCTGTCCAACTGTAAGCACTCATGATTCAAGGTCCGATTGCCATGGCAACTCTGGTATGCTCAAAACAGTTTCAGTTTTTAGAAGTTAGAGCAAGTTTAATAGAAGAGGTGGCTACCACCTCTAAGACTAGCCAAATAGGTAAAAAGAGTATAAGTGGCTCATGACGGAGGTAACTAATACAATAAGTTGAGTAGAGGTTACCTCTACTAAAGCACTCAAATATTTAATACTTGCATAAATATATCAGGGGTCACCTCTTGCACAGAGCATCTCCAACAGTATGAGCTAGTTACTAGCTCTAAGACAATTTCTCCAATAGTACTAACTTTTAGCACATACTCCAGCTCATAACATAAATAGCCTCGCATGACACTCTCACATAATCTTGGAATGTGTGTATGAGACTAGCTCTTGATCAAGAGATAGCTTTTCTCTCTCTTCTATTAAAATATGAAATATTATGCTTAGAGCTAGCTCATAAATCACTATTGGAGATGCTCTGCTTGCCTCTCTCTCCTCGTATGATGTGCTAGAGGTCACCTCTTGCATGAGGGGCAGCTTGCCTCTCTCCTTTTCTCTCTCTCTTCCACTTAGGATTGTGTTGATGTGGATTTCGCTAGAGGCGATCTAATCAGCATTATTGTACTTGCTCTTAGGAGTCATTTGAAATATATCAGTTTCTTAATTTTGGTTTTTTAGTTTTTTATGGCTTTTTGACCTTTTGTTTTCCTCTTGTTCCTTTGTATTGTTTGAAAAGATGTATCGGTATTTTTCAATTTTTCTTATTTTTTGACAAAAAGCTAATAGTCACTACAATATAATTAAAATCAAAAAATTACAATAAAAGCCAACAGTCATGACTATAAGTCGTTTGCAGCACTATCTGATATCTGCTTCCATCATTGTACGTTCGTATAGTACTAGTTGTACGTACGTTTGGACAACGCCGGGCTTAAGAAGAACGTCGGACAGGAATGGTTTCTTATACGACTAGCGAAGTTCTTTTCTGTTGAGGATATTATTTGTTTTCGAAATTGGAATCCTATTTCTACACGGCAAGTGAGTATATATTACACACAACGGAAAAGGCTGCTTAGTTTGGATCCATTCGACCAATATGACAACGAGGGCAACCATACAAGGGTCCAACGGGATTGCCTCCTTACCACTCTTCCTCCTCTCTGTGCTCCCCCCCGCCTGACATCTCCCTCCTCAGTCCTCACCGCTCCCTCTCCCCTCCCCTCTTCTCTCCAGCGTGAGCAGCTCCGCACTACTCCTCTACCTCCCCTCTCTCTCCCCCACATCATCGGCGGTCGGTGACGATCTCGTCGCCTCGCCTCTCCGCCGTCTCTCCTTCCCCATCGTCACCATCCCATCCAATCTAATATTTACAGTGTCGCCTCACCCGTTCCTCCCTCTGCCAACGCCCATCGTTGGACGACCGCTTCCCTGACCTCCCTCAATATCTAGGGGGCATGGTAACCTTGTCGTCGTGGCGGTGCCCCTCTGTCGTTAGATTCAGAGCAGGAGACAGCGATAGCAACGAAGGAGAAAGGGGGGTGGGGGTGGGGGTGGTGGCACCAGTGGAGGAAGAGAAGAAAGGGGAGCTATCCCGTTGGTGAGGAGAGAATGGTATGTGTTGTTTAGTTTTTCTCCATGACAACGTAGGATGTTATCCTTTTCTCGGCAACAGCTGACTGTTTGTTTGTATGGAAGCTTGCCGGAAGATGACGAAGGAACCATTGCGACTTCGACGGCGACGTACGCATCGGCGGCGGGCCATCATGTTGCGCGGCCCATGCATCAGCACAGGCCGAAGCATGGACGAAACGCACGCACACCGTGCACATGTTCACACCAATCACTCTGCACGTAGGCACGACAAAAAGATTCGTCGATTTATGCTACGTCGAACTTCATGCGCGCAGTCGTTCTCGCCGGTTTCCACCGCCACCAGCAGTGAGACCGCCGGCCCATTCCTTTCATCTTTTCAGCTCTCTTTTGACTTCGACTTCTATTAATCGGTACTATTTATCGGATCTATCAAAGGCAATTAAAATCTATGAACCACGGTCTAAAAGAATGTGCCTACAATTAACCCATAAATGGGCCAAAAATGCAACAATCTGGCCCATCTAGCTTACTCCCGGACCAAGAAAAACTTTCCACTGGGCAAGCGCCGTCGAACCGGCCCGCTTCGGCTGCGACCCCACCGGTCACCATCATATTCATTCCCCTTCCAAGCTGCAGCTTCCATGCCGCCCCGCCCGTTCCGTGCCGACGCCGCCAAAACCCTCCCAAAAACCCCGGGAAAACGCCGCCCGCCTGCCAAAAATGCCGCCCAAACCGGCACGGCGGATTTTCCAGTACCTCTCCAAGTCGCGCGGGCCACCGCCGTCCCATGCGCCGGCCGCCTCCGCCAGCGGCGAGGCCCTCGTGTCCGACGCCGACGCCGTGTACCGCATCGTCACTGCCGCGCCCACGCCGTCTGCGATGGAGTCCGCGCTCTTCGCCTCCGCCGTCCCGCTCTCGGCCCCGCTCCTCGACCTCGTCCTCCGCCGCTTCCGCTTCGCCCACGGGGACCCGCTCCGCGCGCTCTCGCTCCTCTCCCTCGCCGCCGACCGCTGCGGCGTCGCGCCATCCCCCTTCGCGCTCGACACCGCCCTCTACGCGCTCGGCCGCGCCCGCCGGTTCTCCCATATGTGGGACCTCGTCCGCTCCTTCCACCGCCTCTGCCCTGACGCCATCACCCCGCGCACCGTCATGGTCGTCCTCGGCCGCGTCGCCAAGGTCTGCTCCGTCCGCGAGACGGTCGCCTCCTTCCGCCGCCTCTTGCGGATGTTCCGCGGCCGCGAGGGCACCGAGGCGGCCGACCTCTTCAACGCGCTGCTCCGCACGCTCTGCCAGGAGAAGAGCATGTCCGACGCGCGCAACGTCTATCACGCGCTCAAGTACGAGTTCCAGGTGAACCGCCAGACGTTCAACATCCTGCTCTCCGGGTGGAAGTCGGCGGAGGACGCCGAGGCGTTCTTCGCCGAGATGCGAGAGCTCGGGGTGGAGCCCGACCAGGTGACCTACAACTCTTTGATCGATTGCCACTGCAAAAACCGGGACGTCGAGAAGGCCTACAAGCTGCTCGACGAAATGCGGATGAAGGACATTTCTCCCGATGTGATCACTTACACGAGCTTGATTGGCGGACTGGGGTTGATTGGCCAGCCCGACAAGGCAAGGAATTTACTGAAGGAGATGCACGAGCTCGGCTGCTACCCAGATGTTGCTGCATACAATGCGGTGATACGGAATTTTGTTATAGCGAAGAGGCTTGGGGATGCGTTTGCATTGATGGAAGAAATGGCGTCAAAGGGACTGATGCCGAATGCCACTACTTATAACCTTTTCTTCCGTTGCTATTACTGGGCATACGACATTGGCAGTGCATGGCAGTTGTATGAGCGGATGCGATCCGAAGGATGCTTCCCAAACACGCAGTCTTGCATGTTTATCATCAGGTTATGTCATCGGCATGGGAAGGTGCTGCAAGCACTAGGGCTGTGGAGTGATATGGTCAGGAATGGGTTCGGATCATTTACCTTGGTGTCGGATGTGCTGTTTGACCTGTTATGTGACGAGGGGAAGCTGGAGGAGGCCGAGACGTGCTTCCATCAAATGATTGAGTTGGGGCAGAAGCCGAGCAATGTTGCATTTAGAAGGATAAAGATACTTATGCAGCTTGCAAACCGGGAAGAATCTATTGCTAGGTTGACTTTGAAAATGGCACAATTTGGACGGTTGGCGCCTCAGGATTGCCAAAGGGTTGATCACACTGTTGAAAATGGCGATGGAGATGGTGCTGATATAATAAGTTGATAACAGCAACTTACCATATATATTCGGATGATGAATTGATGACCAAACTTTGGTCGACCAGGGAAATTATTGAATGGTTCTGAGGAGTTCACTGTACTCTAATGTCTTCGAGGTAAACCTTCAAGATTTCTGTTGGTCATTTTGCTTCCATAGGTTCTGATGCCTATACTGGCTTTTCTAAAAGCTTTGGAAAAGTTGGTTTGTCATCGACAGAAAATCCAATTATATTGCTAGCTTATTGTCGATATCGCTACATTCTTTTCCTGGAAACTCATACAGTGGAAGACCATTCTAGCCTGCCTATTGGGAGAAAATTGATATTATGCCACTCCTTTGGAGTGACTTCGATAAAATGCCACTCTCTAGATGGCAATTGTTAAAATACCATCCAATACATGATTAGCTTTATGATTTGCCATTTAGGGGTTTTAGCCATTTCTTTTTCATTTTTTATTCCCTCCAAAATTGCATAGGAAATGTCTATAATACCCTCCTTTTAGCCATTCCAATACATGATTCATTCCAGCAGACTTAATCTCTGTTCCTTCCAGGCTGAACAAGGAGACGCCGAACGAGAGGGTCAGAGGGCTTCCGCCGCCGCGCCCGCGCGCACGGGCCGCCGGCAAGGCCCGCCGCCTCCGCCACGCGCCCGCTGCTTCCCACACGGGCTTCTCCGCCGCCTCCTCCTGCTGGGCTTGCCGCCGCCGCCACGGGAAGACCCCGCCGCCGCCACAGGAAGACACTCCATACAGGTAACATTCTTAAGGTAGATCATAAAATATTTTAGGATCTTCCCGTGGCGGCGGCGGCAAGCCCAGCAGGAGGAGGCGGCGGAGAAGCCCGTGCGGGAAGCGGCGGGCGCGGCGGCGAAGCCCTCTAGCGGCGGCGGAAGCCCTCTGACCCTCTTGTTCGACGTCTCCTCGTTCGGCCTGGAAGGAACAGAGATTGAGTCTGCTGGAATGAATCATGTATTGGAATGGCTAAAAGGAGAGTATTATGGATATTTCCTATGCAATTTTGGGGGAAAAAATAAAAAATAAAAAGAAATGGCTAAAACCCCTAAAATGGCAAATCATAGAGCTAATCATGTATTGGATGACATTTTAACAATTGCCATCCAGAGAGTGGCATTTTATCGAAGCCACTCCAAAGGAGTGGTATAATATCAATTTTCTTGCCCATTGGAACATATGGTATTACAAGATCATCTAATCCATGTGATGCGTATAACATTGGTGCTATTCTTAAGGGCACTTTGGGAATTTCCCAATCTGTTTTAAAGAAAAAAGAGGAACCAGGTGGGACCCATGTGTCATAGGAGAGAGAGAGAGAGAGAGAGAGAGAGAGAGAGAGAGAGAGAGAGAGAGAGAGAGAGAGAGGGGATAAGGAGAGCTAACATCCCATTCGGCTCAAAAGGGTGGGAACGATTGGTTGCAGCGAACATGGGAATCGTTCCAATCCCCACGGGTCGCTTCGGTGAAATCGGTGAATCCGGCGATGCACGTTCGGTAGAGCCGCCATGATCCCTCTCTACTTATACCTTGGGCTCTCACTCCTCCGGTTTGCATAAGAAAACACCATCTTCTTCCCAATCTTCCTCACTCCTGCTACTCCTCAATTTCTTGATCCGATTGGATCTGGTGCTGTGCCCGATTGTGGCCTGGTTGGTGATGACATCTCTTGGTCTGCTCATCCTCCAGCAACTTGTGGCTTCGCTTGTCGTAGCCTAAAGGGAAGGCGAAAGTATGTTAGACTCATGGTGGGGTAAGGCAATTCTCACAGTCAATTATATCCTAAATAGGGTACCTCTTTGCAATCGTGAGGAGACAACATGAAGGATAGGAGAGAAAACCGAATTTATCATTTCCTAAGACCGTTGATTATATCTTTCTAGGGTATGCGCATCACAACATACTAAATAGATTTCTAGTGGTCAAATCCGAGATTAGTGATATTGCTACGAATGTCTTATGGAATCTCGTGATGTGACTTTCTTTGAAAATGTGTTATCTAAGAGGGCAAATGAAGTTATTGCCCCTGATAGTTCATATGAACAACTCCTAAATTGGAGTTGAGGAGTAAGAGATAGATAACTGAAAAGTCTTTGGGTAATGACTATGTCACCTATCTCATGGATGATGAACCATGTAATCTTTTAGATGTATACACATCCCTAGATGCAGAGTACTGGAAGGAAGCAATCTGTAGCGAGATAAACTCCATCCTTGCTAACGAAACTTAGGGTATTACTGATCTTCCAAGCGATGTAAGTCAATGGGCTGGAAATGAATCTTTAAGAGAAAGTGAAGACCCGATGGTACTATTAAAAAGCATAAGGCCTGCTTGGTGGCTAAGAGTTTCACACAAAAACAAGGTAAAGACTATTTTAATACATACTCCCTTGTGGCTCGCTTACCTATAATTCGAGTACTTTTATCACTAGCTGTTGCATAGAAACTCTTAGGATATCAATGGGTGTAAAGACTATTTTCTTAAATAGAGAGTTGGATGAAGAGATTTATATGCAATAGGCTAATAGTTTTACGGCTGAAGGGCAAGAAAAGAAAAATATGTTGTTTGATTAAATCCCTGAGCGGTCTAAAACAAGCTCCTAAGTAATGGCTGAGAAATTTGATAGTATGTTAACATTGATCAGCTTTTGTTTAAACGAAGCTGTGTATACTATTGATTTAATAGGGGTAAAGGTGTCATCATTTGTTTTACATAGATGATATATTATTATTCGGGATCAATAGAGATGTAATTAATAAAACTAAGTCTTTCCTTATCAAGAGCTTTGATATGAAAGATTTGAGCGAAACTAATGTTATTTTTCACTATTCATAAATTTTGTCTTTTTCTGAACTTTTGGCTTTTTGTTGAGCTTTTTTGCCGGTTCTTTTTTGCCATATTTGTTTGTATTATACGTAATGGGCTAACATATTTTTTAATTTTTTTAAATTTAATTATGCTAAATAAGCCTCTGTCAGCTACAGTGTTTTTTCAGCTAGCTACAATACTTTTCAGCCATAAGCCACAAAAAAGCCCAAATGATCACTTACTGGTATCAAAAGCCAGCACCTTGTGATGTGCACCGAGACAACTAAAAAAAATAGTGGCTGGACATTGTTATGATCATACAGGTCTTGTTTTCAATACTTTTCATTGAGCATTTCACTGTCCATACCTAAGGTCGAGTGGACATGATGATTATACGAGTAAACTATTATACGTGCTTCTCATGTGGCATAATTGCGGAGAAAAGACCGAGCGCCGCGCGGGAAATGCCCCATCTGTGATTTCCGGAGCTCTCTTTCTGGCTTTCAGCCTGCTTGAATTGATAGCAAGACATGCACCTGCGCTAAGAACATCTGGTGTTGCACTTCCACGGTAAAGGGCTCAAAGAGAGATGAGCCAGCCTGCTCGAAGCTCCCATGAGAAGACCCCGTGCTGCATCAGTAAGCAACCGGTTTGCATGATAAACATTTAGTAAGAGCATCTGAATTGGCTTCGCCTCGATACTTTCTTTTAGATGACACATCGAGAGGACGCCATTGTTGATGCCTGATGCAGTAGATGTACTTTTAGTCTACTGCGCTACCACTTCTTGGCATCTTATTTTTCATTTTGTTCTCATTGTTAGGTTAAGCTCGCTGGTCAGTGGAGTAACGAGGTCACACTTGGTTGGGCTAAAAAATAGTAATTTATAGTTGAAATTGCACTGTAGCTGAAGGTGATTTATTTTACGTAATTAAATTTAAAAAATTTAAAAATAGAAAATATATTAGCTCATCACGGACAACGCAAACAAATACAGAAAAATTGACAAAAAAAAGCTTGAAAAAGATAAAAACTAAAAAAAAACGAAATTTATAAATAATAAAAAATAAATCAGAAATTTAAGTCCAAATGGGCGGAACTGCCATTGCTCCAGACGTGTTTATTTATGCTATACAGCTCAAGTGTCATGTGCTCTGAATTGTCATTGTTCTTAACTTCTTACGATGTGTACTCTTATCGCTGTGCACTGATGATGATGTGGGCTATCGGAAATCACGGGGCGGCATTTCCCGCGCGCGGCGCTCGCACCCCGGTCGGTCGTCCCGCGTGAGCCCCCGGGATTCCGCGCCCGGATGCAGCAAAGGATGGGCATGCCCATGTGATGTGAACAAGACGACCCAAGGGCAGACTATTCATCACGAAGTCTACTTAAGATATAATAAGTCACAGGTCAAAAAAAAGAAAGACTATCTCTACATAAGGCTCCCATAGGCTCAGCGAAGCCTTCACCAACCCTAATTACAACAGCACAATTCGTCGAGTCCCAACACCAAGACGCACGGACAATGCCGAAGCAGATCCTCCACGACGCCCACAAGGCGCACCCCCTGGTGCTCCGCGACACCGGCAGCGCCGGCTTCCGCTGCGACGGCTGCGGCTGCCGCGGCGTGGGCTTCCGCTACCGCTGCGGCGCCTGCAACTTCGACCTCCACGAGTTCTGCGCGACGTGCCCACCGGCCGCGCCCTTCCCCTTCCACGGCCAACACCCGCTCACGTTCGAGCCGGCCGTGTACCCGGACGACCGGCGCAGGTGCAACCTCTGCGGCGTGTCCATCCAGGGCATGCACTACCGCTGCCGCCCCTGCGGCTTCGACGTGCACCCTATCTGCTCGCAGCTGCCCGGCGCCGCCGTCTCGCCCCTGCATCCGGATCACCTTGTCATGCTCACCGTAGCGGCACCCCGGAAATGCACGCACTGTGGCGTGAACTGCCTGTGGCGCTACCGGTGCGCTCCATGCCGCGTCAATCTCCACCCCAAGTGCCTGCTGGGGACGGACCAGACCCCTCTCGGCATTCCCAAAGACAACTAGGCCCCCCCTAGGTCGTCAATTGCAGGTGGCTTGCACCTTCCTGTACCATACTGGGCGTCGGCAAGAGTGGAAACAAGGAGGAATGCAAGCATTGCCTGGTGGTTGAATGTGTGATAGATGGTGCTATCTCTTGCTTTACTTTCTTCTTAAATAAAGTGGCATCAGGTTTGATTTTTTTTATTTGTTTCCGAGGAAGTGTTATCGGTTGAAAACTTGTAATGTTTCGTGTCTTATACCATGCGTTCCTGTTCAGTACGCGTACAGTCGTACTCGTTGTCCTTGCTTCTCAATTCATTGTACTTGTACTGCACTACTACTACTCGTGCAATTGATGTTAAGTGGTGCTCATTTGGGCTTTTTTGAGCGTCTTATGGTTAAAAAGTACTGTAGCTGACTGAAAAAACACTGTAGTTGACAGAGATTTATTTAGCATAATTAAATTTAAAAAATTATAAAATATAAAAAATATGTTAGCCAAATATGTATAATACAAACAAATACGGGAAAAAAAGAACCGGCAAAAAAGCTCAACAAAAAGTCAAAAGTTTAGAAAAAGACGAAATTTATGAATAGTAAAAAATAAGCCGGAAACCAGAAACTGAATCCCAAATGAGCACAAACTTCCATGGGAAAACGCCATCTTCAAAGGTTCCAACTTCTTTTTCTGGAGGAATGTACAAACTTCTTTAGGATAGCAAATATAATTAATTATCATTGGAACAATTGGTAATGTAGCACTGATATTTCAGCAATTAATATGATCCGTTAAAAATTTGACCGGACGGCCCAGATTGATCTACAAATACATACAACAAGCGTCTGTATTTCGCTTCCCCAAAATTCTTCTTCCCCGCCGCCGATCCCCTGGGCTGCTGGGCAGCATAATCACTGTTCTTCTGTGTGCGCTGCAGGTGGTGAAGATGAAGGCTGGCATGCTGGAGTTTATTAACTTTGAGATGGGGAGTCCCACCGTAAGAAGTTTTCTACGGTATGTGCTCCATCTAAATTTTTTGTGTTTAGAATAAACTTGCACATAACTATACGCAGTGTAAAGAACTCAAGAGGAATAAGGTTTGGAACCACACCGATCCTCTTAGGATCTACTTCCATTTATATAGACAAGTTACATCCACGATCCGATTTAGAAGGAGATCGTGATGAGAGGGAAACAGACTCAGCGAGGTTACCGCACATGGCGCAAGACCCGGTTCCCTCCTACATACATGCATGAGGATTACAAATTACAAATCTTAACACGCAGAATGTGAAATGGTTACCATGTTTACATCGCATAACATAAATCGTACCACAATTGTTGCTGTACTAGACTAAAACATTTCTAAGCCTAATGTTCGGTACATAGGTGGATTCTTTTGGACTGTGGCATATAGTTTAAATTTTTGAATTTTAGTTGTTCGTGAGAGTTAGTATGTAGAGGAAAATAATCGTATACAATTTTGACCGATACAACTAAACTCAGTACACTTTTTACTACAATCTTTCTGTTGACCCGTCTTACAAAACGTATTATTTAAAAGTTAAGTTACTATCGTCCGTACAGGCATAAGCCGGCCGAAAGAGGTACCGAACCCAGCCATGTCTGCTGTAGGAGATTCTTAACTTCTTGTCGTGGAGGCAATGTAAGCACACTTTTGGATCATCTGTCATTTGCTTCTCTTAATGTTCTTTTTATAATATGTTTTCCCCCTTCAAACTTTAGCGTGCAAGCGCAAGAAAACTAGTTTATGCGGAGCTATCTCGCGGAATTGAGCTTGCTGGACTACGACTGCATAAGGTTCCTGCCATCAGTTGCTGCTGCTGCCTGCCTGTGACTGTCTGTAGCCAGGTTCACAACCAGCCCAAAGACTCGTCCTTGGGTAAGAAGACATCAATTTTCTCTGAATCTACATTATGCTTTTATATTTATCTGAGATTAGCGTGCGTTATTCTCCAGAACTTGACGCTGCAAGGGAACACGGGCTACAAGGTCTCTGATCTCAAGAGTTGCATCTTGACCATATACGATTTGCAATTGAGCAGAAAGTGTCCGGACCTGAAAGCCATCAGAAACAAGTACCAGGACCGCAAAGTAAGATCCGCTTTCCCCCACTTGTTTGGCTGTTACATGCATATTTTTGTTGTCTAAAATTTGTTTGTTTGATCATTGTACAGTTCGGTGCGTGCGGACAATGGCTTCACCAGAAGAAATCCCTGCACCGTTCCGCATAGACCTCAATAAGTGAAAGGCTGAAGTGTTCTTGCAGCATCTTTGCAGTCGATGCAGAAAATACAGTGTCATTAGAATATGGCTTAGTTTAGAGTATCAATCAAGAACTCATGCCAAATTTTGTAAATAGTTAGCCTTGCCGATCGGTTGCATTGACAGTGCAGCTAGCTGCATTGGTATTCCGGTATGATGTGCGACTGGAGCGTTTTGTACAGAGGTTGCGATGGTATTATGGTCAAACCATATGAAGCTTTCAAGGCAAATCCTACTGTTTTTAGCATTTCCTTACCATTTTTTGCTTAATATATTGTGCCAAACGAAAGCACTGATGACAGATGAGCTCATTTCCAAAGTTGAAATAGATGCAACAAACATTGCACGTCATCAAAAAGGCAGCGTATGTGGAAAAGTACATTGAACAATACCGTAATAAGAACAATTAATATGCAAAGGCGTTTAATCAAAGAGGTAACCAAGGTCTCCAACATACAACACCGGCACACAGGTGATACTAGATAACAAAATGTTAATTCTCAATAAGAATGGTGTCATCTGTTTGTACATCTCAAGCTGGGTATAAACATAGTCTAATGATCTCAATCTAATGGAAGCTCACATGGAGGGAATAAATAAGAAAATGGAAACTACATAGTTGGTACGAAGACCTTATTTGGGATTAAACAAAAATATGAATTATGAGAGGACTATTATAGGATGATCTCCTCCTGCACGCTGACATTGAGAGTTTTATTCGGGAGCACAATGCTGTTAATTACAACTACTTCATCTTCAACATCAACGGCTTCACCTGCATTTAGATAGAAAGTCAAATCCAGAATAGGAACTCTCCACAGTCCACACGCAAAGCATATTATCACAAGATATCATCTAGGTAGGGTCTTACCAAGAATAGTAATACCAAGTTTGGCATTGTGGTCACCTTCGCCCTGAATTCAAAACAGAACTTTCATTACATGAAGCTAAATGATGCACCCAAAAAAGACTGGATTGGCAGTATGCATAATTGCATATTCATTTCAAAGGGAGTTTCACCGAGATGTGCAGACACACAACTTCCATAACCAAACCACTTTACATGCAAAAGTAACTTCTCAGCAAAATGTATTGACTTTGCACATGGAACTTTAAAACACCAACTCAAGAAAAAAATATATGTGCTAAACTGTGGAGAAGCATAAACTCGACAGTGACAAATTTACATGAGAGCATTCAAATATTCTTCTTGCTTCTCAAATTGGACTTGATAAAAGTGTTCCAAGCCATGGTCCATAAAATATAAAATGTTGTAAGCTTTGTATAGATGCTTGGGGATGAAAGAGATGAGAATCAGGATACCGTAATTTTTGAAATAGGGTAAATAATGAAATAGAAAAGAGGAAAGCTTGCCTGTACACGTGACCATTTTCCTATGGTTGACTTCCACCCCACAATTGAATGTATAACAACTGCATTCTCCTGCCACCAAAGGAACTATGTCAGATACATGTTCCTAAACAAGAATTTTATCATATGGGTCACAGAGAAAACTAACCATAATTTCAACATCATCCAAAATGATGCAATTGATAAGCCTGGCACCAGCTCCAATGCGTGCATTTGCTGATATCGAGACATTGGGACCAATCTGTATATGAAGTATTACTTAACAGGGTTAACACCTTTTTTCTAAAGTAGATTTATATTAAAAAGGCAAAAACATTCATTATTTATGCAATGAAAACTAATCAAATATAGGCTGAAGCATATAAGATATCACGATCACTGATCAATGCAGGCTGAAGAAGGAGACATTACCTTTGCAGTTGGATGCACCTTTGCAGATGGATGAATGAACACATCACCTATAATAGTGGCACTCCTTTTGCCATCTCCAGAGGCTAAAAGATGAGGAGAGGCATGGCGGAACTGAGAAAGATATAGGCCAGAGCATCTCAAAGACATCCTACGCATAGATGCATCACTGGTTATTCAACAATTCCAAGATTAGAATGAGCAGCATTAAGAATGATTTTTACCCTGGGGTCTTGATCTGTTCCCAAAAATCAAGTGTCTGGTATGTGTAAAGTTCCTTCTTTCCAGCTAGAGGGGATAAAATATCTTGATCTAACCTAACATAGTCAGCCGGAAGTGCCCTGTTGACAATTAGCATAAGATGGTCATTGGTCAGTATTTCAATAAATACTTTGGGATCACCTTAATGGCAGCTCTATCACTTTTGTACTAATGTCTTGGAAGAACCACCGAGAAAAAAAAGTCACAATTGCACTAAGCCTAACAAGTCATGTGTAACAATCAAATACTATCCATGCATGACTAGTGTCAGAAGAACTATGCATTTCAAAGAATGTGGAAGGTATGCTTCTGGTTTCCACATAGCATCGCTAAAGATAGCCACTTAATCAGGCCAACACTAACAGAAGAAAAGCATTCTTTCTTTTACAAAATCAGCAATGTGCACACTATTCCTTGGAGGTGCCTGGAATGACTTGGAACAGGAAAAGACATGTTAAGCACGTCATTATCAAAGTGTTACTGCCAAGAAATTGTAAGGACAACAGGACCAGACATCAAATTTATTTGATATAATAAAAAACAACTTCAAGAATTGGTATTATAACTCCATAGGTTTTTTCACAGTCCGTCTTCAACTTCCCGGTGATACACTATACGGTAGTACTACTGCCTGTTCTTTGAAATACAACTGAAAATTTTCCATGAGTAAAAATTTAACCAAATGCAAGTCAATTGAGCAATAACATACATAAATATGCAAGAAAATGAATAGAAGAATATGTCATAAACACATACTTTGTTGCTGATTGAAGAGCTTCAAAGCTAGATACACGGCGCAAATTAGCTGAAATTAAGCATTGAAAAGGATTAAATGTTGTAGATATGAAGTACCAATTGGAGAAACAACAGAAGACCATGGAAGATAACCTTAATTGACTAGAACCAATATAGTTTCTCCCATTTGTGGGAAGGACAGGAGTGTCCAAGTTACAACTAGTAGCAGACATACTATATCAATATAGCTGTTGGGAGCAAGATTTCCTGCTGACATGTGTCAAATTAAAGAGGGCATTTCACATCTGCTTTTGACAACCGTTGATAGTAATGATGTTGAATATGAAAAGCAAAATATGTTTTTATATAACAAGAACTGGACCACTAACAAACTTTTTTTGAGCAGAAAATACAGCAGGGGAGGCCCCCACTAACAAACTTAGCTTACATATCATAAGCTTTGAGCAGATAAGTTGCCATGCAGAGAGTGATAGAGTAATCGTGGACACTGGACAGTATCTTTGAACCATAGCATGCAGTTTACAAGGCAAAAAGTCATAACATAGCTGAACATAATACCTCTATCTTTCTTCTGTTTTAAGGCATCCTCGATGGCATTAAAGATATTGGGTGTAAATATATAGACTCCACAATTTATGAGATCACTCACCTAAACGTATATAAACTGCATTAGACTATGCTAATTACCAAAGTGCCAAAATAATTTCATAACAAAATAAGACGCGCATAAGTCTGCACTGAAAAACAGAATAGCAAACAAAACGAGAAATGACCAGCACTGTACTCACAAAAGTCTCTGGCTTTTCCGTGTAGTGTAGCAGTTCATTTGTTTCAGGATCAGCTACTAACTCACCAAATTGGTTTGCTGACTCTGCAGATACCTGAGAAAAAGTGTTAGCAGATAATGTTATGCATGAGAATAATATAAGAACTTTAGAGGTCGCAAATACGAGGACTAATCTAGAAGTTTCCCACACCTTATTGACTAGTAAAGTACCCATTCCTCCATACTTTTTATGGGCTTCTGCAATGATGAGATGGTGATAACATTTAGTGACCAGTATCCAAGAGAACCAACACAGCAAATGCTGTTACCACACAATGAGCAATCCAAACTTCAGTTACTTGGCAACCTACCGAGCATGTCTGGCAAGGGGAAGCTAGAACAGACGTCACAGTTCAGCAAAACAATGTGCGACTGCAAAACCAAGAGGATTTTTAGAGGACGGAACTTCCCTTTAATACAACCCAGCACAACAAACTAGATTCCAACAAAACTAAAGCCGTTGCACATCTCACAAATTAGCAAACGCCACTCGGCCTATTCTTTTTGACTTCGGATTATAGTTTATGGCTGTAACTTATGGGTTTCGGTTGTTCATGAGAGAGAAGACAGAAACACAAATAACTCGTGTGTGGTTTTAACCGATGTAAATGAAGTTACTATAGTGTGTATTACAATTAACTTGTAGACCCCACTTTGAAAAAATACTCCGTTTGAAAGTTAGTTACTATAGAAAAGTCGAAAAGCAGCTTTTAAGGCATGCTCTATCCGGCTTTTGGCTTTTGCTACAGTATCTAACTTTCAAACAGAGTATTTTTTTAAAACGAGATCTACATGTTAATCGTAGTGCACATTAAAAAGCCATAAACTGTACTAGCTAAAATCGCATACGAGTATCTCTCTCAATAATCTCTGTCGCGAACAAATAAAATTCAAAAATTTCAGCCAAAAACCATAATCCACAGCCACAAAAACAAAGCTGAAAAGAAGAGCCCAACAGCCCAGGTTGATAGAATCCAGTACAATTCACCCTAACAAACAAATATAAATGTCTAATCCAATTTCACAATTGAAGCTGATAATTGGGCAAGAACAGACCGGACTGTCCTCCATGATGGAATCCCTGAAGCTGTAGAGCCCTCCGGCCGACCCGTGGGGCTTATCCTCCCTCAGGTACCTAGAATTAACAGCACGCCATCAATGCCACTGCTCTGACATGTATTAGACCCAGACGCACCTGAATTCAACCCATGCCATAGGAAGGGAAGGGCACGAAGCGAACCTGACGGGGATCCGGAGCTCGTTGGAGATGGAGGAGACGTAGAGCGCGAACTCCCGCTCCTCGTAGAACCCGATGAGGTATATCTGCGCCAGGTTCGGGATCTGCAGCAGCGGGATCCAAAAGGCTTTAGTTGAATAATTCTCACACGAGCCGCACACGGCGAAGCCGCCAACGGAAGGCGAGGGCAAAGGAGAAGGGGGGCGTATCGTACGCGGCGGCACGCGGAGATGGGATGGTGCACCATGGGCTGGCCGGCGAGAGGGAAGAGCGGCTTGGGCACGTTCAGCGAGAGCGGCCGGAACCGCGTCCCTGCACGCAGCGCACCAAAGACAACCATCAGATACACGCGAACGCGCGCGGCGAGGGAGGGGCGGGCGAGCGCAGATCCACCCGCGTACCTTTGGTGGGGCCGCCGACCATGATGACGGCGACGACGCGCTGCTCGGAGCCGGCCATGGCTAAGTCTGGTCCGCGCGAGGCGCAGTGGAGTGGTGCGTGGCCGGCGCCGGCGGGGTTGGAGTTGGGCTCCGTTTAGCCGAGCGGAGCGGGTGTGTTGAGGTTTACGGTGATGGGATTTGGAGGGGAGCGTGGACCGTGGGGTTTCCTTTCTTGACGACGGGTCTGCGGAATGGGAAATTGAATACATAGGATCGAGGTGAGAGTACTTTTTTTAAATAGGATCGAGTTATTTGCGCTTGCAAATATAGAATCGAGTTGATCAACTTCTTGAAAATATGGTATTTTTCCAATTTTATTTTCATTTCTATTTTTCAACCATTTTTCTCCACGCGAAATGTCACTTTTGCCCCTCCTCCCTCCCCTGCTCCTATATATTCAATTTTCCCCTGCAGAATTGGATGGAGTTCAGTCGGGAGGAGCTGACCCCGTGGATCGAGTCGTGTCACTGTGTGCATCCCGTGGGATTCGTGCACGATCCAGCATCGGAGTGCGGGTGCGGGGGCTGGTGAGTTCAACGGGGCCGGATGGTTGAATTTTTCGTACGAATAATCATTTTTTATTCGAAATTACAGAAATATATCCGCGGTAAAATTTTTTTTATAAAAATAGGCTCAAGTCGCCCAATGGAAAGGCGACTAGAGCCTATCGCCCAACCAGAAGCCGATTCTGTCCCTGTCGCTCAACCATCAGGCGACTGCATTAAAGTCGCCCTCGGCGACTGCATCCAGTCGCCTGATGGTTGAGCGACAGGGATCAAACCTTCGCCAAAAATAGTGAAAATTGGTGGAGATATTCTTCATTGATCCAAAAGCCTTCAGAAAAAATTTTGAGCAATTTCTGCTACGGGATCAAAAGTTATAGCAATCGAGGAACACAAAGAGAGGAAACGGGGAGTGATTGAAACTGCTATAACTTTTGATCCTGTAGCCGAAATTGCTCAAATTTTTTTCTGAAGGCTTTTGGATGTATGAAGAATATCTCCACCAATTTTCACTATTTTTTGCGAAGGTTTGATCCCTGTCACTCAACCATTGGGCGACTGCATTAAAGTCGCCCAATGGGAGGGCGACTGGATGCAGTCGCCTGATGGTAGAGCGACAGGGATAGAATCGGTTTCTGGTTGGGCGATAGGCTCCAGTCGCCCTCCCATTGAGCGACTTGAGCCTATTTTTGTAAAAAAATTTCCCGCAGGTATATTTATGTAATTTCGAATAAAAAATAGATTATCCGTACAAAAAATTACCAGATGGTTGAGGTCGTGCGAAATCAACTGGGTAAAAACTAGAGTATCAAATTTGAACAAAGAATTTTTACCATAGCACTAAAAAATGTTGAAAAGATAAATGATCATAAAAATTGTGCCCATTATCCACTTTTAGCATTTGCAATTGCAATGTCATCACGAAACTTATCTATGGCTCTATCACTCGATTGTGATGTTGACACATATGATACGTCATGAGAAATGACATATATTACATATCTCGATGGTATTGTGGGCACATAATTAGGATCCCCCATGAACATATGGAAATGCTTGTCTGTCGAAGCATAATCATGTATGAAGTTGTGAAGTCCAATAGTAACTGCAACAACCATCTTTTGCTTGGACATTTTAAAGCTTGAAATCTTGAGAATAATTCTCCATTTCATCTTTCACCACCAATGGTCATCTTAATGATGTTGCAACCACCTGAGTGCAATTTATTAAATTTCTCTTTCTCACCACTTGGAGCAACACCTCTCCAAAATTCAGGAATATGATACCTTTGCCCCTAATATGGGCTAAATACTTTGGCCTGTTTGGATAACTGGCGTCGACAGATAATATTTACCTGTAACATAAGGTGCAAAAGTTACCTCTATTAGCATCAAATGCATGAATATTACAAGTAAAGAAATTCACAAATCACATAGACAAAAAATTGCCCCGTGGAGGATGTGAAAAGATATCTATGTCTACATCTAATGCATGACAAAGTACACTAGTATCGTGCATAGCTCCTAGCTAATCAATAGATGCATATATGAAGTAAACGTCAAAATCACATACCGTCATGATATTTTGAGTTGTACTCACTAATCTACCAATATATCTAATATGATCTTATTTGGCAATTGTTGTAAGCATGTGTGTACCATCAATAGCTCCAATACAGTCTTTAAAATATGGCTACATCCTCCTATCATTTCTAATTTTACTATAAATAGTAGAGAAGTTAGGATTCTTTGGCTGCACAATATTCTTAGACATCTTGACCATATACTTTGAAACATCATCAAACTTCCTGCTAATTGTCTCACCAGAATGCTTGAACCAATCCTACGCTCTTTGGTTCGATTCTGAGCCACCACAAATATACAGGAAAAGAGCTAGAACTCATACGGGTAGTTGATCTCAAGTTGTATGTACTGATCAAAAGATTATGTAGGCTATAAAAGATTCTAGCATTGATATGAAATATATGGTGGCTTTCGCCTAGAGTGGTTAAAGTTCCTCTTACCCAACCCATTCCACTAAGATGTGAAGTCATGGACTCATTCTTGTCTAGATAAGTTGAATAATAATTTTCATTGATAATTGCAGTAGAAGCTAAGTAGCCTAACACTGTCCCATTTGTTCGTAAATTATCTCTTTGTGTACTTTCCCCCAAGTCTTCTCCTCAAATTTAGCAATTACTAAGGTATACCTAGGGTTGTTCAAATGGGTATTTGGGTGGTTCCTAGTATCTACTTGTCCAGCAAACAATTCACATGCTATCCTAGTGTGTTCTTCATTTCACTCAACATTGCCACCCATCTGGTACGTCAACATCACCCAACCATGAGATTTATACCAAATAGTTCCTAACTATGTTGAAATCTTGCGTACCGCAGCCACCACAGCAAAGTTATTGAACTCGGACCGGCGATCGAATTGTTGGAGTCATCGGTTGGTTCAACCGGTGAACTGCCGGTTCGTTCAGCACTCAGCTCTCTATTTGTCAGCTGTCTCGACCTCTTAGGCTCAGGCTATCAGCAGATGAGTAGAGTGCAGAGCAAGGTAGCAGACTATCACCATGTAAGTATGTAACAAAATAGGATCTCAAAACAAGACATGATAGTATGATACTACTCTAGTGTAGCATGGAAATTATAATCCTATAAACTAGCAATGGGAAAATAGTAGCCAAACAATCATGAAACAAGGATAATATGCTTACCTCATAAATTTGTCTAGTCCTTGGAACACAAAACATTTCAGCAGCTCATGCTATGTATATTTCATACATACTCATCTTTTCAGCTTTCACTGTTAGGAACAGCCCTTACAGGTTACAACTTTATCATATACATTCATACTTTCATAGTACGTTTTGCAAGGCCATTGTCTTTGTCCAATTTAGCATATTGCAAATATATGCCCTTCTTTTCGTGTGGTGGAGCCTGATGCAAAGAAACAAAATGTCAGTGCGTAAAGAAACAAGCAAATGCACAGAACTACATACCAACAAGCAGTGACAAAAGGTTACAAAAGGAAACAGAAAAGCAAGTGTAAATGGTAATAACAAAAATGTCTACAACATTGCTAAAATCACATTATTGATCAAGAATTATCACGACATGTTCTTAAGAAGCAAAGACAAAATTCGTGATTGCCAGTAATATCTTAGGAGCAAAATTTGACTACTGCAAGTACCAGAATTTAGCTGTTTGATGTCAACAATATACTTGCAACTAATTTACAAAACTTCTAATCTAATTACTACATACTACCTCCATGGGCCTTGACATGTTGGAACAGATCACATATAAATATGGAAATACATTTTCTAACAAGCAATAACAAAGAGAAAATTATGAATCAAGAACAAAGATAAATGACCCCTTACCTTCGGTGAATGCAATAGTGTTGTAGTTGCATAAAAATTACTATGACTAGCACCGGTGTGGATATGACTGGACACATTCAAGTTGATATCCAAAATCTTCAGATTTATTGGATGGTAATTTTTCAAAAGATGAACCCAAGAAGTAAAGTTTCAAAATATCAATGAAAATACAACTGCTAGCCAGCAAACACCAACTCAGATCGAATCATCTAAACGTGGAAGAAAGTAGTTACCTTAATAATTACTGGAGGTCTAGAGCTGAGTTGTGGCGACAAGGGCCAACTGGGTACCGGCCAAGGGGGCGGCTGACGGCAGCGACAAGGGCAAAGGGGGATGCCGCCGGTAGTACAACTACAACAGCGACAAGGGGCGGCGGTGTCAAGGGGGCGGCTCGACGGTGGCAACTAGGGCGACCGGCAATTTACTACCTCAGTCGCTTAGGCCTGGCGACGGCGAGTATGGTGACCGGTGTAGCGAGGTGGCAACTAGGGCCGTAGGGTGAACGGCGAGTATGATTCAGCGTTCCTGATAAAAGCCGACCGGGTCGTCCGATTTTTCCCGGCCCGATTGCGTAAACTGTCTTTGAACCAACCTAACCCGGTGCACTCTCTGGTTCCAGGTTTGCGCGGTTCAACGAACGGTCTGGTCCGGTTTTCTTAATTATGCACCACAACCAGCGGCAGCGGTCCTCTGGTTTAGGTTTGCCTCAACAAGACAAAAAAAAAATCCCGGCCACTCAGCACGTCAGTCCCTATCAGCATTCACCAACGCGAACGTGCTCTAGGTTTTTCTCGCGACCACAAGCTTCGCCAGTCGCCACCGTATTTGCAGCCCCCACCGGGAGAAAAAATCCATCCTAGGACGATCCCGGGAGTACTTGTTCCGCGCGCGTGCCGGAGCGATAAAAGCGCGGAGCCGTGAGCAACGGCGTTTGCGGTAGTGCTACCATCTGATCTGATCTGAGGAGCCAGAAGAGTCGCGGTGTGCGCCGCGCATGCCAGCTCGCGCCACCGACGCCAGTACACCACATCACGACAGGCGCAGCGGCACATCGCGAGCCGCGCGTGGCCACTGGCCGGCGTGGTCCTTGGCCCTACGGCACGCAAACGCAACATGAGGCGAGCGAGACCGACCCGGGCCGGCTGGCTGGCGTGCGAGCAGAGCTGTACGAGGCGACAGGACAGCTGGGGCCGACGGGGCCGAGTGCACGGCAGAGTGCAAGCAGATTGCATGGCATTACGGCCAGTAGCAAATGTAGTGCTGTAAGCTGATTCGATTCAAAAAACACCGTATCTTTGCAACTTGAATGCTCCCCAAGAATATATCGTTATCTCAAGGATCTCATTCCTATCCCCTTGAGTGCAACACCGAATCAGTCGCATTTCCTACCATTCCTGGTTTGATTTGAACGTTGGAGTTCAAACTCAAATGAAAAAGAGGAAATGCAGCAATGGGCCAACAGAAACGAGCATTGAAAACTCACCATCTTAAGGCTCCACTCATTTCGCCTTGAGTTTTTAGTTTCTAGTTTAATTTTCTAAATTTTTATTTTTTCCCTATCTTTTTGGTTTTTTTGAGTTTTTATCGGTTTTTTCCGTATTCGTTTATATTATCTGTGATGAGCTAAACTGTTATTTCTATTTTTAATTTTTTAAATTTAATTACATTAAATAAGCCATTATTAACTATAATATAATTTTAATTAGTTATAATATAATTTTAATTATAAATCAGTTTATTTTAGTTTAACCGAGTACAGGAAGAGCCACCAACCGGTGCTCGTTTCCACGAGCAATCTCGCTTTTTTCCTTGGCGCTGCGCTGCGCTGCCCCCTTCCTTGAAGCCACCGCAACCCCCCAGAACAACAAATCATCAATTACAAGGACGCACCACCGCACTCGAACGGGCCACCGCTTTTAAATCCCCACGGCAAACGGATCGGACGGCCTAGGGTTTTCGAACTTTTTGCGGTGCTAGAAGCTTCCACGAATGGCCACCGACGAGCTCCCCGCGGCCGCCACTGCCGCCGGCGACGAGTCCCCGGGGTTCTCGTTCAGCATCTGGCCGCCGACGCAGCGCACGCGGGACGCGGTGGTGAAGCGCCTGGTGGACACCCTCGCCGGCGACACCCTCCTCTGCAAGCGCTACGGCGCCGTGCCGGCCGCGGACGCCGAGCCCGCGGCGCGCGCTATCGAAGCCGAGTCCTTCGACGCCGCGGCCGTCAGCGGCGGGGCCGCCGCCTCCGTGGAGGAGGGCATCGAGGCGCTGCAGCTCTACTCCAAGGAGGTGAGCCGCCGCCTCCTCGACTATGTTAAGTCCCGCTCCGCCGCCAAGGCCGCGCCGCCCTCGGAGGAAGCCCCCGCCGCGGCCGAGGGCGAGGCCGTCGAGCCGCAGCCCGCGGCCTGAGCCTCGGACGCCGACATTCATATCGTTGCCTGAGATAAGTTGCATCTAAGAGTTCGTGTGAAGATGTGGCATTGGTCTGGTCTGGTTGGGATAAGTTGATGTAGGTGTTTGCGTATCTATGCTGTTATTGTTCTTTGATGAGTAGCCGCTGGCTCTCTTTCTTTTTAGTGTATTTTGTGTTTGCTTCTCATTTGTATCTCTGAGCAAGGATTATCTTCATTTAGTTGTGACAATGATCAAGATTTGACCGAAATGTCTATCCCTAAGACTTTCAGATCAATATATATCATCGAATTATCCAGCATGTATGTAACCTTCTGTTTCGATACCAGTAATTTGTTCCGAACTCTGATCATCGATTATAATCCAGTAGGAATCTGCATGCACAGGAAAACATTTAATTATTGAAGAATATGGCAGTCAGCAATCAAAAGATTCTGCCCTTCAGTCTTCTCTGTATATAAATAAGCAATTTCTCACTCTTGTGAAGGTAGTACTAGCTGGTAGCTTAGTAGGTTTTGGATCAATGTCTGATATCTGAAGATTATCTCGATAGCAAGGAACCATCATATCTTGGGGCTATACAACTCCGTTTTATGCGTTAAATATTAATAAAGCTTTAGCTTTGTCTTTAGCTCTTGCTATTGCTAAGTGAACGCCTAGCCTTTCCACCTTTTCTCCTTTCTCTTTTTTGCTTTCACTAACTCTGGAGGCTCTCTTTTAAAACTTGTGATATGGAAGCTCATATCTTTTTTTTTATAAAAGAAATGAGGTATGCTTCTCTTTTCTTTAGGCTCTCACTTGAGTGAGTGTGTTGCAATTTGCAACTGACTATTTATACCATTTCAGAAGTACTGAATTGCTTACTTCATTATTGGGTTGGTGGTGGTGCATCTTTCTTGGATGGTGATTCTTGGATCAGTTGCACAAACATGATGGAGTTCTTGTGATTCTTGGATGGTGATGCCCTGTATATGTCTTGCCCCCAAGCTGGCTCATACGAAACGTTGTTGTTTAGTTCTACATGAATTAATATGGTTTAATTAGTTTCAAGATGGAGACCCGAGATCTTCCATGATTGGATGGGGATCCCCCACAGCATGCTCATCAAAAGAGGTTCCCTTGTGAAACAAAGTTGAACTTATCTTGAAAATGTCGGTGTTTGTATCCGTAGACACTAAACTGGCTGGGATTGACATAATATCGTTTTTGTTTTCGATAGTTTTCAATAACTGTTGCAGCATGCATGTACCTTCTGTTATATGTTCCTTCCTTGACCTAAAAATTTGCAGAGTAATATTCGAATACTGCAAAGTATCACATTGATAGATTGCATGTAGAACTTGTGATTTTTCAGAATTCTTATTGCTAGTAACGTTTCAGAATTCAGATACTTTCACATCTTAGTGTGAGCTTTGAGAATGAAGACCATTCGATGGGCAGTACTTATTTATAAAAATTTCAGCATTGGAATAATCTTCTACCCCAACTGTATATATTACTACTATGTGTTGGATGCTTGCTGGTCGGTTGGTTAGTTTGAGCTCATGAATGGTGCTTGTTGTACCAAGCGTTGTGATGGCTATAGCTTGCGTACTCCCTCAACCAAAATGTAGTGGCCAGGCCATCGGCTTGCCTAGTCTCTTCGGAGGCAATGGCTGCTTGGTAAAGCATGGGTTCGGCATTCTGATGATTCAGATGCTTTGCTTAAACATTTGGTAGATAAATAGATTGGTATTTCTTGAACTAATTTCCCAGAACTCGTTTCCAACCAGCCATTGCTTCGAACCTTATTTGATCCTTTTATCTGCCTAATGGATTATCTATTTATGGGTACCGTTAGCGTGTTCTAGATTAGATGCAAGATAATATGTCAGAAGGACCGCATAACGCAATCTTGAATGATTGTCTTCGTTTTTTAATACTTGAAAATAAATCTCAAACCAGAAAAAAAAAAGCAATATAAATTACCGGATGCAAATTTCGACAGCATGTCGTTCGGCTGCATGTTCTTGACTTTTTTGCACACACTTGATGAACGCTTCGATCGCTCAGCATTCAACCGCTCGTTACGACCACTCACTTGACCGCCTATGCACGTAGTTGAAATCTTCCTCTACTCCGAAGCTTTAGCTACTCGAACGCGAACACGCCGAAGACAACACCATGCTCGTATCACACGAGATCTATATGTGTTAGCACACCGCTACTGAGGACACAAGAAAACGATATACAGAAAACATGTCACTGACGCTGACTAACTTTTTCTGGAATGGATCCGATCTATTATTTTTGGATCATGTTTTATGGCTACAAACCACCCTCACGACACCCCTAAAACTCTAGCACGAAAAGCCTCCTAAAGCCCTCCAAAGACACGGCTAAAACCCTTAGTCTCTACCTGCTTTTATATGCTAGAACCCTAAACCGTATTTGACTCAAACACGAATATAAAATCCTATCTCTTTCTCAAATTAAGGGACCTAAAACCCTTCCGAATATAGGTTTTAACGAAACTCTACCTCTTCTAAGTTATGAACTCTATCCACAACTCCTAACTTAATACGCGACGAAGTCTCCAGGACAACACTACTGTATCTTTATTACGCATCATCAACTTCCATGTCGAAGCCTTTAGGACCGCACCTCTTGTACCTTCTCCACACATCATCGTTGCTCGTGTCGAAGCCTCCTGGACCGTACCGCCCGTAACTTCTCCACAAATCATCACCTTTGATCTCCAAGTGCTCTAGCGTGACTTTGACCACATCGTGTGACATCCTCGACCACCTGGTTCTCAAATTTCTCCATCCTAGTTCCAGTCCCCCTCGTCACTGACCATGACCATCTCCACACCAACCTGCACATTAAATACCAAAGAACGTTTTCCAAACATAAGTTCTTTTTAACTTGACCGTCATTAGTACACACACTCAAACCACACCTTTAACTATCCACAAACATCAACCAGGTCGCCCATGACTACAAATCTCATCGCTATCCAGAAATCAACCTTAGATCACTTAATATGACCGCTGTTGTGGCCGTAGTCTGTCGATTCCAGTTATGTAAAAGATCATCGACTGAAACTTTTCCACATATAAATTTCAATACAACCCAAAAATCAATTAGTTATCATCAATAAGTCCACGATCACATGGCCTAACAATGTCAAATCGTTGTTTGTTTTGCGGTGAGTTTGGACTTTTGGCTTTGCCGTACGGTTCTTATCAAATCCATAACTATCATCGCTCTGTTTGCCGTACGGTTCTTGTCAAATCAATGAAGTTTCTGGAAATCTTTTGATTTTATCATCACATGGATTTTCTGTTATTTGACCTAGGCATCATACAAGAAAGGAACATTTGTACCACTCCATTTGTTAATCCGTCGAAGGTTAGCTGATAGCGAGCGGCATCGGCCCATCAAGCACTGAGGTTTCTACTCCCTTATCTTAACACAAGATTAGTCTGAAAACACAAAGCCGGCACGGACGTTTTAGCATAGCACACAACTGCTGTCCGTGGATACTCAAAAAAAAAAAAAAGGACTCGTGCCCGTGGTGCAGCTTCGACTAGGGAGGTTGATTGCCCGAGATGGGCCGGCTGGCTGATTGGGCTGGTCGCTTCTGCGATAAAATGAGACGGGAAATTAGGCCCGTTCAAAATTTGGCTTTTAGCTATAGTTTTTAGTTAAAATGGCATAGTAGTGGTAGTTATCTATTTTTTTAGGTATTCAATGAAATAAAAATAAAAAATAAAACATCGTTATACCTTCATAAATAATATAAAGAAAAAATCAAAAAAAATAAAAAAAACATGTTAAAAAATAAATTAGTTCTAAAAGACTTCTAACATTATTTGGAACGGGGCCTTAAGTAAATCATTCACGGGCAAACAGACTCGAGGCTCCTAGTGGAAAGTGTAAATTGATCCCGTCATAGCAACTGTCCAAAACACATCCGACGACTCGTGATTGCGCGAGTGACGAGGATCCACCCAAAGCTTTGCAGCGGAAACATTATCTATATATGTTTTAAGATATCAGTGAACGATAAATCAACATATATGATTTAAGAAAATATTTAGAGAATTCGCATAAAAATCGTTCAGTTGGTTTGGAGTTTTGATTTTTGAACAAGCAAAACGTCAAAACCCAAGAGAGAGAACAACATTCCGTTCCACCGTCCCAAAAGCGCTCATCCCTGATCCCTCCGGCAAAACGCGCACAGGCAGAACCGCATCCCGTCTCGGCAAGGACCCGATACCGAGACGCCGCTCCCCTCTCCTCCCCTCCTCGGCCCGACTGCGGCGGAGTCGTCGGATCCCTCGCCGCTGCCGCAGTACGGTTTGTCCACTCTTCTCCTTCTCGGTGTCGTGTCCGCGCCGGTGATGCGTCTCCTCTGTTGGGTCCGATCCGTGGGTGGTGGTGGTGGTGGTGGTGGTTATTCGTGATTCGGCACGCGAGGTAGCTAATTGGGCGTGAGCCACGTCTAGGGCCGGATTTTTGCGTGGAAGTTTTGGATCTCGCCCGCTCGATTTGATTTACGCCTATGCTTTGTTGGAGACTACTAGTAGTTCCTAGCCACCATTTCCACCAAACATCTCGTAGGTTTTTAGATTTTTTTTCCGCGCGAAATTTCGTGTTGTTCTCTGTATTTTTGCTTATCCTGTTCGTGCCATTGTGCTGGTTGATACTACGATGCCTTGAACACCACGCCGTCTCTAGATTTAGGGCACGGTGCTGCTTAAAGGAAATAATGGCGATTGATTTGCACTAGTGCCTTGCACCTAAAACATGAGATCTCGTCGTCTGCCTATTGACTCAGGGCTCAGCGCTCTTCTGGAGCTCTGTTAAGACTTATAATTGGTCCTGTTTTGTTTTGCACAAAATTGTTCCTAATTTTTGCACTTTTGCTGTTGCAGGATTTTGCACTGTTCTTCACCGGTGTCGTTGCTACCCTTTGCTCGACAAGATGGTTTCCTTCGAGATGAATGACCTCAAGAGTATGGACCCGGCACCATTCTTGTCAACTTGTCTTTCAATTTTTGTTCCATTTGTTTCTGATCGAAACAACAGTAACTTGCGCCAGGCACAAAAAGTTTATGTGATTTATTTTCAATTATTTCTGCTTCTGACCTTCACGTATTGTCAAATTACAATAATGTGAGCAACTGATACAAATATGGAAAGATTGGTCTCGGAGTTTATATTTCTTCTCATAATGCATGCAGTTCATAGTTTGGTTCTGTTGCAAGCATCTAATTCATTATATTCTCATAATGGAACTGTGCCCTTTTTACCATATCACCTAACCAGTATTTTATTAGTATTACAATCAATTATGATACCAGGGGTTAATCATGTACCATTTTCTCAATTATGTAATGCTATTTGTTGGGGGTAGAAGGATCAAAGATGTACACATATACGATATTAGATAACATGTGTGATACCCTGACCCTAGCCTAGCAGTTTAGTACCGTATAGCTAGTTATAATTGAGGTAGTGCATTATATAAAACTCTAGGACCAAACCAAACCGTACCAACTGGGTAGGCCTTCTAGGCAAAGTGAAGGGCAGAAGCTTAAGAGTTGATGTGGATTAGGCCTTGGAGCGTTACACAAACAATGGAAGTGCTGGCTCACCTCTGAATGGTACTTGGATTGGTTAGGAATAGTGTTTTGAAAACCAGCACCATACACGGTACTACTCCATGGTCTACCAGTTTTAAATCGACTACTGGTGATAGCAATACTCAGTTGCAAACTTATTAGCACAGCTGAGGATCAGTTAGATGGATTTGGTGCCATTTTTCGACGAATCTCAGTAGACTCAGTGAGTTTATATCCACTTGAAACGATAATATTCCACAAGCACTGTAACTGTATGGAAATGTTATGTGAAGTTTAGCTGGAATTTATGATTTGTGAAATAAGTTCAGCTACCTTGGGGATTCGAAGCTGTGGTCAGTGCAGCCCTTCTACATTTAAGGTATAATAAGTAGGGTGTTTTTTGGGTCTTTTGGTCATCTGATGTTGTAAGCATATTCTCTGCTTTAGTGACATGATGCAAGTAACAGAAGGACAGTGTATTGTGAACTATCCAGCTTAAATAACAATTTGTTCTTCCCACTCAATGATTTGTGACTTCTGTATTTTATCTTCATCAGAGATTGGGCTAGGTCTGACAGGCTTTGGAATATTCTTCTCTTTCCTGGGTATCATTTTCTTCTTTGACAAGGGGCTTATTGCAATGGGCAATGTAAGTTTCCTTCTCTCAATATTTTTCCTTGATTTTTTTCAGGAGCTAAGTTGACTGAACGTGCATATGGTTCACTTTTTCTCATGTGTTATGTCAGATTCTCTTCCTGTCAGGTCTGGGTTTGACAATTGGTCTGAAATCAACTATGCAGTTCTTCACCAAACCTAAGAACTACAAGGTTTTGGCAACCACTGAATTCACTATAGCTGTTTCCCTTCAACGTTTATATATCTAATTAATTGCTGTAATGAACAGGGTACCATCTCATTCGGTGCTGGTTTTTCCCTGGTTCTCATCGGGTGGCCCTTTTTTGGCATGCTCTTAGAGGCATATGGCTTTATTGTACTCTTCAGGTTGGATTTAGTTTTCCATTGTTCGTTGCTTGAGCAATCAGCCTTTTTATGTTGAGGCAAAGCCTCAAAATACTATTCAATGCCTTGCTGACAATTATTTGCAAAATCGATCTGTTTATTACAAAATCCATGATTTCTATCAAAAAGTTTGCTTGTGTCATGGACACTGAGTTGAATTCCATTGCAGTGGATTCTGGCCAACACTTGCAGTTTTCTTGCAAAGGATTCCTATCATTGGCTGGATTTTTCAACAACCATTTGTCACATCGGTATGGATTTCACAACACAAGACATTCTTATTTTGTTGCTGAGAGACACGAGGTTTGGTCTGTTGCATATTCTGAGTAGTCTGATTTCCCTTGTTTGCAGTTTCTTGATCGCAACAGAGGAAAACGAGTTCCGGTGTAGCATGCTCTCGAGCTATGTTTCTTATGACGTAGCAACTGAAGTTCTTTTTGGGGACAACAGCAAGTGGTTATGCCAGTGTGTCGTCCTTACTTTTCCTTTACCTGTTTACTTACTGGTAGGATTGTTCTTCGTAAATTACACCCTCGAACCTCCAGCGAATGGTTTTTTTCTAAGACCAATATACAAATTCTGCCTGAAATGGATTGAAGAAACTTCTTGAGCAAGCCCGTATGTTGAAAAAATGTAGTAGTAGAGGATTGCTCTTGAAGATGCAAAGTCTGCCTGAAATGGATTGAAGAAACTTCTTAAGCAAGCCCGTATGTTCGAAAGATGTAGTAGTAGAGGATTGCTCTTGAAATAGAAGCTATATGCCGTTTGTCTTTTTTTTTTTGTAACAGTACTTATGTCAGCCTCAGATATAGATATTCCAGCCTCATGAGATTATGTTCGCTGTATTATCCCTCCGGCGTTCACTTCATAGCTTGCTGGAATTGAAATTAATTGTGATGCATCATGGATTCATGATTCATGTACAGCCATGTGAATTTGCAAACCTTTTTTGTGTGGTAGTTCTTGTATGAGTTTAGGAATTCATGCTCTGATGGAAGTCTTGGGTGCCGCTCAGTTGGGCTGAAATAAGTTGTCTTATGGTTGAAATTGTAATGAGCGGGGTTTTGGTTTGTTGGAAATAACCAGCAAAAAAGCTAAAAAGTTAGAAAAAAATAAAATTTAGGAATAGTAAAAAATAAGGTAGAAGCTAGAGGTCAAGTTGAAATGAGCGGGGTGCGTTGTGCTTGATCGATTCAATAGAGCCCTGGCTTTGGAAGGTTCCACCGTGAATCACATATGATAAATCACAAGCAAGTAATGTCGGGTATTCATGCTTATACTGATACTGCGGTGCTGGACTAACACGAGCAGATGAACGACAAAAAAAAAGACGACCATTTGACAAACAGAATACTGGATCGAGCTAAACAAGAGCAAGGAATCTCCCATTCACATTTGCCAAGACCACAAGAGATGCTACAGTCAGCCTATATTGCAAAGCAACCCAGTTTCACACACAAAATCAGTTGAATTTAGCACCGGGTAGTTGTCAGGTGCACGAGTTTGAGGTCGAAGGTTGTAGGGTCTGTTTGGCAACGGCTGCGGCTTTTGGCTTTTGGCTGAAATTTTTGAATTTTGACTGTTTACGGTACAAATTATGGAGAAATAGATACTCATTTGCGATTTTGGCTGGTACAGATGTTGGGCTTTTGACGTGTAGATCGTTTAACTTTGTAGACCATGTCTTGAGAAAATACTCTGTTTGAAAGTTAGGTACTGTAGCAAAAACTAAAAGCCGCTAGGTTCGGAGAAAAAGAACAGGCTAGTAGCTGTGTATCGGCGCCAGACGAGCCACGCCTGCGTCGTTAGAGTTTGAAGGCTCCGTGCTGGATGAGACAAAAGCAAGCGCAAGGGCAGGGCGTTGAAGAGCAGAGAGAAGTTGAAGGAAACAAGGGGTAAATAAGATTGATTTTCTTGTTATTGCTTCCGTTTACAACCGGTCCTCTTATATAGGCCAACTAATCAACTTAAGATTCAATTCCTAACTCTACATGGAAACAACTCTGACTTTGTATATCATATCTAGTTCTAATGGATTACAGCCGTTACTTCCCTAAACGAATTCAACTTCCTAAACTGAACCAAAACCGGTAAGGACTGTAGCACATCATGTGGTGTCGCTGTTGTTTCCGGTTGTGCCGTGGCCGACTAGAACCCCTGATGGTCTGTGTCTGGTATAAGATCAAGAAGCTAATAGAGGGATGAGAGGAGCCAAGAAGATAAGACCCACCCATAGAGGAGAGAGCTAGCACTCCCCCTTCTTCTTAAGCAAACCAACAAAGAGAAGCCAAGCCATTCTCACTCCACATTCCATTTCTCTCCCCTACTCATCCCATTCCCAATCAAAGCCAAGCAAACATACAAGTGCTGAAGCAATAGGCAACCATAGAGAGGGAGCATAGAGGTAGCTAGGAGGAGGGGCCCAAAGGAATTAGGGAAGACCGAAGGAGTGAGGATCACAACCATGACATCATAGAACGGCTAACAACTGCCCAGACCAAGCCAAGCCAACAAGGACATGAAGGGGGATCGAGGAGCTGACAAGGACAAGAAAGGGGACCGAGGAGCTCTCCACGTGCTCTCGGTCCCCCTTCCTATCCTTGTCGGCTTGGCTTGGTCTGGGTTGCTGTTGGCAGTTCTATGTCATCGTGGTCGCGGACCTCACTTCTTCAGTCTTCTCCAACTCCTTTGGGCTCCCTCTATGCTCCCTCTCTATGGTTGCCTATTGCTTCGGCTCTTTGTGTGTTTACTTGCTTGGCTTTGGTTGGAAATGGGATGAGCAGGGGAGGGAAATGGAATGGGGAGTGAGAATGGCTTGGTTTCTCTTTGTTGGTTTGCTTAAGAAGGAGCGAGTGCTAGCTCTCTCCTCTGTGGGCTGGTCTTATCTCCTTGGCTCCTCTCATCCCTCTGTTGGCTTCCTAGTCTTATCCTTTGCTTCCTCTTTTAGCCTATATCGGCGATTATGAGGGGTTATGATAAACTATAATTATATGAAGGTCAACGCCATGGCTAGGTTTTAGGATTTATGGTGTGGATCTCATCTTGGAATGAAACCCCAATAATCTACGCCTGGTTACTTGCCATTAACCTATCTATGAGGGCTTGAAAGGTATCTAGTAATAGGTGTTTTCAGGTAGATCACAAGGACGTGTTCAGGATTTCAGGTTTGAGTAGGACAATTTATCTTTTTAGGGGAGGGGGGTAGGATGGGGTTGATAGAATAGTTACCAAGGTAGGTATGCTATTTTGCTATCTACCGGGTATGAAATCAAAGGCCTGACATCCTAGTGCTTGCAATTGTTGGCATTACAGTTTGTGTCTGGGATTTATACTATTCCTTTCAAGCTTGGTAGAGACCCTCAACATTGAATGATACTACTAGGATGATAGATAGGCGTGGGGGTGTGACTTGTTATACTCAGGAGTATGATATTGCTATATGATTTTGAGTTCGAGATCAGATCAATGATATTCAAGAAATTGACACTTCCTTCTATTCATAATATATGTCATCATGGAATGAATAGAATAAACCTTTCCAAATTTAAACACTGATATGCATAAAAATATTTATATAGAATGTTGCCAATAGATTTTTGTGAAAATACCCTTTTCCTAATATCACACCAAAACCTCCCTTTTTCTTGTGCAACAATTTATTTTATAAATTAATGGTCAAAGTTATGATGTGGAGATTATGCCAAGGTTCTTGAAATCATATATTCGTGAATTAGGGAAGTGCACCAGAAATAGATAACATTATTTTTGCAGATCAATCTATGAAGATCATGGGTGTTGAGATTATCAAGATCATCAGAATGTTGAGCTAGATTGTAAAGGCTTTTGGGTTTTTTAATATCTGGGCTGAAGAAATCAGGTCTAGATTGAAAATGGAATGGGGTAGGCAAATAGGGATGCACTTGATTGCCCTGATATAAATGTTAGGTGTAGGGTTCAAACATACTCTTATGGGATGAGATTAGCATTGGTAGTGTTTCTCAGAGGGGCCAAAAGATATGTTGTGAAGGGAAAGATTTTGCCTGGTCCAATAGGATTTTAAACCGTAAATCTATAGGCTCAAAGATGAAGGACATGGAGCGTAAATTTAATTTGGATAGATTCTAAGGATATACCATCCCAAATTCTACGAACAAACTGGGGATGATCAGGAATGAGGCAATTACCTCCGGTCTCTCAATAGCTCTAATCATGGTTTCATAGTCCCTGAGGTTTTCGTGTGGCCAACTTCAGGAAAGATAGGGGGTTATGCTTCTCTAGACAATACACCCTAATCCCTAAATCCTACTCATTGTGACTATGGTTGCTCATTTTGCAGGGTGGTCAAGTCAATTTTTATTAATGGTTAGACTTGCGAGGTTAGATTTTTAGGAATATTTGTTTTCCTTACTGCTTACCCATTCATTTGCAGTAAGCCTTTTCAGGAGGTAAAATTTGATTATTGTTTACCCTGTAGAAACTAAATTTCTTATTAGGGTTTAGCATGTGAGTAGATGATTGTTTATTTTATGTTTAAGTGGTAGAAGCAGCATTACTCTCTCCCTTATGTTGGTCAGCATTAATCCAAATTCTACACTACTCTGGATCTACACACCTAGGCATGCTCGAGACTTTGGGCGTCCTTTTTTTTGTGCAAATTTAGCCCCCTCTATGAACCTAACGAGCTCGCCAGATACCTATCGAGTCAGGGAAGCTCGACAACTGCTCTGTGGCAGGGCAGCTTGCATGCAATTAGTGATGCAAGTAGTGATTGCTAATTCAATAATTAGTGATGGCTAATTGGAGTGCTAATCGTGTTTGCTAATTAATGTTGGGTGACTGTTGCACCTGCCGCGTAGGGGTGGCTTGGTAAGTGACCTGCTGAGCCAAGGGAGCTCGGTAAGTGCCTTGGCAGGTGTCTGTCATGCTCAATAGATTTATAAAAGAGCTAGATTTATAAAAATAGACGTTCAAAGACTAATTCGGACAAAAATTGCCACAGTGCTATTTGGGCGAACAGGCTCTCCAAAAAAATAAAAAGAACACAGAGTTTCGTTGGGCCGTTAGCTCGGTGCAGTGGGGCAGGCCGTGCCCGTCGTCGCAACCCATCCGCTCCGAACCTTGAATGGATGATCCAGCCCAAACCCCAGCCACACACACGCCATCCGCTCCGCTTTCTCCTCCTCACGAACGCGACCCAAAACCCCTCCCTAACCTGCCTCCTTCGCCTCCCTCTCTCCGGTCTCCACCGCCATGGCCGCCGGGCGGGCCTTCCTCTGCGCCCCCTCCTCCCTGGCCGCTGGAGCCCGCCGCCTAGCCTTCGCCTCCCCACCGCTCCGCCCCCTCGCTGCGGCGCCCCACCGCCGCGGCCGCGGCCGCTGCTGCGCCTCCATCTCCTCATCCTCCGATGCCTCCGCCTCCGCGCAGGCGCCCTACGTGCTCACAACGCCGCTCTACTACGTCAACGCGCCGCCACACATGGGCAGCGCCTACACCACCATCGCCGCCGACGCCATCGCCCGCTTCCAGGCAAGCCTCCATGCGTAAACAAGCTCGCTGTATTTTTCTAACAAGTAACAATTAGGGCTCGTGCAAGAGCAAAATGGGAGCAATTCGCACAGGCTCATGTTAGGAACTTTGAGTTTGTTACACTAGAGCCACCTGAAGTTGATACTTTGACAAATGTCTACTGTTGTATAACCAGGTGGTGGGATGTGCCACTCCAGTGCTTGTTCACTGCAGTAATGTAGACTAATATATTTCATATATGTTTGCCAAGTAAATTGTTTGTGTTCATACATAATATACTTGAGTTAGCCTTCAAAACAAACATATATACTAAAGTTCATCTGAAATTGGATCTGGGTCGAGCAAGTAAATTGTTCATGTGGATATGGATATGGGTTGGAGAGAGGGATCCTATGTTTGTTATATATTCATATGAGTGCATATTGCATAATTTGTAAATTTCTAGTCACGCCCTAGATATAATTCATATAAGGCTACAAATACAATCTTGTCATAGTGGAAATGAAAAATGCTTAATGTACAGAATCTTACATGCATAATTTTCCAGTTCAATGATTGGATTGCTAAGTTTTGATAATCTAAGGTAGTGGGAACAAAATGCGCGATTTCTGTTGCTTAATTCTCATTGTCCAAGAGTCTGTTAACGGTACTTCTATGGTTGCAGAGGTTGCTGGAGAAGAGGGTTATATTTATTACTGGAACAGATGAACATGGTGAGAAAATTGCCACTTCAGCAGAGGCTAGTGGTAGAAACCCGAAGGATCATTGTGATACAATTTCAAATTCATATAAGATGCTTTGGGCTGATGTATGTCCACGACTCCAAGTATTTTCATTCTCCGTGTTGTTCACCACATGGAGTAAATCCTGAGCAGATTTTTGTCCTCCTACTTTGTTTCACATTCCTGCAGTTAGACATAGAGTATGACAAGTTTATTCGCACCACCGATCCCAAGCATGAGGCTGTTGTTAATGACTTCTATTCTAGAGTACTAAACAGTGGTGACATATATAGAGCTGATTATGAAGGGCTTTACTGTGTGAGCTGTGAGGAGTACAAGGTAAGCTTCTGTTTCTACCTTCTTATACAGCAGTACTAGTACATTATTTTTGAGGCAAATGTATTAGTACATTTAGATACTTAATGGTCAGTACAAATACTTTACTTCAGTGCACTGCATAAATATGCATTATTATATCTTTAATGAGGAAGATTTTACCTACTACTGATTGTGTTTTTTTCCGCCCAATCATGGTTATTAAGGCGGTGCGGTGAGGCGTGACAACTTACCACCTTCACACAACAACATCGCTTATGACGCGCGGCGTGGTGATGCCATACACACAAGTAGCCACAACAATATCGGACTTCCGGAGGGCCTAAACAGAAGAAATATAAAGGGAGAAGGACTTTATTACAATTTTAGAAAATAAGAGGGCTAAATTGCAAAATGTCAAACCCCCCTCATAACTGGCGTCCAGCCGCTGCCCACTCCGCATTCCTTCTCCCCTGCCTCTCTTCCTTTCTCCTTCCCCCATCTCCACCTCTGGCGCCGGCGAGTCCGAGCTAGCTCACCGATGGCCGCTCCCTCTTCCGCAGCCACTCTCCACCGTCCCCAATCGGTAGCCGCGGAGGAGGCGACGGAGAAGACTCGTCGCCCGGCGAAGTAGGAGGCGGTGCCACGACGGAGACTGCAGCCGGCGGAGCCGTGGAGGAGACCCGATCTGACGGAGGCAGTGGATCCGGCTACAGCGACGGCGGATCCGGCTACAGCGACGGCGGATCCAGCTGCGGCGACGGCGGAGGCAGTGGATCCGGCGGTGGTGACGGCGGATCTAGTTGCGGCGACAGCGGATACGGCACACCTCCATGCCGTCCAGACGGCATGGACCTCCGGTCCGCCACAGCGATATGGCGAGATATAGCCGATATCTCGACACCTTAATAACCATGCGCCCAATATTCTCTTTTGTCTGTTCATCCTTTTTACAGAGGATTGATTTCTATATCAGTTTCCATGTCAGGAGGCTGAATGTATATCTAATAAGTAATAGTCAACATATCAGTAAGGTAGTGGTTTGCCAATGGTGTTCGGCATACATTATCTACAGTGGCTTGGCAATGGTGTTCGGCATACATTCTCTACAGCAATATGGTGCAACTTTGTGTACCAATCTATTTTCACGAAGTCTGGTCAGATTGATTGCTGTACCTACCGGGTGCCCTAGGGTTTGGTTTAGTTTTTTTTGGTCCGTTGACAAGCTAGATACAAAAGCAAATGTGAAGTGTGCAAAACCGTAAGATTTTTTAGGGAACTCTTCACATACACACACAAAATAAAAAAAAACATTATGCTCGTAAAGTTGTCTACTGTATTATCACCTTTTTTTTTATGCTATGTAGTTGTGTTGTACCATGTGCACTTATGTAGATCATAATGTTGGTTTTGTTGATTGACACAGGATGAAAAAGAGTTAGTGGAAAACAATTGTTGCCCCGTGCATCTGAAGCCTTGTGTATCTAGAAGGGAAGATAACTATTTCTTTGCCTTGTCAAAGTACCAGCATAAGTTGGATGATCTACTGACAAGTAATCCTGATTTTGTAAGGCCATCACATCGCTTGAACGAGGTGAGGCTTTAATCTTCTTTGTTATTTATTCATTAATCTGTTCTGTGTTTGTTGAGTTATTGTACATCTGTCAGAGGTGTAGGCCTTGGGGGCCCAAGGCCTAGTCGGGTTATTATTAGGAATTAGAGATTGGTTTCTATTTGAGTTAGAGATTGGTTTCCTTGTATTAGAGATATAGTTAGAGATATGATATTAGTTACTATATCTGTTAGAGATATAATTGGGATTAGATTCCATCTGTTAGGGGGAGCCGTCTATATAAGAGGGCTACCGCATGCTATTGTAATCAAGCAGAGAATTATCATAGTCTTCTCCATCTAAATCCCTAGCCTCTCTCTCCCTCTCGTTCCACGCTGACTCCATCCGGCTATCTTCTTGGTGGCGTTTACCCCGGTTCATGACAACATCACTGCAAATTGCAGTTGAAAAGTGTAAAACGGTTTGTTTAAATGGAGATTCTAACTATACTATTTGAGTCATTGCTTTTCATTGGGCTTCATTGGGTCATTGCTTTTCTGCTTGCCAGGAAGTGCTGTTGGCACTTGGCATTGAACAAACATCCTTACAATACATTTTCTTACTAACATGTCAAGTAGTCAGTAGTCACTCAGATGGCATCCTAAGATATCAGCATTTTACCACTTCTGAAAAAAGAAACTGCCAGACATTGCTTTATATAGGTTAAAAAACGTAGATAGTCAATAAACAGTGAAGAGTGTCTGTAGACTACAACAGTTCTTATGTATCCATAGTTCGCACAGTAATATCATTGGTCATCACATGATTCTTTACCTTTCCTTGGCAAGATAGGATTACCTTGACTTCTCAAAGTACATATGTGCATTGGTGCATGTCTAAAGCAATGGCTGATCACAATGCATCTTAGTAAGTAGCCCGTATTATGCTCACCCTTGGACTTCTATTGGATTCAACTTGCAAGAGAAAACACATCATTCCGTTCTTGTACAAATGATAATATAAAAATTTGCAGCTTTCTTATATAAAGTTCAAGATTCATACTGATGCCTCATGCTTTAGCTTCCAGTAAAAAGACAACCTTGGATGCTTAATTGTCAGTCTTTCTGCTCGCATATGCTTATTTTTATGGTTTTAGAACACCCCTGTTCTTTATTCTCTCTCTGATTAAGACACAGCTGTAGGTCCAAGGATGGATTAAAAGTGGATTAAGAGATTTTTCTATTTCTCGTGCATCTGTAGAGTGGGGCATTCCCGTGCCAAATGACACTAAACAGACAATATACGTGTGGTTTGATGCCTTATTAGGGTATGTTTCTCTATTTCATACCTGCTGCTTTGCATTTTAGTAAGCATGAACAACTTGCATATTTGTACTCAAATTCTACTGAATAGGTAAGCGGTATGACATTGATGTATGTTGTTTGTTTCTTTCATGCAAGCATAGAAGATAAGACAGTCAACTTCATTTATTTACCATTTATGCTTGGCAAATTATTCGATTATTTGCGCTTCTGTTTCCTCAAACTGAGAATTTTCTATGCATTTTCAAACACTGCTTCTATTTCTAAGCTTTAACTATTCAATGACAACCTGATGTCCATGTTTACATTTTTGGGGTGCTTTGAAATCTGATAATTCATTTTTTTCCCATAAGCATTACTACTTGTATTGACTAGCATATGGTCCTCAACTCCTCATACGTTACTGGAGTCTTATTGCTCAGAATTCATCTGAAGTTATCTCTTCTCACTATTACAATCACTAATACTCCTCTTTTTTTGGTACACTTGTGCACCACTCATGTATGTTATGTTTTATTCTATCTTTGTTAGAGGTAATATATGTTTCTAGTAGTTTTCTTTTAGTTTGTGAATAGTACTCTTCCACATGTACGTTGCATGTCACAATAAAGTTACTTGGCCATTTTTATATTGGATGATAGATACTTTACTAGTTAAGTATAATATTAAGCCCTTGCATGCAATATATGAACAGTCAGCTTGCAGACTTGAATCTTGAAATGAGACTGGAATTTATTTTATTTTTAAAATTCTTGTTCCCAACGACTTGATTACATATGCTATGTACTTCAGCCTATATTTGTTTTCACACTGGTTTATTTTTCGTGTGTTTGTGTCTGTAGTTATATTTCAGCATTACTAGATGATGGGGAGCAAGCAAGTTTACAGCAAGCTGTTGATCGTGGTTGGCCTGCTTCTCTGCACTTGATAGGAAAGGTTGGTTTCAAGCATTTTTTCAGCAGTTTTCAAGCATTCATGTTCCTTGTTGCTACTTATAGCAAAATATTGTCCGTTTCTGTTCTCGTTCACGCTTAGTATGTTTGTTTGTTCACATTGTTTATAATTTGATGTGAACTTGGATGGTACCAGTTGGGTTTTAACTTAGTTGCTAAGAAGAACCGAAAATATGATATCGTTTGAAGGAATAAATCAGCATGAACTCCTTTTCTGTTGCTGTATATATTAATTAACTAACATTACATGGGCCACTTAGTTTCCATATGGAGAAATATTCAGGAATGGTCCTTTCTTAAATTTCGTAATTGAGTCCCACTCCTTTCAATTTGAAAACTAGACCCCACTTTGTTTAAACTTGTTTCCATTGGATCCTGCTGCCCAACTGCAGCTACTTGGGCTAATAAAACTCTGATGTGGCATGATAATTAAGCACTGATGTGGCGCAAAATCTTGGTAAAATCATCAATAAATTATTAAATTTGAGAAAATCTTGAAAAATTCTTGACTAGTAGGTCTCAGTTGAAACAAGTATGAGAGAGTTAGGTCCTAATTTTCAAAATTGATAGAAGTGGGACTCAGCTGAAATATCAAGAAGAATAGGACATTGCTTCTCATATGTTAAATCTGGTAATCCTAACACCCGTAAATGGCAACATCACAGAATATAATACTATCTGGATATGCTGTGTTTCTCTTTATGTACTGCTTTGAGTATAGTGCTGTTGTTTCCCATTGCAAACTTTGCAATGCTCACAAATTTACTTGGAGTTGGTCACCTAGTGCTGCAGACATTGATATCTATGTCCAGTTCACAAGCAAGAATATTTGATCAACTTCTTGTGTTTTATTATTTCATTCAGTGGAATATGGGTTGTGATGATTTCTTGTACATGTATCTCAGGACATATTGCGGTTCCATGCTGTTTATTGGCCAGCAATGTTAATGTCAGCGGGTATAAGTGTTCCTGATGCGGTGTTTGGTCATGGATTCTTGACAAAGGTGATCTTACTTATTTCGAATGTTCTTGTTTCCACTTCTACAGATCTGATAAGTGATAACACTATAGCGCTGTACCGCAAACAGCAATGAGAGCATACCAATGTGAAAAATGAAATATTGGTTGAAATTGCTTTTCCTGCCATTTTGTGTGCAACTGTGCATTTTCATCATCTAAACATTTGGATATCTGTTGCTGCATGATTAATTTCTTTGCGTAGCTTTGTTCTACTAACCCATCACTGATCCCGCTTTACGGCTCTAGCCTTCCCAGTTTTTACAAATTTCAAATTTCTAAGAGCATGAAGAAATTATAGAGTAAATTTTGTAAAACTACACATATTTCATGTAAATTGTCACAAAACTACATATTTAAGGTAAGTTTCCATTGGACTACACACAGATTGACAAAATGTATCGTACAACAACACTTTTAACCACTCTTTTGTTGCTGATGGTATGATTGCATGGGCCCACCGTCAAGAGATACATGCCATAATGTCAGACCATTACCTAGAATGGAGTTTGGTTAAAAGTACAGTTTTCTGATCTATTTTTCAATCAATGTGTAGTTCTCTGAAAATTTCATTGGTGACTTGCTGGTGGGCCCATGCTATCAGACCACTGCCTAGAATGGAGTTTGATTAAAAGTGTAGTAATCTGATACGTTTTGCCAATCTATGTGTAGTTCTTTGAAACCATCTCTAAAATGTGCTGTTTTGTGATAGCTTGCACAAAGTATGTGTAGTACTGTAGTTTTACTAAACTCACTCAATTATATTTATCTGTTCCATTTTTATTATTCCATGGAATCCTGGACTAAATTTTTCCTACATATCTTTGCACTCCGTGCAATATCATCTCTACCCTAGAATACATTGTGTTTTACTGTACAATTTGAATCTAACTTGTACAATGGTATCATCTATGATTCCTGACAATAATGCTACTGCACAGGCCACAGGATACCACACTGGTATTAGTATATGGCCTTTGCCCCTATATTGGTGCTATCTTAGATAGCCGTATAGGCAGTGTTACCGTGACTCGCGTGTCCAATTTTTTTTGGCGCGTCAACACGCACCCGAACATTGACGCGTCGGACGCGGTGTGACATGCCTCAGATGTGGCTCCGGCGAGTGAGTTGCTGACGGAGAGAGAGGACCGCTGCCGAGCAGGTTTGGAGAGAGGAGAAGAACCGAGCAGCCGCCACCAATGTTCCAAATACCGGCGGTAACCGGCCGGTTACCGCCGGTAACCGGTTTTACCGGTGTCGACCGGGAGGGAAAAAACCACCGGTTTTTTATTTAATTCAAATTTAAACTTTTGAATGTAAAAATTACTTTATCTAATGATATTTTCATTATTTAGCACTAAGAAAAGGTATTAGGAAGATGCATGCACTTTCCGTGCTTGATTTCAAACTTTTTTCCATGAATGTACTAGGAATTTTCAAATTTTGAATGTAAAAGTTAGTTTTCCTAATGATATTTATATTGTTTAACACTAACTTTTACATTATGCGGCTATGCCAGCATCAAATTCAGTAATATGTGCCATTTGGACTTTCAAGGAGGGTTCATGGTCATTTGAATGAAGATTGCTCAGGATTCCTAAGAGTCTTAGTAATCAAGTGTAATCCCCTTCCCATCTATATAAGGGGAAGAAATGTGATGTTTTGAGCAGCTTTTGATTGATATATGAACTGAGAATTAAGCAAAGCTCTTCTTTCCACCGGTTTATCCGGTTTTTCCGGTAACCGGCCGGTTACCGATCTCCTCCCGCCCCGCCCAAAAAATTCATTTGACAAAATTTAACCGGTTTTTTTCCGGGATTTCCGGTAACCGGCCGGTTACCGGTACCGCCCGGCGGCCGGGATTTGCTCCGGTACCGGTTTTTTGATCCTTGGCCGCCACCGTCCTCCTCACACCCGACGCCAGCGAGGCCATGGCGGCGGCGCAGAAGCCGGCAAAGCGGCTGGGCGGCATGGCGGTGGCGCTGGCGAGGCCATGGCGGCGGCACAAGAGGGGCGAGCAACCGGTGGCGCGTGCGGCAGCTGTAGACACTAGACAGAGAGGGGCAACGCCATGGGAGCCAGCTAGCCAGGTCGGCGCTGAGCGGGAGAAGCAGGAGAAACCGATAAAGAAGAAAAGAAATGGAGAGAAGAGGAATGGAGAGGGAAGGAAGCTAGTATTTGGCCATTCGGCTAGAGAATGAGTAAAGAGGGAGTAAGTGGGGGGGGGGGAGAGAAATTGAGTAGTGAGGGAGTAGGTGATTAGCCAGAGAATGAGTAGAGAGGAAGTGAGGGGAGAGAGATTACGTGAGAAGAGAGAAGGATAAGTCTAGTTTGGGATCTTCTATGACTCTATCTCAATAAGTGGTGTGAAGATATGTATTTAATTATTTATATCCTATTTTTTTCGATCTTGGCGAATCAGACGCCCGAATACGAGTCAGATTCCGATTTCCGACACCTGTGTTCGTGTCCAGGTAACACTGCATATAGGTATGGCAATGTAGTGCATAGAAAAGGCTATGTGGTTTTGCCACATGCTTTTGGTTTTAATGTTTGTAACCCTCTATTCTACATGCCTTTCTAGTTGTAACAACTTATGATCCCTTTTTTTTTTGTGAAAATAAATGTATGTCTTCTACTTTGTAAGAAAGGTTGCACTGATGAACAGAAAATATTAAAAAAAATATCTAGATTCTCAGCCACTTTTTTTTATCTCCTGGAGTCACTTTCATTTCATGCAGCAATGTTTTTTATTTTGAAAATTTTAGGATGGCATGAAGATGGGGAAATCATTAGGCAACACACTTGAACCAAAGGATCTGGTAAACAGATTTGGAGCTGACGCTGTTAGGTACTTCTTCTTGCGAGAAGTAGAATTCGGCAATGATGGGGACTATTCAGAAGAACGCTTTATCAATATTGTCAATGCACACCTTGCTAACACAATTGGTATTTCTACTCAAAATACCTTTGTTTCTGCAACATATACACATTCTGATTTATGTGTGCTAAATCATCCGATGACTTTGTCTTTTGCTTTAGTTGGTGTTTCTTATTTGTGTTACCTATGTGTCTTTATTTGTTAGTAATGATCTCATCTCATTGGAACAGGAAACCTCCTCAATCGCACACTTGGGCTCCTAAAAAAGAATTGTAATTCCATGTTAGCTTTTGATTCAATTGCTGCTGCAGATGGAAATTCATTCAAGGATAATGTAGAAAAGTTGGTAAGTAGGTCTCCCTGGTATCTGTAAATTCCATGTTATAAACGATGAATTGTGATTGAATTTTTTCTTATGGGGTCTAGTTTGTTTGAGATTGGCTTTAGAAAGTGACTTTCTAGACAATTAAAGGCCTACATACAATAGAGAAATTTGTTTTGAATTGTATATTCCCAAAACATGAAACCTTGAATATGTAATGGTTGCTCCTTGTTTGGGTTACAATATCCATCTGTTTGGAGGCCAATCGGAAGCTTATTTGTGCCTTTAAGGTGTATTACACTGAGACCACAATTATATTTGTGTAATGCTCTTCTAGGTTTTCTCCTTAGCCTATAGCAAGTAAAAACACTCACCATTATCATGCTAGTAAACTGTATTACAATTTCCTAACTAGAGTAGTGGATAGTGGAGGCAGTTAAGGGTATTTAAGTCTTTTCCTATTTTAGGGTTTGAGTCCATGTATTCCTATATATTGCCTCTTGGACTAGACTTCATTCAAACTTACATGGTATCAGAGCCTAGGTAGGGGTCTGCTGGCCCCCGCCGACTGCTGCTGCCCTAGGAGGATCAATCTCCACTCCTGGGGGCGGCCATCGTCACGCCCGCATGCGCGCCCAGCGCCGGGCTTCCACTCCGGTTGTCGCCAAGCCCCGATCCGGCCATCTCCGGGCCGGATCCGGCCAACTCCACCGCCACCAACCCGGATCTGTGCTAGGTTTCTAAAAATCTGGGTAGTTTTGGAAACAAGCAGCGTAATATTTCAGTTATCCGACGGTGGAAATTCTTTGATACCCTTTTATCTAATGATATAGTCTGGTTATCGTCGCTTGCGGGAGGATATGAAGAATGGACGGTGGGATCTGGAGATAGCGCTTTGACCACGCAGGTAGCGCTACGACCATGCATATAGCGTTTCGACCACTCGTCACCCTCATTTTCCGTTACTGTTCCTGATCACGATGGTTACTTTAGTCGCTAGAGCTACTACTGTTATTTGCAGGCTATTTAAGTCGCCACTTGTATTCGATGATGTGTGAAATGAAACCCTAGTTATTACCTTACTAATTATTTTGTTCCTTGTTTTGTTCTTTGCTTTACTCTTTCCTATTTGGCAAAATCCAGATTACCCCAATTTCTTCCCCCAAACCTGAACCGTAATCGGACCTAATCAATTCGGGTCCTGACAATCTGGCCGCCACCAGTGTTCGGATTACCGGCGGTTACCGGCCGGTAACCGTTCTTCCCGGCGGCGAGCGGGATTAAAAAACCGGCTGGTAGTAAATTTGAAAAATTTGACAGTGCAGCTGCTGAAAATGGTTCCAGTTTTCATTGGATGCTTCAGCAACCATTTAGGGACATGTGGAGCCCATTTGCATGTGAAGTATTTGGTTCTCTGCATATGAGGGGGGGGGGAGAAAAGGTAGCTGCTGCATGTGCATTGCATTATTGAGTGTCTAGAGCAGCAAGAAAGCATCAGGAGCAGCAGGGAGCAGCAGCAAACTGCAGCAGCGAGCAAATGCATTCTCATTCCACCGGTTTCCGGTTTTCTCGCCGGTAAAACCGGTAACCGGCCGGTTACCGGTCTCTCCCGCCCCGCCAACTCAAATCCGTTTGACAAAATTCAACCGGTTTAAAACCGGGATTTCCGGTTACCGGGCGGTAACCGGCCGGTTACCGGTACCGCCCGGCGGCCGGGATTCATTCCGGTACCGGTTATTTGATCCTTGGCCGCCACTGCCTCGGATCCGTCCTCGTACCGCCCGGATCCAGGCTCCACCCTATCCCGCGTCGCCGACCGCGCCCGTCCGTGCCCGCGTACACCTGCACGCACCTCCGTCTGTGCACACGCCGTCGCGCCGTGCCTCAGATCCGACCTTCGGCGTTGGATATTTAGGTCTTTTCCTATTTTAGAGTTTGAGTCTATGTATTCCTATATATTGCCTCTTGGGCCATTGCAATAGACTTACTCAGACTTCATTCAAACCTATAGAGGCAACAAGCAGCGTTTTAAAGCCATTCATGGGGTGAAAATTCAGAACCTGTTGCCTGGAAACCGGTGGGTTTTGCCCCCTAAACCAGTCCGATTTCATCCCTGTAAGTTGTTTCCAATTTTGATGTTTGGACTGTAAACTACAAGTAATAGAACTAGTATTGTGCAAGAACAATGGATCAAAATGGGAGGGGATTGAGGTGAACCTGGACAGGGTTCTGAAAACTGGAAGCCGACTGATTCCGGTTTACCAGCCGGTTAGCGGCGGTTTTCAGAACCCTGGTAACAAGGGCTTCACACACTGTCAGTGTGTGTTGCCAATGCTGCATTGGTTCCATTTGTTATTGCAAACTCATGATGCATCTGGATATTTCAGATCATCGCCTGCTACTCACCTGTCCAATAAAAAGGAGAATTTTGATAAAAAGAAACACATGTTTGCTTGTTCTGTTGTGTGTCTATTGCTGTTACAGACTTACGGTGGTATAAACTATTTATACAGGTGGACAAGGCAAAGAACCATTATGAACATCTTTTGTTGTCATCAGCATGTGAAACTGTTTTAGAGATTGGCAACTTTGGAAATTTGTACATTGATGAGCAAGCGCCATGGTCTTGTTTCAAGCAAGGGGGTGAGAGTGCTGAAAAGGCTGCAAAGGTAAACATTTGAAATGACATCTATTTTATTTCCTCACCAGCTTGCCATCCTTGTTTCAGATTTCATTTCTCAAATCTTAAATGCTGAGAAGGCCAAACCACATCTCAATCTGATTTCAGCCTATTCTTCTTATATTTGTGAAAGAAACCCAGTTTCTAACACAAGAGGCTTCTCTTTGGGCTTAGAATTCTTTCTTTGTTATACATCTGACAGCGTCCTAAGTCTGATGTCACTGTGACTCTGAAGTTATGGTGTCTAATAACCAAACGTTTAACTTTTAATTGTGCTGATGATTTGTTGAGATTACTTTAGGTGGTTAGTGACTGAGCGTGTGTTATTAGATGTATGACATATTGACTGACTCTCCATAATGAACTCCATTGTTGTGGAATATTTGGACAGAATCATCTATGTTTATGTTCCTGTTGTTGTTTGGCAAGCTGTGCTGCGCATTGTATGAAATTAAAGTTCATCTATGTGTACCATACTAGCATTGATATCAAAAGATATAGTGCCACTATTGTTTACTTTGAGATTTTGAGATCTGACTTGTTCACTTAGTTCTGTCTGCACTTATCTACAGGATCTTGTCATTATTCTAGAGACAATGAGAATAATTGCAATTGCATTATCTCCAATCACTCCAAGCCTATCCTTGAGGATCTATACACAGCTTGGTTTCACAGAAGACCACTATAGGGCACTGAGATGGGTATGTTCTTCTGACCAGAGACATGCTGTTTAATTCTCGTCCCATTTTTGCCAAGTATTTTACGGTCATTCTCCAATATAATCTAACACCTTCAGGGAATACAAGGTTCAAAAATTAATTTGCAAATCTGCAGTCCCGAAATTTCCTGGTAGCACAACTTGCATATAATTCATGTCAACTATGTCCTGTAGGAGGATGCCAAATGGGGAGGTCTTAAAGCAGGCCAGGTAATGATGGAGCCAAAGCCAGTCTTCGCAAGAATAGAAACGGAGACAGAAGAGAAAGATCAAGCAAGTTCAAAGCTAGTGAAGGGTGGGAAGAAGAAAGTACGTAGTAAAAGACCTGTAGAGGCATGAGTCAAGTTTCCGATTGAATGGCTCCTCTGCTTCTAAAATTCCTACTTTGCAAAAACTATCACATTTGATAGTCTAGAATGTAGATAACATAAAACCACCTGTGGTCCGCATGGTGGCAACGAAGGCATGACACTTGCAATTTTGGTAGCAAAGTTTCTACCCCCGCACCCCTTGTTTCTTGCAACTGAACCTAAGTCTGTTTTCCTTTCCTTTTCTTTTTTTTGTGTGCAAAGAAGTGCAATAAATTACGCATTATTTTGGGTTCGGATGTAAGTTATGATAATTTTTTAGAATATAAATATCAGTGCGTTGGCAGAAGCCTGGCAGAAAGTTGATGCTCGGTGCAATTTAAGCTGGTGGATTTCATAACATGATCTCCAGGCTATATTATGAGCTGCAGTATCCATCAATCACATACCAAAATGCCTATAGTTCTGAAGGATAATTTATTCAAATTTTCCTTTTACAAACGTAAATTGTACTAAATGTTTATAAACTTCTCCTATTGTTGCTAACAGAACAAATGCTCGTTTTGAACTGGATTGTTGTTTACTGCTTTGCCTGGATATTTATGTGATGCTTCTTACTTGGTGGTTCTCTACCCTCGAAATTTTTCTCTACTTTCCTAAAGAAAGTTGTGTAGAGTTGCTGATCTGGAAATCTGGTCGAACGAACGGTCCTTTTGTTTTCTTCCTTTGCTGTCATTCTGCCTGTTCGAGGCTTGCTTCTTTACCTCTCTATCTATTCCCTTTAGTGTTGGTGCTATTCAGTGTAAGCTTAGCTGGTTCAAAATGATTGTTATGATTGTTGTTTACTGCTTTGTCTGGATATTTCTGTGATGCTTCTTGGTGGTTCTCTACCCTTGAATTGTTCTCTACTTTTGTAAAGAAAGTTGTGTGTAGACTTGCTGATCTGGAAATATGGTCGAACGAACGGCCCTTTTGTTATTCGCGGCTTACTTTACTTCTCTGTATCTATTCCATTTTGTGTTGGTTCTGTTCAGTACTTCAGTGTAAGCTTAACTCGTTAAAAATGATTGTTATGATTGGTCCTTACTGCTTTCTGGATATTTCTGTGACGCTTCTTACTTGGTGGTTCTCTACCCTTGAAATTTCTCTCTACTTTCCTAAAGAAAGTTGTGTTGAGTTTTTGATCTGGAAATCTGGTCGAACGAACGGTCCTTTTGTTTTCTTCCTTTGCGTCGTTCTGCCTGTTTACTTCTCTATATCTATTCTCTTTTGTGTTGGTTCTGTTCAGTGTAAGCTGAGTTGGTTAAAAATTATTGTTATCATCTCCGAAGTACCAAAAACCTCCTTGCTAAACTTGAGCCCATCCTTCGCCTGCTCGACGTGCTCCGCCACCGCTCAACCACCAAGCTCCTGGATGCGTGTGTTATTGACAGAATTGTTAAAATGTTATCTGAATTTGTCATTATGTTCACGCTGGACATTACGTCAAATGTGACGTTGAGTGGTGCAAGTGCGGAGTCATGTTAGACGTGACAATGACAGACGTATTCAATTCTGATTCGGTTTTCTTCTATGTTAGGGACTTTTGTTTTCTAGTCATATATGTACCCTTACAGTTACACAGTTGAGATGCACCAAAATTCTCTGTAGTTACAATCTCTTTTTATATATTAATTTTCGTCCAAAATAGTTCGAATTTTTTCCGTAATCTATATTTGCCGTGCATTTAATCTACTACCCTCGGGAGGAGCTTGCTTTGGAGGCGGCCATTGCACAGCACTCAAAAGGTGCAGCGCTTGCACAGCCACCGTGCGGCATCCAAGTCGGCGACATCTCATCTGCAAGTGGCCAAATCGGAAGCGGTCCTGTCCGTCTCAGAAATCGCCGACACGGAGCTACGGTGAGTCGGCGATGTTTGGGAGAGCTCCACCAGCTCTAGATTCACAAAAAACAGATCTGGATCCACTTTTTCAAGCCAAACAATTCTAGCTCCAGTAGCTTCACCGTGGATCTGCTCCACCAAAACCATGGATCTGGCTCCAGATCCACCAAATCCATGGAGCACCTCAAGGGGTGCTCCACCAAACTCAAGTTGGTGGAGTTGGGGAAAATTACCCACCATGCCACTGATTACACACAAAAAACGTTTCGTTCTTTTTATTTCCCGTCGCTGCGCCGTCCTCTCCGCTGCGCCTCCCCCGCCTCCGACCGCCTCTGCCTCCTCCCGTTCCGGCGCCGCCTCCCCCGCCTCCGCCTCCTCCCGGGCCGGCGCCGCCTCCCCCGCGTCCGCCGTGCGCCTCGCCTGCGCCGCCCGGGGCCGCGCCTGCGCCGGCCGGGTTTTTTTTTTCATTTTGCCCCCTGACGCGTGGGGCCCAGGTGTAAGTGAGATAGAGAGGGAGATGGAGCTGTACCAAACACTTTGACGAATCCTAGATCCATGATGGAGCTGCTCCACGGTGAATCCAGCTCCAGATCCACCTTTTAGGTGGATTTGGAGCTGGTGGAGCTCTGCCAAACAGGCCCTAAATAGAGGAGCATCGATAAGTCCGATAAGCAGCAACAGCAAACAGAGGATCACATAAAAAGAAAGAGAAAAAATAACCCCGTGTCAGAAGCGAAGTTGTGCCCGTCGCAACAAAGCCCTCCAGCAGGCAGTCTACCAGCAAAAGCTGGCGCCAAGCCAAGGCCGAGGAGTAGCGTTGGCGTCTGGACTTCAGTCAGAGACAAACTAGGCAAATAGCAAAATCCGCCCAAAAGTGCTATGTGCACATGATGAAAAGTGACTTCTAAAGCTCTTTTGCCTGGCGTACACCGAAGTGTACCCAAGGATTTTACAAGCTCTTGTTAGGCACATAAGAATCGTATTAGAAGATTTCAGCATCCTCAACTCGACAATTTAACTCACCTCAGCTCCATTCCATGATTCAGCTCCATACTAAGTGTTGACCCGCGCTCTGCCCCGGCAACTGTTTCAACACGGGTTCTACCAACATAATCGTCTATGTCGCCCGGCCATGCCCTGGCTTCGTACTATTCCATCTCCATCGATGATCTTTTGCCTTAGGCGATCATCATCTTCTATCATAAAATTATGTCATCAGTTCTACATATTTTTTGTTAGATGTGGAGTTCATTGCAATTCAGACTATTTGTGCCTATTTTGGTATTCATACATGATTAATGATTGGCGATTTCTTCAACGATCCATCATCTTCTACAGATTACTGTGATAAGATCCATAGATTTAGAGTCTGAGGTGGAGTTGTAGGCTTTCAACATAATGAGTTAATTTAGGCTACGTTTGATTGATGAGACTTTGAAAAAAATCAATGTCAATTGTACAGACAACTGAATTTGGTGCTTTATTCAATGTTTGGGTATGTTGCAATTTGGTTAACTTGTGCAGCCATTAACGAGACTTTGGCAAAATTAATTCTCAGAAATTTTGTTACACCCTAGTGGTAGCCAGCATAATACTCTTCAAAGTTTTGCTATTTAGAAGTGAAGGTTTTGCTCTAATTTTCAGTTTGAGAAGCATTTACGCGTAAGAAGTTTTTTTTTGAAGATACCACAACATTTGTCCAGTCCAGTTGTTGTAGCTCGATACAAGGTGTCTACTATAGTTTATACTCTATTGACGGCACAAGAGTTCCTTTCATCTGGACAATTTTACAGTAGCAGTTTCAATTATGTCATGGAATCCAGTTACCTTTAAAGTTGGCATTTTGATATATGTGATAGCCACACACGTGCAAGTTGCTCTTTCAATAAGCATTGTTTACTGAGTTTTGTGTTTCAGATGGAGCATACCAGATTATATGAGATGAGTTCTTAGCTATCTATCTAGTGCCACAGGATTTTTTTACTTATGACGTTTCATGATTGAGTATTTGTTTTAGAATGTCAATTCCACATACTCAGGCTTTGCTGGAGTTAAGAGTTATTGAAAACCCATATTTGTTTGTCTATTTTATTGATAGTTGTGTGTTTAGATCTGCTAGTGATTTGCTTAATTTTGCTTCGTGAGAAGTGTTTGGATAAGACTATTACAATATTTTTTTTGTTGAAGATTAGTTCGATAGACTTGCGAGGCATGAGGTCTGCTGATGAAGTCTTACTTTGAGAAGATTTGATATTCAGCTACAAGAGCGAGGTGGACATTAAAGTATGATATGAATTTGTTATCATGTTCATGCCGGACACTACGCCGATGTGGTGCTGAGCAGTACATATGCCGAGCCATGTCAAACGTGGTAATGACAGTTATATTCGACTCTGATTCAATTTTCTTCTCCGTTAAAGAATTTATTTTCTAGACTATATATGCATCTCGGTAGTTATACGGTTGAAATGCACCGAACTTCATTGTGCTTGTAATATCTTCTCATACAGTGGTTTTCACTTTCGTACATCTGTGGTTTTTCTCATAAAGATTTTTCACATTAAATCTATATTGGTATGAGTTTTATAATAGGAACAAGTTTTGAGCCTTTTTGCTGCGGTGATGGCCGAGGACAGGGGAAGCAGTGGGGCATGGAGGCACCGGCAGCCGGCAGGCAAGAACTAATTGGATATGCCTTCATATGATTTAATATCAATTCATTGTCATATCCGTATTATACAACGATTTAGTATCAATCAATTGGATGCATATCCATATTATACCATGATTTAGTATCAATTAATTGGATGCATATCCCAATAGTGATGCATGCGTACTGACACTGTACAGAAACCTGAAACTTCACTCGTACTTCATGTTCAGCACTTCACTTGTACTTCATGTTCAGCACCTTCCCCAGGGTCAGGCAGCCCGGCCATGGCCTCTCATCGCCTCGCCCTGCGCTTCTCGGCATCCCCGGCGTCCAAGACGGCGTCGGCCGCAGCCGAGCAGGCGGAGTCGCCTGAGTTGCCTCGCGCGCCCGGCGCACGTCCTCCAACGGCGCGCGCCGCCGCGGGCGCTGCTTCCTCTGAATCTCTTCCCTCAGCTCCCTCTCCAGCGCCGCCTTCGCCTCCTCGGCCAGCTCAGCCCGCCTCACCGCCTCCTCCAGGCTGAACCTCAGGTCGCTGATCTCGGTGTGCGCCGCGTCCAGCTTGTCCTTGAGCGCGCCGCTGTCGTCGGTCTTCTTCGTGACGAGCACGTACCCCTCGTCGAGCTTGTTGGCCTGCCCGATCTCCTTCGTGTAGAACGCCTCCTCGTCGTCGTCTTTGGAGATCTCTGTGACGATCTCGGTGACAAAGCAGTTGCCTGCAGCCTCTGAGTTGCCTTTGCACGGTGTGGAGTTCGGAGCTGTGGCTTCCGCTTGGGGTTCTTGGTTTCCTGCAACGTTTTCAGGCATGGTGATGTCCATGTCCTTGTCAGAGTGAACGCTCTGGAAATCCTCCACTGAGCTCTCTGCGACAAAACAACCTTCTGCTTTTGGTTCCTCGTGTACTTCCAGGACATTTTCAGGCATTGTACTGGTGGTGTTTCTATCATCAGGTTGGGTGTTTTGATGATCCTTCCCCGGTTGTTCAGCGTCAAAATATGTGTCTGCAGCCTCTGGATTGCCATGGCATGTAGTGTTGTCTGCAACTGTGAGTTCTCCTCGTGGCTCATGATTTTCTGCCTCATCTTTATCATCAGACCTAGTGACTTCATAAGCTTCCCTCGGGATTTCAGATGCAAGACATACGTCTGCATGCTCTGAAACACACTTGCACGCCGTGGAGTTTGGAACTGTGGCATCTGCTTCTGGTTCCTGATCGCCTGCTTTGTTTTCAGCTTCGTTAGAATCAATTATTTTGTCATCCTCTTGCGAGATTTTATTGACAAAGCATGCCTCTTGAGCATCAAAGTTTTTCACGAGCATTGTCGAGTCCAGAACCATGACCTCTGCTCCTTCGGTATCTCCAATAACATCTTCAGACATCTTACCTTCCGTGTCAGTGTCATCAGATGTGACGACCTGACAATCCTTTCTTGAGGTTTCAGTGACAAAACATGTTTCTGGTGAGTGCTGAAATGCGACTTCTGCTTGTGGTTTCTGATCTTCCACAGTTGTTTCACAAACCTGATCATTAATGTTGGTACAACCTGCTGCGTCGTCGGCTGTTGCATCAGAAACTTCTTGTGGTGATATGTAAAGTTCCTTGACTTGCTTCAACTCGGACTGGAAATAATCTATCTCCACCGTTTTCGCCAGCAATTCCTTCTCCAAACTCTCTATCATCTCCACCTGTCTCTTGATCAACTCCAGTTTCTTGTCAGAATTGAAGAACTCGAGTGTTATCTCCTGAAAAAACACTGACCTCTCCTCCTCTGCTCTGATTGCTGCAACGGCAGACGAAAGAACGGCCTCATTGAGCTGCAGTATGCGCATCAGCGCCCCCTTGGTGTTCTCCCTCTCCAAGATCATCCTTGTTTCCATCAACTCGACTTCTTTCAGTACAAAAGCGTTCGACCCCTTCACGGTGTCGAGTTCACCTTTCACGATGGCCAATTCATCTTTCAGAGCCATGCACTCATCAGCAGTTTCAGATTGCTGCCTAGTGATCATGCTGTTGTCGGTTTCAATCTCAGCTATACGGTTGTGAGCATCCAGGCACGCTCTGTCATACTTGTCTGACAGTTCTTGCATGGCCTTCTGGAGAGCTTCGAGTTTCAGATTGGCCTGCTTGTTTTCGTTCTCTTTGACTTCGAGTTGCAGTTTGCAACTCGCGAGTTCCTTCGTTAAGATGTCGATCTCCTGCTCCTGCGTTTGCCAAAATTCGAAGATTTTGTTGCGTTACGAAGTTGAAACTAGGAACACAATTATGAATTAGGCCGTGAGTAGCAGCGGCGGATAAACCATGCACGACCCGACCGTACGCACCAAGAGGCGAGAGCACAAGACATGGCATCATCGCACGAGGGAGGCGGGCGGGCGGGCGGTGATGAAGAGAGACCAGAAGCGCTTCTCCGCCCCTATCTCTCCCCTTCACCTTGCCGCCGCTGGAGCACGCCGCCGGTGTTTGTGCGGGTGCTAGGAAGGCGGCGGCGGGGCGCTCTCACCCGGATCTGGACGGCGTCTTCCAGATCTGAGCGGTGGTTCGAGGAGGCAAGGTCTTTGTGGAGGTCGCCGGCGGAGGCTGAGCGGCGTGTGAGGCAGCAGGGGCCGGAGCTCGCCTCCGGGCGTGCGGGGGCGTGGTGGTGGTGTTGGCGCTCGTGTGGGGCTGTGTCGAGGAGGAGCGGCGGCGTTCTGCAGGCCGGTCTGGATCTCGTCTGCTTCGAGGGATCTCGTCTGCAAGCCGTCAGCGTGCGCATCCGGCGGGCTGGCGCCTGGATCTGGTTGTGCTCAGATCCGGCGGCGTTGCTAAGGCCTGGATCGGTGAGGGTAGCGGGAGCCCGGCCTGTGGCTTGATGGGAGGGCAGATTTCTGCGGCTGGCGGCGGTGGAGGAGGTAGGCGAAGAGTCCATGGCGGCCAGCAGTGTCGAGGGGGCGGAGGCCGGTGACGGCTCGGAGGAGTTCGTAAACGCCGGGCGGAGGTTTGTCCCGGTGGGAGTGAAGGTGAGGTGGGCGGTGGAGGGCGGAGCCGGCGGCAGTGGAGGGTGGAGCCGGTGGTGGGGGAGCAGAGCAGTATGGTGGTGGGCGTGCTGGAGGAGGCCAGTCGGCGCTGGTGGCGAAGGCCGGGAGGCGGCAGGAGTTGGGGCTGCTGGTTTTGTCCAGGGACCCATGGCGCGACGTTGCTCGCGCGGGAAGCGGTTCGTCGTGGAGTTCAAGGATGGTTGTGCCAGGGCCTTGAAGCGTGTAGATCCCCGGTGTGCCGGTGGCGGTCTTTTTTGTGTGTGGGTTGCTGTGGAGGTGGTGGCGAAAGCCTTGCCGGTGTCCATACCGGTCTCGACAACTATGACGTCTTTGGACGCCATGTTCCTTCTTGAAGGGTTGTCTTGGCACTTCACAGCCCTAATCTGTTCTCCAGGTGAAAGCCTAGCCTCAGTGAGGCGGGCGGCGTCGGCGACCCTCGTCGCCTCTTTGATGGCGTCGCCTTGGAGTTTCATCTTCGCGCAGAATAGATCGGAATTTGGGTGGCTCAGTTGGAGGAGGTTTAGGGTTTGGTTGAAAGCAAGGACGGAGAAAAAATTCTGAAGCTTAGTTTTCCTAGCTTTTCTTAGTCCTTAAGCTCTATTTCTTGCGGTTGTGTAATCCGCAGTGTTGAGGTTTTGAGCCTAAAAGTTCGTGTAACTTTTGGCTGTATATATCCTAAGTGAATATAGAGGCCGAATTTTATATCCTTTATCTAAAAAAAATATCAAGGATAGTTACCCACATTTCTGTCTGGGCTGAACCTGTTCTGATCGCTTTTCTGCCCGAAGAGAGTCAATGCCGCCTGCACAGATTCTAACGGCCTCGTGTCAATCTCGGCCATGTCCAACGAGATTGGTTGCCTTCGGTCGGTCAGTACTAGTGCAATTTCCTGCACTTGTTAAACAAGTACCAATTGTAGTACACAGATAGAAATGGGGTCAGATACTCAGATATCCAACCCAAGCATGTTCTTTTCAGCTTCTAAAAAATATTTTTCAGTTTTTCTACAGTAACTAGCTTTTAAACGGAGTATCTTTTCAAGATATGATATACTAGTCAATTATAGTACATACTGTACTGACTTCATTTATATCGGCAAAAATCACACGTGAGTTTTTATTACTCTTTAATCTCCCGCACAAACAACCCAAACACTACAAGCCATAGCCAAAAGACATAACCTTCAGCTAAAAAGAACAGACCTGTTAACATTCACGCCTACTGTCTAGTGAGTACTAACAGAACTGCGAAAGCAGCCTTCGTATTTGTCAGTTTACCAAACTTTTGTTGAGCAAGTCTAGAAATTTTCGTACGACGAAGTGGAACCACCTCGATATTGTGGTGGAGTTGTGAGTGTACAACTTCACCTATTAGAATTCAAATCCTGTTCGGTGGCGGATTTATGCTCGGTCTACATCTGTCTAAGCATGTGTGGATGCACTCTGTATATGTGTGTGTGGGGTATGCGTCTCCCTTATAATAAAAAATGTAATTACTAACGCATCTGACAACTTAAAACTATCGTCGGGTACCAAGTAGTGAAGTGGTCAAGAAGTAGTCAACTTGATGAAGATACATAACTTTGTAAGCACTGTCACAAATGGAAGCTTCGCCTACATGTTCCAAGCAGATATGATCAAGTGCTAAAAACTTTTGTCTTCGATCACGCAACTGGGACCGTCCAAAGTTTTGGCTTATCGGATCCTAGTAGGGATCGGTAAAACAATACTACTACTACTACTACTACTACTTGATGTGTCCTTCCAAAGATACGGTACCAATAGGAAAGCGTACCTTGCGCAGAGCAGCTCATTCACAGGAGTATGCACCCGTGCTCCCTTGGCGTCGACGGATAGTTCGTAGGCCCAGCGAGCAGCAGGAACATGAATGAATTCGACGATGCCGACGAGCGAGGAGAGTGGAACGAAAGGATACAACTGGTACTAAGATATAGCCAGGAGGCAGGTGGAGCGGGTAAGACGAGGCGGTCGTGGCGAACAAGAGCGCATGCATGCCGCGGTCTCGATCCAAGGAGCAGTACGACCACGAGGCGACGCGGGCCCGCCGCTTTGGTGGGGTGGTGGCGGAGACGCCGACGCCGCCAGCCAGCTGAGTCCAAAGGGAGAAGCGCTTCTGGTCTCTCTTCGTCACCGCCCGCCCGCCTCCCTCGTGCGATGATGCCATGTCTTGTGCTCTCGCCTCTTGGTGCGTACGGTCGGGTCGTGCATGGTTTATCCGCCGCTGCTACTCACGGCCTAATTCATATTAGTTTCTAGAAGATATTTTCCTATATTAAATAGTTTTTTTATAATATTTAACTTTTAAGCGAAGTATTTTTTTAAAAGATAAAATATATTAATCAATTATATTACATAATTTTATTTACATCGGTTAAAAACGTAGGTAAGTTTTTTTTTCTTCATACGGCTCTCTACAAACTGATACTATTCATAAACTAAAATAAAAAATCATCATCAAAAACCACCGATATTATTCTGTCTCGTCTCCACCGAGAGAGCAGGCATGGATTCGAATATTCTCAAGCGGCCACGCTCGCTTTTGCAGCCCAACATGGTTGGCAGAGGTTGACCGTTGGCGCATGCACTGCTCATCCGCTCCAGCTTATACTTCTCAAAGCACAGACTAGGATAACAACATGTGCAACCATCAAACGAAGGGCAACATAGTATGGAGGGACTATCGATGTATAGAAATTCATATGCATGATCAACACAGCTAACTCAATTATGACTACAATAGTTGATAACTAAGGGATACAAGAAAACAAGTTCCTAGAGACATGAACGACAAGGGCCAAATGTTCTATACAAATCTTGAGAGTTTTGAGACATTAGTCGTTACTTGGACTCTAAAGTGAATCATCCTCGGTAGACTGCCAACCACAGCCACGGTGCACACATAACACATCGACATCCTCTGCGATCAGAAATAACACTATTGCAAATAGAACATGGATAAAATAGAGCTACTCCACACAACATGAAATGGGTCTTCCAGGAACACTAGTACATGCAATCTTGCAGTGCCTTCGGCTTCGCGATATGCTAATTAGGGTGCATAGCGATACAAATGCAAAGGCTATTCAACTGAACCGCTAAAGCAACCTCATCATCAATCTACAAATCAGTAGTAGGTCGTGGCGCCATAATAAGGTTGAGCTGCCGCAGGTTGCTGAGGGTAAGTTGCTGTTGGTGCCAGTGCTGGGGCCGCTGCGGGTGCTGGTGCTGCCACGGCCATTGCTGCAGGTTGTGCATAGCTTTGTTGTGTGTAGGCCTACAATATTTTTGACAATGATGTATAAGATGGATCTCCTTCAACAGATTGTAAGTTAATGCAGTGGTGAAGATAGAAAATAGCTCGTTGCACAAATGAGGTATCAAGGTGTAAGTGGTAAGGGTGATTTGTAGTCAATTATCCATAACCCCAAAACAAATAAGTCAATGCCATTCATGTAGAACAGTGGAGAAATGAGTCCAGTTAAAACTGATTGCTAACAAGCAAGCTTGTTACGGCATCGCGGTGGTGCTGGGTGGATGCCATGGGTGTTCGCCACTACTTGGAAGGGGGGAGGAGGCGACAGGGAGGGGAGGCAGCCGGGAGGGGAGGTGGCGAAAAGTCGCCACGAGAGAGACGGGAGAGTGAGGAGGTCAGGAGAGAGAGAGAGAGGTTATGAGGGGAGGGGAACGGGATAGAGGCTATGAGGGTGCTTTGCGTATGGGTGACCGTATACATGTCTACAACGTGTGTATGGCGTTTGCCATGGCATCACCGCAGCGTCGCCTAGGCGTCCAGGTGCCTAAGAGGCGCCATGGTCGCTAGTTATGCCGTGACAACCATGCTAACAAGTGAGCAATCTATATGTAAAAAATGCTACAGATGGTTCATATCTGCCAGTGATAGCACACTTAGCAGTTCTAGGCAGGCCACCAGTGTAACTAATCCAGAATTGACTTTACACTTCAAAGTTCAGACCCCTGGTTGCCCACACAACCAATCCTGGAGTGACTATGCAACACGCAGGTTGCTTTCAGTAGGTATGACTGTACCACTTGGTTTATTTGACGGATTACAAGCAGTTACCTTGACTGTGTAGCAAAATACGGCATGTTCGGTAAGATAGCCTCAGAACTAAGCCAAAAACGCAGAGAAGTAGTGGAGCTAATCCTTGACAGGAATAAGTGACTGAAGACAGCTAAAGACCAAATAATATCAACCCAAAATACAAACGATGAACATCGTCACATCGCTATTATTCTGGCATGACCCAACCAATTTTTTGTCAGTTTGATATCGTAATGTTTCTTTCCATTATAGTTTTTTTAGGAGCACATCAGACTGGGGGCGGGGGCGGGATGGCAATGTTACCAAATAAGTTAAAACACCTTTTTCATCCCCAACAATAAAATTAAATAACGAATTCCCACTAGAAGGACAAGTAATGGAGTGGATGATGGGGAAAAAAAGTGTATGTAAAGTGCACAAATACAGATATATGTACAATTTTTACTTAAAACAAATTTTGGAAGATGACTAAGCATAATGTTTTAAATATCCAGAAGCATTTCGTAAATTTAGGTGAAAAACAGATTCAGTACCTGAGCAGAGTATGTTGGAGGATAGGCACCATAAGCAGCTGCTTGAGGAGCAGATTGAGGCATTTGATGGCTGTAGTCATAAGTTCCATATGCTGGATACGCAGCCTGCAATGAAAAACAGCAATGAAAAACAAATTAAAGTCCATTTGCAAAAACATATAGTTAAGCACAACAGCAGCATAATACCAAAGAAATGATAAAAGTGACATATTATAGAAGAAATAGAAGAACAAAATCTTGAGAGTTATATTATGAAAATCCTAAGCTGTGATAAAAGGAATCATAGGAATAAACTTTTAGAAATTAGACCTAACAAATGAGCACATCTAAACAGAAGAAGCATGCCACAGAAAAGAGTGGCAGAAATCAACATATTTTGATATTTTCCAACAGCACAGAGACCATACATGCTAGCTGCAATTTTGGGAAGAGAAAGTGAGGGAACAGAAAACATTGAGATGAATACCCACCAAATTATATCCATAATTGGGAAGATTTAGAAAGGTTCTAACCCAGACAAATCAACAAGAATGCCCCATTGCACCTATTCTTTTTTCCTTTCCCAAACTCATCTCTTATCTAAATTTGTACACCAAATAAAGCATAAATAAAACAATATAAGCTACCTGTGGTGCATAAGCAGCACCCCATTGGTGCCCAGATGCTTCAGAAGTCGCAGGCCAAACTGGAGGATTAGGAGCATTTGGATCAGTTCCCAAGACTGGCTGAGTAACATCCCCAGTTTTAACCAATTTGTCTCTGTCCGACATAATACCATCATCTGCTCTTCGTTTCTTTGATGGCAGAATGCTTCTCTTACGTGAAAAAAGATTTGTATGCCGAGTTGTAGCCTTCTTTATTGACTGTGCATCCCCAAAGAGATCCAAAAACTGAAGACAATTTGCAAATGTATCAGTAGCTTAACTACCAAACTGTATCAATCAATAAGACAAAAAAAGCCTGTGTAGCCCATTTACATAGCATTTAGATTAGCATATTACCCTATTCAATGATTGTACAAACAGTGTGATTGTTGTGATTATTCTAAAAGGGTAAGAGAACAGGAAGAAGAGAACTATAGTGTACCAAGGGTAGCTTTTAAGTATTACCTCTAAAAAAATGGAAGATATTTCTTCTTTGTCGCTTGCACTAGCCAACTCCGCTTGAGTTGGCTCAGGTGCAAGAAACTTCTCCACCAGTGAATCTAAAAATTCAATACGCTTTTCAGATGGAAAGATCGACTCTAGAAAGATGACAGCCTGCAAAAGAAATGAAAAGGAACAGAAGACAAATTAAATGGGAAAGATAAGGAGGGAATGACAAGAAAAATAAAGGTGACAAATTGAAACATTTCAGAAAGATTTCAAAAGCTGTAACCTCAAGAATTGGTTTCGTGATGTTAGATTGCCCGTGCAATTCAGTTAAGATCTCCCTTGCCTTTTCCAAGTCATGGATGGCCTACAAATTTTAAAGAATACATCAGATCCCACTAACCGAACAAAGGTAAACAGAAAATGAAAAAAAAAACTAATCAAGTTCAATCAGCTACTCATCAAATTTTTAAAAAAGAAGAGAGTAGCTCCTAGCACAAAAAGACAAAATCAGAGTGCTTAGATTGTAAAGTGTATACCAAATGAAGTCATACTTTTCATAATGGTCTCACCATGCTTAAACAACTGCACAAAGGCACCCATTCTTGACACAGCTCTTTTATCGGCTAACCATGTGTATTCAACTAACACTGTCAGATGACAAAATTTTGATAGCTGTGTAAACTATATTTTTCTTTTTTACATTTTGATAATCTCAAAATTGTGATATACACCTACCAAATATAAGAAACGTGAGTATTGAACCAGCAATGTTGGCAAAATCTGGCTCTGCTCCTTTTCCCTTTCAGCAACAATGGCCTTCTCATAAACTAAACAAGCAGATTCCTTATCTCCCTGCAAGGATAAAAATTAAATGAACTGCTGAACACTGACAAAACAGAAACAAGTGTGTTGCTTGTTTGAAGTGATACCAGCCGGTGCTCCATATTAGAATGCTTCACAATGGCTTCTAGCAAGCCAGGACATAGTTCTGAGTAAAGATGTTGATATTCGACACGTGCTCCAGAGGCATCTCCATTAAGCTCCTTGAATCTTGCACTAAACAGATGGATCTCTGCCTGCTTCTGTTAAAAATAATAAAAGAAACGGCATGTAGCTACCAGTAAATCTAAAAATGGCTATATTATAAGCTATGTTATGTTGCGCTAAATCAAAACAGTAATACTGGTATTTATCCTCTCAATGTAGAATTTTTAAAGATCCCCATGCAAAAAAGATCTCCAAACATCAACTTTTGTTTCAGATCCAAAAAGAGATTATCAATGGCAAATTGGCAGCTGATACTAATCATGCCAAAATTTTCAACGCATCAATGGTCAACAAGATGTCAAAAAAGTAAGTGCCAAATCAGTACATCATTAGCAATTTATCAGAAAAGAGTAAATATATATTTGACCATCCTACAAACTAAACTAATTCAGCTATTGTGTCATATTTCGTTTTTGTTCTTTTTATCTGAAGCCTGCTTGGTAAGTAAGGAATCTCAAATCATAGAAGCTTTCATCTAACAGGTGCAAAAGCAAGATGTTATATGGCAGTGGAAAATATTGCTATGAATAGGGAAACGAATTTTGGTTAGATCCACATTCAGGAGCTTGCTGATTGATGTACATATACATATAGGAGTATATGTGATATGAATGATTATGAAGGGGGAGAAAAAGGAAATGGTAAAAAGTAAAAATACACAATGTTACTAAGTATAAATTGTTATACATGTGATCTTATTAAATAATACCTTGACAAACACATGAGTAGCACGAGCCAAAGCATTGCTTGCTAGTTCTAGGCTTCCTCTAACCTCCATACATTGCACGTAGCGGATCCAGAACTCTGAATAACTAGCACATGCAATAACACATCTTTCGTACAATTTGATAACCTGAACAGTTTTGTGTACCATCAGACAACTGAGAACAAGAAAGAAAAAAAGAATATAAAGCGAATAAAATTTTGATATTGACCAAAAAAAAAAAAAAAGAGAAGTTCACACAGGTTACTCCATTAGCTGATTAGGAAGGCCCCTCCATAACAAAGGAGGGGCCATCCTTGCTTGATAGATAGATGGTTAAGAAGGTGAGCATTAAGCAAATACCTGCATATATGAGATTAAAAATTCAAACATCTGATATTTGGTACCACATATCATTAACCCAGAATGGCCAACAGCCACTGACAAATGAAAGTTTGGAGTACTTAGCCTCATAGAAACCAAACATTATGTCCACGCTCTATCCTCAGTTCAATATCCCATTTATAAAGGAAGCTCCGTCCAAATACTAGCCGTTAAAGAATGTAATGGAGCCAATAAGACTAAATTGTAAGTTATAAGATTTCAGGCATTGCATGAAATCTACTCAACAAAAAGGTAACCAAAAAAAAAAACTTGGAAGTGCAAAAGCATACCTTATTAATATCTTCTTCCCTCTCGATGAAGTCAAGATAGTTATGCCAATTTTCAAGCTCTGGATTGTCAAGAGGCTTGACATGAAAATATGGTCTTCTAATAGCTAGCTCAAAACTGATAATCTTAGATTCGTACTCTTTAGCCTTCTTATACATCTCTTCTCTAATGGAAACATACTTTGCCAGGTTCTCTGCTTCTGTTGAACATGAAATGTCAGGTTGAGCAGATTTCTCTGCATCATCAGGATGCGCCTCCCCATCAAGAGCCTGATCACTGTTCTCAGCAGTAACACCATACACGGAAGCTTCCTCCACAGTAAGTATATCCGATAAATTCCGTGTCGCAGTCAATTCCTTGAAGCTGAGTAAAAGTAACAATAATACTTAGTATCACAAGAAATTAAACATTTTATGTTTTGTCGCAATGAGATACTACATGGCATATTATAATTTCGGTGCTTACTGCTTAATTAAAATCACAAACCCGAATCCTAGCCGGATTAGGAAATAGTATACTGATGCATGTGTTTATTATATTCTTAATCCACTAATCAGTCAATAACATTAAACAATTAGTAAGCCAAAGGCAAGCAATAATATACATAAAATGTGATATAATCCAACAAATACCGCACTTGAATACTAAAATGCACAAATAAAACCAATGAACTTACCAATTAAAGTACCGATCAAGCTGTTGTATAGGATGCTCTAATATTCTTGTATATATCACGGCCAGATGACTCCATGCCTGCAGTGATTCTTCATATTTAATGTATTCATCCCACAAACTATTGGAACGATAATCTGTTCCAACATATGCCAAACCCTGTTCAAACAGTCTGTAGAGAAACAAACGGTGAATGAAGTTACTGATACAAAACAAAATAATTAATCCCCAGACAAAAGCTAAAACAGATATCCAGGAAACACTCAATGAATGATGGCTTGCAGGTGCAAACAGTAGTAGCTACATTTACATCCAAGGAGGACCGTATTATTCTTGATAGACATGTTATGCCAAAAGTACTAAAGTACTTACATGATCATATGTAATAAGTTCTAAAATACTTTGTATCGAACAAACAAGTTATGACAAAATCAGCTAATGCGCTAATGTATGAATTAAATGCACTAACATTGGCAATAAAAGAAATCCTACATAGAGATTATGAGTCCGCAGAAGGTCAAAGAAATGTTTCATTTTGTATATATAGTAACTATAAATAGGCCTTGAATTGGTCATTGCAATTTAGAGAGACATACAGTCAGTATTAAAAATACTGTCCAAATTTGAATCTATGCAGTTATATGGACTACCCTGGCACATGGATTGCACAAATAGAGTTCAAACATATTCGAAAGCACTTCATCAGGCATTCCTATTCGAAAGCACTTCATCGGGCATTCTTATATACATATGAGCTACAAATGCCCACTAATTCAAAATAAAGTCAGAAGACACAGTCATTAGCTACAAAAACTGAATCAGTATAGGCACATTGTACGTAATTGCTACCTTCTGATGATATCAGGATCTTCATATGTGGAAATTGCAAATTGACAATAGTTATACCAAATGTCCACCGAATAAGTAACTGCAAGAACTGCCCGCTCATACACCTCTATAACTTTATTGACACTGTCAAGACGACCTTCATGATCTGCATATTTCTTCCAATATCCAAAGCATAGAGGGAATTCCGCAAGGAATGCATCATACACTTTCCGTATTTTCAAAATATTGCTCTGTACAGGAATAAGCAAAAATATAGCATTAGTGCCAAAGATTTTTTATCATATAACAATTTCCATTTTCTGTTATTGCTTAATCAGATTAAATTTATATTCCGCACACTTCATTTAAACACAAAAGGGCAAAGATCTAAAAGACTACAATAGGACAAAAATAAGCTTCAGGAACACTACTAAACCCTTCAATACAACTGTAGGAAACGCAAGACTTATGAAATCTACTAGCATGCATATAGTGAGATCCAGTACCAGAAAGGGAAAAATATAGAACACAAATGCACTTTTAGGCCCTTCAGACTGCAAATAAATATGTTAATAAGAACAAGGAAGTTAAATGACTGTCGATGCCATAAGGTAGATTCATAGAACTTCAGATTCCAGTAAATATAAACCAATCGCATATAATCATAAGAAATATCTATTGCATGTGAGCAAAAAATTAAAGAAAAAGTTGAACAATTTAGCACCTATACATACAACAAGTTGCACAAAAAGAGAAGAATGGATTGTATGGGAAGGCAACAACCCAAACTTTACCTCGGCATTTTTCTCTGTCTCATCAATAAGTGCAGTCCAAGCATTGAAGTCTAAGCAATTCTCGGTAACAACATTCCACAGCCTAGCCTCTTCTGCTGAAAGTACAGCTGCGTAAAGAAAGCAACACATTAACAACAAATAGCAGGCAGGATACCAGATTAAGAGAACTTATGAGCCCAACATTACCATCCTCGTAGGATTGCTGAGGAACTGGTTCACTCATCTCGTTTGTGGCGCTGCCGTTCTCTGTAGCTCCTGCAGATGGGCAATCTGCCGTCTGGCCAGCAGTTCCGTTTAGCGACGTGTGCTCGGTTGGATATACAGAGGCATCAGCCCCCTGAGCTCTATCATAAGGAGCAACGGCGCCGTCAGCGCCATGCGCAGCTTGCGGAACGGAGCCCGGATTCTGACTATACACGTTCGCATCAGGATTAGCGCTAGCCGAATCGAAAGACGGAATGGACGAAGCCGCAGCACCAGCCTCCGCGCTACCAGAATCTACAGCGCCTTGTGCGGCGCCGAGAATTTCCGATGTTGCAGCAGCAACGATTTGATCTTCCTCCTCCATTGTGCGCGAATTCCAAGAGTCGAATCTCGCGACCTACTAAGCCCTAGCGAAGGAGAGCAAAAGGCGGGTTCAACACGCTAAAAGCAAAGGCGTAAAAAAAAGCTGGACCTGGAGAAAAAGGGCCACGCACCTGCGAGCCGTCGACGAGCGGAGGCGCGCGGGAGGGTCGCCGACGAGAGGGGCTTGGGCGCCGGCGAGGCGAGGTGGAAGAAGGGGTTAGGGTTGGGATCGAAACGGGGGGGCGCCTCGCTACCGATCAGCGTGGGGGATGAGGAGGCGCGGAGAGGTGGGCCGTCGGAGCAATAGAGCTCGCGGCCTCGCGGGGCGTGCCCCGTGGCAGGCCGAGGACTCCGCGTCCCACCCGGAGTTGTGCTACGGCCCGTCAGCCTCGGCCCAAGTTGTCGTGAGCCGCAGCCCGTTTTGCGTCGGCTCGGCTCATGAGAGGAGCCCACCGGACCGGCGTTCGTCACGAGCTAGCCGCCAAAACCGTGAAGTGTTTCTACAAGTACGTTCTACGTTGGCACGCCTATTCTATCTAGCTCAGGCTGACTCAAATCTAGGACGTAATTTTCTCTCTTAGTCTAGATAATAGTGACATCTGATTCTTCATAGACTGAAATGTGAAAAAATCTTCTTGACGCTGCAAAGTTTGAGCAACCGAAGCTACAAGCAGCACACGATGTACTAGGTACTATTCCCTCATCAACCAGATCGTGCATATAAGCCGGACATTCACCAAATGTTCTTCTCATCACGAGCTCACGGCTGAAAATTCGCATTTCACGCATGAATAAAACAGGAAAAAAAATGTTGCCCACTCGATCCGAGCTGGCGGCGCTTGGCGAGCGTGCGTGACAACAACTTGGGTGGAGGTGGAGCGCGCGCCTGGGACCTACCACCAACGGTACGGTAGGGCAGATCCTACGGTGGGGCATGCTCGGCACGGTGCGCCGCGCGGTTCTCCGCTCGTGAGTCGTGAAAAACCCCAAAAATTCAAACCAGAAAATTTTCAAAATTTTTGTGGATTTTTGTTTGATTTTCTGGAAACTTTCCCTTTTTGGAAAGTTTTCCCGGAATGCGCTTTCCTCTTTTGGCGATTCCGCTTTCCCTTTTCCTTTGGCGCCTCAGCCCATTCCCGCTTTTCCCCTTCCCCTGGCGCCCGCGCCCGCTTTCTTCCTCCCTCTCCGCTGGCGCCTCTCCCTCACCCACCTTCTCCTCGCGCCCGCGCCTGCGTTGCGCGCTGTGCCCCGCCGCGCCGTCCCTGCTGCCGGCTCGCCGTCGCCGGCCGTCACCCCAACCGCCTTTGACCCCGACCTCCGCCTCCTGTTGCCGGGCCCCACCTGCCAGCCTCTCCCCGCCTCCTCCCCGCGCTGGCGTTGCGCCGCTCCCGCACCACCTCTGCTCCTCCTCGCGCGCACGCGCTTGGCTCCGCGCCGCCCCGACAGCCCTGTCCAAACGGGCGGATGCCCTCGCGCCACGTCGCCGCTCTCCTGTGCCGACCCCACCTACCAGGGGCCGCCTTCTCCCTCTCCCGCGCGCGGACGCGCCTCCGCCATACCCGCCGCCCACCTGCTCCCGTCGCGTCGCCCCCTCTGCACCGAGCCTTGCGTCACCCGTCCCTTCAACTGTGCAGAGGAGGCGTCCTCACTGCTCCCCTACCTTCCTGTCGGCCCCGGAGCCCGAACCTCTGCCTTCTCCCCGAAGGATTCTCCTCCCCCGCTCGGGTATAAAACCCGCTCCCCGGTGCCCGTCCGATCCTTTGCTCCCCAAACCTCCCAAACGCCTCCATTCACATCCCGCCACTCCCTAGTACCTCCAGGAGCTCCCGATTGGATCCTCTTCGCCCGAAGCTCCGCCGCCATCGTCCCCTGCGCCGGCAACCCCCGTAGCTCGATCTTCCGCTCCCCTTCCCCATTCCCCAATTGCTTGCTCCCCGAACTTCTCCTCAGCTCGCTGACCATGTTTGTACTCTCCTCCGACCAGGGAACCCACTGTGGAGCGCCGCCACCGAAGCTCGCCGTCGACTTCAACCGTGCGCCCGTGGCCAGCCTCCCTCGACGCTCCCCAGCCTCCACCCTCTTCGCCATTGTGAGCGCCACACCCCCGTGACCGTGTAACTGCCCCCAATCGACCCCTCTCGGCTCCGGTGACCTTCTTCGCCGCCGGGAAGCCGTTTCTTCCCCTTCTGCCTCCAGCCCCCTCCACTGACCCCCGAGCTCCACTAAGCCCAAAAATGGACTTACCTTGTCGCCCGCCACCCTTGGTACCCTCCACTACCGCCGACGAGCCCCCTGGCGCCCAGGCCGCCATCGCCACCGTATCCCTGCCGCGGGGTACTGTAGCGGCTGGAGGAGGAAGACGACTCCCTCCTCCCCGCGACGTGGACGCATCCCAGCCCTCGCATCCAATCGTTGCCGTCTGTTTTTGAGCGTCGGATGATCGCCTGCCCTCCGCCGTCCGATCCTCTTAACGACCCCGCCTGTCCTCCGTTTGATCCGCCCCGTATCGCCTCGCTTACCCCGCATCCTTGCCGTCCGATCGCCACCCGCACAGATCCAGGCCGCCCGCTCCCACGTCATCTGGATCGCCTGCCCGAGCGACGCGTCGGCCATCCGGCCGCGCGGACACGCGCGCTGGCGTGGGCCGACTTTCCCCGGCCCGCTCCTCTTCCCGCGCGTGAGCGCGCGCGTTGGGCCGCGCCGGCCTCCCGGCCGCGCGGGCCGTTCCCCGGGCCAGGCCGCACTGTAGCAAGCGACCGGGCCGGTTACTGTTCATCCGATTTTTCCCCGATTTATCAAATTCCAAAATCCAGAAAAATCCAAATAAATCCTAGAAAATCACAGAAAATCCCAAAAATTCCCAAATTTCACCACTTTGCTCCAAATGATATTCCAGACCCATTGGTGATCTCCATTTCCACAAATTCCTCCCAGATAAATTCCTAAAATTCCATTTGAAGGATTTATGCATTTTACTCCTTTTTAAATAGATTATTTTTCCTCGCTTGATTAGTCTCAAGCTGGATTTATGTTATTTTCAGTGTTTGCGTTAGTGTCGGAGATTCCGGAAGCTCAAGTGCAGTTGCAGAATCCAGGAGCTTCTACGTTCGAGCTAGCCGAGTTCGTCCCGGTTTACGGCAAGTCACAAGTCTTTGATCATGTTGCAACCCATGTTATCTATTTATGCTAATATGTTATTTGCATTGAGCTAATTCTGAAATGCTAATTCGAAAGTAAAATAAAAGGTTTAGAATGACATGTTATGTAGTTAAACCTACCACCGATGATTGCCATGTTAAACTTGTAACCATGCCATTGTAACCCTAGGATTAATTACCTGTTAATCTAGATAATTGTAGGATATTATTATCATGCAAAATGTTATACTAATAAGGTTGTGGCTGTGGAGCCAATAGAATTTAGAAAACCCGACTCTAAGGTAGGGTGGTATGGGACACCGTATCTTAGAGCGGAGAGTGCCGGCGTGCACAAGGTAGGGTAAGGGGGAGTGGAAACCGCAAGACGGTCCTCGCCAATCTTTTACCCTAGGTTTGGAGAAGGGTAAGGGTGAGTGGGAAACCGCGGGACGGTCTACGCCCACCGCTTACCTCAGTTTGGGTCGCGGGCCTGGCGAGGTTGCGGACCATGTGAAAATATAAGGACTGAAACCCTTACGCTGAGCAAATGTCACAGTGATCGCTCAACCACAGGAGTTGACTTGTCAACACTTGTCTAGTAGCTGCTCAACTCGATTGAAACTCTACAGGAGGGTTAGCAGTGAGGTTAGGTGAGCCGCGTTATGGGTGCCTAACAACGGTAGAGTTCACTCGAAGCGGACACTGTTTTCTCTTGTGTGTGTGTGTGTGTGTGTGGGATCCAGACCCGAGTGAATTCTACCGGGTAGAGCCTATATAAAGAGTTGAGTAGTGAAACGACCTGGCTTCCTTAACTCAGTCATGAGGGTTAAGGGATCGTGTGGGTAAAGCTGAGCAAACTCTGCAGAGTCAAATAAATGGTATTCGAATACGCCGTGCTCCCGGTTATTGGAGCTGTGTCACTTGGGTGATTCCAGCCGCGAAGCTTAAGTAGTTTTGTACATACTTTAACTTGGTTAAGTTGGTTAATGAACTCTTCGTGAAAACCCCTGAGTTCTTGAGAAGTAGTTTTGGGCCGTTTTATCAAAATGTTTGCAAATAAAACTGCACCCACTCAAAAGTAATAAACCAAGTATACTCCCTTCCTTTGTTGATCCATGCAAGTAGTAAGTTAGGGTTTCCCTTGTGATTTGCTGAGTACGGGGTCGGAGTACTCAGGCTTGCTAAATGCCACAGATACCAGAAGGAAAAGAAGGCAATTCAAGATTTCGTGTTGGAAAGGTCTTCCCGTCGAGGACCCGTGGCTTTAGGTCTTCGCCGCGCTCAAGCGGATTCTGGAGTTTTTGTGATGTAAGTATACTTTGGGCTTGCACGCCCCGCTGTCGAAAAAGGGATGCTAATCCATATGTAAAATATATGCTGGACTTTTGTTGTAAGCATGCAATGGTATACTCTTGCGCGACACTTCATAACTGTTCATGCGTGAATAGTTGCGAGGTGCCGTGTCCGTATGCGCCCCTGGAAACGGGGGCGTTACAAGAAGTGGTATCAGAGCAGGCTCTTGACCGTAGGTTAAGACCTAAGGCAGATTAGGAAGCGATTTTATCGCAAAACTTAATTTAAGCCATAAAAAGGGTTTACGAAAAATATAAGTATTATTGCTGTCTTTTCCTCTCTTGTTGCTACTTCATCTATCTTAGTTTACTTCTGCTTAAGTTTTACTTTGGCAAAAATGTTTACTGCTTTGCTTGCCTAGCTTCAAAATTTCGTTTCTCGGCAGCTGGAAGAGTAGCCGTCGTTCGCTAGACTAGACTGACCCTGAGTAGTAGTTGTACTTTTGTAATGTAAAGCAGGTGTATTCATGAACCCTAAGTGGTTTATGTACCACTTGCATATTATAAATTTATGTCTTTATCTTTGTATGTTGTTTGCTTAATTATCAGTAATCCCCCTGTGTTCAAAACTTTCTCCTGTCCCCTTTCGCTCTCGATCTTACCTTTTTCGCCCTATACTTACCTTGAAAATTCAATGTCTTACTTACCTATTCTTGATTGCCAAAGCCGCTGCAAAGCTGATCTCAAATTCCCAATTGGCAGATGGATCCAGCACAGCAGAGTGGTCAGACCAACAGGCAGGGTGCACCTGCCACAGATCAAGTCCAGATGTCAGAACAGCAAGGAGAATCACAGCTACCGTTCATTGTCAAGGTGACACCCGAAGAGTCAGTGTCAGCATCACGCGCGACTGCATTGAAGTTTACAGCATTCCTGCAAACTCACCCCCCAAAATTTCCTTCAACCACAGAGTCGCTGAATGCAGATAACTGGTTACAAGATATTGAGAGAAGAGTGAATACTATCCAGTGTACAAATAAGGAGAAGGTTCTTTTCGCCACCTATCAGTTGTCCGAGCCCGTAATTACTTGGTGGAATGCTATCCAGTGGATGCACCCTAAAGAGAAAGATATTTCATGGGAAGACTTTGTGAAGAGATTTCGTAAAGTCTATATTCCTCCTGAAGTTATCACAAGAAAATATCAGAACTTTCTTAATCTTCAACAAGGAGAAAACTCCATCACAGCATATCTACAACAATTTCATCAATTATCCCAGTATGCTCAAGAGGAAACTAACACCGAAGCTAAAAGGATGGAGTACTTTATGAAAGGTCTACAACCCAATATAAGACAACGCCTTCAGGCCATGAAGTTTTCAAGCCTATTGAGCCTGGTTGATCGAGCTCTACAGATAGAAGAAAGACCAGGTTACGTGAAAGTCATGAAACGAAAGAAGCCTTCGGCTCCATCACCAACGGCTTGTTTTCACTGCAAACAGGATGGGCATTATCGTGACCAATGCCCACTGAAGTCCTTACCCGAAGAAGAAGCTAAAGAGCAAGCAAAAAGGCAGACCTTCTCATCCCGCCTGCCACCGATGGAAGAAGATGAATCTTACCCTAAGAGGACCAGAATGGAGGATGACAGAAAGCATAGAACAGCGCACAAGTCTCAGTCTTCACACAATGCTCAGCGGAACAAGACCACGGGATCACCCTCATTCCGATCCCAACCCTTCCGTCAGTCTGTGACGATACCGAAGACCCAGTCCAGACAGTCTCAGCAGTATGCCACTCCCTCGCCACCCGCCATCAAGTGCCTCACCTGCGGTGGCAAGCATCTTACTAGCAGTTGTCCACGAAGGACAGATACATGTTTCCATTGTGGAGAGATTGGACACTACAAGCATCAGTGTCCCAGGAGGAATTTGTCATCAGAAGCAGCTAAACTCCAGGCCCAAAACCAGCAGATAGACCAGAAAATATGAGCTATGCAGAATAAGAAATGAGATGATGTACTTTTGGTTATCCTTTTGTAAGCTAGTTGAAGAACTGAATAGTTGTCTGTAAATTACTTTAACTAAGGCTTGTGGCAAAATTATGAAGATGTATGCAGACCATTTGTGTAAAGTGAACTGGGTGTGATGGTTATGTTGTAATAGAGTTGATTCCAGCAGACCCAATCATATCCAACCTTGGTACGACATAATTCATCCAAGCGGGAACCTGTACCACACACGCAAGGATGATATACAGGTACAAATGAAGAGGAGTCAAAGTCAATCCAGAGAAGGTTAAGGCAGATTTGTTGCAGCCAGATACACAAGGGTTAGATGTCATTTTGGGCATGAACTGGCTAGCCCAGAACAAAGGTAAAGTCGATTATGAGATCAAAACAGTATCATTGGTAACCCTTGAGGGTCAGAAAGTGGTAAAAAAAAACAAAGAAGTATTGAAGGATGCAAGAAAACGCATGATCAACATGCTAGCAGTTACACCAGATCAAGTGCCAGTAGTACAAGAATACCCTGATGTGTTTCCAGAAGAATTACCAGACAGACCCCTGACCGACAAGTAGAACTTGTCATAGAGTTGATTTCAGACACAAAGCTAATTGCCAAGCATCAATACAGAATGTCAGCCAGCGAATTGAAAGAACTCAAGAGACAGTTAGGTGAACTGCAAGAGAAAGAGTTTATTCGACCAAGAGTTTCGCCTTGGTCGGCACCAGCATCATTTGTGAAAAAGAAGAATGGAAAGCTAAGAATGTGTGTTCATTACAGAGAATTGAATGCTGTTACAATCAAAAACGAGTACCCATTGCTCAGAATTGATGATTTGTTTGATCAGCTTAAGGGTGCCAAAGTATTTTTTTTCAAGATCGACTTGCGCTCGGGTTACCATCAGCTCAAGATCCGAGAGCAAGATCGAGAGAAGACGACCTTCATCACCAGATATGGATCATTTGAGTTCACGGTCGTACCCTTTGGTTTAACCAATGCGCCAGCTTATTTCATGAATCTTATGAATCTGGTGCACATGGACCAATTGGGTCGATTCGTGATTGTCTTCATTAATGATAGTCTGATCTATCCCAAGAGCGAAGAAGGGCACAAGGAACATCTGCACATGGCATTGACCAAATTGAGAAAGCATAAGTTATATGCCAAGTTCGACAAATGCAGCTTTTGGCTGAAAGAAGTTGTTTTCTTGGACCATATCATATCGGAAGATGAAGTCAAGGTTGAATCAGAAAAGATTGCCGCAGTTATGACATGGAAGCAGCCCAAGCCCGTAACGGAAGTGAGAAGTTCCTTGGATTGGCGGGTTATTATCGCCGATTCATAGAAGGGCTCTCAAAGATTTTCGTCCACTCACTCAACTACTGACGAAAGATATGCCATCCATATGGACAGATGCTTGAAAAGAGAGTTTTCAGTTGTTGAAGACCAAGTTGACGACCACGCCAGTGTTGATCTTGTCCAACCTAGAAAGGGAATTCCAAATCTATTGCGATGCTTCAAAGCAAGGTTTGGAATGTGTGCTTATGCAAGATGGAAAAGTTGTTGCCTATGTATCCAGACAACTGAAACCACATGAAGAGAATTGCCCCATACACGATTTGGAGCTAGCAGCTGTGGTGTATGCACTCAAAATTTGGCAACACTACCTGTTAGGGAATCGTTGTGAGATAACCTCGGACCATAAGAGCTTGAAGTACCTGTTCACACAGTCAGAGTTGAATAGGAGACAATGAAGATGACAGGAATTGATCAAAGATTATGATGATGATCTCCAACATCACCCGGGCAAGGCTAACGTAGTTGCTGATGCCCTTAGCCGCAAGGCTCGCCCAAGCTAAATCAACATGACAAAGTACCCACCAGAGTTGCAAAGAGAGATATCCCACGACTGAATTTGGCAACCACTGAACAAGGCAGTATGGCAGCGTTAGGACTCCAACCATTGTTGACAGATCAGATTAAAGCAGCACAAGATGAAGAAGAAGAGATTCAAAAACTGAAAAAGGACATTCAAGAAGGAAATTCATCAGAGTATGTGGTAGACGAGCATGGAATCCTTATCTTCCGTGATCGCTATTGTATACCCGACAAGGAGTTGAGAGAGTTGATCTTACCTGAGGCCCACTCCTCTCAATTCTCAATTCATCCAGGAGGCACAAAGATGTATCAAGATTGGAAGAAGAGGTATTGGTGGAACCAGATGAAGAAAGAAGTGGCAGACTATGTAGCTAAATGTGATGTCTGCCAGCAGATCAAGATAGACAAAAGAAAAAAAACCATCGAGATTGTTGCAGCCTTGGCCAATACCCGAATGGAAATGGGATAGTATCAGCATGGATTTCATTACAGGACTTCCAAAGACTCGTGAGGGATATGATGCTATCTGGGTCATTGTCGACAGATTGACCAAGGTGGCTCATTTCCTCCCAATCAAACAAACTTATGGGAAGGATAAACTCACCGAGTTGTATTTGACAAGAATTGTGACACTCCATAGAGTTTCTAAGAAAATTGTGTTAGATAGAAGAGCACCGTTTACGTCCAAGTTCTGGAAGAAATTACATGAAGTCAGTGTAAGACCTTGCACCTCAGCTCAGTGTACCACCCTCAGACAGATGAACAGACAGAGAAAACAAACCAGATCTTGGAGGATATGCTGAGAGCCTGTGCTATTGTGTATGGAGCAGCGTGGAACACTTGCCTCCCGTTCGCTCAGTTCTCATACAACAATAGCTATCAAGCCAGTATTCAAATGGCCCCCTTTGAAGCACTTTATGATAGAAAATACAGAACTCCACTGAATTGGTCGGAAATAGGTAAACAACAACTGATTGGCCCTCAGATTGCTCAAGACGCAGAGAAACATGTTCAGATCACCAGAGAAAGACTCAAGATTGTCAAGAAGTTTCAAGTTAAGGGCAAATTAGCATCGAGATATGTGGGACCGTCCCAAGTTACCGGAAAAGTTGGAGAGGTAGCTTATCAAGTACAGCTACCGCCCAATCTGTCAAGAAAATACAATGTGTTCCATGTGTCTCAGCTTCGAAAGTGTCTACGACAGCCAACAGATGAAATGCTATTGTCAGATATTGAGTTACAGGATTATTGCACGTATGCTGAAGAACCACTACAAATACTTGAAACATCAGAGAGGCAGCTCAGAAGCAAGAATGTCAGATTTTGCAGTGCAGTGGAAGAATCACACAGCGGATGAGTCCACCTGGGAAAGAGAGTCAGACTTGCAGCGTGATTTCCCCAACTTACTCCCTGGACCAAGTTAATCTCGGGGTCGAGATTCTTTTAAGGGGGGTAGGTTGAAAAACCCCAAAAATTCAAACCAGAAAATTTTCAAAATTTTTGTGGATTTTTGTTTGATTTTCTGGAAACTTTCCCTTTTTGGAAAGTTTCCCCGGAATGCGCTTTCCTCTTTTGGCGATTCCGCTTTCCCTTTTCCTTTGGCGCCTCAGCCCATTCCCGCTTTTCCCCTTCCCCTGGCGCCCGCGCCCGCTTTCTTCCTCCCTCTCCGCTGGCGCCTCTCCCTCACCCACCTTCTCCTCGCGCCCGCGCCTGCGTTGCGCGCTGTGCCCCGCCGCGCCGTCCCTGCTGCCGGCTCGCCGTCGCCGGCCGTCACCCCAACCGCCTTTGACCCCGACCTCCGCCTCCTGTTGCCGGGCCCCACCTGCCAGCCTCTCCCCGCCTCCTCCCCGCGCTGGCGTTGCGCCGCTCCCGCACCACCTCTGCTCCTCCTCGCGCGCACGCGCTTGGCTCCGCGCCGCCCCGACAGCCCTGTCCAAACGGGCGGATGCCCTCGCGCCACGTCGCCGCTCTCCTGTGCCGACCCCACCTGCCAGGGGCCGCCTTCTCCCTCTCCCGCGCGCGGACGCGCCTCCGCCATACCCGCCGCCCACCTGCTCCCGTCGCGTCGCCCCCTCTGCACCGAGCCTTGCGTCACCCGTCCCTTCCACTGTGCAGAGGAGGCGTCCTCACTGCTCCCCTACCTTCCTGTCGGCCCCGGAGCCCGAACCTCTGCCTTCTCCCCGAAGGATTCTCCTCCCCCGCTCGGGTATAAAACCCGCTCCCCGGTGCCCGTCCGATCCTTTGCTCCCCAAACCTCCCAAACGCCTCCATTCACATCCCGCCACTCCCTAGTACCTCCAGGAGCTCCCGATTGGATCCTCTTCGCCCGAAGCTCCGCCGCCATCGTCCCCTGCGCCGGCAACCCCCGTAGCTCGATCTTCCGCTCCCCTTCCCCATTCCCCAATTGCTTGCTCCCCGAACTTCTCCTCAGCTCGCTGACCATGTTTGTACTCTCCTCCGACCAGGGAACCCACTGTGGAGCGCCGCCACCGAAGCTCGCCGTCGACTTCAACCGTGCGCCCGTGGCCAGCCTCCCTCGACGCTCCCCAGCCTCCACCCTCTTCGCCATTGTGAGCGCCACACCCCCGTGACCGTGTAACTGCCCCCAATCGACCCCTCTCGGCTCCGGTGACCTTCTTCGCCGCCGGGAAGCCGTTTCTTCCCCTTCTGCCTCCAGCCCCCTCCACTGACCCCCGAGCTCCACTAAGCCCAAAAATGGACTTACCTTGTCGCCCGCCACCCTTGGTACCCTCCACTACCGCCGACGAGCCCCCTGGCGCCCAGGCCGCCATCGCCACCGTATCCCTGCCGCGGGGTACTGTAGCGGCTGGAGGAGGAAGACGACTCCCTCCTCCCCGCGACGTGGACGCATCCCAGCCCTCGCATCCAATCGTTGCCGTCTGTTTTTGAGCGTCGGATGATCGCCTGCCCTCCGCCGTCCGATCCTCTTAACGACCCCGCCTCTCCTCCGTTTGATCCGCCCCGTATCGCCTCGCTTACCCCGCATCCTTGCCGTCCGATCGCCACCCGCACAGATCCAGGCCGCCCGCTCCCACGTCATCTGGATCGCCTGCCCGAGCGACGCGTCGGCCATCCGGCCGCGCGGACACGCGCGCTGGCGTGGGCCGACTTTCCCCGGCCCGCTCCTCTTCCCGCGCGTGAGCGCGCGCGTTGGGCCGCGCCGGCCTCCCGGCCGCGCGGGCCGTTCCCCGGGCCAGGCCGCACTGTAGCAAGCGACCGGGCCGGTTACTGTTCATCCGATTTTTCCCCGATTTATCAATTTCCAAAATCCAGAAAAATCCAAATAAATTTTAGAAAATCACAGAAAATCCCAAAAATTCCCAAATTTCACCACTTTGCTCCAAATGATATTCCAGACCCATTGGTGATCTCCATTTCCACAAATTCCTCCCAGATAAATTCCTAAAATTCCATTTGAAGGATTTATGCATTTTACTCCTTTTTAAATAGATTATTTTTCCTCGCTTGATTAGTCTCAAGCTGGATTTATGTTATTTTCAGTGTTTGCGTTAGTGTCGGAGATTCCGGAAGCTCAAGTGCAGTTGCAGAATCCAGGAGCTTCTACGTTCGAGCTAGCCGAGTTCGTCCCGGTTTACGGCAAGTCACAAGTCTTTGATCATGTTGCAACCCATGTTATCTATTTATGCTAATATGTTATTTGCATTGAGCTAATTCTGAAATGCTAATTCGAAAGTAAAATAAAAGGTTTAGAATGACATGTTATGTAGTTAAACCTACCACCGATGATTGCCATGTTAAACTTGTAACCATGCCATTGTAACCCTAGGATTAATTACCTGTTAATCTAGATAATTGTAGGATATTATTATCATGCAAAATGTTATACTAATAAGGTTGTGGCTGTGGAGCCAATAGAATTTAGAAAACCCGACTCTAAGGTAGGGTGGTATGGGACACCGTATCTTAGAGCGGAGAGTGCCGGCGTGCACAAGGTAGGGTAAGGGGGAGTGGAAACCGCAAGACGGTCCTCGCCAATCTTTTACCCTAGGTTTGGAGAAGGGTAAGGGTGAGTGGGAAACCGCGGGACGGTCTACGCCCACCGCTTACCTCAGTTTGGGTCGCGGGCCTGGCGAGGTTGCGGACCATGTGAAAATATAAGGACTGAAACCCTTACGCTGAGCAAATGTCACAGTGATCGCTCAACCACAGGAGTTGACTTGTCAACACTTGTCTAGTAGCTGCTCAACTCGATTGAAACTCTACAGGAGGGTTAGCAGTGAGGTTAGGTGAGCCGCGTTATGGGTGCCTAACAACGGTAGAGTTCACTCGAAGCGGACACTGTTTTCTCTTGTGTGTGTGTGTGTGTGTGGGATCCAGACCCGAGTGAATTCTACCGGGTAGAGCCTATATAAAGAGTTGAGCAGTGAAACGACCTGGCTTCCTTAACTCAGTCATGAGGGTTAAGGGATCGTGTGGGTAAAGCTGAGCAAACTCTGCAGAGTCAAATAAATGGTATTCGAATACGCCGTGCTCCCGGTTATTGGAGCTGTGTCACTTGGGTGATTCCAGCCGCGAAGCTTAAGTAGTTTTGTACATACTTTAACTTGGTTAAGTTGGTTAATGAACTCTTCGTGAAAACCCCTGAGTTCTTGAGAAGTAGTTTTGGGTCGTTTTATCAAAATGTTTGCAAATAAAACTGCACCCACTCAAAAGTAATAAACCAAGTATACTCCCTTCCTTTGTTGATCCATGCAAGTAGTAAGTTAGGGTTTCCCTTGTGATTTGCTGAGTACGGGGTCGGAGTACTCAGGCTTGCTAAATGCCACAGATACCAGAAGGAAAAGAAGGCAATTCAAGATTTCGTGTTGGAAAGGTCTTCCCGTCGAGGACCCGTGGCTTTAGGTCTTCGCCGCGCTCAAGCGGATTCTGGAGTTTTTGTGATGTAAGTATACTTTGGGCTTGCACGCCCCGCTGTCGAAAAAGGGATGCTAATCCATATGTAAAATATATGCTGGACTTTTGTTGTAAGCATGCAATGGTATACTCTTGCGCGACACTTCATAACTGTTCATACGTGAATAGTTGCGAGGTGCCGTGTCCGTATGCGCCCCTGGAAACGGGGGCGTTACAAGTCGTGAGTGAACGCCGCGGCTTTTCCCCCCGCTGGTGCTCGTGACAGCAGCTCTGGTCACGCGGCGGCGCGGGGTTGGGTCGGCGCGCCGGGACCAACGGACGGTCGCTCCGCTCCACGCCTCGCGTTTTTAGAGCTAAGCTTAATTGCTAGTCATACGCCAACACTAGTTTTAGCCGTATAATTATAATTAGCATCGTTGTCGCAGTTCGTTTCAACTATTAAGATTCATCAGTAATTTAAATTGATTAAGGATAACAAAATAAATTAATAACAATTTTAACAGACAGCAAAAATCAAAGATGTTTTCGTATCGTCGATTACACAGCCAAGTGTTTCGATATTTTTGTGTTCTTGTAAAAATATAGGTCGTCACGTACGCCTCAAACACAACGCTCAGCGTGGCATGAATTGTCTCGTGACGATCACAAAACTTACTCCCTCCGGTTTGATTAGTTGGCATTTTTTTATTGACACATATTTAGGCAATTATTTTTTGTTTATATTATAACAAAAAATGCTCTTAGTAACTAACTACTCTGATAAACAGTAACCATAATAAGTAGTAAAACCATATACTTTTTGCTATCTGTGCAAATATATAAACAAAATTTTGTATTGAGAATTGTAAAGTGTGAAGTATTTGTGAGAAAAACTTTGATAAAAAAAAATGTGAATGTAAACGGAGGGAGTACTAGGCGTGTGCGCCAGTGTTGGACTGTTGGCACCAACGGCGGTCCGCTCGTACCGCTCTTGGATTAGCAGCCAAATCGGCAGGCTGCAACTAGCTCCTACGAAAATCTTGGTTCACTCCGTTGTACGTGCCGGTTCCGACGACCGTCAACTCTGCTGAGACCGAGAGATCGGCATCCTTGATGAGGTACGAGTTCTGATTTTGCCTGGTTGAAGCTACAGATATACGTTAAACTTTTTTTATTTTTGGTATGGACAACTAAAACGAGCAAATCATTGCTGAAATTTTGGAAGCAGACCGTGTAGTCGCAAAGGATCCGGCGCCGCAGGCCCATCGCCATCTCGATTTTCGAGCCAGTGCTTATTTATTCGGCTTCCGCTCGGGGAGGGTGCCAGAGCTTTGAACCTGGTTCTCTGTGGCCCATCCTGCGGCAACCCAACCACAGTGCCGTTCTTCGTCTACACGTCCACACCGCTGCCTCCACTCCACCCCACGCCAGGCCAGTCGAGTTGCGTGGCCGCGCCAAGGATGGAGAAGGCTCTCACCAAGCTCAGCAGCTTCACCATTCCCCGGAAGGCCAAGCAGGAGCTCTCCGCCATTGGCGGCGACATCTCCGTCAGTACTACTGCTGCCATTTGGTGTCATTTTTCTTTCCTTTCTTGCTTTTCTGTTCGACTGATTAATGCTTGAGGCTAGTGAGTTGGATTCGAGTTAGGAGTTTCGTTCTTAATGAGTTCTTTTGGTTCTTGATGAATCTTTTGGACTACGAAATTACCGTTCTTGATTTCCTTGTTCGTTTCATTGTTTCTAGGAGATTTTATGTTTTTCTGTTATAAGGAACATGGAGATGGATTTTTTTTTCTCATTCTTATGCTCGTGTTCTTCATCTTTTCCTGAGGCTGTTGCAGTTAAGAAGTAATTTGGCTGTGACATTGCGAGGTGTATTTTTCCACATGTTGTTAGTGTCATGAACTCGATCTTTTCTTGGAGCATCCATCGGCAGATCTCTCTCTTATATATTGTTCTCTTTGAGGCTGGATTAGATTCATTCCCTTTTTCGCTAAGAGCAGCAAAAGTTCTTGCTTTAACCCGTGCAACCTTTTCCTAGTGGAGTGATATAGGAAAATACCCTATTTAATTCGACTGCACTTTAGCCTTCTTTGTAATGCAGTACATTTCAAAGCGTTCTCAAGTTCCATTATTACTCCACTCTAGATGAAATTGGTTCAATTCAGCATTCGCAAATCACACTGTCTACCTAACTGTTGTGATTTGCAGCGTTTTTCGAACACTGTGGAGGAGAAGGCGAAATGGGTCTTCGAGAAGCTCAAAGGTATTGATTGTTCTATTCCATTCCATGGTTGGTTTGTGGCTGTGAAAATAAGAGTTAGTCTGAAGAAACTAGATGATGAAACAGACCTTGATGTGTGTATGTTGTCTTGGCAACATCATCATTAGTACGATTGTCCAATTGCTGCTTTTCTTGACTCATGCGTAAAGCCAAAGCAATGCAGAGAGAGCATTCTTTACTATGATTGTGTGTACTAAGCTGCCGGATGCCTGACCTTTTTCTTCTGATTTGGATCTAGCTTTCTTTGGTTTTCGGTACCCTTTTGATCTGCAAAGTAATACAGTGATGCACATGGGGGCCAAACTGAAAATTACTTTTGTGGCGTTCTGCCATTGTGCATTGGTTGGCACTGGGTCCAGTTTTTGTTGACGCCATTATGCAAAAGTTTCTATGAGGATTGTATAGGGACTTGCTCACGTAACAGCTTCTTTAACTAGCAATCTTTGCCTTGATCCTCTTAAAGTCTTTGGCGGTATTAGCATTTAGCAAGGCTATGTTAAGTATGTCCTGGTTTTAGGAAGCACCAACCAGCTGATTTGCCAGTCCGTAATGCATAATCTATTTAATACTTGCTTCCAAGCAGCATATAATCTATACTACTGTAGGCAGTTGTGCAAAACTATTAACATAATCAGTATCATAATCTAACTGCTCATATGGAAACATTGCTCCTAAAAAAGATTCTTCCAAGCAGCATCTAATCTATACTACTGTAGGCAGTTTTGCAAAACTATTAACATAATCAGTATCATAATCTAACTGCTCATATGGAAACATTGCTCCTAAAAAAGATAGATTCCTAAATAAAATGGCTATGTTCTGAGTGAGCCTGCTCGTAAACCATATCCATTTGCATGTTTTGTGCCACTTACAGGCCACCTCCAATTATATCTTCCATTTCTTTGTAGAAAAAACAGGTATACATTACTGTGTGCTGTCTTTCTTCTGATTCTGTCGAGGTTATTCATTATTCATAGAGTTGAGACCCGTATGAATTTCCGCATTTTGTTTTATTGCAATTTTGTGACAAAAAACAATTGAAATGTTGTTCGAGTCTTGTATTACAAATATGTCACATTTACATATAGTCAAAAAAATTCTATCAAATTTTGCCATAAAGTTGAACTTCCCTAAAGAACTCAAAACTGCTGCTTCTGGAATCTCTTTGCCTATCAGTATGTTAGCACTAACCTTATTCAATGGCTCGCATTTACCTTTAGATCTCTGCATACCAAATGCAGATGCAAACTAGTCATAAGGGAATGATTGTTACATAAATTACTACTATATATAGACTACTGAGAGACTGACCCCCCTTTTCTCCCTTTACTCTTATCCAGGCAAACCAAACAAGTCACTCTCTGATCTCCTGTGCGAGTATAACCTCCCACAAGGCCTCTTCCCTCGGAATATCATCTGCTATGAATATGATCAATCAAGCTCAAAGCTTGTGGTTCACCTGTCTAAGCCCTGCGAGGTGGGCTTCAAGGATTCTTCCATGATACGGTACGCTCCTCGTGTCAAGGCAACTTTGTCGCGAGGTAAGCTTTCCGGGATCGAAGGCATGAAGACCAAGGTGGTTGTGTGGGTGAAGGTGACCAGCGTGAGCTTGGAGAGCTTCAGGTCTGACAAGGTGTGCTTCATAGCCGGCGTGAAGAAGCTGAGGCAGAAGGATTCTTATGAGGTCCCCCGTGAAGCCATCTCGGTTGAGGAGTTCTGAACCTGATTCGATCCGTCTTATCCATAGTATCATTCTTACCATTTTTTGAGTCCATGTGGTGTGTGATTCTTGAGGACAAATTGGTGATCGGTGTGCTGTGGTTCAGCAGATTTGTGTATTGGAAACATGGGGAATTTGTTCTTCCTGACAAAAGACATTCGTGCATGCTCTCTGATGGTTCATGGGTCCTTCATATGTATGATGTCCCAGTAATGCGAACATTTAGCATGTGTTTTGGTTTTGCATTGCTTGTCTCTAGGGGTACATATGAGTGCTGTCTGCATGTGGTTGCACGTACCCGTAAAGGATAGGGTGCTACCCAAGACTGCATTGACATGTTCTCTCTGCAATGGCAAAACTTGACTTCAAATTACATTGGCATGGCCAAAATAGACCCATGATTCCATGAACGTACCTAGTGAGGGGATGAACATCCTCTGCCTTTACTGAGTAAAGACCTATGCATGGTACATAGCAGACCATGCTTACTGAAATGGTGGTGTGCAAAAGGACCTCGATATACTAGTGCACTTTTACCCTTGCGGCTATATATGAACTGAGCAGTCACTTACGAGCTAACCATGTCCATGTTGAAGAGAATCAAACTAGGAAGTACTAAATCAGTGAGACTGAACTACTTGGCCATTCCCAACTTTCAAGAGAATCAGACTAATTGGAGTGAAGCATGTACTTCTGGGGAAAGAACAATAACAATTATTTAGATTTATTTTGTTCTAATTCTGGCAGACTGGCAAAGCATGATGAAAATATTGTGACACCAGAAAACACATGACTTTACCAACAAACAGAGGAAATAAACTACAGAAATAAGTATGGTTATAAAAATATAGCCAACTCACATTCTACCACACAACTCACCTGCAGACAGGATAATGATGACAATGCGACTGCATTATCATGTGAATTGCAAGAATGACTACAAGATGAGGTGCATCATCACAAATTGCCAATATATTGGATCACTGATTTATGTACATGAACCGGTAGGTTTCCTGGATGATCCAGACCGAGACAGCCAGTTATAGCAATAATTATCCAGTTAATTGTGGTTTTTAGAACCAGGTATATAAGCTCCTAATTTCCTATGGATTACTTCTGTAGTTCACTACTTGTTACTGTTGAATAAATCGCAAGTTAATTCAAGAGAGCCCTTTCTTGTGCAAAGAGATTTAAACTGGAAGTAAAATTACTACTACATGGTGAATGAAAATTTCATTTCTCAACAAAGCTACAAGTCTACAACCCTAATTGAATTCCTCTTTGACAAGCACCGCATTGCTATTTCTTTTCATCTGAATCAAAATATTCTTTATGAACAAAAGATGATTTGTAAATAATAGAGGCAAACCATAGTCCTCAAAAGAGGGGCCAAAACATCATCTAGCAAATAATTCGCAGACATGAAACATCCATCATCATGGGAAACCATAAGTCATACAAGCATATTACATTATTCAGTACTGAAATCCATCAGCAGCAGTACATTGTTAAGCAAATAACCAAACACCCATATAAAGCATGACAGACATGTAAGTTATTTGGGCAAGCAAACATGAGTATAACATTAATAGAGTTCCCCATGAAGCTATAAACTCTAGTCAATACCCCATTTATTGAGGACATGACCTCAGTGTTTCTTCATAAGCCCTTGGGCTAGGTTCATGTAGTTCCCAAAGCCGCCTTGTTGTGAACGTGCTAGGATCACTGTTTACGTGAACTGTTCATGCACGTGAACAGTATTCATGGTATTTTAGTATCTACCTTATAGATATAATTCATCTATTAAAGATATGTTTTCTTAGAGTTAGAGATTATCCCTATAAAAAAGGGCATGTATTCATTATCATCAAATAATGAATAATGAAGAAGTATTCTCAAATCTTCGATTCCTAGCTCTGGTCTCTCTCCCTGGACCAGCTACTCTAGATTCGTTCATTCCTCTAACAGGTGCTATCCTTCACCTAGTGTTGTTCTACCTCAAGTCGTCGTTGTCCGACATCCCTCCAACGGATGTTTATCCTATTATGAACTAAGGTTTATGACAATTGGTATCTGAGCAGTCGATTCTTTCTCACAACTTCCTTATTAGATATATTCTATCTATTAGAGATAGATTTCCTTAAAGATAAAGATTATTTCTTAGAAGTTAAGTCAAGTTATTCCTGTAAAGGGGACACCATGTATCAATTATCATCAAGCAATGAATAATAAAGAAATATTCCCTGATTCCTAGCCCTGGTCTCTCCCTTAGACCAACTACTCTAGATTCATTTCTCTCCCCCAATCGGTTCCCACTTTTATCTAACATCATTTTATCTCAAGTTATCGTCATTTGACATCTTTTCGATAGATGTTTATCCCATTATGAACTAAGAATCATGATACACATTCTTCTGATTCCATGCCAGCATGTTGACCTTGCTTCTTTAAGAATGTCTGTGCTAGCTTCATGTAGCCCCCTGAATAAAACCTCCCTTAGATTCATCGTCAACATCACCAAAGCGATTACCATCAGCACACACAACCATGCCCACTAGGCTTGTTGTACCAATCATCTTTCTTAGAAACATGTTTTGCTGGTGCATACTTGTACATGCTAGAGGGAACTTTTGGTTGTTTGGCTGTTTCACTTAGGTGGTCTCCGCCACTTTCACGTGCTGGAATCACTACTTACGTGAACTGTTCATGCGTGTGATCAATACCCATGATACTGTAGCAGCTGCCATGGCAAGATTAAGTTAGTTAGGATAATAATAAGGACAATTAGTTATTTTATTATGTGGGTTTATGTTATGGGCGGAGCTCAGATGGCGCAGATTGTACTGATCTTCCCGCGCCATGGCCACCCCCAGTAGGCTTCTTTCTATACTCATCTTCTTCCCCATACCTTCCTCCACCATAGCCACCACCACCACTAGGCGGCCTCTTGTGGTCATCTTCTTGCTCATACCTTCCCCCACCATAGCCACCACTGCTATGCTGCTTCTTGTACTCATCTTCTTCCCCATACCTTCCTCCTCCATAGCCACCACCACTAGTAGGCTTCTTGCTGTACTCATTCCATAGCCACCATTAGTAGGCCTCTTTCTGTGATCCTCTTCTTCTTCATACCTTCCACCTCCATAGCCGCCGCCACCACTAGGCTTCTTCCTGTACTCATCCTCCTCATACCTCCCACCACCACTGGGCTTCTTCTTGTATGCATCCTCCTCTTTGTACCTGCCCCCTCCATGGCCCCCGCCTGAACCCCCATGACCGCCCGGCTTCTTCTTGTAGTTGCCTTCCTCCTCCTGATGCTTGCGTCCGTACTGGTGGAGGTACTCCTCGGCCTTTTCGAGGTAGTTGCCCATGGGCTTGCCCTCGAGTTTCCCATACTGGGAGGCGGCATGGAGGATGTCGGCGCCGGCGCCGGCGACGCGGCCCTTGTCGACCTTCTCCAGGTTGTGGTCCTGGAAGACCGACTTGGCCGCCTCCGCCAACAGCTTGGCGCTCGACGCCAGGTCGCCGCCGCCGCCGCCGGACGGTCGGTGCTGCGGCGGGCGGCTGCGGCCGGAGTCGTGGTCGCCGCCGTAGGCGGCCATTTTGGTCGGGATATAGAGGAGAGATTTTGCGATGCTGTGTGCAACGTCTACACGACACGGGGTATTCGTGGGAGGCACCGCTTTGATGCGAAGCTTGAGCGTAGGAGGCGCGTCTAAAACGGACGGCTTTGATGATTTAGAACGCGATGGGGGTAATCGTCCGTTTACGATCAGACGGCATGGCCTATCACGATACACAAAAAAAAATGATACTACTGATTTCTCCTACCATCACGAATAAATGTGTTTTGGACATTGCCGCACTCACTAAAAAACCTAACAAACTTCTACTCTAATATATTTGTAAAACCTAGTAAATTCATACTTTTATAAAAATAACTTTCATGTCATTTTTATATAACCAATATATATTCATAAAAACATTGTGATCAAGTAAATGAAGGGTGTATATAATTTATAGGTGGATATAGTAACTAAGATACTAATTATATAGTATTATCTTAGTGCATATTTATATTGGTTTCTGTTTCTGAGAAGTCAATATGGGTCTATTCATATTGGCTGTGACTAATGTCTTTTGACTACATGTAACGATTTTTGGTTAAAAAAATAGTAGTAACTGAAAAAAATATTTTTTAGAAAGAATAAGTGAGTGGTGGAGAAAGCGAGCGAGAGATAGTATGTGAGATGAGAGCGAAATGAGTGTATGTATATTATACTTGTGATCTTTTATTTTATCCCATAATAAGGTAGGAGAGAGAGAGAGAAAGAAGTTACTTAACCGGGTGTTCTGAGTAATCCCTTCCGCCAAAAAATCTCAAGGGTAATCCCCCGGCTCATCTTATTGTTAGTGGCTCACGAGAGAACAAGTGAGCTAGCACCCATCCTTTCATCATCAGCTTCCCTGCAACCCAACTCACATACCTCCATCCATCCATCCTCTTCTTTCGCTAGGACAGAGCACCGACCAGTGCCCACTAGGTACCAAGGCAGCAAGAGGTCATGCTTGGCCTCAGCGGCGCACCACCAGCCACCGCGGCGCCAGCGAGGGGGCGGTGCAGCGTCGCCACGGCGCCGGTGAAGACCGGTCGGGTGTCTCTGGCCATCCCTGCGGCTGTCTCGCTCTCACTTGTCCTCTGGTCCGGTCCAGGTACCTCATAGTGCAAATTCTACCCTGGTACTCCAGCCAGTAGTACTAGTTAGAACTAGAAGTAAAGTACAGTACTCCGTTCATCTGTTGCGTTCTGCATCTGATGAACATATGATATGATGACAAAACCATTTCGTTTGCAAACTGCAGTGAATGCCGGCATTCTGTCAGGCTCCACTGGCTTGGAATCGGTTCCAGGCCCCAAATTGCCCCGACTCGAGTTCCTGGAAAAATGGAATGGTTAGCTAACTAACTAGTTACTTTCCAATACCATCCTCTTGCTCAGTTCATGTAGATGGTCTTCTCATTGTTGCTGGTGTCATGCTGCAATTCGCTGATCAAATCCTTTTCCTTTTGCGCTCTTAAGCGGAGAACCAGAAGAAGTACGCCGAGTTTGATTCGAGGTTCAAATCTTCCAAAGTGCTCCAGGAGCTGCTCGAGAAGTCCAAGCAGAACAAACAGAAGTACACTCCTCTATATAGTCCCTTTGCTCACACTTAACCTGAAGCTCGCTTTTGTTTTTTCCTGCTCTTGGGATATCTCGCGGTCATGTTCTTGCCATGAATCTCTGAACAATTTCCAGGAACGAGAGGGAGATCCAGGATAAATACTGCCTGCGGGGCGCAGAGTGGGGCGTCGGAGACTGCTCGACGGCGGGGATGTCGGACCAGGAGAGGGAAGATTTCATTTCGGAGCTGAAGAAGAGAACTGGAGGAGAATGAATATGACATATTGTGTTTTTGTTCACTAGATAATGGTTCTGCATAGCTTCTTTCCGCACCACCATGCTGTAGCGACGGCATTTTACTCATGGTTTGGTAGCGTAATTGCCTGAAGTACTGGATTTGAGGGAGGAACAAAGGAAGAAATGCATACAGTTTAGTTCACAAGTATTTTCAGAGGTCACTAGAGTCAGAAGATGCAGCATGTGCGTTCAGAATTCCCATAGTGAATGGGTACACGTGTAAAATGGCTTCTTTTATAGCAGCAAACTATCATTGATACTCCATTGTTTCTTAAAATTTCCTTATCTTTGTCCTTATCTCTATAGATAAGTCTCACTGTGACTGGCCTATTCTGAAAAAGGTAGCTCGATTCCTCACGGAAACATAACTTGTTGATAATCAAATTAGATTCAATATATCCTTCAAGGTTGCACCGATTGACAATTAATACCAACAACCAGAAGAACGCCAGCAATCCTGACAGCAATTGATAACATCAGATGGCCCGAAGCTAGAAATAAGCAGAAAGCAAACATTCTCACAATACCGAATTTTGAATGGGCACATGATGACCGAAATGAAACCATCACATAAGGGCAGGCACATCTGAATCTGCTGTATCTTTTTTTTTTTTTACTCATTAGTTCGAAAGCATGCCGGGATAATTGTATTCCTTGAGGAGAACCACAAGAATTTGCCGTCGAGGCTTCTAAATCCTAACACATCTAATGTCAAAAGTTTGTTGTATGTAAACTAATGATTACATGATCTTGGTTCTACCTATAGACTGGAATTCATTATTAGCATTCTGTTACATAGCTCGAGGCAATAATATCAAAATCCAATAATTTTCCAGGCCTGTATTTGATATCGAGGTGGAAAAGCTGGTACCTCTTTCTATCAACCTTAATATCGTCGTCTTTGATGCTAATGTAGTTCTCAGTTAACCCCTGACAATATCCTTTTGGTTAATTCTTCATGAAGATATTCTGCGATTCCCGGTTCCATGGTATATTCGGAAGGTTGGTGCTGCTGGTTTCAGGAAGCACCATGTAAATAGTGGCCTGTCAAACAACCTGCACATGACTGACGTGTCTTTGGATGGAACCAAATGCTGGTGTGGCATCTCAAAGCATTCAAATATCAGCTGCTTACCAGCTAGGGCACATGTGCTCTCTGGGTAGCTGATGGTCCAACCATCACTCATGTAGGACATAATCACAGGCAGTGGTGCTATATTAATTACAGGCATGTGGTTACAATGAAACCATTTTTGAACACCCTTGATTCGGATGATGTATAAGGAATAACTAATAACAACAGCAACAACAAAACTCTGTCTCAAATAAATTAAGGTAACTTTTTGTCTCAAATAAATTAAGGTAGGTTAAGAATGAAACCCCCTTAAGGTTAAATAAATGAGAACATTGTAATAAAACTTACAAGGCTAAAACTCTAAATATTAGCCGGTGGATTCTGGTCTGAACTTTGACATGGATTTTTGCCCGTGGATTCTGGTTTGGAGTAGCCCCGTGGGTGATATATACACCTCTTCACAGGTATCTGGACATGCCTTTCAGATATCTTGGTGGCCGTTTTACCCCTTGCCCTTGGGATGGTCTCGCCCCCTATTCTTACTAAGCAAACAAGTAACCACAAATTTTTTAAATTTCATTGTACATTAAATCTGATTTGGTTTGCTCCAACTGCTCATTTCACAAGTTTTTAAATTTCATTGTACATTAAATCTGATTTGGTTTGATCCAACTGCTCATACTTAAAAACAGTGAAAACAAAAACAATGATAAAATAAACGAGACTGCAAGGAATATTACATGCGAGGTTGAGGTGAGGACGGTTGCTCAGGTGACGAATGAGAAGAGCCTCCCCTAAATGCAGCATGTCTTTGCACACAAAGCCCGTTAGCCATTACTTGACTGGGGCGTGGTATGTCAACACCATCCGCTGTGGGGACTGGCCTAAGCGAGACAAATTCAAGTGGCTCAGAGGAAGAACCATATGAGTGCAACATGAAATATGATGGCGTAACACCATTTGATGCTGTAGATGGTGATGAATAAACCCCATGCGTCATGTTCGCTAGTCTCCGTATAGAGTTTGTGGATCCAAAAGATTGGCCCTGTACAAAATATTGAGCACCAGCCTCATGCCTGTATGAGTCATTTCTATAGGATCGCCGCTGCCTATCAGACTGACTTTCATCTGCTGTCTGTCTATCAGACCTCATGCCAGACCTTTCTGATTGGCTACGTCCATAGTTGCGGCCTGGATTTCGTTGTTTTGAGTTTATCCAACTTCCTTTATCACTATGGTCACCCTTGTCACCATTATAACTTCCTCTGTAGTTTCTTGAACTTGAGTGTCGGCCCCTAAATGGAACCTTCTGAGAGAATGCAAGGCACAGGATTGATATCTTAGTATTCCCAGTTCAGACTATCAAGTAGACAAGTACATAAATCGTTGCCTAATAAATTTTTATCTCGTACAGGGAAAAAAATTATGTTGACTTGAGGCACAAGTGGTAGAGATACCAAAGAAAAACCTACAAATTATATCACCAGAATATCACCTACGAATTATATCACCAGAATATCTTAAGTTCAGCCATGAAATAAACTTGTGAGTTTTCTTCATGCAGCAACTGACGAGTCTGATGGCTAGTCATGCTCCAGATAGCTTGAGAGTGAACCATGAAACTCAGATCCAGTTTACTACATGCAGACATATAGAAGTGTTTCATACTTCCAAATCCAATTACTGATGACTAAATTTTCCTGATATTATAGTAATCTATTATGCATCCTTCTGCTGTCATTGATGCCATTATCCATTCCGACACAGTTACTATACTATTGTCTCATGTTCTCCGCAGGTAATGTCAGTTTCAGGGTGACCTAAAACCATGTCATGCACAAAGAAAGTTTGCTTTGTAGAGCAGAACCAGATTAACATTTATTTTTGCTGGATTTCTTGAAAACCTTTCAATGATATGGTTCCAGTCAAGTTTATCTGAGTGCATCCCCGTTGTAGCACCGGAAAACACCAAAAACTACTAGTTTTAATGGTTTTAGGGGAAAACCAGCCGATTTGAGCGAAGTTTTGACTGAATACTGGCTTCAGAATAATATTACACCACTACTACTACCACCAGACCAGGTTTCACCAATTACCAATAAGCAGCCAGAAACCAGCCACCTGGTAGAAGATGGTTCACTGCCTGTTTCTGGAACCCAATCTCTTGGAGGTTCGTGACAAGCTGAAGGATACCCCATGAATATGGCAGGTAAACTCGTTTATTTTATTAGAAAGTTACCTTAAAAAAACTGTAGTATGAAGTAAAATATATCCAACAAAAATCTGAACTGTTACAATTTCACAATCAGATCCCTCTTGGCCAATGTGGATCTTCCAATCTCACATCTTTGTTTTGTATTAGATTTGGATCCTACCACAGTTTCCTTCTATTTGATTTGGATCCTACCACAGTTTTCCAAAGGAAGCTGAACAGACTTTTTCTTTTTGACGATATAGCTTTTTCCAGTTGATAACAAAAGAGCAATGGCAAGTAGCTAGCTAAGAACTTGTAGCCTATAACAGTTGTTTCACAAGCTGGAATCAGTGCTAAAGTTTATAAAGCTAATGTTGATAAAAACTATATTTGTAAAGCTGGTTCTTTTAGTTAACCTTATATTAGAATCGTCATAGAATACCAATAGTAAACATGTTATCTAAGAAGTAAGATAACATATTTAAACAATTTGTTAGGATCTTACAGGATTTGGCAAGTAGGTTCCCGTGCCACCACGGTATCTGGGCACATCCTCTGCATAGTGCTGGGGAACACCGGTAGCTCTTTCAGAAGCAGGTTGTAGAGGCATCACAGGAAAGACTTGTTGGCCATGGCCCACCATCGGTGTCCAGTTAACATTTGGTGAACCTGGTCTTCCAGGCCCATCCCATGGAACATGGCCCTGCAAGTACATGGGAGGCACGGGAAAACGGTATAATACAGGACCCACAGGGCGTGCATTTTGGCAGAATCGTCCGTATTGTAAATTGTGCCAATGGCTGACAAAATCACTATTCAAGATGTCAGGCTTGTGCTCATTGGATGGATCAGCTACAGTACTGGATGACGCTGTTGAGGTAGCATTGGTATCAGGCTGGGGAACATCATTGAGTGAACCAATATTTTGAATAGCCATATTGACAGGAAGCTGGTCAATTCCTTCATTTCTCTCAAACTGTGGAACAGATCCATTATTATTCCCAGGAACAAGTGGGAGCACAACATAAGGAACCAGTGGACCTGTTTGAACAAAAGGCAGTCCTGAGCTATCAGCTTGCCTTTGCTGAGGGGAACCAATAAGAAAAGGTGCAAACACCGGATTGGGCATGCAAATCTGTGATGGGTCAGAATCATTTGGTACTTGACTAGTTCTTGATGGTGTCGAAAAAGAGCCAGACCCTGGTATTGTATCAGAAGCTTCATTTCTAATGACTGGTATCACACCTACATTCCTGGCGTCATCCTCAACTTCTGTAGGGAGATGCTCCGTTGTATGTCTTGTTTGCCAACCAGTCTTACTTTTGCTATGTGTGGGAGTGGCCGGTGCTGCAAAGGCAGGCATTTTGCCCCATTTGTCCCTCAAAGATCTTGATGTCTTTCCAGCCATTTCATCACATGAACTCTCTGGCAGTGCTTTGCTTCTGGGAGCACTGGCTTGTGAACAAGAAATTCTCACATTTGCACTGCTCATAGGGACATTTCTACTGACTTCTCTACTTGTTTGGTTTTGAAACATGTTGGTATAGTTTTCTTCTACTACTCCACTATCCTCAACATTAAACTCCGTCTGCCTTTCCAAAGGGACACCAGATACACCATTAGGTGAAGAGATTCGCTCCTTGCCATCAAAGTGATGCATATGTGGATCTCTTCCGTCATGACTAAAATGTCTAGACAATCCAACACCATACTCATGCCAATTGTTGCCATCATCACGGTTTGCATCTGATGTAATAGGTTTCTCACTCTCATTACCATCCTCAGTAGGGTTGTGGACATAATGGGCCATAGGTGGTGGAACAAATCCATGGAGGAACTGCATATTGGGCGACCACGAAGTCCCAATTAAGCTAGTTGGTGGAATCCTGGCCAACTGTTTTTGAGAAAAAGCTGTTGGGGCCAGTAAAGGGGAAGATGCTACAGACATATGAGAAGGTCTTCGCTTTGGCAATTGAACCTGCCCGTTGAAGCCATGCACCTTCGCTGATGACATTAGGTTAACTAGAACCTGTTCCTCATGCTGCTTCTCCAGTGCCTCAGCCTCAGAGACGGAAGGAAGTTCTTTGTTCATCATGAATCCATTATCTTCACGATAGCTGCTTGAAACACTATTTGAGTCAGAAGTTGTTTTTGCACTAGGGCGAGATGAACTGTTCATGGAAGACACTGACTCATCCTGTGAAGACTTAGTGCTGTGGTTGCTAGAGACTTCTGGAGCCAAGTTGTTTCTTCTGCTATTGTAATCAACCTTCAGAATTCTTTCCATTTGAACCACTCTAGTCCGCCTTCCGCGAGAATATCCTTCAATGGAAAGGCCTGTCAGTTCAGGACTAGACCGGGTTCTTGCCAACCGAGACCTGTTTTGCCCATTTTTGTCATCGACAAAGATAGCATTTGGCATTCTCTTATCCCTTTCACTTTGCATCGATCCACCATACCTGTTTCTTTCAAGCTGTTCAGAGACCTTGGTATTGGCTTGTGTCACATAAACTTTCTGGTGTTGAGTATGAGAACCAGCAGGATTAACTGTTCTTGGTGAATTTCGAGAGTGTAGGTCGCTTTTCTGAGGTGGTTGAGAAGTAGGTTCAGGATAACTATGAGCACCTTCAGCAAGATTACCCTGATTAGCACGAACTTTAGGATTTTCAACTCTCTTCTTGGGTGTTGTTGCACTTCTGTGACTGTTTGACGCTTCAGCAGGGACAACCTTCAGAGGGTGCTCATGTACTAGACTTGGTGTAGGTGCATCAGGACGAGTGCCGCTCCCATGTCGCATCCACGTATTTGTGAAGAATTGATTTACTTCAGCAATTATATCTTCTTTTGGACATTCGAGTAACTTCGCCAGCCTTTTCGCCCCAAAAGAAAAAGCACTGCGTATTCTAAAGAAATTGCCTGAAAAGGGGGGTGCAACTTATCAACTCAACATATTGCTGTGCTTTTGCTGTTCTTGCACAAAAAGAACTTTTCAGTGAACACAGCCAAAATGGTGATATACAATTCTGTTAGATGTGTATTATGTGTCTGTGTATTTACCTCATTGTATAAGGGGTTTTTTGCATATATGCCACCTATACATGTATATATATTGGCCCTTTGGCCACATGAGGAATATAAGCGTTATTCCAACATGGTATCAGAGCAGGTTTCGTTATACCTAGGGTTTCGTCATACCTAGAGTTTTGCCTGGCTTATCGCTTGCATATTCTTTTCCACCGCCGCTCGTTTCCACCGCTGCTCGTTTTCACCGTCGGCTGTCGCAATCATCACGGGCGGTCGATCTCTCGTTGGAGCCGCCGCTCGGGAGCTCGTCTTGGGGCTGCCACTCGGGAGCTTGTCCCCGTGCCAGATCTGGCCGCCGCCACCCCTCATCGCCGTCGGTGAAGACCGGGAGTTGCAGTCGCCGAGGTCCGAGACCGCCGTCGGTGAAGATCGGCGCCGCTCTGCCTCTGCTTGAGGCTGTCGCCGCCGGCTGCCGCTCCGCATCGCAGTCGCCGCCGGTATTGCGGGCCGCCGACCGGCGTCGGTGAAGATCGGCGCCGCCCTACCTCTGCTTGGAGCCGCCGCCGCCGGCTGCTCCTCCCCCGCTCGTTCCGCCCGTCTCTGCTTCGGTGCTTTGGGCTGGCCTCGGTCGGTCCTTTTAGTGGTCAGGCCGGTCGGTTTGACCGGATAAAAAAAGAAAAAGAAAAAAAGAAAGAAAAAAGAAAGAGCAAAAAAAAAAGAAGAGAAAGAAAAGAAAAAAAATGTCTTCTTCTGCAGGCACCGTTTATGTTCCTCGTTGCCCGGTGATCTTCGATGGTCTCAATTATCGGGACTGGTTTCAGCACATGCGCATCCACATGCGTGGTCAGCGTCTTTGGGAGTTTCTTACGTGCGAGTTGCCTTGCCCGTCTCGTCCTACTCCACCTGTTGAGCCTGTACTCCCAAAGGATGCTTCCGAAGATGCTCGTACAAAGGCTTCTGAGGCTTTTGAGGATGCCATGGAGACTTTTCAGACTCAATATGCTACTTACAAGACATGGATTGATGAAGATGCTCGTGCCTCTGCTATTTTGGTTGCTAGCATGGAGGTGCGTCTCACTGGTGATATTATTGGACTGGCTTCCGCACATGCGATGTGGACGTATCTACGCAGCCGCTACGAGCCATCTGGTGATTCCTTGTACCTTGCTGTTGTGCGACAGGAGCAGTCGTTGCAGCAGGGAGATGCCACTGTGGATGAGTTCTATGCTCAGTTGTCTGCGATATGGCGTCAGATCGACTCTTTGGGGCCAGATGTTTGCCACACCTATCAGTGTTGTCAGCGTCAGCAATCTCACATGGAGCTTCGCCGCATCTACGACTTTTTGACATGTCTCCGGTCTGAGTTTGAGCAGACTCGTGCTCAGTTGCTGGCTCGTCATCCTCGTGTGACTTTGTTGGAGGCTCTTACAGCTGTTCGTACTGAGGAGATTCGACTTCGTGGAGCGGGTCTGCTATCATCATCATCACTTCCTTCGGTGTTGGTGGCTTCTCCGGCTTCTACACCCGCTGTGCCTTTGGTTACTCCTTCCTCAGTTGTGCCTCCGCCAGTGACTGCTGCTGTTGGTAAGGGTCTTCACTGCACCTATTGCAACAAAGATGGCCATGTGGAACAGTTTTGCTACACGAAGAAGAATGATCTTCATCGTGGTGCTCGTCCTCCGAGGGGCACTGGAGGTTCCTCCTCTCAGCAGAGTTCTGGTACCCCTGACACTCAACAGCTTCTCACATTGTTAAACCGCATGGTTGCTTCTGCATCGTCTGGTTCTGCTGGTTCTGCTGCTCAGTCTTCCGGTGAGAGACCACCTTCTACTTCTCCTTCCTCAGGTACATCACCTTGGATTCTTGATTCTGGTGCTTCTTTTCATATGACATCTGATTCCACCTGTCTTACTTCCATTAGTCCTTTAGCTGTTCCTATCACTGTCCACACAGCAGATGATACCTCTCTTTCTGTCACAGGACGAGGCACTCTTTCAAATTCCTCTTTTCATGTTCCTGCTGTGTCTCATGTTCCAAAACTAACCATGCAGCTCATATCTGCTGGCCAGCTCACTGATCATGGTTGTCGTGTTATTTTCGATTCTGACTCTTGTTGTGTTCAGGATCGTCGCACGGGGACTCTGGTTGGTACTGGCCCTCGCCGCCGTGACTCCCAACGGCTTTGGGAGCTTGACTGGCTTCGCCTTCCTTCCGCTGCCCCAGTCAGTCTTCTCGCCTCCACCTCTGCAGCTGCTGCAGCCTCCACCGCTTCGTTTGCTCAGTGGCATCATCGCTTAGGACATCTTTGTGGTTCCCGCATGGCTTCTTTACTTCGTCGAGGTCTTTTAGGGTCTGTCTGGTGATGCTTCTCTACATTGTCAGGGTTGTAAGCTTGGCAAACAGATCCAACTCCCTTATCCTTCTAGTGAGTCAGTGTCTCAGCGTCCTTTTGATCTTGTTTATTCTGATGTATGGGGACCAGCTCTTTTTGTTTCGAAAGGAGGTCATCGATATTATATCATTTTTCTTGATGATTTTTCTCGCCATACATGGATATATTTTATGTCATCTCGTAGTGAGGTTTTATCTATCTACAAGGCCTTTGCCACCATGATTCGCACTCAGTTTGACTCTCCTATTCGCGTTTTTCGCGCTGATTCCGCTGGAGAGTGCTTATCGGGAGTACTTCGTGGCTTTCTTGTTGAGCAGGGCACTCTCTCTCAGTTTTCTTGTCCAGGTGCTCATGCTCAGAACGGTGTAGCTGAGCGCAAGCATCGTCATCTTCTTGAGACAGCTCGTGTTCTCATGATTGCTTCCGCTGTTCCACCACATTTTTGGGCTGAGGCTGTTTCTACTGCCACTTTCTTGATCAACATTCAGCCCTCCTCTGCTCTGCAAGGTGGGATTCCAGTTGAGCGTCTCTGTGGCCAGACTCCTGATTATTCCAAACTTCGCCTTTTTGGGTGTGTGTGATATGTTCTTCTTGCACCTCGTGAGCGCACCAAACTGACCGCTCAGTCAGTTGAGTGTGTTTTTCTGGGCTACAGTGCTGAGCACAAGGGATATCGTTATTGGGATCCTGTTGCCCGACGGATGCGGATCTCTCGGGATGTTACTTTTGATGAGTCTCGTCCTTTCTATCCTCGTCCGTCTCCTTCCTCCACTTCAGCATCTGTCGTTGAGCCGCTTTCATTTCTAACTTTTCCTTCCAGTCCTATAGTCACCACTCCACCACAACCTTTGGTCTCCCCGGTACCTCCTTCTCAGTCAGCACCTTCTTCACCACCGGCATTCTCTCCCGAGGCTGCTCCTGATCTTGTTCCTTCTTATCCTCTCTACTATACTCGTCGCCCGCGAGTTGAGGTTCCTTCTGATGGGTCATCTCCTTCGGCTACTCCTCGTTATAGTCTTCGCGATCACCAGTCTATTCGGCCTCCTGGGCGTTTTGGTTTTGCTGCCGCAGCTCTTGCCGAACCGACTTCTTATCGTGATGCTGTTGTTCATCAGGAGTGGCAGCATGCGATGGCGGAGGAGATCGCTGCCCTTGAGCATACTGGCACGTGGGATCTTGTTCCTCTTCCTGCGCGTGTTACTCCTATCACGTGCAAGTGGGTCTATAAGGTTAAGACTCGCTCTGATGGTTCTCTTGAGCGTTACAAGGCTCGTCTTGTAGCGCGTGATTTCCAGCAGGAGCATGGCCGTGACTATGATGAGACTTTTGCTCCTGTTGCTCATATGATCACTGTTCGCACTCTTCTTGCTGTGGCCTCTGTTCGACAGTGGTCTATCTCTCAGTTGGACGTCAAGAATGCATTTCTTAATGGCGAGTTGCGTGAGGAGTTCTACATGCAGCCACCCCCTGGGTATTCTGTTCCTGAGGGTATGGTTTGTCGTCTTCGCCGATCTCTATATGGCCTTAAGCAAGCTCCTCGTGTCTGGTTTGATCGTTTCTCCTCTGTTGTCACTGCAGCTGGTTTTTCGGCGAGTGCTCATGATCATGCTCTTTTTATCCACACTTCATCTCGTGGTCGGACGCTTCTCCTTTTGTATGTGGATGATATGATCATTACTGGAGATGATCCTCAGTATATCACTTTTGTCAAGGAGCGGCTTCATGAGCAGTTTCTTATGTCTGATCTAGGTCATCTTCGCTACTTTCTTGGGATTGAGGTTATTTCTACTCCTGAGGGTTTCTATCTGTCCCAAGAAAAGTATATCCAAGATCTTCTTGATCGTGCCTCTCTTACTGATCAGCGGACAGCTGAGACTCCCATGGAGCTTAATGTTCACCTTCGTCCCATGGATGGTGAGCCTCTTGCTGATCCTACTCGCTATCGTCATCTTGTTGGGAGCCTTGTTTATCTTGGTGTCACTCGCCCTGACATTTCGTACCCTGTGCATATCTTGAGTCAGTTTGTTTCCGCTCCCACTCAGCTCCACTATAGTCATCTTCTTCGCGTTCTACGATATCTTCGTGGAACTATCTTCCGTCGTCTCTTTTTCCCTCGCTCCAGCTCTTTACAGCTCCAGGCATATTCTGATGCTACCTGGGCTAGTGATCCCTCTGATCGCCGATCTCTCTCTGCTTATTGTGTTTTTCTTGGTGATTCTCTCATTGCTTGGAAGACTAAGAAGCAGACGGCAGTTTCTCGTTCGAGTGCTGAGGCTGAGTTGCGAGCTATGGCTTTGTTGACTGCGGAGGTTACTTGGCTACGGTGGTTACTTGAGGATTTTGGTGTTTCTGTTTGTGCACCGATTCCTCTTTTGTCTGACAGTACAGGTGCTATTAGCATTGCTAAAGATCCGGTGAAGCATGAGCTTACAAAGCATATTGGTGTTGATGCTTCCTACATGCGGACACAGGTGCAAGACCAGATTGTTGCTTTTCAGTACGTGCCTTCCGAGCTTCAGTTGGCAGATTTCTTCACAAAGGCACAAACCAGGGCTCAGCACAGTTTTCATCTCTCCAAACTTCATATTGTTGATCCACCATAAGTTTGAGGGGGGGTGTTAGATGTGTATTATGTGTCTGTGTATTTACCCCATTGTATAAGGGGTTTCTTGCATATATGCCACCTGTACATATATATATATTGGCCCTTTGGCCACATGAGGAATATAAGCGTTATTCCAACAAATTCAATGTCTTTAAGAGGCTGGATCTATAACAGCATCAAAATAACCACAAAGACAAAATATTGAAGGGTGTACATTGAACAGGCTATACATGGTAACAAAAATTTATTATGATTTTAGATTGCTAAAGATCGAAATAAGATGGATTGCCTCTCATAATCAACCATATCCCTGGATGCCAATGCCAGTAAGGCAGTAACAAAGAATAAGCGTAGGGCAAGTACAATTATTAAATTACCACTCAAGGCAGTCCTATTCTAGGTCTAGCACCAAAGGTAAAATACAAAGTCCACTACTAAAATTAGTACTATGAAAGGCTGGTAAATGCAATTAAAAATAGCCATTATTAATATTAGCTGCGATAAACCGATAAGATGATATGGAGAGTGGCAGTTTAGGGCATGTTTGGATCTCTTACCAGCTGAACAAGAATTTTCAAGCAATACCTACAAGGAGGGGCGTTTGGTGCTTCAAAATGCTTGCTTAGTTAGGCTTATATAGGCTACCAGATTTTGCCACTTGGGGGCAAACTAGCTTGGACCACTCCATTGAATTTTTGATACCCGCATGATAAGGCTTGTTAACATGGCAGAACGGTGAATTTTATGAGTTACAGCCAAATACATTGCTTCAGCATCAAACTCCTAAAAAAGCCAGTATTTTGTTGGAGAACCAGACACCTAGCATAGGTACATCAGGCTTGGCCAAAATGGTCAACTTAGCAAATATTACTAGAGCAAGAACCCTTCACAGCATATGCACAGACTGTAGTTCTTATTGTCAGCACTACGTTGGACATGCCAATTGCCTTATCTACATATATCAGTAGAATGGTGAGCTTCCACCAGGGGGCAAGCTAAAACACGTTATATAGATAATAGTTGTACAGAGCTTTTGCCAAATAAACCATTTTAGTATTAGAAAAATGCTCACCAACTAGAAGCTGAACATATAAAATAATTTATTCTGTTGTATGGTTGTAATCAAACAGATGATACGTCAGAAAAAGAACACTACCACTGTACCACAACACTTCCACTGTTCCACAAAAGAAAGAGAAGCCAGGAAATAACAGCTAGGACCAAGTATTTCGATAGTAATTAGCATGCGTACAATATGATTATCTAGACTTACAAAAATATCTTTAAACCAAACACAAATATAGTATCCAATATCCATAGTATGGAAAATAGGAGAAACCACTGAACATGAACTCTGATCAAGTAGGTTGATAGTTACCTTTACTGACACTTCTTCCAAGGTTATTCTTTGTTCGTAAAGGATCGATAACATTGAAGTGCTTTGAAACAAATGGTTGACCATGGTTCTCCTGGGAGCGAAGCGTAACTGCATACTTATCACTGCAATTATCCAGGAAGGACTTGCTCAGCAACAATTCACTAGTATCCATCCGTGGGGACTCCGCTGCATGACATAACATTAATAATCAAATGAACCATTTTCCAATTAATTATTGATCTAGCAGTAAAACTAAGTGGCATATATTAGATTACCAGTCATATCTGGAAGTGAACTTATAGGAATTGGGCCCCACAAGCTCAAATAAAATTTCTCCCAATCAAAGTTGCTGAAGAATTCCAAGAAACGGTATAATACCTGCAAATGCAAAAGTAGCAAATAAGCATTGTCTTTGTGACAGGATAGTAAAAGGAAAGAGAGAAAAGGCACCTCAAGTGGTCCAGAAAAACCATTGTTGAACACATGAAAAATGTACAGAACTAGGGTCTCCAATGCATAAGTAGATATAAGACCATGGTGAGCTCCAAGAATACGACTCTCATAGAAACACCATGCCTTTATCAATATGATACTCCGCTTGAATAAATGGTTTTGATTGATCAAGTTGTCGATCTAATAAAATGTAGATTCATTAGAAGCAAATATAGGCAGAAAAATCAAGTAGCTTTGGTCCTGGTACCTACATGCAATAAGCATAACCATAAAGTCAACACTTAACTCTTACAGTATTAACTATTAAGACAAACAGAAAAGATTCCGGCAGGCTGTCTGCCTATACTATACATTACACACATTCATCTGGATTTGAACAAGAGAACACACCTCTTCAAGGAAACAAAGTGTACACAATCCACCAACTTGATTAAATGAGATATCAACAATAATGTTGTCCACAAGACACTTGATTATCTTTACCTGTGCATGATTCACGAAATATATGAGAATGATACCAACTGAATGAAGACAACATGATATAGGTGGCAAACCATAAATCATCAAAGGAAAATAAAGGAAGAAAGAAAAGAATGTATTTCCTTGTACTTAGAAGCACTCTAGAAGTATTTTTCACTAAACAATCCCCCTAAATGTCCGCACTGTGACGTAAAAGGTTAGCAGATCTTACAGTAGCAAGTAGCCTAATTTTCCATGACATGTCTTGCAAAGAAACTGTATGGGTGCCAAAGTACCTTCTATTACAAACAGAATATCCACAACCATATATAAATCCGAAGAGTTTCAGGGAAAAAAGAGACGAGCATATGAAAAAACTGAACTATAACTTTAGATATGTTGTGTTATGTACTGTTCTACTTCGACGGTTCGACCCATGTGGCACAAAATACAGCAAGGAAGTTCCATTAGTAACTTCAAAATACACACAGGCACAATGCTAATCCAACACTACTCTAGGTATTTAGTTAACAGAGGAGAAACCATGTATGAAAAAACTAGATAATTACAGAATAATAGCACATTTAACTGAAATTGTCAGAGAAAAAGAAACCTACCTCGGCCTGAATACACTGAACTTCTTTTACACGAAATTCAGCATTTTTATTTTTCTCTTCATGCTCCAATGCATCCCGAACCAGATTTGCCCAAGAATCCTTTAATTCTTCACTATTACTAAAAGCAGTGACATCAATGTCACCATCAGGTAAGTAAGTCTTGAGAGGGACTGACCCAAAAGTAACAACCTGCGGGGAGAGAGGGAGATAGATCAGTTCTCTATCAAGCACATATAATCAGCAGAAAAATAATATTTGTAATGATAAAGGTAAGACCAGGAAAGTTCCAAGATGCTATTGCAAAGCTCCCTTAGACATAAGAAAGACAATAAATGAAACAAGTCTATTCCCATTTTCCAAGAAACAAGGGACTATTTCAGCACTGGTATCTCCCACTACACCTACTACAAATGCTCATTCCGTCAGGTGTGCCAGTACCCAGTAAGTAGGACAACCACATACAGCTATCGAACTACAACTCTGAAACAGGATTACTCAATATCTTCTGAGCAAGACAACGTAGTATCATCTTCTGCTACGGTCAGTGTTGTAGTACCACAAGCCTTCATTAACATGGTATGTGCTAGTCTTCCACATCCCATGTTGCAGGGAAATGGATGTTATAGTGAAAGACAGTACGGTACGACACTATCAAAGACATACTCTCTCCAAAACACAGTTTAATTATGGCCAATCATCTCCATCGGATGAGAGCTCGAGGCTTCTAAACAAGTTATCAAAGAGTAGAAGAGATAAGGAAGCATACAAGTTATCGATTAGCGATAATATTCCATCATGCTCTTCTGCGCGAGTGATTAGCGGAAGCAAATTCTTTTGAACTTTTGAACAACAGCACAACTACCCAATAAAGCACCATTGTTCTATGCGAGTAATTAGAATAATTAGTGTTGCTTGCTCAGACACGTAACTTGTAAAGAAAAAGGTATAAAAGCATCAGTTACGGTCCATTGGCCTCTTCGTTCCAGAGCCATTGGTCAGCTAAATTATATAATAGCGATTCCGTTTAGCTACACATACTGCAGCGTCACAAGCAATCTACACGAAACAACTTTACTTGCCCCACGCTTACGAGTGCCATTGTTATACCTGGCACGAGAGGCAGTTCATGATGAGGCGCTGCACGTAGCTGTAGACGGCCTGCCTCCGCCCCTCGGAGTGCGCGTTGGGCTGGATGAGCGCGATCAGCTCGGCAGTCCGGGACTCCGCGACGGCCCACCGCTCGAGGTCGAGCCGCCGCGTGACCCCCGCCGACGCATTGGGCAGGAGCCCGTTGGGCACCATCCCCATGCGCGCGCCAACCAATGCGGCGCACCCGGCCGAGCCAAAATCCCAGCTCCCGGCACAACGGCAGCCGACCGCAGATACCCGCAGCAGCAGCAGCCAACAGAGGTGGCGGCAGCGGCGGCGGGATCGAAGCAGCCGCCTTCGGCGCGAATCGAGCCGAATCGGTGGAATCGCGGTCGGGCCAAACCCTGGGCAAGCGACGGATCGGTCCGGCCGCGGAGCGAGGGTGCGGCGGCGGCGGGACGGGTGGGGAGTGGTCGGCGTGGAGGAGGGGAGAGGAGGGGAGGGGATGTGCGGTGCGGGTTGGTGTTTGGTCTTTGGCCCTTGGGCGGCAGGGACCGAGATCCTCTTAAACTCTGTCAACCAGAGTGAAAGCATATCAGTGCTCTGACCTTTGAAAGAGAATCAGCTGTTGCACGACAAAAAAGAGGTCTGGATGAGACGCTAGGGGTCGTGAGGACGGCCCGCGGAAAATATTCTCATAAAAGACAGGGCAGAGGGTGATCTCCTCCACGGAGAAACGGGGTCAGGCCCGTCACACTAGTGGGACGGAGATAAGAGTCGTTCTCAGGACCTGGTAAATATAAAAGAAATATTTTAAATAATATATTATAGTTTTTTATGTACAAAATTATTTTTTCTTATATATTTAACTAAAACTTAAATCTATATGTTAGAATATATATTTTAAAGCTATATTTAAAAAAACCCTAAATAATTATAAATTAATAAATAAAATCATATTATTATATTAAAATATTTAACCTATTTTTATCCCCCATGGGGAGGAGGGGGCATCTTCCCCCCGGGTAGTCTTAGCGAAGCAGGGCGAGGGGCTCCCCCAAGACCCCCATGCCGTTGCCATCCCTAATGTTATAGTACCCAAGCTGCAACACTGCGTACCATGTCAGCTTGCTACAGTGCTTACGTGTCTCATCTCTTTTTTTCATGTTCAAAAGTGTTGTGTCTTTTGAATTTTGTCTGATTGCACGAGAGATTGAGAGAGTAAAGGGTACTCATGTTGCGAAGCTATTTCATTCAAAGCGGCTCTTGTAATGACTCCTATAAATAGCTTAATAAAAACCACTTTGTTCACAAACCGGCTTCTAAAAGCTAAAACCTATTTGGAACATGGCATGCATTTTATTCGGTTATGGCTTATGGCTTTTGCCCCTGATGCAAACGCTCGTGTGAACAAATAGAAAATTTGATAAGTCATTTTTAAAAGTCTATCCTAATAAACTGCTTCAAAACAACGACGAAAAAACCGTTTCATTTGTTTGTTAAAAAACCTATAAAATAAAAAGAATGGGATCCGGTCTCAGGCGCCCACAGGGATGCATAGGGGAGGGGGTCAGTGTAACGTGTCAAACACTTCGGCGTGGCGTGGCCGCGTGGGCAGTGCTTGGAGTCGGGGTGCAGCCATGCGGGCCTCTTGGTTCTTGAGTTAGTCGAGCGGCCGCCGTGCGATGTGGTTGCTAGTTGCTACTCGCTGCTTGCGAGGCTTTGCTCTTCCTTGCCTTGATGCGTGTGATTTGGAGCTTTTGGAATTTCAGAATTTACGACTGCCGGACAGAAACCGAATTAGTCGTTACTTGTTAGGTTGGATCTGCTATGGTACTAGGAATAGGAGTGCCTAGTTACGTGCATGTCGAATGAGTCATTTGACGATTCATTCACGCATGCTTATTGCGTTTCTTCATGGCCTGTTTTACGGTTAATGTGCATTTGGAATGTTTCCATGGTCATTTAGTACCATGTACTCCTACCATCTCATAATATAAATCTGACATATATATTTTAGGGTATATTATTTAATTTAATATTTAATAAATTATATTATATTTATTGTATGATCGAAAAGGCAATAGAGAAGGGTGAATGGTGCCGATTAAATTTTTTCCCTAAGTTTTCTAAATATTTTTCTCAAATAACTATAGAGTTACTGATAATCAAATTTTAGACCAAAAGAATAAGGCAAAACACTTAAAAACACACAAAAAATCAAATTTCTCAGCCTTCAAATGTCTGGTCGCCAAACAGGGGGCGTTTTGACGTCTCCTTGGTGGTCTGACCGCCAACCTTGGGGCAGTCTGACCTCTATTTGGGGTGGTCTGACTGCTATAAACAGTAAACTCAAGCTTATAAACAGTAAAATCAACTCGAGTACGAATTTTTGATTAGATGATCCAAAAGCTGTGAAACTTTTATACACGCCTTGTTTAAGATCTCAGGAATCTATCTCATCCATGGATCGCAAAAACCCATGTGGAAGTTCAGACCTTTTTAAAATTCAAGCAACCTTGCATCCAAACTGAACAAAACCCAAAAAACGATGATCAAGACTTGCTTGTGGGTAGAGGATAGCCAAGATGGCTTTAGATATATTTTCACATGTCACAGTAAGTAAGAGCACCGAAGAAATTGCTCCAAAAACCCTCAGATCAAGAAAATACTTAGAAAGTCAAGAACGTGCAAAAACCAAATTTCTTAATGAACTTACTACCAAAATGCCTAGATAGGTGGAGAATAATTCTCAGGGGATCTTTCCATCTCTTATACATCCTTAGCACAGCAAGATCAAGAAGAGGGTGAGGAGAAAGGATAAACCAACCAAAACAAGAACAAATTAATCAAGTAGAAAGATAGTCATGGAGAATATCAAATATTGATTATATTGCTTCTTGAGGAGGAAAGTTTTACAATCACTCCACCTTAAAGAACAGAGAGCACACCATTACTCAAAATCCTAACCCTAAAATAAGAGAGCACGAGAGAGGTGGGTTGGATAGTTAACAACATCTCCATCCCAACCCTCTTTTATAGATGAGCTAGCCAAACACATCCACCCCTTAGTGGATACTATCCACTTAGCATAATAGGAGAACCCAGTAACCCCCCCCACAACATATGAGTTTTACTCACACATATTCACCTATGCGCGCTTTTCAAATCACATAAGGCCGAATCCATTAAATCCTTAATCTTGATCTATCTTGATCAGATCAGCTCCCACTTGATCTAAACCGCTCTGCAACGTGTCGTCCACGCGCCGCAGTTTTAATTTAAGATGGTTTTCGGTATTTTAGTCAAACTACCAAAATACTCTTTGTTAACCCGGTCATCACTATCATTTGCATGCGATCACCATGCTTGCTATGTGTAGGTGCACCACTAGTTTACCACGTATCGCCAAATCTTTTCCGTCCTGGTTCCACCAAACCACGGCTTACTTGGACTGCCCAAGCCTCATTGTGCAATCCCGCCATTCGAACTCCCCTTCAATATTTCCTGACTTTCTCGTGTCATGCTTGATCTTACCATTTCACCTAGCATTCTTGATCGTTTTGGACCTCAACTTCTCCATGAGCTTAGCTCCGATCCTCACCGATGACTATGGTTGACTCTAAGCGACCCTGCATATCCAACGATAAAAAATCATTTCTGGATGTAAATTCTTCATAACTCATGTTAGCTGTAACATAACTCATGCAATATAAAAACCACTGACCATACTAACCAAAACCCATCCTCAACTCAAAATTCATAAATATGAATTCTGACCGAAAGTCCCCATCTGGACATCCCTCAGCCGGTCAAACTGCCAACCCTCAGGTGGTCAGACCGCTGACACTAACCGGTTAGACCGATCCACTCAAACGATATGACTGCTGACATCAACTGGTTAGACCGGTGTCACAGTCCTGGTCTGACCGGCCTTTCCTTGACCGACCAGCAACACTGCCAATCAAAATTTCAAATCTCCCAAATTGCAATGGTTCATCACACATAAACTAGAGTATTCTCATATGATTCTTCATTTGTTTCTAATAGAAAGAGTAGTATTATGTCTATATAATAGAAACAATTATGATCTAATTTTATTAAATATTAATTACATAATATGCTTCCTAGATATAGTGCCAAATTTATAGTGCAGTACGGAGCGAGTAAGGGGCCTGTTCTTTTTGGCTATGGCTCATTGCTTTTGGCTGCGGCTTGTGGCTTTCGGGCTATTTGCGCGAGAGATTACAGAGTAACAGAAACTCACGTGCAGTTTTTGGCGATATAAATGAAGTTGGTAAAGTATATACTACAATTAATTAGTAGATCCTATTTTAAAAAGATATTTCATTTAAAAGCTAGTTATTGTAAAAAGTCGAAAAATAGTTTTTTTAGAAACTGAAAAGAATAGAGCCGAGATTTCATCGCCCCATGAGTTGGCAATTTTCTTATTTTTGGCGGAAGTTGAATGTTTCGGAGCAAGATAGGTCAAAAGTCGGTTTCTATCAATCAGTGTCATACGGAGTTGTTTTTACACAGATGATGGGTTGATGGCAACAGCTGAATTCAAGGTATTAGTAAATGTACCCGGCGTTGAACGAACAAGATGCAAGAATTTTCGTGGTATGAGACGTATCAACAGAAGTACCCTATAAGGCATTGGTGCGATTAATGAGAGTGAATGCTTTAGAATTTCCAACGTACCTCCCACGTTAAAGGGGTGTTTGGGACTGCTCCACTCCATGTTTTTCAGCTCCGCTCCACATTTTTTAGCCAAACAGGTTCAGCTCCACGCACTCTGTTCGAGGAAAAAAGGTGGGGTTGTGAGAGCACCTAAAGGGGTGCTCCACAAACTCCAGGTTTTTTATGGAGCTGCTCCACGATAGAGTTTGTGGAGCAGAATTTGTGGAGCAGTCCCAAACACCCCCTAAAAAAGGGTTTTAAAATTTTGTAGTGATATTATATTGTGTTTGGAAAGTTGTGCATAGGGATGTGAATAAACATGAGGTAAGCTGTGAGCGCTAATCGAAATACTCCGGCCATCAATAGCGAGTTATTAGTGCGCAACTTTGGCATGTTTTTTTTTGTTTTCGGTTGGTTTTTGGCTTTATTTTCTTAGCAATTATTATTTATTAAAATAAAAAAAACTGTAGTTTAAAAGACAGTCCCTTTTTTGTAGATAAGAGGAATTCTACGCTGAACTAAAGCTCGAAGAATATAAGGTGGGTTTCATTAGTTGCTGCAAAGTTTGTACGTCTCTTGATACCAAATTTCGGTGTGCCTAAAATAGTTGCCATCATCTTGGCCATCTTGTTACTAAAACGTTAGCCGTGAACCAAACAATCAAATCTGTCCAATAAGAACATAACGAGATAAAAAATTCACATTGTTTGCAAACAAACCAACATTGGAGTACCATTCAGCAGTAGCAGTAAGGGCAGCGAAGGTTACACCCCAAAGCTCTCAGAGCTACATCTCCTGCTGCTAACACGTGTGGACGAGAAAAGAAAGCTAAACAAAGGGAAGCAGCTGCTAGCACAGCATGCTGTGGTGGGGCGTCGCCGCCAAGGCCATCCCGTCCACGCCCACGCCCGCGCTGCCGCGCAGCAGGGCAGCGCCCAGCCGCAGCAGGCGCCACCGCCTCCGGCCGCGCGGCGCACAGAAGCCCACGAACGAAGAGCGAGACGAAGGCAACGCGCTCGCCGGCGCGCTCTCCAAGAGCGTGCTACTGCGATCCGGCGTCGCTCTCGGCTTCGTCGACGCCGGGTGAGCTAGCTGAGACTTGAGAAAGGCGCACTGATAAAGAGATTTGGTGTCTATTGTACGGTCGTTGCACCATTGCATTTGCCTGCCGGCCTTATCGATTGCTGGGTGCTAATGCTATGCTGCGTGCGGGTACAGCGGGGACTGGTCTCGCATCGGCGCCATCTCCAAGGACACCGAGGAGCTGCTCAAGCTCGGCGCCTACGTCGTCGTGCCGCTCTGTCTGGCCCTCATATTTCCACAGTCATGGATATTGTACTGAGAAGTGCTCGAGGTGCACACCAAAATCTGTCTTCTGCTCGCAGTTTATTGTCACCATCACACCTATTTTAGCATCAGGAGGCAACACCTATCCGTTCTACAACGGGTCGAGTCCGACGATGATAAGTTGATAGCCCATCTAACTTGACCGCAGCTGATCTGATGGACAGGTAGAGCGTTTGCCGTTGCTCCAGTTTCTGTTTCAGGACACAAGACAAGGGCCATTTTGAAGAAATTGACCGCCTGTCGGTGCAGTGATCTTGCTTGTTTCACGTTGCTTATTCTGCTTTAAGAACCCATGCGTTCCCTCTTCAGAAAACTGGTAAAAATACAGAAGCACGTTCTGATTTTATTTCACTACACTGGTGTAGGACAGTGGTGGTACTGAAGGCAAACAGCCACCGGTACTACCAGCATCCAGGGTCTACCACTCTATCTATCTTCTTGCTACATCAACTGTCGATTTATTATCAAAGGGAGGCCCTGCATGATTTTGACTGGGACACTTTGTCAAGGACAATGATTCGAGGTGGCACCCTTTTTTTTCTTCTGGAGGAAAGGAGGTTCTATAACAAGGCTTTGTATATTTCAAAGTTGGATGCAGTAGCAAATACTTACACGACATATTATTTAAGCACAAAGTTAGAAATCAGCTACACCAGCTGGACAAACAGAAATCAGCTACACCAGCTGGACAAAAAGACGAACACGTTTGGTCTACCAGTTCCTTAGAAACTTTAATTTTTGGAGGTTACTAGTTAATCTGGAATTGAACACACCTTAGGCTCGCTTTTTTCGGTTTCTTTGGTTAATCTTTGGGTTCGATTTCTTAAAAATTTATTATTTATTAAATTAATAAGTCGTAAAAAAATGGGCGCCTTAAAGTCAAACACTTCCTTTTTTTTCTAGACACACACATGGCTTCATCCAAGCCATCCAACAGAACGAGTGGCCCAGATCTACCACACTCCACGGGGCGGAGCGCAGTTACACGAACATGGCATTCTCCACTTTCCACCCCTCGGCCTCGGGCACTCCCCACCCTGGCTCCTTTCGTCCCAATCGTTTGACCCGACCACCACTCCCCACTCCGACCACCCCCTCGTCGCGCCGGCCGCCGCCGAGATGATCACCACCTCCCCGGAGACCGGACGCGATCTCCCGTGAAGCTTCCCCCTCCCCCTGCCCTGCTAGAGATCCAGTTTTTCGTCGGTAAGCCGTTGCCTCCCTCCACCTTCCCCCTAATCCTCGAGTAATCTGCATGATTTGCGTCGACACTACTTGGGAATTTCTCGTTGCTAGGCTGCGTGCGCGCGTACTCGAGTTGCTCTGGTTGAGGCTCTCGATCCTTTCTTCCCCGGCGGGTAGGGAACTAGGATCGGAAACGTCCCCGATTTGAAACTTTCCATAGGTATATGGGCACGAAATGTTTGCATTTTGAATTTGTTTCCTAGATACAAGTTATACTTATCCGTAGCCATGTCCCCTGTCGTCGACTCTCGGGGCATTACACCATGAGTAATACGAGATGATATGCATCCTGGACGGTGCGGTGATCTACCTGTCATTGGGGAAAGGAGCGGGTGCCTTGTTGCACACAGACAAGGGGGCGACATGAGAGGGCATTGGTTATATTAGGGTAGTTTAAGGTTTCATACTTTCGGTAGTGGCTGCAACGACGGGGCTAGCAGCCATCGGTGTGGCAGCGCGTTTGTGATGGCAAATATCGACCAATGCTGGTGATGGAAGCTGAGGAGCAACCAACCAACCACTAGACCAGATAATGTCGTGAAGTATATGTTGTAATCCCGTGGGAATTGCACGGTCGAACATGTTATGGATCTTGATCGGGCCCTTTCCAAAATGCACCTGGTGGACTGTTTAGATTTTTAATCATGCCCGTTAAAATTTTCAAGAGGGTAGGACATAGCATAATCTCACTTGTCTAAACAGGGCTGAGGCTGAGTTTTTAGCTGGGGGAATTGGCTTAGGCTCATTGACCATCAGTGCAGTTCGTTTCGTGATAGCATGCTTGTAGTTTGTCCTAAAAATTATTAATCAGTGCAGCTCATTTCGTGATAGCAAGCTTGTAGTTTGTCGTAAAAATTCTTACTTAGAACTATAGCACGATTCCTACATGGTAACTGTCCCTCTAAAAGAGTAACAGGAACCAGCAATAAGAACATTGTTTATCATATCCTTGGAGCATGGATTGTTGCAGCTCACTGACCATCAGTGCAGTTCGTTTCATGATAGCATGCTTGTAGTTGTCTTAAAAATTCTTACTTAGAACTATAGCACAATAGGAATTGTCCCTCTAAAAGAGTAACAGGAACCAGCAATAAGAACATTGTTTATCATATCCTTGGTGCATGGATTGTTGCTTTCTGGGTTCTTCACCTTCTTTCGAGAAAAAGAAAGCCCACGGCTGTTGCTAATTTGTTTTTCAATAATTTAGCATTTTGCATTTGCGCAATTGCTAATGCACTGTGAAACTGTATTACTGTTTAAAAAAATGAGACAACATGATTGCCTAGTTAATTATGATTCATTGCCTGGTCAATTGGACATCTACTTGATATGTTTAAACTTCTTTTATATCTGTTAAAAGTGTAGGATATTATGCAACTTGCATATATTGCTATTTCTTTAGTATTTGTGAGAGCATTTTGTGCTTGAAAATTTTCTTAACGTAAATAATAATGGTCAGTCTTACTGATGAAACTTATATGTCTTATGGGTTGGCCTCTAACAGGCTGCCCTCATGTTTGCTTTGCGACATTCTGATTTCTCTGCTATACAGATTTAGTGTACCAGTTCTTCCTCACTCAACATGTGGAGTTTTGCATCAAATGCCATAGCTGGAAGCTTAAGGAAAAAGGCGCAGCCCTCAAAATGCAGCCTATCCAATCCTGATTGCTCTGATGACGATGTTTCTTCGTGTGCAAGCAGAGAGGAAGGCCTTGAATGTCCAATATGCTGGGAATCCTTCAACCTTGTTGAGAACGTTCCATATGTCTTGTGGTGTGGTCACACAATGTGCAAGAACTGTATCTTGGGTCTTCAATGGGCTGTTGTCAAGTTCCGGACCCTTCCTATCCAGCTGCCTCTCTTCATCTCGTGTCCTTGGTGCAACCTGTTGTCTTTCCGGCTGGTATACAACGGCAACCTCAAGTTCCCGCGCAAGAACTACTTTCTGCTCTGGATGGTTGAGAGCATGAATGGCGAGAGAGCAAAGTTACATTCCCCTAGTCACGAAGAGCATCATACCTTATGTCCTTCCAGTGGTGGCCCAAGTTCCAGCCAACACCACCGAAGAACACCTGCTGCACGAGCAGAGAGCTCTTCTGCCAGAGATACAAATGTTGTCGGCAACACTTTCAATACTGACAACATCAGTTCATCTCTCCAAAAGCTTATGGTCTGCTTCATTCAGTTGACAGCCAAGTTTCCACTTGTTATAATCTTCCTTCTCATAGTTCTCTATGCTGTCCCTGCAAGTGCTGCAGTTCTGGTCCTGTATGTCCTTGTCACATTTTTGTTTGCACTGCCATCATTTTTGATCCTGTACTTTGCTTATCCCAGTTTGGATTGGCTTGTCAGAGAGATCTTCACTTAAATTGTGCTGTCTGAAATGTCAGTACGGTTTATAGCTCCCCGAAACAAAGCTCACATATGGATATCATGGCACCACTTGCTCTCATGTGCTCTGTATAGTTTGCCCTGTTTGATCTGTTCTGGCCTTCTGGGACAGTAATTCTGTTGAAACTCTCTATTCATTAAAAATTGTGTTCGTGTTCATGAGTGACTCAGCGTTGTATTTTCCTTTTGTTCTGGTTCTGATGTTCTACACTTGTATGGTTCCATGTTTTGCTACTCGTTCGAAATGCTTGCGTTATAGAGTAATTTGTATGCCATGTAGTGCTTTTTTTCTCTGACTTGCAAACTGTGGCTCCTAGTTCAATGTCAAAATATACCTCGTTCGAAATTTTGCGATCTAACTAGTTATTTTATGTATTCAATGGCTGGGGCATGCTCACCCAAGGCCACGGTATTTTCCACCCTCAGATCTAGATCCTGTGGCTCTCATTCCTCCCTCTCTCCCTATGTCTTCCGCAATTCCTTCCCCCGTGCAACTCTCACCTGTCGCGAACCGAGACCGTGTCTCCCTCGTTTCAAATGCCCCGTCCCCCCCGCCTCGACTTCCCTTCGCGCAGCTGGGGTGGCGCAGGGGTTAGGGCTTTTGGCTGCTAGGGCATGACGGTCGGCTTCCCGTGGGCGCAACAGCGGCTTGGAGGGAGTAGCGGCGGCACGCGGAGGGAGGCGCGGCGCGGCGCGGGGAAGCGGCGACCTATGTTACCTAGATACCCCGATACGGATACGCGATACCGCGATACCACGATTCGTCATTTTTCTAAAAACACCGATACAGCGATACGTGGATATATATATAATACAAAATAAGAAATTAATGAATTCTTATAAGGAATTGAGAAACCGAGAATATCTTAATATTGATGTAGGCATGTAGTAACTTGCTTAGTACTTCAGTTCTCCCTCCTGGCTGTTAGGCACGCACTAGTACCAGTGCTACACGACGCACTCGATCCTCCAAATCCACCACCAGATGTCATGATTTGATCTGAACAACAGCACAACAAATAGCAAATAAACAAACAACTAGCAACTAGCAAGTAGCAACTAAATCATCCAACACATTCTGCCATTCTAGAGTAGCACTAGCAACTAAATCATCCAACACATTCTGGCATTCTGCCATTAGGGAGTAGCATTAGCAACTAAATAGAAGTAGCATCTAGTAGCAGACAGAGTAGCTGAGTAGAGAGGGGAATACTGGAGTCTGGAGCAGTTGAAAGTATCAGGGAAGTATCGAGAAAGTATCGGGGAAGTATCGGAAAAGTATCGGGAATTATTTTCTTTTTTTGAAAAATCAGTAAATCACCGATACGTGCAGGATACGTATCGACGCGTATCGGGGCAGTATCCGTACGCGGTACAGTATCCGATACCGGTACGTGAGTTTTGTGAAGTATCCGTGCAACGTAGGCGGCGGCGACACGACGCGACGATGCAGCATGAGCACGGCACGGCGCAGGCGGAGCGGCTAGCAGCAGTGGAGGTGGAGGCGTGGGTGGTGTCGGCGCACACGAGAGGGAGGCGGCCAGCAAAGGTGCGACGGCTTCGCTAGGGCAGCCCTCCTACCTCTAGGGCTGTAAACGAGCCGAGCTTGAGTGAGCTTGACCTAGCAAGCTCGAGCTCGGTAGAAACTCGAGCCGAGCTCGAGCGAGCCTGAGATTAACATCGAGCTTTAAGCTAGGCTCGAGCTCGGCTCGGTCAAAACTCGAGCCGAGCTCGAGCTTCGCATGTGTAGGCTTGGTGAGGGAGTACCTGCAGAGGTGGCGGCGGTGGCGCCGGGGGACGGCCGGAGAAAGTCAGGACGGCTGGAGCTGGACTGCGCCTTCACCACGCGGTGGCCGAGCTGCAGGGACGGCCAGACGGGTGGCGCCGGCGGGGGAGAGGAGGGGCGCCGGGGGGAGGAGGGGCGGCGGCGGGCCGGGTTGAGGAAGGGCGGCGGCGGGGGGCGAGGAAGGGGACCGGGGGGCGGCGGCGGGGGAGAGGAAGGGGACGGGGGGCGGGAGAGGGGGGCGCCGGCGGGGGGCGAGGAGGGGCGGCGGGGGTGGGGGCGAGGGGGGACGGGGGGCGGGGGAGAGGAGGGAGGGGGACGGGAGGAGGGGCTCAGCCGCGGGAGGCCGGAGAGGAGGGAGGGGGTGTGGGGGTGGCCGGCGGCGGGGGCGACGAGGGGCGGGGGCGGCTGGGGCCTGGGGGTGGCGAGGAGGAGGGGCGGGGGCGGCGAGGAGGGGCGGGGGGAGGCGGCGGGGGGCAGGCGGAGGCCGTGGGGGGACGGGGGTGGGGCAGTGGGACGGGCCCCGGCGGGAGACCGGGAGAGGAGGGAGGGGGTGTCGGTGTGGGGGGCCGGGTGAGGGATTTTGAGAGGAGAGGCGGGAGGCAGTGTGGGGAATTGGGGTGGGAAAAAAATCTTAAGCTCGCGAGCTATTCGAGCTCGGCTCGTTAAAGCTCGCGAGTTTAAGATGAAGCTCGAATTCGACTCGTTTCAAGCTCGAGCCAAGCTCGAATCGAGTCTAAAGCGAGCCAAGCTCGAGCAGTTCGCGAGCCTCGAGCTTTTTTTTACAGCCCTACCTACCTCCCCCTTCAAAGGGTGTTAGGCTGGGCTCGGCCGAAGCTGGCCAGAACTCCCACCTCTCTTTTCTTTTTTACGGAATATTACAACAGGGTTGTTCATTGCTGTTAAGTGCTTTCGGCACATCAACCTTTTCATTCTTGCAGTATAATTTCCTTCCTTTGTTGTAGCGGCAGATATATTTAATCTGCTGGAATACCTAAAAGTAGGTTTTATCTAATGCTGGGAATCCCTTGAAGCAGCGAAAATTCTAGAGCTGCATTCCTACACGAGTAGAAGAAGAATACTCGATCCGACCAATCACCTCGAGGCCTCTTATGTCTAAACTTCGCGCGATACAAGTCACACTCGCATTTGGGAGATCGCGATCTGACACAACTAATCGCGGCGTACGCACGTAAACGCGCGGCGTGACCGTGGCCGTGTGTGGTCGGCGCGTGGCGTCGACGCGCGCGTGTCTGCCTGTCCGTCTGCTTGCACGGCGCGGCAGCGTCTCCAACGACGTGAGCTGACAACTTTTCTGCGAGCGCGCGGTTGCCCTTCTGGTTGGTTCGCCCGTTGCTCATCGTTTGTTTGTTGGCAGCGGATGGATCTCACTCGCAAGTCGCAGACGCAACAAACAGACGCGCCGTTGAATCGGCGGCCTATCTCTGGCATGTTTTGCAAATTGGTACCTGGCTTGTTTTATATTTGCTCAATTGTTTGTTTGACTGCGCTGCATACCCCACCATCGAATGCGTTGGCCAAATCAAACTAATGGGAGCTTTTGGCCAGCGATCTACCTACGTTGGTTCGGCAAGATCGATCTACCTATGTTGGTTCGGCAAGATCAATTCATAAAAGTTGCCAAGTTACATTGTCACACAATTTTGACTAAAAAACCATCAATATTGTCGTGGTTACAGATCAAACAATGCATAAAGTGGCTACGGAGATACCACAAAGAAGTAGTCTAGAGTCTTACAAACCGTGAAAATAGCGGATAGAAGTCAGTGCTATCTAGATCTGTGTGAACAAAAAGAGCTTGCCCTAGGACGCCCCAAGACACACATTTATAACCATAAGAAGGTTTGTTACATAAATACCTATATGTGAGTCTACAATTATAGGGGCGATACCATCTTTCCTCTTGCGACAATCCTCTCAGTTCAGACATTTGGCCTCACGGTTATTAGGTCTCAAGATGCAATGGACCAAGACTCCAAGAGGATTAAGGTGCAGGCCACTCCCCCCAACAAATACAATGGAGATTGCTTTAATGGAGAGATTTCTACAGCACAATTTAACAGGTTCTAGAAAAACTTAACCAGTTTTCATGGAAATTATACATGACCACGTACTAAAGCACACAAACAACCACGTCGAATTAAACTGTCGAAATTGAAGCTATACATTAATACTTAGGCCTTTTATATATATAAAAGTAAAAAAATGCACAAATTGATCCCAACGAATCCTAGAATAGTAAACTAGAAGGGGAAAATTATTTATTTCAGCTTAGCCTATGGTCATATTGATTTCTGTTTAGAAAAGCCAAAAGTCAATACAAATATTTAGTTTTTCAAAACGGCTTATCCGCTCCTCTCGCTACCGTCTCACTCCAGAAATAAGGCAGAAGGTTACAGTGCATCACGCACCCTACTTCTCTCACTCCTATCAAGCGTACGCACCATGAAGGCGGACAATCTCCTTGATGAAAATGGTAGCAAGATCACTGGCAGAATAACTAGTATCGACAGGAAGGAAATGTGCCGTCTTGGTAAGACGGTCGACAATAACCCAAATAGAATCCATTCGCCGAGGCGACCTAGGAAGACCAACCACAAAATCCATGGCAATTTCGACCCACTTCCATTGGGGAATTTCCAAAGGCTGCAGAAAGCCTGCAAGACTACGATGCTTTGCTTTTACTTGCTGACACACCGCGCATTATAACACAAACTTGGCTATATCCTTCTTCATTCCCGGCCACCAAAACTGTCGTTGAAGATCTTTGAACATCTTAGTCTCATTAGGGTGAATGGAATAAGGAGTTTATGAGCCTCGTAAAGAATATCTCTCTTTAAGAATGAGTCAGAAGACACCCAAATGCGGTTTTGAAATCGTAACAACCCTCTATTATCCATGGCAAAGTCTGGCCCATGAGGTTTTATTCGAATAACCTAAGTGTCAAGTCTCCGACTCTGAGCTTGAGCTTCAAGCACAGCATCAAACAAAGATGAGGAGATTACTGATTTTGCTAGAGATAATGTTAAAAAGGCAAAATAAAGTGTGGTCTAGAGGTCCTCTAACTCCTCTTGGACTGATGTGGGAACGGGTATATCATCACTTCGCTTCCTGCTAAGGGCATCTGCCACCACATTAGCCTTGCTCGGATGATAATGGATAGTGAGATCATAGTTATTGATCAATTTTAGCCAGCGGTGCTACGTCAAATTCAATTCTTTCTAAGTGAGAAAGCACTTCAAACTCTTATGATCAGTGAAGATGTCATACTTCTTTCTCATAGAGATAGTGGCATCAAATTTTCGTTATGAGCCCAAACGAAGAGTTGGCCCATCATAGATAAAAGAAGTTTAGGCCCATCCGTTGCTGTGCTCCCACCATCGCTGCTGCTCCTGCCTCTCTTCTCGCCGTTACTCTCCCGGTCTACCCCTCTCCTATCCATTCTAGCGAAAGGCCAAATTTTCAACAAATTCCCTGTCGATTTCGTCTTGTGCGGGTTGAATTCTTCTTCCGGGTCGACCTAAAGAGCCCCTTTGTGTTGATGAAATCTGTCGATTCCGTTTGCATTGGGCATGGCTAGAGTTTGGAGCGGTTGCAGCACAAGCTGTGGCTCCTTCAGCCAAGAACTACCTATGCGTAGCAAGAAGGGCGGTGAGGGCACAAGGATCCATCCAAGGAATGGAGGCCGGAGTAGAGGTGACGCCCGCCAGGTACAAGCTGTAAGCACCATGGTTATAATGGCCAGAGTTTGTGTTTGTAGGGCGGCTCCATGTGTTCTTGAATCTGATGTGGCCGGCAAGGAGGAGGTTGGCATGGGGGTTTGGGGCCTGGATGATGAACCACCTGGTGCTGATGGTTTCGATCATCACGAGAGGCACGGGCGGCGGCGGCGGCGTCCGGTGAGGCCGGCTGTTGTGGAGAAGGGCCTCGTGGACGCAAGAAGTGCGTCGTCGGCGTTGGTGTCAGGCGCCGAGAGTAAATCTGAGCTTGGGAGATCGAGGCTGCACTTCTTGGAAGAGAGGGATGAGGAAATGCTGTCCAAAAGGTTGACAAAGCTCAGCCAATCCAACAAGGTCAGGAGTGCCACTGAGCTGTTTTATTCGATGCGTGCGTCCGGCTTGCAGCCGAGCGCGCATGCCTGTAACTCTCTTTTGGCTAGTTTTGTCCGTAGAAGTTCTTTGGCGGATGCGATGAAGATGTTTGAGTTCATGAAGGAGAAAGGGATTGCAACCGGGCATACATATACAATGATACTCAAGGCTGTTGCAAGTACTGAGGGTTATACTGCTGCCTTGCAAATGTTCAATGAGATTGAAGAAGACAGCGAATTAAAGAAAATCCTCGATGTGATCGTTTACAATACAATGATATCTTTGTGTGGAAGAGCAAAAGACTGGACGCAAGCGGAGAGACTGTGGAGAAGGCTAGGGGAAAATTCTTTAAGTGGTACCCTGATGACATACGATTTGTTAGTTAGCACATTTGTGCAATGTGGACAGTCCGAATTAGCAATTGCTGCTTATCAGGAAATGCTACGGAATGGACTTAGGCCAAGTGAAGATATAATGAAAGCCATCACTGCATCATGCACCAAAGAAGGGACGTGGGAGTTTGCACTGGACACATTTAGGAGAATGTTGAGTGCTGGCATGAAGCCCAATATCATTTTGTTCAATTCGATAATCAACTCACTTGGGAAGGCTGGCGAAGATGAACTTGCCTTTAGGATGTTTCATCTGCTAACATCTTCAGGCCTTAGGCCTGATCAATATACATGGAGTGCATTACTGTCAGTGTTATATAGGTCTGGTCGATGCTGGGATGCCCTAGAGCTTTTCCAAGGAATTAAATCCAAGCATTCATCACTCTTAAACAGTCATCTCTACAATATAGCTTTGATGTCTTGTGAAAAACTTGGTCAATGGGAGCATGCTTTGCAACTGTTGTGGATGATGGAAAAAACTGGACTGCAAATGTCAGCGGTTTCGTACAATCATGTGATACGTGCTTGTGAGGTTGCTAAGAAGCCAAAAGTTGCTCTGAAAGTGTACCACCGTATGACTCATCAAAGGTGTTCACCAGACACATTCACACATTTATCTGTTATAAGAGCTTGCATCTGGGGATCTCTTTGGAATGAAGTAGAGGATATACTGGAGGTATTACTTTCATTCTTTTCTATTTTAGTTCCGTTGAACTGGCAAAAATTTTGATTTCCGTTTGCTTTAGTGTGGGCTGGTATGCTGTTCCGATGCTTAATGCTTGAGAATTTTTCAAAATAACTATTTTATGGCTAAATTGCAATTTTTCAGGGTAGTGCCAACACTTATGCCTAGATATACGTATGCTGTAGGCTGTAGTTCCATTATTCCATACTGAGCAGCAAAGGACGGGAGTAAGATTGTAGGTTATAAAAATCCTAAGTAGATTCTTGCCTGGGCTTGAGTACCCTAGTTTTGTTGGTAATATGAAAGCCTTCTTGTGCATTAACTGTGCGCACATGTCAATAATTGGTTATAGACTGTTCCCAGTAGATTTCTGTTCTTTGCACAAGTGAGATTCACTTCCACGCACATGGCTTTATTTTGTACTTAAGTATTTGGTGTTTACATTCTCCTAGCCTAAAAAAATGATACTTTGCATGGTTTGGATTTACCTACAACTGAAGAAAAGTTTAGGTTTTGACTTTGGAGTTTGGACCATACCTACTGGAGTTGTGATGACTCTCGTTCCGTGAATTGTCAAAAGGTGGCTTATGATTTAAGTGCCAAACTGCCAATACTGTCAATAATTCTCTTTGTTTTTCTTGGTCTATTGTCCCTGACATCTGATTACCTCTGCAAGGGAGTAAAACCAGAAGCACTTGATCTTTAGATCTGTTGTAGTGCATCTTTAGATCCTAACCCTTCGAGATCTATTTTGACTGTGACACATTGATTCTTCAACTTTCCCTGGAAATCAGCAGTTTTGATATCTGGTTCCCAACCAAATTGGGTATGAGGGTTATATATAACTTTTCATAGTAGGGAACAAGCTCAAAACCAGTGCCAGCGGCTCTTTGGGAACCAGGTCCAGGAAATCAATGTAACATTGCATGACTCAGCGCCATATTGCAGATTAATATGTATGCTAAAAGCCCATAGTTGAACCTTCACTAGAAGTGCTCTATGTCTGTTTTATTTCCTGTTGTTTCTGCTACCATATTGCAGATTAATATGTACGTTAAAACATCGTAAATTTCTTACTCATTCTTCTTACCTTACTCTCTCATCATGTCAACAATAAGGATAGCTGTCTGCATTGCTTCAGATTTTTTTGTACTGCGGGTAATAAGAATGTTGGAACGATAGCATATCAATGCTTGATGATGTTGAGCTTTCATGGATCATGATATCCTATTGCGGTTCATGATCTATAGAACGATTTTTTGGAACTTGATTGCACTTTCGGTGCTTCCAAATCACCTTTTCATCTATGAACTACTTATTCTGAACATGCGCAGGTGGTAACTCCAGACTCTTCAATCTACAATACGGTCATCCATGGGCTTTGTTTACGAGGCAAGATCACATTAGCCAGGAAGGTGTACACAAAAATGCGGAGCATTGGGCTGAAACCAGATGGCAAAACAAGGTCGTTCATGCTGCAGCACATCGCGCCGGACTAGCCCTCCCCCCTGAGAAGGATCGATTTGTAGCTGTACAGACCCAAACGAGCATTGCATATTTGTAACATAGCCTCACTATGCTCAAGCGATCAGTTTCCTTGTAACGGAATGAAAGGTACTATAAACGTGGTTGGATGTTTGGTTGCTAGCCATAGCATGTCAAACTTTTATGTGCTGAAGTATGGCATACCATAGTTTTTATGGCTCAAAAATTGTTGGCCATAGCTGTGACACAATATGACAAGCCAGGCATCAGGCTAGGATCCATATGGCTTGTGCGTGCACACCGCCGCTCTGCTGTTTGATGGCGAAGCTTGTTGATTTGTGATCCAAATTCTACACATCAATAAGGCCGGCTTCTGGACGGAGCGTAGCGGAGGATTCTAGTCGAATTAGGGTTTCATGATATATATATTTCCTGTAAGCCGCCGTTTGGGATATGGCATTAGAGTTGTAAATCCCCGGCATTGTAACCTCACCCCGATATAGTGAAGATTGTTGCTGGCTGGCGCCCGTGGTTTTTTCCCTCTCGAATTGGGAGGGTTTTTCACGTTAAAATCTCGCGTCTCTCTGCGATTGATCTTGTTTACTTCGTCATTCCTCCGCCGTCGCGTGTAACAAAGCTGGCCGTCGGCTGTTCTAGTGCACAACACAAGCGACGGGCGCGGCAAGCGGCGATGGTAGCCATGCATTTTGCGTGCAGCCCTGTGCGATGTGTTCTGTGGGCCGTGATGCAATTTCTTTTGAGGGCTGGCTGCACAGTTCAATGCATACGCTCGTCTTCAACTGGTGGTTGGTACGGCATCCTGTATGGTCACCAGCTTTCTTTAAGCTTAAGCTACATTTATTTTAGCTTAAACTTCTGATTTCTGATTTATTTTTTAATTATTCATAAATCTTATCTTTTTTGACTTTTTGGCTTTTTTAATCTTTTTTATCGGTTCTTTTTTTTCTGTATTCGTTTGCATTGTCTGTGATAGGCTAATATATTTTTTTTAAAACTTAGTTACGCCAAATAAGTTACCATCAGCTATAGTTTAATTTCAGTCAGCTACAGTATAATTTCAGACATAAATCAATTTATTTTAGCCTAACCGAACACCTTAATGAAATCTCGTGCTTTGCCTTTATGTTCGCTGATAAAAGGAAGTGGGAGTGTCACCTCTAAGATGATCTGTAATATTTTTCGTACAAGCGCACACCGGGCCAAATTGGATTGAAGCTAAAGCAACAGAAACCAACTGCGTCTGCCCCCCCCCCCCCCCCCCCCCCCGGCGCCCGAGTAGAGGATTCATGCATTCAGTTCATCAAACGTGTTGGATGACAAATCGTTTATTTGGCGCGGATCCACCATCTTTATATACAAATCGTTTTGAATATTGACACGCTCTTTGAAGCGATACTTTGACCATTAATTTCTGTAAAAATATATTGTTTTTTTAAATAATTATATACTATGAAAGTATATTTTATAATAAATATAGTAATATCAATTTCGTATTGTAAATCTTAGTATTAAATATTGATGGTCACAACACAAATTCTTATATTTAGAAAAAAAGTAGTATATCGCTATGCTACCCAAAAAAATCACTCGAAAACATGTTGTTTGTGTCAACCAGATTTGGCCAAATGGGTCACCTGCCACGGCATGGGCCCGGATAGGGCACGATCCTGATTAGACCTGGTACAGCTGACCCGAATAAGTTATCGTGTCATGCTGTGTCAGCCCACGTGCCTACTCTTTGATCCGGGCATGACTCAGAGAGGGGTCACGCCGCGCTGGGCCGGCTCAGGTGCACTTAGCCAAATAGGCCACCGATGGCCTATTAATTTTACTACCAATCGTAAATAATTTTACGGCCAGTCATAAATAATTTTGCTATCAATCGCAAGTAATTTTATTGTTAAGTCACTCGTCTATGCTAAGAAGATTGCATTAACCATAACATAAGTAATTTTACTGCATTACCACTAGGGGTGAAAAGTGGAAATGAATTATTCGTATTATCCGCTTACCGTATTCGATAGGATATGAATATGGTATAGATTTTTCATCCGATTAACAATTTCTATACTATTCGTATTTGAATTCGAATTCACATAAAAATATGGATGCGAATATGGTATGAATTTTTACCATCCGAAATGTTATTTTATCCGGACTATTCGTATTCGACGAAGCAATATACATATTTTCTTACAATGCAACTAATTAGTTGGACAATTTTTTTTATTGAATGTAAATTCGTGCTTTTTAGGTGAAGTAAATGAATTAGAATGATTAAGCATGATTGTACGAAGATAAAATATCATTAACGTCTTCATACTACATAATTATGAGGATATTCAGATCCGACCGAACTGAGTATATATTCGATTCAAATTCGTATTCGCTACACATTCGAGAATATTCAGATTTATATTCGTATTCGTTTACAAAATACAAATACGAATGTGGTAAATGCACTATTCAATTCGTATTTGATTCGTTTTCACCTCTAATTATCACAGAAGAGTTATTGTTTGTGCTTGCTGGGCCGACCGTCGTATTGAGGAGTTAGTCCAAGCACAACGCACCTAGTCAGGCTGGGTCGATACGACCCATTTGATGTTTATACAATGCCATGTCTGAACCGGACCAATATTATTGTGCTTTGGATCGACATATTTGGCCCAGTCCATTTGATCAGAACCAGTGTCAGCCTTCACAGCTAGGTGAGTACATTTCAAACTTTCGATGATAAAAAGCACATAATTCGTGTTCCGTGAGGTCGCACATATCCTCGGCCTCCGTACAGGGTACTCCGTATGTGTGCATCCAATAACAATTTAGGTCCTGCTCAGTTAGGCTGAAAAATAGTGACTTATGGTTAAAATTACACTGTAACTGAAGATAGCTTATTTGACGTAATTATATTTAAAAATAGAAAAAATATGTTAGTTCATCATGGATAATGCAAATGAATACGGGGAAAAAGCCCTGGTAAAAAAGCAAAAAATAATCAAAAGTTCAGGGAAAAACGAAATTTATAAATAGTGAAAAATAAGTCAGAAGTTTAAGTTGAAATGAGCAGAGCGATTATTAAACAGCAACTAATGAACTAGCTATGGTTGCTACCGGCAGTGGTGAGAAAGTACAAAAATTCTCATGGAGCTAAACAACCTTGTAAGGGAACAATTATACAAATCCTTGACCCAGGACACGAGCAACCAACTCTCTCCTGGTGGGCAGTCTGTCCCTGCCTGGTTGCTCTCATATGCACCTAATTCCCCTACTCTCCAAAAGTACAGTCGGAAAGTTTGCAATAGCCTAAAATCCTGAAACTTCACAGTTATTTGGAACAAAAAATGTAAATATGAATGAACACTAACTTTCTTGTACAAAAAACCGTAGCGTTATTAGTGGTTAGGTGGTTTTTTCAACTGCGACAGATAATTTATAGCTATAATTAATACTTTTAATTCTAACTATAAGTGTTTATGAACAAATCTCATACCTATGTACCCACGTAAAAAGATAACAAAAAAATATCGTCTTGTTGAAAAAAGTCATCTATGCGCGGACCCACCGGACTTTCGTCCAGAAATCGCAGCAAGCACTCTGTACTGCCGTCGTAGCAGGAGCAGCATCCCAAAAGGCAGCTCCCAGCTGTCCTGGAACCCAGAAATGATGGCCTGAGCTCCAAATCCGCCACTGAATCGGCGCGGCCAACTACGGGATCTCGCGGCCTCCCACGCGCGCCGCGGCGTCTCTGCCGGGAGCGAAGAAGAGTCTTGCCGCGGAGTGATTGGCGAAGGAGGGGGGGGGGGGGGGGGGGGGGGAGGTGGGATCTTCGCTTCCTTCTCCGGCTTAAAAATGGCATCCTTTCGAGCAGATGTGAGGTTTTGCTCGTGGAAGGTGGGAAATTTGCTTCGTTTTCCGGGTTAAAAATGGCGTATTTTGTTGGCATTTACAAATCTTGCTCGTACTGTTACTGCTCTGGCTGGTTATTTCTGGTTGAATTCGAAGAGTTTGCGTAAATTTAAGAGTCGTTGCATCATGTTACTGGTTAATTGTGCATGCTTTTGGCATCTAACCGTAATCATGCAAGAATCTGTTCAAAGGAAATGGTGGGCCCCGTTGAAACTAATCTTGTTGTAGGTTGTACTTGTATGTTCAAGTACTGTGAAATCGTGTGACGAGAACTCAGTGTGTTTGAGTACTCCGTAGTTGTGATCGAGTAGAGGGATCCCCGAGTGTTTGAGTGCTTGTGGTCGTAAATAAGTATCCAGCACTCGTGGTCGTGTGTGTGGTTGTAGGTGCTAGTACTTGTAGTCGTGTGTGTGGTCATGAGTGGCTGTGGTCGAAAGTCATGTGTCTGAGTACTCGTGTTCGAGTACTCGTCTGTAGCAGTCGGAGCATTCGAGTGATCGTAGCTACAGTGGTCGTAAGACTGTGTGTGGTCATAAGAGTGTGTTTAGTCGTCAGAGTCGAGCGTGTGGTCGTAAGGCTATGTGATAGCAGTCGTAGTCGGAGAAGCAGTCGATCGAGTGACGGTCGTAGTAGTGGTTGTAGCCTGAGTCAATAAGTAGTTAGAGGACCGAGTCGTGCGGATCGTGGAGGAATTTCAGGAGTTAAGCACATGATCGTTAGTAGTGGGTGAGTGACCTGCATGTGCGGTCGGTTGTATCTATTTAAAGCATCTCAATCGAATGGACTAAATGAGCCATTTGCAGTATGTCTTTTGTCTCCTGTGAGTTTGTATTTGTCTCTTGAGAGAGATAGAAAATACAAAAAGAGAAAGTGAGGAATCTTGAGAGATTTCTAACAGTTGGTATCAGAGCCTCAAGATCCAAGAGCGAGGTGCGAGGAAAGTTGCCTGGCGATGAATTGTTAGTCAGTGTGATGGCGTGCGCAGCAGCGCGCGGTAAGAAGCACGGCGATGAAGGTCCATGCGTCCATGGGGAGGCCAGCATGGTGTGCCAGATTCGCACGTGACGTGCACACCGGCGGCGACGACGTGATCGCCGTGGTGTGGCAACGACGGGAACACCAACGATAGACTCCACGAGCGGAGGCCAGAGGTGGCGCAGTGGTAGACTCCATGAGTGAAGACCAGAGGTGGCGCAGTGGCAGGCTCCATGCGAGGTGGAAGTCAGCCGCGGGTGGCGGCACACTCCATGCGAGATGGAGGCTGGCGTCGATGGCCGAGGCCATAAATGACAAAGTCTCAGTATGATGCCGAAGGTGGTGTGAGGCTACCAGGAGAAGTCGGTGTGAGATCGACAATGATAGAGGTGTGATGCCGCTAGAAGAAAGTCACTGCGTGTGTGTCAGGGCTGGAAGGTTTGGGAAGGTCTATGCGAGAAGAGGGGCAAGGCGTCCAGTTGATCCAGAAGAGGTGGCCGTCTCTCGGCCACGGAATCTTCAGCGGCAGGTTAGGGTTTTGATTTCCGTCAGAAGCACTAGTAGGCGAGTCGTATAGGACTCGGTAAGCAATAGGAGTTGTATTCGGAGTACATGTTCTAGTTGTCGGATTAACCGGTCCTCTCCTCTGTTATATAAAGGGGATGAGTATGATAATAAAGAGGCAGAGAAGTATTACCTCAATCCTCCTCCCTTCTATCTCCAACTCTACCTTCCGTTCCTCTGGTTTCCGGCGACCCTGGCCGCCATTGCTTCCGTCCTGATCGCCGTACTTCAGCACGACGCCGACTTCTTCATCCAGTTCCCGTCCCCCTGCAGTGCACAACTACAACCTGAGATCGAGGCGTGACAACTTGGTATTAGAGCACATGGCTGACGACAAAACTGCACTCTACGAGCAGATTGCAAATACGGCGGCAAATCTGGACACTTTGACCAAGAGGGTTGAGGCGATGATGAAGATTCTAGAGGGACAACAGAACAAAGAAGAGGAGCTTGGGAATCGGCTAATGGCATTGGAAAAATGACCCATAGGAGACGGACTTCTGCCACTTCCAGGAGGAAACATGATACCAGCAAGCCAAGTAAGCAATGGAGGGGGATTAGCAATTGAGAAGCCTCCACGTTTCCACCGATTGGAATTTCCCGCATACGATGGACAGGGAGATCCACTGAGTTGGTTGCAAAGATGCGACCAATTTTTTCGCAGGCAGAAAACATTGGAGAGTGAAAAAGTATGGCTCGCATCCTACCATCTGGTTGGAGTAGCGCAACAATGGTACTACCAGCTAGAGAGAGACGAAGGGGAGCCCAACTGGCAGCGTTTCAAAGAATACATCAACCTTCGGTTTGGACCGTCAATCCGCCACAACCCTCTTGGCGAATTGAAGGAACTTACTCAAACCGGCACTATGGAAGAATATCAACAGAAGTTCCTTGCCATTCTTTGCCGGGTGGAAAACATGCAACCACAGCAGCAGGTTCAGTTATTTACGCCGGGACTGCGGGAACCAATCCGCACGGATGTGGAACTACAAAACCCAGCAAATCTACAGATGGCAATGGCTCTTGCACGAGCCTACGAACGGCGGGCGCAGGCCACAGGACAAGATATGGGTGGATTGTCTAGAAAGTCGGCCCCAAACCCAGCACAAGCAGCAGTGACAACACCGGCTTGGCTGTATCCGCCAAATCGAGCAGTGCCACCCGCCCTCCCAGCACCTAATGCAAATCCGGCAACGGGGGCTGCGCAGGGTGCAGTTCGCCCACGCCGGACGCTCCAACGTCGTTTCCTAACTGCCGAAGAGATGGAGCAACGGCGAACCGCAGGACTGTGCTTCAACTGCGACGAGAAATTTTCTCCGGGTCATCGATGCAAACGACTATTCATGTTATTTGCTCCCAGCGGTGGCTCAGACGACGATGCAGACTGGGACATCGCTCCAGGAGACGAGGAACCACGGATATCGCTGTATGCGGCGACAGGGATTGCACCAAAAGCAGCGCAGACCGTGCAGCTATCAGTGGTAGTGGGGGGCGTGACCCTGTTAGCTCTGTTGGATTCTGGTTCTACACACAACTTCATCACAGCAACCGCAGCCAAGAGCGCCAACCTTTCTGTTCAGCCGAGGCGAGGTTTGCGGGTGTTAGTTGCGAACGGCGACCGGGTGCAGAGCTCGGGCCTCTGTTCCGCAGTGCGCCTACAAGTTGGTCAAGAAGATTTCTCCATTGATTGTTATTCGCTTCCGATGGAGGGATTTGACGTCGTGCTCGGCGTACAGTGGCTCCGCACATTGGGGCCAATTCTGTGGGACTTTGATACGCTGAGCATGACATTCTGGAGGGGTGATCACAAAGTCCAGTGGCGTGGCCTCCAGACTGCACAACAATTGCCACAGGCCTGCAACATCTCCGGGCCAACCTTGATGGATGCGTTGCTCCAAGAATTCGACAACCTGTTCGCATCACCACAGGAGTTACCCCCAGCACGAGCCCAGGACCATCATATACACCTCATTCCAGGGACGGCGCCAATTTTAGTCCGCCCTTATCGCTACCCACAACTTCTTAAAGATGAGCTCGAACGGCAATGCGGCGAGATGCTTCAGCAAGGGATTATTCGTCCAAGTACATCTGCTTATTCCTCGCCAGTGTTACTAGTCAAGAAGCACGATGGTACCTGGCGTTTTTGCGTTGACTACCGGGCTCTCAACAGCAAAACGGTCAAAGACAAGTTCCCAATTCCGGTCGTCGACGAACTTCTAGATGAATTGAAAGGAGCCAAGTTTTTTTACCAAGTTGGACCTCCGCTCGGGATATCATCAGGTGCGGATGCATCCTCCAGACGTCGAGAAGACAGCCTTCCGCACCCATGAAGGCCTCTTTGAGTTTTTGGTCATGCCTTTTGGCCTGACGAATGCGCCAGCCACATTTCAATCACTCATGAACAGTATACTTCGCCCGTATTTGCGCCGCTTTGTTCTGGTCTTCTTTGATGACATTCTAATTTATAGTCCATGGGTGGAGCACCTGCGCCATGTTCGAGCAGTTCTTCGACTCCTGCATCAACACCAACTTTTCCTCAAACGCTCCAAGTGCTTCTTTGGCGAACCGTCCGTAGCCTATTTGGGGCACGTTATCTCTGCGCAAGGGGTGGCCATGGATGCTACTAAGGTCCAAGCAGTCCAGGACTGGCCAGAGCCGCGTTCCGTTAAAGCTCTTCGGGGATTCCTCGGTTTGGCGGGATATTACCGCAAGTTCATTCAAGGGTTTGGGGCGATCGCAGCACCACTCACACGCCTGCTCAAGAAGGAGGCGTTTTCCTGGACGTCCGAAGCAGTAACAGCATTGCAGTCCCTCAAAAATGCTCTAACCACGGCGCCCGTCTTACAACTCCCGAATTTTGAGCTTGAATTCATAGTGGAATGTGACGCGTCGGGCTCCGGCATCGGGGCGGTACTACACCAGGGCCACGGGCCCATTGCCTTCTACAGTCGGGTGTTGGCTGCCCGCCATACGCATTTAGCCGCATATGAACGTGAGTTGATGGGTCTCGTCATGGCGGTCAGGCATTGGAGACCCTACTTGTGGGGACGTCGATTTGCAGTCCGAACGGATCATTACAGCCTCAAGTTCCTGTTAGATCAAAGGCTCTCCACCATCCCGCAACACCGATGGGTCAGCAAGCTGTTCGGCTATGATTTCCATGTGGAATTTAAACCAGGACGACTCAATACCGTCGCAGATGCACTGTCCCGCTGCGCAGAAGAGACCGGTTCTTTGTCTGCCATCTCCGGACCCGATTTTGCGATATTTCAAGATCTGCGGCAGGAAAATATAGCTCATCCAGAGCTGGTAGCACTGCACACGCAGATCCAGGAGGGTGCGCTGGGTACGCCATGGCAAATTTCCGACGGCCTGCTGCTGTACAACAACCGCATCCATGTTCCCCCATCATCAGCGCTCCTGCCATCCATCTTGCGCACAGCACATGCAACCGGCCATGAGGGAGTCCAGAAAACACTACACCGACTTCGGCATGATTTCCATATTCCAAAGGACCGCCAGCTAGTTGAAGACTTTGTCCGTTCCTGCCAGATTTGCCAACGCAACAAGCCGGTACAGCTCCATCCAGCCGGTCTTTTGCAGCCATTGCAAGTACCTTCACGCATTTGGGATGACATCTCTATGGACTTTGTGGAAGGACTACCACGGGTGCACGACAAATCGGTTATACTCACCGTAATCGATCGATTCTCCAAATATGCCCACTTCCTTCCATTGGCTCACCCATATACGGCAAGTTCAGTGGCTCGGGTATTCTTCGATGAGATTGTACGCCTACATGGGATTCCTTGCTCCATTGTTAGTGACCGAGATCCCGTGTTCACAAGCAACTTTTGGTCAGAACTCTTCCGGTTGACGGGCACTAAACTTCATCTGAGCTCAGCATTCCGCCCTCAATCCGATGGACAGACAGAGGCAACGAACAAAATCATTGCGATGTATCTCCGCTGTCTCACAGGCGATCGTCCGTGACAATGGATACGCTGGTTACCATGGGCCGAATACTGTTATAACACATCGTTCCAAACCTCCTTGCGCGAGACTCCATTCAAGGTGGTTTATGGCCGGGACCCTCCGACGCTCCGTCCACATTCATCCACATCCACTCGCGTACAGGCCGTGGATCAACTTCTTTTGGAGCGGGATCCGGGACCGCCTCCTTTTGGCCCAACAGCACTACAAGAAAGCGTATGATGCCAAGCATAGAGAATTATCCTGAGGTAGGACACTGGGTCTGGCTCCGTCTCCATCAGCGTCAAGCCTTATCGCTGGCTGCCACTATGAATCGCAAATTGGCTCCTCGCTATTACGGTCCGTACCAGATATTGGAGCGCATTGGCGATGTGGCATACCGCCTCCAATTACCAGCCCGCGCCCGTATTCATGACGTTTTCCATGTCAACTTGCTCAAACAATATTATGGCACTCCTCCGGCTGAACCACCAGCATTACCACAGCTGCTCCACGGCCGGGTGGCTCCGACTCCACATCATATTATCCGCGCACAGTGCCGCAATGGCGAGCGGGAAGTATTAGTGCATTGGGAGGGGTTGACAGCTACTGAAGCAACTTGGGAGCCATTGGATCATTTTCGTCACACTTATCCACTTTTCAAGCTCGAGGACGAGCTCTTTGTCGAGGAGGGGAGTAATGTCAGGGCTGGAAGGTTTGGGAAGGTCTATGCGAGAAGAGGGGCAAGGCGTCCAGTTGATCCAGAAGAGGTGGCCGTCTCGGCCACGGAATCTTCAGCGGCAGGTTAGGGTTTTGATTTCCGTCAGAAGCACTAGTAGGCGAGTCGTATAGGACTCGGTAAGCAATAGGAGTTGTATTCGGAGTACATGTTCTAGTTGCCGGATTAACCGGTCCTCTCCTCTGTTATATAAAGGGGATGAGTATGATAATAAAGAGGCAGAGAAGTATTACCTCAATCCTCCTCCCTTCTATCTCCAACTCTACCTTCCGTTCCTCTGGTTTCCGGCGACCCTGGCCGCCATTGCTTCCGTCCTGATTGCCGTACTTCAGCACGGCGCCGACTTCTTCATCCAGTTCCCGTCCCCCTGCAGTGCACAACTACAACCTGAGATCGAGGCGTGACAGTGTGGCAAGAAGAAGGCTGCTGCGTGCGGCAAGAAGAAGGTTGTTGCATACAGCAAGAAGAAGAAGGCTGTTGCGTGCGGCAAGAAGAAGAAGGCTGTTGCGTATGGCAAGAAGAAGATGCTGCTGTGTGCGGTAAGAAGAAGAGGCTCTGCGTGCGGCAAAGACGATGTGGGTCATCAGCGTCGTGAGTCGACATGTCAAATGATGACAACAAGATTAGGGTGTTGATTGTTGGAACTAATCTTGTTGTAGATCGTACTCATGTGTTCGAGTACTGTACACGTGTGTTCGAGTACTGTGAAATCGTGTGATGAGTACTCGGTGTGTTCGAGTACTTCGTAGTTGTGATCGAGTACAAGGATCCCTGAGTTTTTGAGTGGATCCCCGAGTGTTTGAGTGCTCGTGGTCGTAAACGAGTATCCAACACTCGTGGTCATGTGTGTGGTCGTAGGTGCTAGTACTCGTAGTCGTGTGTGTGGTCGTGAGTGGCTGTGGTTGAAAGTCATGTGTCCTGAGTACTCGTGTGTAGCAGTTAGAGCATTCAAGTGGTCGTAGCTACAGTGTTCGTAAGACTGTGTGTGGTCGTAAGACCATGTGTTGGAGTCGAGCATGTGGTCATAAGATTGTGTGGTCGTAAGGCTGCGCAGTAGCGGTCGTAGTCAGAGAAGCAGTCGATCGAGTGACGGTCGTAGTAGTAGTTGTAGCTTGAGTCAATAAGTAGTTAGAGGCAGGGTTCAAAATCCCGGCAGTTACTGGCCGGTAACCGCCGGTTACTGTTTTTACCGGTGGAGACCGGTAACCGAAAAAACCGGCCGGTATCATTTTTTTATTTTCGAATTTTGGACGGTTTTTCCGGTTACCGGTTTTAAAACATCTCAAAATTCAAATTTTGATTTTCAAATTGTGATCGGTTTTTTACTGGTTTTTCCGGTAACCGGCCGGTAACCGTTACCGGCCGCCGACCAGGATTTCTTCCGGTTCCGGTTTTTTGGAACCTTGGTTAGAGGACCGAGTCGTGCGGATCGTGGAGGAATTTCAGGAGTTAAGCGCATGATCGTTAGTAGTGAGTGAGTGGCCTACATGTGCGGCTGGTTGTATCTATTTAAAATATCTCAATCGAATTGAATAAATGAGCCATTTGCAGTATGTTTTTTTTTGTCTCCTGTAAGTTTGTATTTGTCTCTTGAGAGAGAGAAAATACAAAAAGAGAGAGTGAGAAATCTTGAGAGATTTCCAACAGGCCTTAGTCTTGTAGAGTACACACATACATTTGGATCATGATTTTGCTTTTATGTTTTAGGTAGGACGCATGGTGGTGAGGCTGCTGCTTCTTGTGTTCATCTGTCTGCATGCTCCTAGCTGGGCTTCGGCTCAGCAACCAGAGGAAGCGACGGTCATAGTTAAAGGATCAACGAAAATTGCTGAAACGGATGAGAATTACGTGTGTGCTACAATTGACTGGTGGCCGCCAGAGAAGTGTAACTACAACCAATGCCCATGGGGTCAGTCTTCGATTCTAAATTTGGTATGAGTTATGTTCTTCTCTTGTTATCAGTAGGCTGTCATTGCACATTGGTTCATGGACTTACTTTTCATGTGGTGTTTCCACCAACTGGTTCATTCAGGATTTGGATCACCCCTTTCTGGCTCAAGCCATTCAAGGTATGTACTTGGACTTCATTCAGTAGTTGCTCATTCCATATTAATTATCCTTCTAAGCTATATAAGGATCTACATAACTGTGCTCTCTTTTCTAGGGAAACTGTTGTGATCTCTTGACTTTCTGAAAATTCTATTAGGCTTATTTTCATTTTTAGGGGGAGGTTGAATAGTTGTGAGGCATGCGGACATCGTCTAGATATTGTAAATATCATGAATAATCACTGAATTTGATCATAGTCTGAGGTGAACATTAGTGCTCTGATGACCTTTGAGTTCTAATCAATGTAGTTAATTTAAAATATAACTCATAGAAGATAGCTTAGTTGTTTTGAGCCTCATTGGCTGTTTAACATACAATTTTCCAGACTGAACAGCATGATCTGTTCTAACTTCTAAGCATAACAAATCACTGTAATGGTAACTGTGGCTTGTGTCACTCCATGAGGTATTCTTTGTCCTCATAATTATGGAACTCAATAGGCACTAGAAGGACGAGATACTACCTACGTTAATGCCTTACTGAGATTTAATCTCTTGTTTTTTAATGCACTAGATTTTGATTGGGCATTGCTATTTGGCATAAGTGACTGATGCTGGAAAGATAATAAATCTACAAACCTACATGCTCTAGCGCAGTTGATTTTATTCAAACATTGTTACAATGCAATAAACACAACTCTTAATTCTTAAACCTTCTGGCTTTGTAGGCAGAAAGAATGTGATTTCTATGTTCATAATAGGCCGACCTACTACGAATTGTCTGTTCCAAAATCCTACTATGAATTGTCTACTCCAAAATCCAAAGAAGTTCTTTTCTTCTTTGAGATGATATTCTCATTTGTTACTCTCTATGCTGTAATAAGTAGGCAAGTCCTCCAAATTCTGACATAATACTATCTGTAGTTCGGTACCACATGCAGTTGAAGTTATATTGGTGCAATAGAATTCTCTTTATTTGCAGTACTCTTTTTCAACTGTAATCAACGGTTGATTGGTTTGCTAAATGTATAAAAAATCTTCTTTAATTTTGTCTGCAGCATTTGATAATTTGAGGATTAGGTTGGGAGGCTCTTTGCAAGACCGAGTTATTTATGATGTGGGGACAAATAGTCCATGCTCCCCATTCAGAAATATGTCAAATGGTTTGTTTGGTTTCTCAGTTGGTTGTCTAAGTATGGATAGGTGGGACAAGCTGAATGATCTATTCCAAAAAACAGGGTGAGGCTGATAATTCAAGTTTGTATTCATACCGTTGCTTTAAGTATTTAAATGTTGCAGGCATCATTTGTGCCATATGTCCACATATTTGTGCTCATATAGTCATATAGTCTCGAAACCATGTGACCTACTGGTAGTTGAAAAAACAATAGCTAACAGTTATCTTTTTCTGCACATATTCAGCATTACTAATTTGTTTGGGGGAGGAGATACGATAAAACCAAGCCATATAAACATAACTAAATGACATATTTGTACTGGGAACTGATGTGCATAAAGAGAGATTTTTTTTCATTTTCTAAATGAAGCCCCATGTGCTTGTTTAGCATGATTTGTGCAATTTATACATGCTTAACAGAACTAGCTAATGGGTGAGCAAACATCTACCTGCAGAGCAATTGTCACATTTGGTCTGAATGCGCTTTATGGAAGGTATAACGTCCGACGTTCTTTCTGGGCAGGCAAATGGAACTCTACAAATGTGTATGATTTTGTAAAATATACAATCTCAAAGGGATACCCGGTTGACTCATGGGAATTCGGTAATGTACTGTATCTTTCATTGTGTACTCGGCTCTTTTATATTACCCCTTTTTTCCAAAACAAAAGTTATTCTGAGTTCTGACTTCTGACACATGAAGTAAGGAGTAAGAATGTGAGCTACATGTTTTTTACCATTTTTTTTTCAGGTAATGAGCTGAGCGGACATGGAATCGGGGCAAGAGTCGATGCTAATCTTTATGGAAAGGATGTAATTGAACTTAAATCCATCCTCCGACAGTTGTATAAGGCACCACTCTCCCAGCCACTCCTGTTAGCCCCTGGAGGATTCTTTGATCAGCAGTGGTACTCTCAGCTACTTCAGACTTCAGGTCGTGGTGTTGTTAGTGCCTTGACGCATCATATTTATAATCTTGGTGGAGGTATGTGATATGCCGCTTTTGCTCTAATGGCATTCAAAAAGGCTCGTTTCAGTGTCCAAAACCATAACTTGATGCTTTGCATGACCTGAAGATATCAGAAGAAATGGTTGGCCATTTTGTCGGGAATCTTTTGTACGAATAATCTATTTTTTATTCGAAATTACAGAAATATACCCGCTGGAATTTTTTTTTACAAAAATAGACTCTAGTCACAAGATTAAATTCAAGTACAAGATATGCGAGGACTTTTACTTACCTCGCATCCATGTATAATACTAATGCTTGTCTAACTTTCATAAAGAAAAACCTGTCGTCTAGTTATACAAGGAACTGCAGTACGGTTTGATGAGATGCCGAAAGATAAGTTACATGTGGGTCCCTATTTTTTCAGATGCCGAAAGATAAGTTACATGTGGGTCCCTATTTTTTCAAAGGCACATTACTTTTAATTTGGCTGCTTCTTTTTGTGACATATAATACTGCAAAGGAAAGGCTGCATGACATCCCTAAAGAAAAAGCATTCATGAACTATTCTATCAAGGAGTAGGATGGCCTTTCTTAGAAGACAAAATATTAGTGAAGAACATCTTAATGTTGAGTCGAGCTCATTTTTATTCAATCAGAAATATAGCTGCACTGTTTGCCAGGCATCCTGGTCATATTATCATTGGCCATGCCAAATTCATGTAATTAATACACAAAATGCATCAGCAGTGACACTTCGTTTTCAGGGGATGATGTCCATCTTATAAGGAAGATCTTAGATCCTAAGTACTTAGATCGTGCTGAAGATACTTATAGGGCCATGCAACTTACCATCCAAAGGCATGGAGCATGGGCTTCTGCTTGGGTCAGTGAAAGTGGGGGTGTATTCAACAATGGTGGTCTGCTGGTGTCAAATACATTCATCAACAGCATCTGGTCAGCTCTCAATCTTTTTTCATGAATTTACACAACTACACTCTGATGTAGTATCTTGTGCCAGCAAGAAGTGATGAATTTTCCAATGCAAGTAGGTATCTTGATCAACTTGGAATGGCATCTAGGTACAATACAAAAGTATTCTGCAGGCAGACTCTCATTGGTGGCCACTATGGTCTACTTGACACACAAACTTTTTTACCAAATCCTGATTACTACAGGCAAGGCTACACTCGTAGACTTTTTTGGTAGATGATTTAGTGCAGTGTTCTACAGAAAACAGTGCTTATATTTTGGCCACTTGTGTTCTCAGTGCTCTACTATGGCATCGGCTTATGGGCAATGGAGTTCTTTCAGTTGATATCAATTCAACACTAAGGTTGCGTGCTTATGCTCACTGCACGAAACAACAGGTACGAGTTGCAATGGAGTGACTATTACCTTTTCAAGCGAACTGCTCGAGACAGTTTGGAAGATTTTTAGATCATGTTACTAAAGTTGAAGTGATATGGCTGGTTTCCATGACTTGCGAAATTATGAATGTTTTGTCATGTCTGAAAATATATTATATTTCCACGGAAATGCTTAAGTCTGCTAGATTATCCATTCTGTCATCTAGGCTGACTATCTGAACAAGCTTATTTCAAAATGCAGCAAGGGATCACTCTCCTCTTGATCAATCTAAGCAATACTACCGGATACAACGTCACCCTCCAGAATGACATTAACGTCAGCCTAGACAAAAGAACCGGCCTCCAGAAGCACGGTTCTTTCGCCCACAGCCTCAAAAGAGCAGTTTCATGGCTGGGAAGGAGGCCATCAAGCGACATTGCAAAGAGGGAGGAGTATCATCTGACCGCCAAGGATGGCGACCATCAGAGCAAGGCAATGCTGCTCAACGGCGTGCCTTTGGAACTGGCAGACGATGGCAGCGTTCCAGCTCTGAATCCGGTGCTTGTTGCTGTTAATTCGCCGGTATACCTAGCTCCGACATCGATCGCCTTTGTAGTTCTACCGAAATTTGAGGCTAAGGCCTGTTCTTGAGAGAGACATGAAACATCCCTTTACTGCGGTACCTGGAACATTCCACTTGTTCATTTTGTGATAGAGATAGCATCATGCAAGTAGGAAGTGATCAAAGCAGAACTACTTGTAGCGTAAGCACGTTATTGCATTCTGAATCTTCTTCTCTTGTAATGCCTGCCTTTAATGTCTCGGCGTATTACGTTCTTTTCAGATCAAATATATATCATTGAACATAATACAGCATTTATCACTTGCAAGGACAGATTTGTCATTAAAAGGCTAAATCCTTAAATTCTATACTTGCTGAGGTCCTTTCTAGTGAAAAGACGCCCTCCAAAAATAAAGTTATGCTGCTTATTGTGACGTGCACACGGTATCTAAACCTCCAAATCCCCCGCGGGATTCCTGGACGCGCAGCCTAGCCACGTCGCCCCTGCGCTCGGCCGGCCGGCGCGTGGCGACGGGTTTTGCGTACGGCCGGCCGAGGCACTTTCCTCATACTTTCCAAAAATTACGTAAAGGTCCTTTTTCCTCGCGAAAAGGTCCCTGCAAGTTTTTTCTTTAAAAAATTTTTTGGATGGCGCCCCGCGGGTTCCCAAAATTACGTATAGGTCCTTATTTACTTACGTACAGGTCCTTACAGGTCCTCGATTTTTTTCAAAAATTCTTTAGTAAAAGGCGAAAGAATAGTTCGCTGTGTGCTCGCCACGCAGCCCGGTGAGCCGCCGATTCCACCACAGCTCCTATTTGTCGCATCCCCAGGTCCCTCCTCTCGTTTACCCAGGCGATATGGGACTAAAACATCGCCGTGTGACTCCGAAGCCATAATGGGCTTTTTCATACCCACCGAAGTGGGCCTTTTCTTGCCATAAATATACAATTAATACAATACATAAATTTCATCATTATTTACCATTCTTTTTCTTCATAACTTAACCATCATTATCATTTAATCATCATAGAAACATGAGTAAATATAGAAATAAAATATGGTAAATATTGCATCAAATTTAACTAATAACAACCATCAACCCAATTTATCGTTTTACTATGTACTTGCCTAATTAACTACAAGGATGATCAGGGGACAGCATGAAACTTGAACCTTCACCTGAGCAAATATCACTCATCTCAATACATCACTAAAATAGTACATACATGCACAAACGAACGAAATTGCTCCTACGCACAAACCTGGCACATACACCCTTCCACCGGACACCTTCTCGCTATCATGGTGATTAAACAACCATAACTTTCAATATGTCCCACTAAATGAGGTGTTCAAATTTTTTTTCTCGAATGCGCAGGAGAACTGCGCATCATTATATTAAGAAGAACAAAGGAGTCTAAGAAGACTCGTACAAACCTCACCAATTAGGCGAGGCTAAAAAAACAAAAAGGCTGTAAACAATGCCCCAAAACAAACACAACATCTATGGCCAAATGGAACAAAGGCCTTTGGCCCCCCCCCCCAAGCACCACAGCTTGGCCTCCTCTCTAATATTTTGCAATACAATGTTGACATTGGGCGGGGCGCCGTCGAAAATGTAACCATTCCTATGCTTCCAAATCCGCTAAGCCACCAACACGACCAAAGAATTAAAGCCCTTGCGCCGCTGCTTAGGGACTTGGTGCGAAGCTTGATGCCACCACGAGGTGAATACCAAATCATCAGGACCTGGAGTTAACCGCTGCAATCCCACTAGAGTAAACACTGAGAACCAAACACTTCTTGTGAACACGCAAGAAGTTAGTAAGTGCTGAATAGATTCATCAACTTGATCACATAGTGGGCAGCATTTAGGGTGAACAAGACCATGCCGGGCCAAACGATCAGCGGTCCAGCAGCGATTAAGCGAGGCTAACCACACAAAGTATTTGCAACGAGGAGGAGCCCAGGTTTGCCAAATCTCCTTCCAAGGTTCAAACTCTACCGCCCCCACAAAGAAACGGCGGTACGCTGATTTAGTTGAGAAACTGCCCGAGGGGGATGGCTTCCACACATGCTGATCCTCCACGCCAGGAGTGAGCCTCACTCGGGCGAGAGCATCCCAAAGACCAAGAAACTCCTCCATTACTGGAGAAGATAAACTGCCTCTAATATCATGAACCCAAGTATTATCAGTTAGAGCTTCTTGGACCGTCCTTCGACTGATAGTTCTCTTTGGCACATGTGCACGAAGTAAGGGGGCGAGGTCCATTAAGGATTTGCCATGTAGCCATTTATCACACCAAAAGAGGGTCATGCGTCCATCTCCCACAATAGAAAGGATCGATATGGAGAACATAGCTGCTGAATTGGGGTGTACCTGAATATCCAAACCCGCCCATGGGCGATCCGGTTGGGTCTTTTGGAGCCACAACCACCTCATGCGCAGCGCCCATCCGAGGATTTCCAAATCAAGAATTCCCAATCCGCCCAACTCAAATGGTCTCATGACCCGGCTCCAAGAGACAAGGCAATGCCCTCCATTTACACGCTTGCGACCCTTCCGAAGGAAAGCTCTACGAATCTTGTCAATAGCTTTAATTGCCCATTTAGGGAAATCCAGTGCAAAGAGAGGGTAAATAGGAATTGTTGAGAGCACCGCTCGAATGAGAGTGGCCCGGCCAGCTGGGTGCATCATGGCGGCTTTCCATCCGGGCAACTTGTCAGCAATCTTGTCAATTAACATGTAAAAGGCTGATTTGGGGAGCTTCTTGATTGACAGTGGGAGCCCAAGATACTTGCAAGGGAAATCTTGAACTTTGCAAGGAAAGGATCCTTGCACTATATCCATGTCCTGTTGGTGGCAGCGAATTGGTGTTACCGAGCACTTGCCTACATTGGTGATCAACCCCGACGCTTCTCCAAAAACCCGAAGAATCTCTTTGATCAACTCGAATTCTTCCAAACAGGGCCGCAAGAAAAGGACCACATCGTCAGCAAAAAGAGAAACCCGCTGACTAGATCCTCTAGAAAGAAGGGGCTGCAAAAGACCATTCTCACTTGCCTTATTAATTAGTGAGTTAAGCACATCCATCACCAAAATGAACAGCATCGGGGATAAGGGGTCGCCTTGCCGAAGCCCCCGCTGGTGCTGAATTAGATCCCCTGGCACACCATTTACCAGCACTCGAGTTGTTGAGGACCTCAGGAGCTTGGATAATAAGTTACACCAAATTGGACCAAAACCCAAATAGTTCAAAACTTGCAGCAGGAAAGACCATGACACCGAATCAAAGGCTTTTGAAATATCCAGCTTGAGAAGAACTCTTGGTTCCCTTTGTCTATGCAGCACTTTAGTTGTTTGTTGGACCAAAATGAAGTTGTCAAGGATGCATCTCCCTTGAACAAAAGCACTCTGATTTGGAGACACCATGTCCTTGAGCTTTGGAGCCAGCCTATTGGCCAGGATTTTGGTGAACCTTGAGCAAAGCTATGAACCAAGCTTATAGGTCTGTAATCCTTGATTTGCAAGGCTTCTGGTGTTTTTGGGAGCAAAATGACGTACGCCGAGTTAAGAAGGAACAAATTACTGACATCACCCTGCAACAGCCTATTAAGAGCAGCCATAAGGTCAACCTTCACTATACTCCAACAAGTTTTAAAGAATCGACCAGTATAACCGTCCGGACCCGGTGCCTTATCTGAAGGAAGCGATTTAATTGTTGTCCACACCTCTTCCTCTGAGAAACACTGCTCCAGAGCTGACAAATCATAAGCTTCTTGGTAAAAGGACTGCAGATTCAAGGAGCACTGTCTTTGAGCCACAGTGCCGAGCAGGCTTGAGTAGAACTCATAAGCAGCCTGCTGTTTATCTTCATGCCCGGTAACAAGATTATCCCCCACTTGGAGTTTCGCCAAGAAATTCTTCCTCTTTCTGTACCTGCTTGCTGATGAAAAAAAGAAGTATTTGCATCCCCCTCTTTCAACCACACCAACCTGGAGCGTAAGCGAGCAATTGTGCGCTCTAGAGATGCTAAACCGAGCGCATGCCGTTTTAGTTGCCGCCGCAGCCACTCCTCCTCGCTGGACAGCACACGGGCATCTTGGGCAATTTCAAGGCGGTGTAAGATTTCCGTGGCAAACCGGAGCTGCAGCTTCACATTTCCTATTCTCTTTTGGCTCCAAGATTGCAGATCCCTAGCAAGTCTTCCCAACTTCAGGGAAAGGATTTGCAGTGGGCAAGAAGTCACAACTGGTTTGCACCAGGAGCTTTGTTCCTCCTGCAAGAACCCCTCAAGCCTTGGCCAATGGCTCTCAAAGTGAAAACGCCTCTTTCCCTGGACATTAGTCTTCAGACCGAGGATTAAAGGGCAGTGGTCTGAAATCAATGAAGCCGAGCTCTGAAGGATGCAGTCAGGAAACAATTGATCCCAATCAGAAGACATGAAAACCCGATCCAGCTGAACCAGGGTGGGCACATCCCGCTCATTCGACCAAGTAAACTTACGGCCAAGAAGAGAAATTTCTTTCAGCTCCAAGTCATCCAAGAACCGGCGGAAACGCCCCATCATTGCTCTATTCACATTAGAGTTATTCTTATCCTTTGCCATATAAATGAGGTTAAAATCCCCTACAATTGCCCACGGATCTTTCTACAGAAAGCTAGTAAAATTATTTACAAGTTTCTAGTAAATCAAATTCTCAAGTTGTTTCCTAACCATGCCCAAATCTCAATAGAATGTATTGCACATGGAATCTATCTACTAATTGAATTCTAGTCATTCCAAATGTACTTATCCGGCTAATCACCACTCTAATCCTTAAATAGTCCAAGAACTAGCAGAATAAAAGTTTTGGGTCATTGCTCTACAGATCGAACAATGAAATCGACACGAACGCAAAGCACCACTCTTCTCCTTCTCCTCCTCCCTCCATCCTTCTTTCTCCGCTAGCCTTCCCCTCACCTTGCTGCAGTAACAACCCATGGTGGGGCACGATTCGGCCTCCTCTCTGCTTCCTCTTCCTACTTATCTCCTTCCTCTTCTTCTAGGCTGGATTTAGTGTCAGCTCGGCCCCCTATCTCTTCTTCTTCTTCGCCTTCTCCTCTCCTCTCCCGGTGGGGCTCCCACCCTTTCCCTTCCCCCACCCCCTGGCTACGACTGCCGTGGACGGCAGCATGCTGCTAGGTAAAGTGGACATGGCAACTAGTATAGGTGGATGGTGCGGTGTAAGGGGCACGGCTAGGCAGCGGCGGCGCTAACGGAGCGGCAATGCAGCAGGGCGAAGGGAGCGATGCGGCGAGGGCAACGGGCAACGGCGCCGGTGGCTGAGGGTGGCAACAACGCAACACACGGGAGCAGCGACGGTGTGCGCACGGGGATGGCTAAGGCGAGTGTATAGGCAAGGGAATGGATAAGGTTCTTGCTCCTTCGCGTGGCATCCCCTATGAGGAGGTTGGCGTGGGCCAGGCGAGCTTGGCTTTAGGCCTAGCTTAGCAACCCCAATCTCTTTTTTCTAGTATTACATTAATATATTAACATTACATAAGTTACGAGGATATCTGAATCTGACCGAATTAAGTAAATATTATATTGAAATTTATATTCGTTATAATATTTGAATCATATTCATATTAGAGCATATTCGAATTCAATAGTCCTAATTAGTTTGAATAATTTTTAAATTCAATGTGAATTGATGTTTCTTTAGGTAAAATAAATAAATTAGAATGACTAAGTGTATATGTACAAAGATAATAGTGCCATTAATATCTTCACATTATATAAATTATGAGTATATCTAGATCCAATCAAATTGAATAAATATTTGATTCAAAGCTATATTCGTTATAACATTCGGTTCGTATTCATATTAGAGCATATTCGATTTCATATTCATTGAAGGTGAATGTGGATTCAGCACTATTCTATTCGTATTCAATCCGTTTTCATCCCTACCTACTCGATCATTTCATATTGATAGAAGCGTTCCATCTGACTTCGAGTCGAGGTCCAGCGTCTTAATCTTTTCTTAACAGGGTCGTAAAACTGCAATGACGTGGGTTTTGTCAATATTTGTTCAGTTCCTTAGGGTGTGTTTGGTTGAGCTGTGGCTTCTGAAAAAACTGATGTGAGCTGTGGAAAAGCTGCTGTAGGTTATGGGCTGTGGAAAAGCTGTAAGCTGTTTGGTTCAAATAAGTATAAAACTTACCTCCTATCTCTATTTTCCTTGAAACAACTGTGAAACAGCTATCTATTTTCACCATTTCAAAAAGCAGAAAGCCAAAATCATGGTCCAAGGTGCTTTCAAAACTGTACTACCCAAAAGTAGCTGCTTCTGAAAAAGCAGCTTCTGATTTCCACCCCTTTGGTTGGCTTTTGGCTTTTTGGAAGCAAAAGCAACTCCCAAAAGCTCAACCAAAGCACCCTTAATTAGATAAATCGGCATAACCTCCGGGTTAATTCATCCCGTTCGCTACTTCGATAACACTGTCACTCTGTGAAAGAATTATCTGCACATTTTCAATATGTCAACAATTGTAACAATATCCTGTAGGTTACTCACAAACAATGGCATCTCTACTACAATCATCTCGAACCTACCAAAGTAAACACAAAACTAACGGAACAAAATCTCAAGGGCTCAAGTATATCAAGAAGGGGAGAAAAAGAATAATGGAGGGAAAACATGTAAACTCTCGCGACCTCATCATAGCTGCCCCTTTCTTCACCATGATCAATCAATCATTCAATCTGCTAGCCCCTCCGCTGCATTATTCTGCAATAAAGGATTAGCCCAATGCCAGAGGAAGAGACTTCACCAAGCTATCCTTCGCAGTTACAGTACTGAAAAGAATTGACGCACCGATATGATACAGATGAAAAGAATCGTGTACCCATATGATACAGATGAAGAGTCCCGTGGAATTTGCAGGCCGATCGATGCACGGGATGGTCAGAGATATATGTTCAGTGATGATTGCTTTCCTCAATTAACCAATATACTGATCCCACAGCAATCAGCCCCTCCAGCGAACAAATGAACGAAAATCTATGCTCCCTCACTGTGTCTACACCATTTGTCGTAAGTCACACACTATCATATTGGGGCTCTAAAATATGGCAGTTTCTAATGAAGTCATTGGAGTAGTTTACGTGCTTCGTCCAAAATGGTTGTAGGTTTTTAAAAGCAATGCCTAGCCATGGCTTGCACTGACCATTGTAGTGGATCACTGCAGCCCTCCTAAGACTTTCAATGTCCGTCTTTTCTTGGTATCCTAAGCCAAGCATGTGCCAGGATGGGTCTATACCACGCACATGACCCCTGAATGCTATAAGCGCAGGTGGTAAAGTACCAAATTTCCACAGAGTAAGACCGGATTTTAGATTCTGCAAAAGAAATTGAAAAGATTATGAAGGTGAACAATGGTGCCAACAATTATATCATGTTTTAGCATGATAACATTTTAAGCTTGCACAAATACACGCAAAGTTGCAAGTAAAACTGTGCATACCTAAGCGGCTAACGAAGCTTTTGGTATAGTTAAGTTTTTCCCACTTTTCTATGTTGGGAAGAATATAGAAGCAAATGTGAACAAAGCAGAGTTGCAGGCACAGAGGGAAAATCTCTTTTTACATTTATACTTCCAGCTGTACTTATCCAGCAGATATGCTGAAGTCAATGTTTTTCCAGATTTTGGAACACTCAACACAGCACAAAATTGACATGCAAAATACCTGAACATTTTCAATTCAGAAATGAAGTCACTAAACTATGCAGCACAAAATTTAGCATGGGGGGTTGATCAAAGCATCCATTTAATTCATATATAAGATCTAGCTTAAGTTGACTGATTTAAGAATTAAGAGAGATTCATGTGAGGTTAAAATACGTTACCTCCTTCAACCAGAAATGATATGTATCCCTAATGTTTGTCTTCCTCCAAGCTGCCAGATCTAAGATATTCATCCCATATGCCCATGCACATTCATCTGGGTCAAGATTTCGAGCTATCACAGGGTGAGAGAAGTTGAAATATGTCCTGAAGCGCTTAGACATCACCCAGCTGTCTTCACCTCTGCACGTCTCCACAGCCCCATTCACCTTCCCTTCAAGATCGATCTCCCAAAGGGGGGACAAATCACGCTGAACAACAATGTCATCATCAAGGAAGACCACCTTGTTCAGGTTCGGAAAGAGCTGGGTAAATAAATGAGAACAGCATCAGGTGAAGAATTGTGAACATCACAACATGACACTTCAGTCTCTCTTTTTTTTACATTTAGAGAACATTGTTACAATCTTGTTATAGGTTATATATGGCCTAACTTGAAAGCAAAATCAGTGTTAATGCAACTTAATGATTTACCAGAAATGGACAAAAAGATAACGGCATCTTAAAGAGAAGGGAAAAAATATGACACTTTGGTACCTTTTAGCAGCAAGCAGAAGTGCACAACTAACACGTGGAAATCATCCAGAAAAAACAGCACACACTTTTTTTGTCTTTATTTTAATATCGTGTAGAAAAAGAATACAACATGCATCTTAATAGTGAGATATGGTTGGTGGAATATCTATCCTGGCAGTTTTCACCATCCATCACTTGAGATAGATGGATAGACCATATCTTTAGTTGGCCAGTAGCTGTAAAGATCATATGTAGCAATTTTACATGCTTCACCAATTCTAATGCTATTTTGGTAACCCCGTGGTGACAAAAAGGAGGCTCAATCTGATTAGAAGGCTATTTAATTCAAATTAATTACATAACCTAATTGTCACATCAAAGCATATTCAGCACATTTGAGTTGACTTGAGTATGCCCTACTGTTCCATTTGATGCTAGATTTTCCCCACCATTCACTTGTTTTGTGCAAGAATGATGTCACTGCAGCATTTGTGAGTTAAATTAATCAGCAGACGCCGTGCCTCCAAGGCAACCATGTACATAACCTAATACTATGATGTGGAAATATGTTGACGCGTGACCTTAATCTTGTCATGACCAGGGAATTTAGTTGACACAACCATACTGAAATGCTAACACTGATAAAAACCATCCAAAACCTTTTAAATAATACGACATAAAGTACAACCACTTGTGAATATAGGTGCCATAGCATACTCCATTAGACCATAAATTTGAACTATTGCATAGTAACAGATAGAAAGCCAAATCTGAGAACATTTCTGATGAAAAGGCACCTCAGGCAAATAAATGCGGAGATGGTTAAGCAGGGAAATGTATTTGGGGCTTCGAGCCTGCAGCTTTGAAGCAAGCACCCTTGGATTGTCGCTTGCATTGGAAACTGTTCCATGATCTCCATGATAGTGATTTCTGACTCCACGGTGGTTTTCTATAGCCTCTAGTACTGGCACAGTTTCTCTTGTCAACCAGTCAAACTGGTGAACACCTTTCACTTCAACTATTACAGGTGATATCGAATTAAGAGCAAACCATGAATGCATCCCTGGATATGTTTTCTTATCGGTAATAACATGAAAGACTACTTTCTCTGGTACTGAGGAAGATCGTACAGTTGAGCTGACAACAACTGAAGCAGCAAGGATGTTATCGCTAGCCAGAATATAATGTTGGAAGGAGTTATCAGAAAGCAACGGTAACAGTTCAGGTGGTGGCAATTGTTTCCGTGCATGAGCATTTGAGGAGTATTCATCAGTAAGGCGCAGAGACAGGCAATGGATGCCTTTGGGAATAGCAGTTGCAGCATAATGTTTATACAGCTGTTCTGCCAGCCTTGACCTCTTTACCTCCTTATCCATGTTTTTCATCTGCAAAGAAGCATAGGATAGGAGTAATTAAAATATAGTTTACAAACACAATGAAGTGCATTAGAGTTGCTCATCAGGACTAAGAGCCATGAAATAAGAGATATGGTGCTAGCAGGGACCAAGCTCAAAATTTTATCAACCAGTATATAACAAACCAGCAACATACAATTATACAAAGATCAGAATCACATGCTCTAGAAATGGCCAATATAAAAAGCGCTTTAGCTGCCAGTAATGGTAAAACTATATGAAATAGCTGCAAAACACCCACTAAAAAGTAGAAGTTACAGAAGAAATTTTATTTTTACAAAAAAAAAAAGAGCATATCATTCCTACAGAGAACATTTGAAAAGAAAAGGAGTGCCTGTTAAAAGTTGTACAAAGCACAGCATATGGTGATAGAAATTATGTATCATCACAAATAAGGGTGGAGTTCTCATGTACATTTTATTCTTGTGAAAACAAAACATTGAATTTCTTAGAATTAGTCCAGAAACGCAAATAGTTGATATCATATATGAGACTACCAAATACATATAACCAAAAAAAATAGTTTTATAAGTAAGCTGCCTTAGAGGTAAGTACCAAGTAGTTATGCAACATTACAGACCTTTTTGGATCCGTAGTCTTCTGGGAGTTTTTAGAGAATACTGTGCTTTCTCGAAAATATTAAAGTATAGAAAAATTAAGGAGTTTGGATACAACAAATATTGCTGTTGTAAAAAACCGTAGTATACCAAATACCATGGTTTTTTGGAGGTTTTTTTAAATCACAACCTCAAAATGAAGTGACAACTCGCCTCGTCGTAGCCACGTTGAGATCCAGTTTATTATATAGAGTAAAGTCTACTACCGGTCCTTAAACTTTTTATGCTGTGTCATCCCGGTCCATAAACTTTTAAAGTATGTCATCCCGGTCCTTAAACTTTCAAAGTGTGGCAATATCCTATGTAGTTGTAGCAGTGAACTTTTTATGCTGTGTCATCCCGGTCCATAGACTTTCAAAAGAAATTGCCACACTTTAAAAGTTTAAGGACCGGGATGACATACTTTAAAAGTTTATGGACCGGGATGACACAGCATAAAAAGTTTAAGGACCGGTAATGGACTTTACTCTATTATATATTTATATATCTTCAGCTATGTAGTTTTTTGTTTGCCATGTCAGTCTCCAAGTGTCTATGCATCTAATTAATACTTTTCTTTCCTCGTGTTCCAACGCCATTATTCAACGTTGGTATTTCGTTGCTGCAGAACATGGGTCTCTAGGCTTTCATGAGATCTGATTGTTGCAGTATATCCAAACTTCCAATTATGGGCCTGTTCATATTGGTTTATACTTCTGGCTTCTGCTTAGAGAAATCAAAAGCCAATATGAACACTCAGCTTCTCGAAACAGTTTCTCCACTCCTCTGGCTCCTGTCTTGCTTCAGGGATAAGGCAGGAGGTCACAATTACATCACGCACCTCACTCCTCTCGCTCCCATCTCGCAAACGCATCTCTCTCACACTTTCCCACTGCTCACCCTCTCTTTCTAAAAATCATTTTTTCAGTTACTACTAATCATTTTCAACCAAAAGCCATCAGCCACAGCCAATAAGAATACCCCTATGTACAGCTATCATGTACCATATATTGGTCCATATAAATGTACCAACCATATAAACGTGCGCCCAAAGATCAAAAATAGGTATCAGGGTAGGTATGTATATAGCTTTGATAATTTTTTGTAATAAGAGCTAGTTAGCCTAAGAGATACTTTTTAAAACAAAATACTGTATTAATACTGCAACTACCAAATATCTCCTTGTTTTTCTTAAAACTGTAAAAAACTGTTGCATCCACAACTGTGGTATTTCATGCGTGGTAGGTACCTTGAAAACTGCGGTTTTCAGATACTTTATAGTCCAAATGGGCCTGTACAATTTTTTTTAATTTGAACTTTAATTAGTGCGTCAGTGCAAGATTAAACAAGGATAGTTAGTTTCATACCGTAGCCTTCAACCTAACAGCAAATGTCCTAGCATCGTAATGGTTATCCTTCATCTCCAGAAGAAATTCCCTGAATGATTCTGGTAATTTTTTTCCTGAAGGGAATTCCTCATTGTTAACTTGATCAAAAATTCTATACAGATCTTGCACCAGCCTCTGTTCACATTGAGTAAGATAAGTAAACACAATTTGCTTTCTCTTTAAGACAAATAGTAAAACATAGAGTCTTATTGTACCAATAAAAAAGTACAAGGAATCAAGTAACTTACCGTAGAATCACCCCCCTGCCTACCAAGGAAACTAGGTCCTATTCGCCTCCCCAAGCAATCTGCAAAACAAGGTCGTGACAGTTACAACAGATACATGAACCAAGCTTGGAAATTTAGAGTATACTGCGTAGAACTAGACAACTAACCATAAGAAAAGCATGCAATGCAACAGAAAACACATCTACAGTAAGCAGTGAAAAAACTTGATAACACATCCACCATACCAGAAGACCCATGACACATAGACAAAAACAATCTTTTAATGTCATATTAGCAGCTTTCAGAAAATTATATGCCTACATCCCAACTAGATGACTTACAACAACACCAAATCCCAAACAAGAATTTGAGATCCCATCCATAGACAAAATCAGGCACATTCTTGGAGCCTTTTGGCCAAGATCAGGCTCCAGTTACTACTATGGAAAAGCTCAAGAGTCAAATTGTGGTTTAGCTCCCAGGGAGAACGTGGACCATGGAAGGCATCTGGGTGGTAAGCGGTAACTCTAGATTCTCTTATCGAAATATTTGTCACATTTTTTACCATGAAGCTGGAACCTTGAGTGAGCGGCAAGCCTAATTTGCTTTGTTCAAGCTTTATAACAAATGTCCCTAGCATATGAGACTACTTAGAGTACCAAAAGTGGCACTCCAATAAGCTGTGGAGTCAAGCTAATCTATTTGCCTTGAGTCCTTGACTACTCTCCCCAACTCAAAAGTTAGGCGCCTTTACCAAAAATATATAGATCTATTATATGATAAAAGAAAGGTGAAATTGGAGGTACCATGTGTATTTTGCAATCTAGAAATTCTCAGATTGATTGGAAGGTGTAAATACACAGGTTATAGGATAATACACTATTGTGACCAGAATTTTCTTGATCAAATCATCAAAACAGAAGCAAAGCCCATAGTCCCGTGTTTCAAATTCTATAGCAAAATAAGATGTCTAACCAGCTTTGAGGTGCCAAACCAACATTCAAGCTTATATGACAAAATCATTTCCACTCAAGGACACATAACTGATTAAGTTCCAGCAAAAGGAATGCTTCCAACTGCAACATCGAATAGCACCGATTGCTTGGTGGGAACATGTACAGGGTTTGCTGAAAGAGTAGGATAGGAGAACCATTGAGTGACTCTAATTACAAATCTAATCAAGTCAGAGCTGGGTGGCCAAGAAGCTTGCTTCTAATGACACTGAAGCAAAGCACTTTTAACTTCAATGAATGGATCAGCCAGGTGCATCAAGGGCAGTGCGATACCTCTCCCGCTTACACATTTGTCCTTGATGTCCCAATTATCAACGCCGAGCAAAGAATTTGGAGTACAGCTGATCGCTAGCCAGTTGAAGCTTACTATTGATATGTAGGGAAAGCTGATAGCATCTTTAAAGGTGCTGTTTCTACTCCAGTCTTGCAAGATTCAGCTCAAAACTAGGATAAAAAAATGCTTGCAATTCTAACATTGTAGCTGGTAGCGCTAAGTCCAGCGTTCAAATCTAAGTAAAGTGATGGCTTAAAACAAGATAGTATCGATCCTACATTTTGGTCAATACCAGAAAATCATGTGCCCGAGATCCGAAAATTAACTCACCCGAAAGCCGAACCATAAACCCAAATAGCCAACTATCTTGGTTTCAGTTCAAATCACCACGACAAATAAGCGACATCGCCACACCTGATTCCTGAATCTCCAGCTCAATGAGTGAGCCTATCAGAGAACAAATCACACGTTTTCAGCACGAAATCTAGGCAGGAACCATCACCAAATTCCCACATTCCCACCGGCACCGCAAAATCGTACGCCCAAGGGCACTAAGATCCGAGCTTCGCCGCCCCAAACGCACCAAATCAACAACTCAACCCACCGCAACGAAACCCAAAAACGCCGCGAGATCGCGGCCGGCGATCTTACCGATGGAGGAGCACTTGATGCCGTCCGCCTCGAGCGCCGGCACGGCGGCGAAGACGAAGGCGAAGGGCAGGAGGAAGCCGAGCGCCACCACGGCCGGGAAGGCCACGGCGCGCCAGTACCAGCCCGTGCCCCCTCCTCCTCCCCCGCCGCCGCGCCGTCCCGCGCCCGCCCCCTGCAGCGCGAGCGGCTGCGGCGGCGGGGGCGGCTGCGGCGCGACGCGCACCTTCATGGAATCGACGACGCCATTGCTGCTCGAGATGGTGATGCTGCGCATGCTCGGCGAGATCCGCAGCTGCATCCTCCTCCTCCCCCGCCGACGGCGCCGACGACGGGAGCTCCGACTCCGGCGGCCTAGGGTTCCGGCGACGGCGGCGAGGCGGTGGCATTGGGCAGAGACATGCTAATCGCACGGGTGGTACTAATAGGAAAAAAGGGCATAATGCAGGTCGCGGCGTGCAAATACGGGGCAACGCGAGGGCCTATCAGCTAAATTGGCGGACGATTTTGGGGCCTATTTTGGGTGAGTTTTTCTCCACTTATGGGTCTATTTTTTATAGCTGTGTCTTATAGTTTTTAGCTTATTTGTGAGAAAGATTATAAAGTAATAAAAATTCACACGTGATTTTTTTTCTGATATAAATAAAATAACTACAATGTGTACTATAATTAACTTGTAGACCACATTTTGAAAAGATATTCCGTTTGAAAGCTAGTTACTATAGAAAAATCAAAAGCCAAAAACCAAAACTGTAAAGAACAAACTCTATAGCTTATAGTTTATGTTATAGTAACTAGTTTTTAAATGATGTATTTTTTAAGACGAGATTAATAGGAAGATTATAGTAAAAAGTGTACTGAATTCAGTTGTACCGGCCAAAATCGCATACGACTATTTTTCTCTGCGTACTACCTCTCGCGAACAGTCAAAATTCAAAATTTAAACCATAAATCACAGTCCAAAAGAACCTACTGTTTATTTGATTCCTTAGCTCTCTCTCACACACACCTTTTTTTGTTTTCTGTTCTTGTAAATTGAGATTTTAATTTTGATTTAGTTTCTTTTTCCTTTTATATGGGTGATCTCGTTGCTTTGGATTTGATTTCGTTGCTTTGCTACTCCTTGTGGAGTTATCTAATATATTTTTTTCTTGCCATAATGGTTTGCATTTTGACCGTTCGATCGTGATTTCATCGATCTCAAGGCACCAATCAAACGGTAATTAGAACAATATTCACGTGAGGACAATCCCATAAAGGTTTTCTCCCTCTAGGAGATTCTAAGTAAGCGATTGGCTCAAAAGAAAATATTCTTGTGTTTGTGAGAGCGCAAGAATGTCTATTACTTACAATGTGGTTGTGTTAGAACATAGCTTAATTGCATATTTTCTGTATAGCCATTTTTGTAAAAAGAAAAAGGCTTCCACTGTTTGCGAAGAAAATGAAACAACGCCTTTTTATACCCAACGAGTCACCAGTTAAGCACGGCCTCGTCCTTTTCTTTTTTTTTTGAGCAAGTAGTCCATATAGAAATGCACATCTATATAAATAAAAACAATAGGTGAGATCGGAGGTACCTCATTCGTTTTGAGAACAAAAATTCTCACAATAATCCTAAAAAGAAAAAATCTAGAAATTCCTATATTAAACGAGAAAAAAATAACCATCTTCACTACTTAGTTTGATAGGACCAAATTATAACAATACAGATTAATAATATATCTATATTAGAGTTGTATAGCAAATGCAATTGTATTTTAATTATAAGAATTAGAGTTGTATATAAAAAACAACTGTATCACAGTATCTAGCCGCGTAATTGTGTGGGTAAATCTGCTATCTATATAAATAAAAACAACTGGTGATATCTAAGGCATCTTATTCGTTTTGAATGTAAGAAAATCCCACAACAATCTTAAAAAGAAAAATCCTAGAAATTCTCACATTAATTGAGAAAAAAGATAAGCATCTCCACCACTTATTTGGTGGTACTAGATTATAACAGCGCAAATTAATCATATATCTATATTAAAGTTGTATAGTAAATACAATTGTATTTTAATTATAAGCATTATAGTTGTATATCAAAGACAACCGTATCATAGTATCTAACCGCGTAATTACGTGTTGCAACAACAACAACAACAAAACCTCTTGTCCCAAACAAGTTGGGGTAGGTTACGAATGAAACCTTCTCAAAGCAAAGAGATGAGAACCTTGAAATAAAACCTACAATACTAAAACCTTAAGCCGTGCATCATGCTATCTGAATCAAGAGCCTAAAACACCACCTCTAACTTTCTTATGGTTCCAATACGTGGATCGCTAACTTCCATGCATTTCTATCCAAAAGTTAATTCTTTATATACATTCCAATCCCTCCAATCTTTTTTAATTGCTCCCTCCCACATTAGTCTTGGTCGACCTATGTCTCTTCTTACGTTTTCAGTACGTCTTAAAATTCCACTACATACCGGTGCCTCAGGAGTCCTTCGTTGGAAATGTCCAAACCATCTCAAGCGATGTTGGACAAGTTTCTTTTCAATTGATGCTACCCCCACCCTATCACGTATATCATCATTACGGATACGATCCCGCCTTGTGTGACCATATATCCACCACAGCATCCTCATCTTCGCTACACTTATTTTCTATATATGTTGTCTTTTAGTCACCCAACATTCTACTCCATATAGCATCGCGGGTCTGATCACCATCATATATAACTTACCTTTTAACTTTCGAGTGACTTTTTTTATCACACAGGACACTAGATGTTTGGCGCCATTTCACCCACTCCGCTCTTATCTTGTGGATCATGTCTTCATCAATCTCACTGTCCCACTGTAGCATTGATTCCAAATAATGAAACATATCATTCTTAGGCACTACTTGTCTGTCCAATTTAACATCTCCATCATCTGCTCTAGCACCACTGAAACCACACCTCATATACTCAGTTTTAATCCTATTAAGTCTAAAACCCTTCAATTGTAAGGTATTCCTCTACAACTCGAGCTTCTTATCAACACCTATTCTACTCTCATCAACCAGCACTACATCATCAGCAAAAATCATACATCAAGGGATATCTCCTTATATGTCCCGTGTGACCTTGTCTATGACTAGGGCAAAAATGTATAGGCTCAACGCTGACCCTTAGTATACGTATTCGGACTTTAAGTTAGACACAATTTTAACTTGAGTTACACATGAAAACGGACTCTACTACATCTTGAACTCTAAGTCAAGATTATTTCTAACACTTCATATTAACACCGCCAACGTAGCTTTGAATTAATTCTTCTATGGTCAGGAAAGAGGAAGAGGAAAAAGAAAACAGAGTGGCGAGCAGGTGGAACTAGACGATCAAGCGTTGAAGCTTTCAGCTTGACTCACCTGACAGCTACTCATCATCGACCGGAAAGAATCAAAGTAACGCATACGTACGGGATCGTTTTTCTGAAGTGCTAGCAGGCACTAATGCCGATTAATGTTCTCCATCTCAAAAAAAATTCATGCAACGCGCGATCACATTGTACTTATTCTACTTTTTTTCCTTGTATGCATGCGTTTTTCCTCGATTTTTGTTTCCGTTTTAACGTTTGATTGCGCCCGTGCGGTAGGTGGTTTTCTTAACCATCAAGTCTTAGGTGATGATTTCTCTCTCTCTCTCTCTCTCCCTCTCTCTGTTGCTATCTGTGAGAAAAATGTGAGGTTTTTTGCACCGACAGATTCGTTGTTGAGTCTTGGATTGGAGGTGAACGGTGTGGTGGAGCTCGAGGCTATCTGCAAATTGACTTGTGAAGGGAACTTCTTACCTAAGATGTGCATGGCCACCTTAAACTGATTTTAACCTTGGGATTTCATCACTAGCTGATGGGAGGGCTTGCTGCTTTGATATTAGACTAGAAGAGGCTAAAACAAGGCTGAAATGGTCATTTGCTTGGAGCAAATATCAAACTGTTTATTTCATCGGTGCAAGAATGTAGGTGTGGTAGTGTTGCCATATGTTATATCAAAATATTTCAAAAATGTATGAAAACACATTGCTCACTGACATTGAGGCCTGAATGTTAGTGCCCAGCTAAACATGATGGTCCTGGTCCAGACCTTCAAAAAAGTGGCACCTACATGACTGCATGTGTACATCTACAACTACATGTGGTAGAAACATGCTCTGACAGCCAAAAAAAAAAAGAAGAGAGCAAAAAGAAAGGAAAAACTGAAGCAGATATTTTGTTGTTGTAATACTGAGATAATGCAGGACTCATGGGTACAAAGTGCATGTTCCTCCGTTTCCGAGCACTCAGATCTAGCTAATCAGATTGGAGCTAACCACGTGCTTGCAGCCTAAAATACAGCGTCATTTGGCTTCTTTAATACTACTAGTACTGCTCCTAGCTATTGCCTCCATATGCAGTTACAATATTCTGTTTATTTCTAGCCTCCTGCTACTTCTTAATTGAACATCCCAATGGGAAATCTCTCCAAGGCCAAGTTGATGTGGTCTCTACTACAAACTGGAGTAGCAGTAAGTTTCCAATGTAGTGGTAGTAAGTTTCCAATGTAGTGGTGGCCTTGTAATCCTGAACAAGCGATGCTGGGTCCCTTGCTTTCACTGGCCGGCTTCTTCTTCTTCTTCTTCTTCTTCTTCTTCTTTTTGTTGGAGAAAATAGAGTGCTGTTTCAATGACATGGAATGAATTCAATATGCTTCCTGTCTGAGGGGAGGTCGGCAGTTAGGTTTGGTGGAGGTGGTGGTGGTGGTTTGGTAGCACTGATAGAAGTATAGAGCAGAAGCTGGGACACTGGCTCTGAAGATAGATGAACTTAATAAGTTGCTCCTTAATAGATTCTTTTCTGAATTTTGTGAATTGTGCTTGCTATTTTGTTCCGACAGCTTGAATTTGAGAGTAATAGAGATACGGTCCGTTTATTCTATGTAGCTATGGTCGACTATGTACATAATGTTTATAGGTTAAACTTGTGGACGGCTCATGTTGAATACACTTCAGATATATAGATATGATATGATCAAGTTTAAACACCAATGATTGTTGAAATATGAGTTGTGCTGCGAGCAACTCCACAAACCCTACCAAACCTCATGGATAAAAAAAAAGCTCCTCAGAGAAAGGTATAGGGGTGTTCAGCTTCTCCAATCCACTTCCAAAAGCCATTGGCCGGTCTCTGTCACCTCCTCTGCGTCTACGTTCTCTAAAAGTCATTTTTCAAATTGTGTTCCAATAGTTATTTCTTCCGATCGTTATTATTCTATTTCAGCCAAAAACCAAACACTCCAGTCAAAAGTCATCAGCTCCAGCCAATTAAAACACCCTATAGCTTGAATGGAATTGGATAGAGGAAATAATGGAATTGGATAGAGGAAATGTCCTTCATTTGTCCTGCTCGGAGTAATATCCAAACGACTAGAATCAAATTATGATGATGCCGGGACTCACAGCATTGGACCATCCATGGATGTTGGTGCCTTTGGTTGTGTTTGGCGGTGAACAACTAGGCAAAGCTGCTGTGTGCTCCAACCCCCAGGAGATGCATGCTAACATCCTCAGCCAGGCAACCCAGCTTGGCTTGTGTCATGTGTGTTCTGACTGATTCGTTGCAGAGGGAAAAACAAGTGAAAAAAAGTGGTAGGCCCCTCATACCCAACAACACATACAGTACTACTGTATTCTATATGTTTCTTTATGAAGGAAACAGGAAAGATGGCAGCATAAAATACTGTGCCTGGGACAGCTCCAACTCTGGCTCTCTGAGAGACAGCTCTTTTGATCCAGCAAAGGATAGCACAGGTTTTGCTTGCATGGGAATAGGAAAATAGCTCAAGTGAGGACCAAGGACCATGAGGTGGACAGTGACACTTCCTGTGGGGGAAAATTGAGGAGAAATGTTTGCTTATGGCAAACAGATCAAGAATGCCAGTACTTTCATATCCAGGGCTACATACAGCAATTCAGAGACAAGGACAGAAACTTTTCATATGGTACAATGGTAAGGGGCGCCCAATTTTGGATGTACATTGGCAGTGCCTTGGTTCCAACAATGCAGCAAACTTTTGGCATCATACAAAGGCTTGGACCCAGATATTGGCTAGGGTGACAATACAATCTTACCATGCTGTGTCGAATATCTGTTCAATCGAAAAATTCAGAGCGCATACAATAAGTCGCTATTATACAGATTTACCATATGCTACCTTGGCAACAACCACCAGGAATTCAGGACAAGGATTCTGTAATTCATCCAGCTTTTTCTTACCCTTACCAGCAATAGCATAATCCTTGAAAATGCATCATAGTATGAGCTTGAAAGGGGACAGAGATACCAAAAGCAGTATGGACCAGCAGCAGAAAAGGTATCTATGTTAAAAGTTACAAATGGAGTATCAAATGCATGTGCCCTTGACAGTATTCGTTGCTGCAACGCTCATCCAATCAAACTGGGCAGCACATAAACATGTGGGTCTTCTGTACTGTGTAGTCTGGTGAAGACATGGTGCTTTGTACTACTACTACTACACAAGTCATAGTTTTCAGTCACTTCAGTTCTTTTCCCACCTGCATTACCATCTTCTTGAGCTCTAGCCCAACTTCTATACAGCAAAGAAAATGGGAAGAGGAATGGGCTAAAAAGAAGCATAAGGAGAAGCAGGCTGTAATTGTCTCATAATATGAGTGCCCCTTTTTCCTGGGAAGATCCAGCCTGGTATTGACATGTTCTCCTTCCCACATGCAGATGATTTCAAGTATTCGTGTCCCCCAAATTTGCTTCCAAAAGGCCAGATCATATCCAGTGGTATAAGAAAAATATCATTGGCCACACTGGTTAGTGGTTACACCAGGACTGTCGGTGCCATGCAATGTGCTGGCATTGGCAATATATCTGAAGTACATCTCCACTATACAGTAAGATACAGGAAAAGCAATACAGCCTGTACACTCATATAATGAAACATACTCTTCGGTGACAGGATATATAGCTGCATGACACTGAACTTTACAATTCATTGATGTTTCTTTTTTTGTGGCAAGTGGCATTTTGTACGTGTAAAACTGTCACTGGACAGTGCAGTGAGAAACAAAGTTGCTGTACTAATAATACATATGTCATATACGCCCTAAAACATGCATGCATTTTGCGACTGCATGGTGAGGAGATGGAGAATGGTGGCTGCTATCGTGCAGAATAAACAACAAGCCCACGTATGAGCTTGGCTAGATTAAAAGGTCAGCGTCAGGCAATTCAAGCACCTTGTGTGTTCCTTTTGATTTGGTTCCAGGTCTGAACTGGTTTCCCTCAATGTACCTGCAGCAAACAAAATGGTTGTGTGCCTCAATAACTGTACAATAGAATATTTTTCAGGTAAAAAAGAATTCTGTTTGAGAAGAGTTGAGATTCTAAAGCCAACTTACAGCTCCTTCAAAAATGGATTCTTGTATAATCCTTCAGGAATCTTCCCGATGAAGTTGTTATTGTCCAAGTACCTGCCACAAACCATTGTAACATGGGAATATCATAACCAAATGAAAGATATAGACTCACAAATATTATAGAATTTTATAAAATTTAAGCAGTAAGGCTCACAAATAGGTCAGTCTCGGAATATGAACTAGCTTCGGTGATATTGATCCAATCAGCCTATTATTGGATAAGTGCCTGCAGAGCATATAACATAATTGGATGAGCTTTTTTTTAAAAAAAAATGGAGTTTATGGTGAAAGGTCTTAATACAGCATTAACTTCAACTTCTGAGAAAACTTACAAAATCTCAAGGTTTGTCAAATTTGCAATCTGATCTGGCAGCACACCAGTTAATTCATTATTGTTAAGGTATCTGTAGAACAAAATTTTGCAGTCAGCACAGGAAGACAGCATCTGCCATTCAGGAGGAAAGGAATGAATCTGATCACTTCTAAAATGTCTGCTTACAGATTTCTCAAGGAGGGGAAACCATTCCCATTGCCAATGAAATCCCTGAGGGTGCCTATCAAGTGATTGTTACCAACATCACTGCAAAAGGAGAATTTATGATTCACCACAACATCTCAACAGACTAGCATGAGCATAAATGGAGGCAGTAAGCCAGTAAATATGCTGCAGTATAACTGTATAAGGACCTAATTTTGCTACTACAGATATATTTTCCCTGTGAACTTGAGAGAGAAGGAATTGGGATGGATGTATACAGGTGACAAAGGTTCTTGAGAGTTCCAAGTTCAGGGGGGATCCGCCCAGTAAAGCGGTTCTCATGAAGATAAAGATAGCGCAGTTCTGGCAGGTTTGCAAGCTCCATAGGAATTTCACCTTTGAAGTTATTGAAGCTCAAATACCTGAAGAATTTTTGGTAACAGTTAGTGGCACAGAAAGTGAAGCATTATTAATCCATATAAACTCAACGCATTCTAAAAAATGAACTTACAAGTGTGTCAATTTCTTTAGTTCACTAATTTCCAGTGGAAGCACATCTTGAAGCTTATTCCACCTCAGGCTCCTAAAAGCACGAGTGAATTTTCTTAGCTGAAGTGCAAATGCATTCAAAATAGGTAGCTATGGACCCAAAAACCAACAAAGTAATACTGATTCAATAAAGCATTATCCAAGGATATTGGAATAATACAGAGAATAAGAGAAGTATGTTCTATGCGACAAGAACTGAAATATTTTACGACAAAAACTGAAATATTTTACAACACTGGTATCTCAACATGAGAAGCATATCCACATGTACCTCTGCACACACAAAAATATTCCATACTTACAGCATCCTAAGGTGTTTCAACCGTCCAATCTGTGGAGGAATTGGCCCTGTTAACTTGTTATTGTGGAGATCCCTATAGTTGAAGAATTCAGTTACTCTCATGGTTTAAGCATATGTTAAAGATGTTGTAAGATAAGGCCAAAACTGCAAAGATGTTTCGCTACACCCTTTTACATGATTATTCAATAAAAGAATCACCTTTGGTCTCTGATATTATCGGGAGAGCAATAGTGCTTTAAAAAATAGCTGATGCAATGTATAAATGGAAGAAACACTTCATGCACAGAAATTCGCAACTCAGACAAAGTTGACATAAATCATAAGGAACAATGGTTTGGAATAAATTGGTTCCTCCATTCTGCCTAATTATCTCTCTAAATTCAGGTAAACACCACCAAGAAGATGGCCGGATGGAGTCGGCGTAGGGAGAGAGAGGAGACTATAGACGAGGAAGACTTTGTTATTACTCTGCTTGATTACAATAGCATGCGGTAGCCCCTTTATATAGATGGCTTTCCCTAACAGATCGGATCTAATCCCAATTATAACTCTAACAGATATAATAACTGACACCATATCTCTAACATAAGGAAACTAATCTCTAACTCAAATAGAAACCGATCTCTAATTCCTAATAATAAACCGACTAGGCCTTGGTCCACCTCTATGACACATGACAGAATAGATTTACATGGAAACACAAATTATACAAGAATACATGTATATACATCTGCATAGATGTCTTGTCATGTACTCCTACTGATAGTTATTCTAAAACAACAGAAACTTGAAAGTAACTTCACACAGAAAAAAAAGAGTTGGTAAATATATCAAGAACATGAACTTCAACCAGGCTACGTTAAATAATTACAAAATGTTAACAGTCTGTCATGTGCCTCAAGATGCTTATACAGAACATAAGAATAAAGCAATGGTGACAAGAAAAATGTTCTTACAATCTTTTCAAATCCAACAGATTTGTTACTGCTGTAGGGAAAGGACCAACTATTGATACAGCATAGACTTCCCTGAAATAAGGTACACAATATGGATAGACATGTATATGCATGAACAGCGCATAAAGCTTCGGAAAAGCTACATGATTTTGCGATTCATAAAGTTGAGACTTTTGATCCATAATTTATCTCCAACCGCAAAAAGGTAAATTTGCTGTAGAAGAGAAATATAAAATGTTGCCTTTAAAACTGGTACTAGAACGATTTAGAATTATTCTTGTTAACTACGATTTAGCATTATTCTTGTTAACTATTTCAAGATCCTTTTAGCTAGGATATATATAAGGGAAGGAAACTGGCATGATGTATTCGATTTTTCTAATCCGATTCATGGCCTTTACACAAACCTTTACATCTGGCTTATACAAGAAAACATGGTTGACTACAGTTCTTCAGGTTGAGGTTGCAACCTGAAGATTCCGAGCAAAGAAGGTTTTAAAAGAATGCCTCTTCTGTAACTTTGACATAAGCTATCTCAGATAGCTACAACATGGAGATGAAGAATATAAGAGTTTCGTATGTTGGTGAGCAAGACAAAAGTTTAAACCTTTGAGACTAAAATTGTTAAATGTTATTGTTTTTCTCTTTGAAAAGAAACTTTGCAATCTGGTTATCTAATGACAGCCTTGTATCCTTTCACATACAAATGATAATACATCATAAACAATCATTACAGATCCTTATGTATGCCAACAAAAAAAAAAGTAAATTCAAGGACTGGGCATATTTCTTACAGTTCTGTGACAACTCTGTAATCCCCTTGCTGAGAACATGTCACACCAGACCAGGGGGGTAGGTCACCATGCCCACAAGGATCATCCCCAACCCATGAGTAGACAACTCTCCAGCCTAGTGAAGACTTGATCTCATTTAATGCTTTCACTGCAGCAGAAACACAATTTCAGTTCCAAAGTTCACACACCAAGGACCTACTTAACGGTCGCAAAACGTTGCTAACTCTGACTGATGTCTATGAACAGATTGAACTCTCCTGACGCAATTGGGCACCGTAGCCATGCAGCTACGAAATGATACGCTAGATAGGGCATCATAACTAACACAACTTACTGGACCTTCGTTCAGCTACAACTGAATCATGAAGTCCTCGCCAATTATCGCTTGGTACTTGTTAAGCCCCCGATTTGTTTGTGCTCACTACTCTATATATATCACTAGCTCATTTATTTTAGTGAGTATGTGTGATGACTGATGAGTGAGTACCTATTATCTGAAGTACCTCACATAAAGCCAAATTAGACATCTCAAGTGAGAAACTAAAGATAGATCCCACCATTACGTTGAGACTTTATGCAATATTTCAATATCTAGGCTTCACAGATGCTGAATCGACCCTATAATTGTCAGCGAGCCCAGTGAGGCAACCAATGCAAGCGGACGCCCAATTCGACACCTCTAAGCAGGAGAATGCAGGATCTCAGATGCGAGGCTGGGTCAGATCTCCAACGGAACAACCAAAAGAACCGGTCTTTCTAAAATCTACATTGTGGAATCGCATCAAGAAACCAGGAGAAGGGCTCGATTCGCAACCGGGATCGGAGGAACATACGGCGCAGAAAAGAACAAGAGGGAGAAGAAGCCAATTACGTACCGTCTCTCTTCACCGTTTTGCCCCGCGCGGCGCCGGCCAGGAGGAGGAGGAGGAGGAGTAAGGAGCGGACGAGCGACGCCGCGACGGCCATTGGTGATGGGACTGCTAGTGGTGGTGAGGCGCGCGGCGGGAGACCATAAGAGAAGGGGAAGGTCGCGCCGCGCCGGGGTGGGCGGATGGGCACTCACCCACGGCGTCCCGCGCTCGCTCGCACACTTGCTGCCGCGTCGGTGGGCTGGGTCGGGTTGGTCTGACAGACGAGGCTCCCCGCTCTGAGTTGGGTTGGAGCGCACCGAGCGATCAGTGTTGAGGGTGAGGACGTGCCCGCCGACCGGACTCTGCCCAACAAATGGAGATGTGGATGTCGCCAAGCCGGCGGAAGTTCACGTCCTTCTCAGCGTTCTCATGGACATGGTCAGCGTTTCAGTTTCGTCGGGATCCATCTCGCTACTTGTTTTCCCTCGCAGCTCACGGACAGTTAAAACTTTTTATGGTGATCATTTGGACTTTTTTTTGTGGCTTATGGCTGAAAAGTGCTGTAGCTGGCTGAAAAAACACTGTAATCGACAGAGACTTATTTAGTATAATTAAATCTAAAAAATTAAAAAAATATAAAAATATGTTAGCCCATTACGTATAATACAAATAAATACGGGAAAAAAGAACCAGTAAAAAAGCTCAACAAAAAGTCAAAAATTCAGAAAAAGACGAAATTTATGAATAGTGAAAATAAGCCAGAAGCTAAAAACTAAAGCCAAAATGATCACAACAAGCCATTTAGCGCTTAGACGTTAGAACCATTCTGTTATTACGCTAGGGGTAATATAAGTACATGTTTATTTAGGTTTAGCCATTTTTTTACTTATAGTTTAAAGTTAGTTTTTTTGGCTTCGCTTTTAAGCTAAGCTAGATTGTTTGATAGTTTGTATTTTATTAGCTTTGAGCTATGGCTTTTTATTGAAATGTCGGGAATACTCTTGGTCCTAATGTCAAAATGAGTTTCATTATATCCAACAATTTCATAGCTTATGGCCTCGTAAGATTTGACCAACAACGACACGAATCATTCAAAGAAAAACAAGTTGAATCACAACAATCATCGATAGCATAACTACAATTAGTGGTAATTTAATTCATGACCATAAACTTGATAATCACAAATCAATTCACAGAGGGAAAGAAACATGTAAAAACAAAAAACCACATCTTCACAGTCGCCTCGGCGGAGCGGCGTGACTTCGCCGTCCGCCTAGTAGGCAATGCCTCGGCAGAACGGCTCGGCTTCAGAGCAGCGCCTCGCCGCCCGCCTTGTAGGCATCGCCTCGGCGGAGCGACACGACTTCGCCATCCGCCTAGTAGGCAATGCCTCGGCGAGACGGCTCGGCTCCGGCGCGGGACTTCGTCATCCGCCTAGAAGGCACTGCCTCAGCGAGACGACTCAGCTTCGGAGCAATGCGTCGCCGCCCGCCTTGTAGGCATCGCCTCGGCGGAGCGGCATGACTTCGCCGTCCGCCTAGTAGGCAATGCCTCGGCAGGACGGCTCGGCTTCGGAGCAGCGCCTCGCCGCCCGCCTGTAGGCATCGCCTCGGCGGAGCGACGCGACTTCGCCGTCCGCCTAGTAGGCAATGCCTCGGCGGGACGGCTCGACTTCGGCGTGGGACTTCGTCGTCCGCTTGGAAGGCACGACCTCGGCGAGATGACCCGGTTTCGGAGCAGCGCCTCGCCGCCCGCCTCGTTGTCAGCTTTGTAGGCGTTGCCTCGGCTGGACGACCCGGCTTTGGAGTGGGATTCCGCGGATCTCTTCATAGGCATTGCCTCAGGGGGCTGCAAGCTACTAGTTGCTTCGGCTCGCCAGTCGGTACCCTCGCGCTTGCTGTCGGGGAACGGGGGGCTGTGATAGTTTGGCACGTCAGCTCGCCCATCGAACCTCTGCGCTTGCTGTCGAGGGAGTACTGTTGTGAGGGTGACCCAACCCCCGTAACTGAGTCTTGCAACTGGCTTAATATGTAATAAGCCCGATAATGTAGAGGAATATACTCATGTAAATGTATCAATATACCCTCATCTTTTGTAAGTACTAAGGGGTAGAATGTGGATTTCCCATTCTACCCCACTCATGTATATAAACCTCAGGAGGGGCAGGAGGAGGGGCATCCTCTCATTCTTACCAACTCTTCCACAGATATGGCTCTCCTCTTCCTCTTCTACGAGTCCCCTTTTTTACTGTTTGGTCCGTAATCACAACAAATATATATTTAGTTAAATACCTATGAACTATAGAGGACCGCGCATATCTCCCGTTGTCTTAAAAAAAAAAGAATAATGAAGTATAACCGACAAAACTCTCAAACAAAAGAATACTTTTGCCTACAAGAACCAGGAGAATATGCACTAAACTGATATGATTTTACACGTTCAACTCGACGACTTGGAATCAAGTCACAGGCAGCACTGCATCTAACCATCTTCTTGCAAGTGCTGTACTAGGTACTAGCCCGTCTTTTCAGAGTTCGCCATAGAGTAGACGTGCAACAGAAGCCTGCGTTCCGGACATGGGTTGCTGTTAGTTGGTGGCTCCCGTCCGCGCCCCGCCTCACTTTGTGTGTGAGAAAAGGCCAGACAGCGTGCGTGGCGTTGCAGATCTCGTCGCGTTCCCACCTCCTATTTAAGCCCAGTGGTCTCCGCTCCCTCTTCCTCCTCCTCCCCCAGGAAACTCCCTTCTCCCTCTCCCGACCTCCTCGCATCAGATCTCGCGGCGAGAGGGAGACACCGCCGGGAGCCAATCGCATCAACCAGGAGGTACGCCTCTCTCCTTTTACGGATCTCTGGTTGCTGCTCCCTCCGAGCCCTTATCCAATACGAGCTCGGTGTGTTGCGTAGGCTGTCGATTGTACTAGTTGTGAGTCGCGATCGCGAGCGAGTCGGTGGATCTTGCCTGCTTGAAGCTGGCCGTTTCTTGGAAGAATCCTGCGCGTGGTGTAGTCGTGTAGAGGCGCCGCAGATCTGTGATCTGATCCGGGCCTAGTCTTGGTGTGGACTTGTATCGTGCTCGTGGGAATGGGTCAAAGCCGAGAGTAAAAGGCAAAATCGGTCGTTGTGGTAGGACGGTTTGGGCTAGGTGGTGGTTACACTCCCGGGCCTGGATCTGTATCTTAGAATTGGCCGGTAGTAGGACAGCATGTAGATCTGGTTGTTGTCAGTGCTCGGAGCATTGCGCTCTTGTGTGGGGTTTCCGAGCTCCAGATCTGCCTCTGGGTGGGGTTGATGCTCGTATGAACCGGTCCGTGTTTGTGCACGGATCAGTTTATGCTTTTGCGCATAGTAGATGATGTCGTGTTTATTAGGCTCGGGGGATAGCTTGCAAAATCTAGCATTTATAGGTTTATGCCTGATAAGACTGTCATATGTAATTTTTCTTTCTTTTTTGAAACGATATCATATACAATTTGGTTGACTTAACCGTTGCATACAGGTTGCCTCTGTCTAGTCTTGCCATGACAGATATATTTTAGTTGAAATTTTCATTTCTTTTAATCCACGCTGATTTCTTTTGGTGCAAAAACAATGAGGGGGAAATGGTCATGATAAGACGTATCGCAATTGAGTCAAAATGTTCTGTTCAGCACCCGAAGTTAGATCCCCAATGGTTACAACAATGCTAAACCACTGCACTGAAACGTTGTGTTGATCATTAGTCTTCACCATACATAACCGCATGGAATCATTTGATGGCTTATATGGTAAATTTTCCAAAATATGTCATGTGCCCAGAGTCCTTATTTGTTTTATGAGAGTTTTTACTATCCTTGGGAGATATCAGGGGGTACCAGTACCTTCTCACCAAATTACCTTTAAACTCTTGGCACCTCTTGGTACCTCCACCTCTTAAACTCTTGGTACCTCTAGGTGCCAACTCAATGGATGGTTTGTTACCTTCAAAGGATGGTAAATAATCTCTTGTTATATGTGGTCCCTTAATTTGCAATCTTTGTCGGTTAAAAATTGGTTATCTAGAAGATGCACAGGAAGTAACATGTCTAAGATGGTTGCTTTTGCAAGCATCAGTGGGCTGTACCAAGAACTTGTTGGCTGTTGACACAATTCTCAGCAGATTGTTATGTTTCAACAGAGTAGATCTCAGCTGCTATAAAACCACACACGTTGTATGCTGCTTTTTTACTTCATTGATAGTTCAATATTCTAGCTCTAACTAAGGTTGAATTGAATCGTCACTAACTACTTGGCTGCTGTCTGCTTTCCAGCAAATAGACTGATGTGCTAATGGTGAAGAAAACCAGAATCCACATAAACATTTAATTTCACATGATCTGATTTAATTTCTTCAATGTCGTCACCTTTAACTAGATCTTCACAGCTCCCAACATTTTTGGTGAACATATCTGAGTGAATTATTAATTTAGAATCTTTGTGCATAATGTTTTATAACAGTAATACTCTTGTTACAGTAAATCACGCTTAGTCAGTCTCAGATGCTAATGCTGTTGTACTCTTCTTTCACATGTATTACTTGGACAGATTAGGCAAAATGGTGAAGATATGCTGCCTTGGTGCCGGATATGTTGGTGGCCCAACCATGGCTGTCATTGCACTGAAATGCCCTGCCATTGAAGTATGCGTTGTTGACATTTCTGTTGCGCGCATCACAGCATGGAACAGCGACCAGCTCCCTATTTACGAGCCAGGCCTTGACGACGTTGTCAAGCAGTGCCGTGGCAGGAACCTCTTCTTCAGCAATGACATTGAGAAGCATGTTGCTGAGGCTGACATCATCTTTGTCTCTGTGAACACACCAACCAAGACCCGTGGTCTTGGGGCTGGCAAAGCCGCGGACCTGACCTACTGGGAAAGCGCAGCCCGCATGATCGCTGATGTGTCCAAGTCTGACAAGATTGTGGTTGAGAAGTCCACTGTCCCTGTCAAGACTGCTGAGGCCATTGAGAAGATCTTGACACACAATAGCAAGGGAATCAACTTCCAGATCCTCTCAAACCCAGAATTCCTTGCGGAGGGCACAGCAATTCAGGACCTTTTCAACCCTGACCGTGTGCTCATTGGTGGTCGGGAGACTCCAGAGGGCCGGAAAGCTGTTCAGGCTCTGAAGGACGTCTATGCCCATTGGGTCCCCGAGGATCGCATTCTCACAACCAACTTATGGTCAGCTGAGCTGTCAAAGCTCGCAGCAAATGCCTTCTTGGCTCAGAGGATCTCTTCAGTGAACGCAATCTCAGCTCTATGTGAGGCCACAGGTGCCAATGTGGCAGAGGTGGCTTATGCTGTTGGCAAGGACTCAAGGATTGGACCCAGATTCTTGAGTGCTAGTGTTGGTTTCGGAGGCTCCTGCTTCCAGAAGGATATCCTCAACCTTGTGTACATCTGCGAGTGCAATGGGCTTCCTGAAGTCGCGAACTACTGGAAGCAGGTGATAAAAATCAACGACTATCAGAAGAGCCGATTCGTGAACCGCGTGGTGTCTTCCATGTTCAACACTGTCTCTGGAAAGAAGATTGCGGTGCTCGGCTTTGCATTCAAGAAGGATACCGGTGACACGAGGGAAACTGCCGCCATTGATGTCTGCAAGGGCCTCCTTGGAGACAAGGCCAAGATCAGCATCTACGACCCTCAGGTGACCGAGGATCAGATCCAGCGCGACCTCGCGATGAACAAGTTCGACTGGGACCACCCGATCCACCTCCAGCCAATGAGCCCAACCGCTGTGAAGGAGGTGTCCGTGACCTGGGACGCGTACGAAGCCACCAAGGGGGCTCATGGTGTCTGCATCCTGACCGAGTGGGACGAGTTCAAGACACTTGACTACAAGAAGATCTACGACAACATGCAGAAGCCGGCGTTCTTGTTCGACGGCCGCAATGTCATCGATCCCGAGAAGCTCAGGGAGATCGGCTTCATTGTCTACTCCATCGGGAAGCCCCTGGACCCGTGGCTCAAGGACATGCCCGCCGTGGCTTAATTGATAGCAATCCTAGACAAATTCTTGCTGGTTGTTTACATGTTCAAGGACTCTACATTCTAGTACAAGCCTACATCCATCCCCTACCATTCATCTGTTTTAACTGGCTATATAGGTCAGTCTTTTGTTTCCACTGTACCTCATGTGGAGTGTATTTTGTTGCATCGTTACAGATAAAATGAATGAATAATAGAGAGGGTTATCAGATGGTTTATACATAACTAATGTATACAAGTATTTGTGTATTTGATGTTGTCATTTAAGTAGAGCAAATCAGCAACCCAACGTGATGGGGGGGGGGGGGGCTGCCCGACCTTCCTGATGTAGGATTGGAGATATGTAGGATCAAATATGGCACTAAACAGGAGTGAATAAGAGTCCAAATTAATTCTGTGGCTTTTTTAAAAAGTTATCTTTAAGCGAAAGCAAAAACTCATCACTTCATTAGCTATGGAAGCTATGAAGTTTAGAGATAAATAATCACAAGGAAGGATTCGAGCAAAATCGAGCAAAACGTGATTTGACAACCCCGGTGATCTGACCTCTGTTCTAGCAATCTGGTTGCTATAAACAGAAAACCAGTCAAATTACAATAACTGCGGTCAGCCCACTGCTACAGTAACGATCAAATTGCTGCTATAGTAATTTTCAGATGAACAATAATTTCAGCGCTATTTCAAATCCGAAAATCCATGTAACTTTTGATCGGTTGATCTAAATGACTTAAAATTTTGCATGCATCTTTCCTAAGATGTCAGAAATATATTTCAATCAACGATCAAGAAAATCGTTGTCAAAGTTTTGATCTTTTTCCGTTCGAAGGAAGGGTGCACCAAAACAACTAAAGAGGGAGAAACTTTGATCTACTCTTACTCGTGAGTTCTAGAAGGTTTAGATAACCTGAGATGGGTTCTCATATATCATAGCAAGGTAGAACACAATACGAATTCAAATTAAAACACCCATGAGCAAAACCTAAAAATCACATCTCTCTTCAGAAAAATCGAGCAAACTCAAGAATTTCTTCTAGATTATGCCTAGATGTATGGGATCTTGTCTCCAGGAGACATCGCCACCTCTTCTACGTCCTTGACACCAAAAAAGCTCAAGAGAAGAGAAATCCAAATAAGAAAACTAAGAAAATCAAAAGCACATAAGAAGATTCATCGTACAACTCACTTAGGCAAAGTTTGGATATTCATTTCACTTGAAGATGAATGTTTTACAGCTAATTTCTCAAGATAGCAGAGCTCTAAGCATAGAGTACACACAAAAAAGACTCCAACACAAGGAAACCTAACCCTAATCACTCAAGTCTCTCACAAGACTTAACTCAACACAAGATTTATATAGTAGATGCTACCACCTCACACCAACCAACCACTCCTTAGTGGATCACACAACTTACATATGGAAAACTCCGGTAACCCACACACAAACGGGTTTTACACTCTCATACATTTGCACACTTTTTAAAGCGTGACTTTCAAAATCTCCACAAGCGTGATAAGGCATTCCATCCATAAAAACGTGGCCTAAACCACTTAGGCTAGCACCGCGGTTTAGCAAACCGACACTCTCCTGGTTTCAGACAATTTTCAAATTGCCACCCGCCGATCTTCACGACGATGCAATGCTCATGATTTACCGTCAAGATCGTACGCCTGCGCCGAGGACGTCACCACTTGAAATGCCCAAGTCCCATAGCACACCAAGACCACTCCACAGTCCGTGATGCCTAACACCTTGCCATCAAGATTGTACGTCTGCTCTGAGGAACATCACCACTTGAAACACATAAGTCTATTTGGCACATCACATATATGTATTGCCTTTTTATGACCCTTACTTTTCTTTCATGCTTCTCGGCTTGAGATGTTGCTCCACCTGGACTTACGCGACTGTAGGACCGAAATGGCGACAGAGGGGGGGTGAATGTCGATCACCAAAAAAAAAATCCCCGCACAAGTACTCACGGCAATTTCCTCTCCATTAGCTAAGAAGCTACGAAGCAAGAAATCAAGGAGCTCACTAGAGAACCAAAAACAGATCAACACAAAAGAGCACTGCTCCCTGGCCGAAAAGACAAACAGTCAAGAGCAAAAAGAACTTGGATCAAAAGAAGACTAAAAAGAGGGCACCCAAAAACTGAGCAAAGTTGTCTACTGCTACCGAGACAAACAGTGATCCTTTGCAAAAAGATCAACAACCATCTCTCGGCAAAGGACTGGATAAAGCAAGTTGGCCGAACTCACAACAGGGGGCTCCCAATCATGCTACCTGCTGCCGTGAGAGATGAAGACCCAATGGCAAGATTGCTACTGAAGGCTTCAAAGAAAACAACTGCAGATTTTTGACAGCAAGAAACCACCCAAGAGAAAAGGAAATCTAGAACGCATGCAACACTGTTGAAATCACCTTGGATCACTCATTCAACAGCAAAAATTTCAGTTGAAACCGAGGTCATATGGACTGCATGCAGTGGGGTCAAAGATAGCACAAAAATAAGAAAAATGAGACTTCCTTTGCTCAAGAGCCAAACGGCCAAAAAAAAGGATGAACAGTAGACAGAATCTTTGATGGCCAAAACAATTATGAATTCTTTGCTTTAGAGAATGAGATAGCCTACAGACTTTGAAGAAAATCTCAAATCAAAGCAAACAGAAACTGCAGCCACCACAAAAGGATTAAAGCAAGAAGCAACCGTCAGATTCTTGAGCCAGAACAAGAAAACAGAGCACAATCTGAGAAATAAACTTCAGATTTTCATTCCATCCAAACAAAGAATACAAAGAGTCCCGATGACACGATTGAACGAGGAATGATTACAATAACTCTCTCTACTCAATCCTTCTCCTCATCCTCAAGAGCACCAAGAACTACATGGTTCTTGGGAGGAACACACACACAACTCTCAACCACTAAAGCACAAAGCAAAAGCTCTAAAACCCCCTCACCTAGTCTTACCAACAACCAGGAAACACACTCCTATTTATAGCCTTCCTTGATGGGTTTACACTTTGCTTTGCCCATTTTACCCCTCCATGCTTTGCCCGCTAACCCGCTTCCTTTTGCAGCCTTGCGCTTTTACCGAAACGCCCCTGCTGCACCTTCCGGGAAGCTTCCGCTTTCTTGTCTCGCACGCCTCGCAACCACCTCGAGTCCACGTCGTCTTCGACACATCCCGACTGTTCTGACCTCAGCGCCACCTGCGCCTAGTCCAGTCCTCCGTGTCTCGCCACGACTCCACTCGACGTCCTGCAGCCATCACAGACAAAAACCACATCGCATAGCACGGCACAAAGCATATAAACATGATTAGTACCAACAAATCCTATTCAAGCGAGAAATGGCCCAAATGACCAACCGGGAAGATGACCACGCGTCAAATCTATCTAATCACAACCCGACCTCGCCAAATGCCAAAGTGGCACGAATCTCTCAAACCAAACTCACTCTAACCAACCCACGTGTCAATTACTCATCATCAACTTGGGATTTAGACCACATGGTCTCTCAATCTCCCCCTTGATGAGTATATTGACAAACCCTGAAAAACGTTGAGTTTGTTTGAAATGAAAAAGAGTCAAACATGGTCCAAAGAAGCTAATGACCATGTCGACAGAAGGAACACTAGAGCAACAACTGAAAGAGCAAATTGTTCTCCAAAGCTCTAGAAGGTTCCCAAATGACTTTTTCTCCTCTATTCTCCCCCTTTTGGCAATAAACACATCAAGGATGCAAAAGAGAGAAAATATAACATGACAATGGATGAATATGGCTGAAGTTTGTTTATTTAAACATTTAGAGCCATGAGAATTATCCATATTGACCATAATGTAATACACCAAGCCATAACTAAACAAACGCTATCTAGATCATGACGACATATATATATAAACCAACTAGAGCTCAAAGATGACAATCTGAAATGTAATGCATTTTGTGAGCAAGTCAAGTCATCAATGAGTAAAGTCTAGCTAGAGACATCCAAGGATGATGCAGGCCATGTCAATAAGCTAAGCGGAACAAAGAAGCTAACATTGAGTCAAAATAGAGTGCTATAAGCTCAAGATTGAAACATTGGTTAAGGTACTTGGTTCTGATTGTAGATTAAGAAAATTGAGCACATTAAACATTGTCTTTTGAAAGCATATGGTTGTTTTCAACCCAATTTTTGTTTATGTGCTAGATCTCAAGCCTTATGCGACTACTCCAAGCAATAAGCTTAAGAAGATAGTCTAGGTCATCCAAAACTCCCCCTAAGTTCATGCCAAGTGCAATGGCAAGCCGTCTCATAGGAAAGAATTGGTGAGATCAATTTTTTCGCACAAAAGAGATCTTTTTGCTTTTTAACACATTGTACTAACTCATGTATCATCAGGAGACTAAAACAGCTCAAACTAAGGCTCAATATAGATTCAACGCTCTACTCAGCCTATTTGACATGGCATGAATCATAAAAGGATAGCTCAAGAAAGACTAAACTCAAATGCTAGCATGACAAGTTTAATTTAAGTTGATCAATTTTTACTTAACTTATCATGGCAAACGCTAGTCTACACATATGAAGTCATGATAAATTTAGCAAGCTAAGCACAAGTCATGGCAAGGTGTAAAGCATTGAAGCATGTCATAACAGGATAATAATCAAGGCTCAATGCAGTTTGATTATAATGCGAAATGCTGAAAATGCATGAAAGACCAGCTCCCCCTCAACATTAGATGCAACTTTTAGTTCAAGTTGAGTTATGTCAGAATTAAGCTCCAGAAGCTCCCAATTGAACTCCCCCTGAACCAAAGCAAAAGAATCGAGAAGCTGGGAAAGAAAACAGCAAACAGGCAGTCCTTAAAGCATAGAAAAGATATAGAGGCAACTATGGCTCAGACTGACTCTCATCTACCCCATATGACTCCAGGACAATCAGCTGACAGTAAATCACACACTAGAGAGCAAACACGTACCCTGTCTACCCGAGGGTGGCCCAACCCTCGCTAGAATCTACAAGAAGTGAGTGAGCTCGACCTAGTGAGATAAGAAGCAGCTAATCCTGGAAGCACAAGATAAGAGTTAGAAGTCTAAGCATCTTGGCAAGAGAAGCACTCTAACCTATGCTAGAAGGACTAAACCCAATGCACCCAAATGCAAAGAGACAGAAATGAGACAGAAGCATAATCAATAAAGTAAAGCAGTAAAGCCCAAAACTCCCCCTCACTACAGTCCATAAGGACAAACCACCCCAAGCTCTCCCCGCAGAGCTGAAAACCTCGAACTATCCAATGGCTTGGTGAAGAGTCAGCCAACTGGTGGTCACTCTCCACAAACTGGAGCACTATATCGCCCTTCTCTACATGGTCTCTAAGGAAGTGAAAACGGATATCGATGTGCTTGGTCCGAGAGTGTTGCACTGGGTTCTTAGCAATGTTAATCGCAGAAGTGTTATCACAAAAGAGTGGAACACTGTCGATAACTAACCCAAAGTCCCGCAGGGTCGAAGCCATCCAGAGTACCTGACTGCAGCAGCTGGCTGCAGCAACATACTCGGCCTCTGCGGTGGACTGCGCAACACCGGACTGCTTCCTCGAAGACCAAGAAACGAGAGAAGTGCCAATGAATTGGCAAGTGCCAGAAGTGCTCTTCCTATCTATCCTACAGCCAGCAAAGTCTGCATCCGAAAAGGCTCTCAAGGAAAGACAGGATGAGGAAGAGTACCAGATACCATAGTCAATGGTAGCTCGAAGGTACCGAAAGATGCGCTTCACCGCCTGGCGGTGAGATATGCGAGGAGAAGCCTGAAAACGAGCACACAGACACACTGAGAAGTGTATGTCTGGTCTCAAGGCAGTGAGGTAAAGAAGGGAGCCGATCATACTTCTGTATTCTTTCTGATCAACTGGCTCGCCATCCTCATCTGGGTCAAGATAGGCCGTAGAAGCCATCGGAGTTGACACCGGCTTCCCATCACTCATATCGAAGCGTCTCAGGAGGTCACGAGTGTACTTGCCCTGATGTAGAAAAGTACCCTCCCGAGACTGCTTGATTTGGAAGCCAAGGAAGAAAGTCAACTCACCCATCATGCTCATCTCAAACTCGGTGCTCATGACATCCGAGAACTGAGAAACCAGAGCATGGGAAGAGCCGCCAAAGATGATGTCATCGACATAGATCTGGACGAGCAGAAGGTCATTGCCATGACGGCGAATGAACAAGGTCTTGTCTACTCTACCCATCTCGAAACCATGACTCAACAAGTAGGACTTAAGCCTCTCATACCAAGCTCTCGGGGCCTGCTTAAGTCCATACAACGCTTTGGAAAGCTTGAAGACATGGTTAGGGTATTTGGGGTTTTCGAAACCAGGAGGCTGTCTGACATAGACTTCTTCCTCAATGAACCCATTAAGGAAGGCACTCTTGACGTCCATCTGGTACAGCTTGAAACCCTTAGAAGCTGCAAAGGCAAGCAGAATTCTAATGGCCTCAAGTCGAGCTACAGGGGCAAAGGTCTCCTCGAAATCCAGACCCTCAACCTGGGAGAACCCCTGAGCTACCAGTCTAGCCTTGTTTCGAATAACCACTCCATCCTCGCTCTGCTTGTTTTTGAACACCCACTTAGTCCCAATGACATTGTGACCTCGCGGGGGCTCGACAAGCGACCAGACCTTATTTCTCTCGAAGTTCTCTAACTCCTCATGCATGGCATTGACCCAAGACTCATCGGATAGAGCATGAGAAACATCCTTGGGCTCAAAGGAGGCAATGAAAGCAGAATGGAGACAGAATTGAGATAAGCCAGATTTTGAGCGGGTAACACGCTCGAACAGGTCTCCAATCATCTGCTCAGAAGGATGCCTTTTCTGGATATGTCGGGGAGGTCCTGGATGAGGAGAAGAAGTGGCCTCTACCTCGTGTGCAGACGAGGCAGGAACAGAGCCACTAGCTCCGGAGGAAGCAGTAGGCAAGGGCTGATCACCTTGAGGTACCGTGGAGGAAGGCATCTCAAGGGGAGGATAAGGAGCTGGATCAGGTAAACAACCATCGTCTCCATCGTCCTCATCATCCACAAAGATGGTCTCGGATTGCTCTAAAGAACCTGAGATATCTGGCCTAGTCCCCGGACTGGCCTCATCAAAGGTCACCTCACAGGTCTCTACCAATTTGCTAGACTCGCAGTTCCAGACCCTATAAGCCCGCGAAGAAGGAGAGTAACCTAGAAAGATACCATCACAAGATCGTGACTCGAACTTGTCTAGGTTCCCGGACTTCAAAATAAAGCACTTGCAACCAAACACACGAAAATGAGAGACGCTGGGCTTTCGCCCATATCTCAACTCATAAGAAGTGCGGTGCAAGTGTGCCCGAAGAAAAACTCGATTTGAGACATGGCACGCAGTGGCTATAGCCTCAGCCCAAAACTTCCGCGGTGTAGAGTACTCATCAAGCATCGTCCTGGCCATCTCGACCAAGGTACGGTTCTTTCTCTCCACGACGCCATTTTGCTGCGGGACGTGCGGAGAGGAGAACTGATGCTCTACACCTGTCTCACCACAGAAACTCTCGAAGTAGGAATTCTTGAACTCCGTGCCATTGTCACTGCGGATCGCTCGTAAGGCACCTGGAAGCTCAACAGAAAGCCTACTAAAAAGACCTCGGAAAAGTGAAAATGTCTCATCCTTCGAAGCTAAGAAAAACACCCAAGAATACCTCGAGAAGTCATCAACCACGACAAGAACATACCACTTCCCTCCTGCTGACTGCACTCGAGCTGGTCCCACTGTATCCATGTGGAGCAGCTGTCCCGGTGCATCGGTCATAGTAACTGTGACCGGAGGGTGAGAAGCGGCAACCATCTTGCCGTGCCGGCATGGAGCACAAACTAGATCTTTGACCATCTTGAGTTTCGGCAAACCACGAATGAGATCGTGACCGCTAACTCGAGTCAAATGGTCAAACCCAATATGACCAAGTCTCCTATGCCAGAAAGAAAGATCGCGGGACTCAGAAGCAACTAAACACCTGAGAGGATCACCAGAAGACTCAGAGAAATCAGCACGAAAGATCCTCCCATAACGAGAAATCCCGCAAACAAGACTACCCGAAGAGTCAAGAATTCTGCAAGCGTTTTTCTTGAAGCTCACCTCGAAACCGTCATCGGTAAGCTGAGAAACGGAAAGCAAATTGTACTGCAGCTTACTAACCAAGGCAACATCCTTAAGAATAAAAGAAGCATTAACATGCACAGTACCTTTGGCGATGACGCGCCCAGACGAAGCGTCTCCGAAGGTGATCGTCTCATCACCTGGAGCACGGGCAAGGGAAGAAAACCAACGGGAATCTCCGGTCATGTGTCGTGAACACCCGGAGTCTACGAGCCAAACCTTTCCCTTCCCTGCCCGGCGAACCTGAGTCAAACAGAGAGTAAAGTCTCAGTACTGGGGTAAATCAAGAGTGATTTTGGCACCCAATACTGAACAACACGTCGAGCAGATGAAGTAGTCAAGCACGACTGACCTCTATCTACCCTACGCTCTCTGTCACTCACAGGAGAAGGTCTGTGAGCAGACCTGAAGCTGTTGCGGGGTCCGACTGCTACGGGAGAGCGAGTCGGAACACCGGCAACACGCTGAACACGCCGCGGGTAACTGTCTCGACGGGGGAAACGAGATGTACCCTCAGGACGGCGGAAGTCATGACCAGGAGCAGCATGAGGACGAAAAACAGAAGACTCAGAAAAACCAAGTCCTCGATGCTGCCCAAACCCATCAACAGCAGTAAACCTAGACCTCGTGCTGGTCCTAGGTGCACTCAGGATCTGGGGCTGACCCTGAATACGCCTAGGAGACTCAGCACGGTCTCTACGCGCGATCTTGGCGCGCCTGAAGCATCGATCAACCGTGTGTCCATCCTTCTGACAGAATGTGCAGTGATACTTTATCCTCTGAGAGGTAGAAGTAGCACGGTCAGGCTTCGCCTTCTGAGAGGCCGAAGCAGCAGGTGCAATCACCTTGCTGTCAGAAATCCCCTGGACATAGCCCGCTGACTTAAATTGGACTTTCTCGGTCCTGGGCTTGGTCTCGATCACACCTGGTGCTATGGGTCTGAGCACAGCAGGTGGATGCTTCCTCATATCCTCATAATAGTCATATCCTAGACCCTGATTAAATCTGCAAATCTTGGACTGGTCTAGAATAAGATTAAGCTTCTTCTTGCCGCCTACAAATCTCTCGAGAGTGTTCATAAGGTACTGACACTCCCGAAAGAGAGAGGTGCAAGAAGAGCAGGGAGAAGAGGGAACAGCAGGAGGTAAGGGAGCAGAAGAAGAACCAACAGTAGAGGAAAGAATGGCTTGTGCACGCACAGCCGACTCTGAGGGGACAGTCCTACTACTAGCAGGTTGGTTCGCGTCTCTAGGCGTCTCACCCTTACCCTGGGGCTTCTCCCCCACACCATCAATCACATCACAACCAGATTGTGGCTTCTCTAGTAAGTCCTTAGTTAGCTTCACACATTTGTCATTCAAAGCAACGAGTTCAAGTTTTAGTTTATCACAACTAATGCATGGTGAGCTAACAGGATCCTTAGTCGCATACTGAGCCATTTTCTTGTTGTTGTCAATCAGTTCTTGAAACTGTTTTGAGACAGCTTCAAGTTCAGCAGTTAACTTGGGACAGTTCAAACATGAATCAATAGGCTCAAGTAAAGAAGCATGCAACTCAGCAATTTTGTGATCTGCCCGTTTTAGGTTCATCTTTAAATTATTGCAATTTTCACAAGAATCGGGCAGATCAAGGAGCATGGCATAAGGTCCTCTAGCAGCAATGTCCTTAACCTCACATGAGGTGGGAGAAGTAGTCTCATCAGTAGTAAGTAGGGTAACAGCCATCCTACTCAACTCTAACTCAGCAAGCAGACTAACATTCTCCACCTTAATAGAATCAAGCTCAGAGGACACACTATCATGCGAGGTCCTTAATTTTTCCATATCAACCAGCAAAGCAGAGCATGTATCACAGTCGTCACGGGAGGGAGCAGATGTAAGTGAAGTAAGTTCCCGTGACAGTCTATCTACTTCCTTCTCCAACTCGCTACATCTAGCTCTAGATCTAGCATGAAATCCTCCTAACTTAAGGAAAGCTTCATTAAGTTGGTCATAGGAGGGACATACCTCGTCCGAGTCGGAGTACAGCTCGCTGTCGCTGAGTTCGCCCTCGAGGGCCATGAAGCACATGCCGGAGAAGTCGTCGCCGCCATCCTTGGGCTCTTGGTCACCCGTCCCGTCGTCGTCGCTCCATCCCTCCACCTCGCTGAGGTCGAGGTCGTCGAAGGCGGTGAGGACGCGGTGGAAGAGTTTCTTGGCCTTCCCGAAGTTGCGGAACTTCTTCTTTCCCGGCGTCTGAGCTGGAGTCTTCTTGTTGCGGTTCTTGTCGGTGTAGTCGTTCTTGCCCAAACCGCCGTAGTCGTTCTTGCTCTTCTCCAGCTTGGGACAGTTCGCTCGAATGTGGTTGGGGCCACCACACTCGAAGCAGATGACTGGTCCGCCTCTCTTTCTGTCCCTCCTCCTCTTGTAAGCATGGGAGAACTTCCGAGCTAGGAGGGCCAGCTGTTCATCCTCTAGCTGCTCTAACTGATCATCAGTTACGTCACATAGAGCAGCTAGGGAGAACCCACAAAGCGAATCGGCGGAAAAACCAGAAGTCGGACTGGGATCGGTGACCAAAGCCATCGACTGTGACTTCGACCGACGAGAGACAACGTCAATCTCGTGAGTCTTGAGGCGCGAGTACAGCGCGTCAAGAGTCAGGGTCGAGAGGTCTGTCGTGTCTTTGATGGTGGTCACCTTCATCTCCCACACGCGCAGATCGAGTGCCGCGAGCATCTGACGAGCGTTGTCCGAGTCGGGGTATGTGAGACCGACCGCTCGGAGGTTGCTCAAGATTTTGTGAAATCGTGAAAAGCACTCGTCCAGGGACTCACCAGCAAGCATCTCGAATTTGTTGTATTCACGCTTGAACTGGTCCTGTCGAACCGTCTTGATCTGGGTGGTGCCCTCATGGTATGCGTCGAGGGTCACCCAGATGTCGTAGGCGGACGACAGGTGAGATATACGGTCAAACTCGCTACGACTCAACCCCTGGATGATGATGTTCCTTGCCTTTGCATTCGCCTCAACATCAGCCATGTTCCCGGCATTGATGTTCTCATCGGCAGGAACAGCGAATCGTACCTTGACCTTCCGCCAGATGGCATACCCCTGGGCCTGGATGTATGTCTCCATTCGGCTCTTCCAGAAGGGGTAATCGATGCCATCGAACACGGGCGGCTTGGTCGAGTACTTGTCCGTCGCCATGGCTCTTGAGACCGGTTAAGATCTATTGATTAGAGCTAACCGGCTCTGATACCAATTGTAGGACCGAAATGGCGACAGAGGGGGGGTGAATGTCGATCACCAAAAAAAAAAATCCCCGCACAAGTACTCACGGCAATTTCCTCTCCATTAGCTAAGAAGCTACGAAGCAAGAAATCAAGGAGCTCACTAGAGAACCAAAAACAGATCAACACAAAAGAGCACTGCTCCCTGGCCGAAAAGACAAACAGTCAAGAGCAAAAAGAACTTGGATCAAAAGAAGACTAAAAAGAGGGCACCCAAAAACTGAGCAAAGTTGTCTACTGCTACCGAGACAAACAGTGATCCTTTGCAAAAAGATCAACAACCATCTCTCGGCAAAGGACTGGATAAAGCAAGTTGGCCGAACTCACAACAGGGGGCTCCCAATCATGCTACCTGCTGCCGTGAGAGATGAAGACCCAATGGCAAGATTGCTACTGAAGGCTTCAAAGAAAACAACTGCAGATTTTTGACAGCAAGAAACCACCCAAGAGAAAAGGAAATCTAGAACGCATGCAACACTGTTGAAATCACCTTGGATCACTCATTCAACAGCAAAAATTTCAGTTGAAACCGAGGTCATATGGACTGCATGCAGTGGGGTCAAAGATAGCACAAAAATAAGAAAAATGAGACTTCCTTTGCTCAAGAGCCAAACGGCCAAAAAAAAAGGATGAACAGTAGACAGAATCTTTGATGGCCAAAACAATTATGAATTCTTTGCTTTAGAGAATGAGATAGCCTACAGACTTTGAAGAAAATCTCAAATCAAAGCAAACAGAAACTGCAGCCACCACAAAAGGATTAAAGCAAGAAGCAACCGTCAGATTCTTGAGCCAGAACAAGAAAACAGAGCACAATCTGAGAAATAAACTTCAGATTTTCATTCCATCCAAACAAAGAATACAAGGAGTCCCGATGACACGATTGAACGAGGAATGATTACAATAACTCTCTCTACTCAATCCTTCTCCTCATCCTCAAGAGCACCAAGAACTACATGGTTCTTGGGAGGAACACACACACAACTCTCAACCACTAAAGCACAAAGCAAAAGCTCTAAAACCCCCTCACCTAGTCTTACCAACAACCAGGAAACACACTCCTATTTATAGCCTTCCTTGATGGGTTTACACTTTGCTTTGCCCATTTTACCCCTCCATGCTTTGCCCGCTAACCCGCTTCCTTTTGCAGCCTTGCGCTTTTACCGAAACGCCCCTGCTGCACCTTCCGGGAAGCTTCCGCTTTCTTGTCTCGCACGCCTCGCAACCACCTCGAGTCCACGTCGTCTTCGACACATCCCGACTGTTCTGACCTCAGCGCCACCTGCGCCTAGTCCAGTCCTCCGTGTCTCGCCACGACTCCACTCGACGTCCTGCAGCCATCACAGACAAAAACCACATCGCATAGCACGGCACAAAGCATATAAACATGATTAGTACCAACAAATCCTATTCAAGCGAGAAATGGCCCAAATGACCAACCGGGAAGATGACCACGCGTCAAATCTATCTAATCACAACCCGACCTCGCCAAATGCCAAAGTGGCACGAATCTCTCAAACCAAACTCACTCTAACCAACCCACGTGTCAATTACTCATCATCAACTTGGGATTTAGACCACATGGTCTCTCAGCGACATGCCATGATCTCATGACTCCTTTCGTAGCCTTGGCCTTACCACTGGCCATAACAATCATCAAAACATTTGCACATCAAAGAATAAAACAATCGATCTGAACACTATTCATCAAACCTACTAGTTGCTGCCAAAAGTCATTAGCCATATACCAAATAAACGGCCCATTTATTGCAAAAGAGGGGCTGAGATTGAACAACGGCACCCTGCCGTAATAAGTCCGAACGGCAGGGGATACGATTGCCTACACACATGGCTGATAGCTCCGTGGACAAGATCCTCACGTCAAGCTCTGTGAATGATTAACCAGAGCTCTATGATGAAATAGCACAGAACGACTAATCTGATTGCCTGATGTGCACCTAATCTGATTGGACGGATAGGATTGAAGTTTACAATCTCATACTTTCAAGGCCGGTCTTTGTCTGAACTCTATCAGGTTACCCTTTGTCTGTCACAGCTGTTCTCGCTTGATAATTTCCTGTCCTCTCAGTAACTCTATTTTTTCTTTCCTTTTTTAACTAATCAAAATTTTGTTATTTCGTAAGCTTTCTTTTGATGTGAGCCTCCGTTGGAAGTTTATGTGCATCAACATCATGTGCGTGTAAACAACAAGCTGAAATGGATCAACCCGTTTCATACTAAGCTGACCAGAAAAAGGAATACTCACTTTGTGTCATCATCCTTGCTTAGTCCATGTTCAGCCAAGGCCAGCTTTGTTTCTTTCTTTGCCTGAAACCCAATAATTTTAGTAATTTTTTTAAGAACTAACAATTTCAGTGAAATGTCCATTTAAGAGCAGTATAGAATAAATTAGTTTTAGACCACATGCATATATTTGTCTCCTCACAATCTTTATCTTTCTTTCGTGCTTCTCCACTTGAGATGATGCTCCATTCAGACTCGTGCGATATGCCACGGCCTTAGGATCACTTTATAAACCTTGATCTTACCGTTGATCGCAACAATCATCAAATGCCTTACATATTAAAGACCAAACAACCGTTCCAAGGATAAATGAGATGCACTTAACTCTGATTAGCAAATCAACGCATGTATGAACACACGTCATGACTCATACTTGTATAGACTCCCGCCATTACTAATATTTGCATGAACTCCATTATGACTAACACAACTGAAATCAACTCCACTCAACTACCTCAGCACAGGCTGATATGACTGCCAACCAACAACCAGTCATACCATCAATAACCGACTTCAACTCCCTCTCGGTAATAGGGGACCAGTCTAATTGCGCCACCCATTTTGGTCTGACCGCTCAATACCCACCGGTTTGACCTCTAATACATGGCTGGTCAGATCGCTCTTCGCAACTCAACACACCTCTCTGAAAAAAGCTATCACCAACTAAAAGCTGGTACTACCGTTCCTCTAATTAGACCGTCTTCCTCAGCTGATCAGACAGCAACCACTGCCGGTCAGATCGCCTATCACGGCCGGTTACACCGCCAGTCGGTCAAACCATAGCAAAATCCAGAGGACAAAGACACAAAATCAAACTCAAACTTCGACATCAAACCATAAGCACAGTCAAATACTTATCACATACAGGGTGAGCTGACAAATACCATAGAGTTTGGCGTATTACTAGCACATACTTATTTGCAGGGGCATTGTTTGGTTCTGATCACCGATCGGTAGTAGATGAACAACAGTACGGAAGAATCCCCAAGTCCTTCCCGTACTTGACGACGTCGTCGAATATCTCATACAGGTTCTTGTACTTAAACCCTTCCCTGGCGAGCTTCTCAGACAAAACGCAGGCTCTCGGCTTCTCGGGGAACTCACCAAAGCTGCAACCTTGCACAATCTCGCCTGTCAGTGCAAGAGCGTCAAAACTCGCGACAAACATGCATGTGGATGACTTAGGTGGTCAATCCGTCCCAATCGGTTTTCACGTTGTAATGTGGGTACTTCTCTGCCAGGAAACGGGCAAGTTCCAGGACGGTGGTGTTGTGACTGCAGCAGATGTACCTCCCTGACGCAGACTCGTTCTCGGCGACGAACATCTCGGCACGGCAAAGGTCGTCGATGTGAACTATCGAAACGGAACCGGAGACCGCCTGCAACACTTTCAGGATCTCGAGCTGCGCCTCGTCGCCTGAATATATGCACGATCACCATGAACAGATCATCGACCGGACTTCCAAAAGTTCAGAAGTTGCATCGCGTAAGACGGTAAGAGATGGAAAGAACACGGAAAGTTCAGAAGTTGACTGCCGCATCTTTCTTGTGCCTCTCACCGGAGAACAAGGAGAGGGTGACGGGGACGCTTGTTCTGACCACCGGAGCCGGTGCTGTACCCAAGGTGAACACAGGGAACACGGTGACCAGGCTGATGTTATTCTCCTGCGCGAATTTGCATGCTGCCTTCTCTAAAAGCACCTTTGAGACTGCGTATCCCTGCAATGCAAGCATGCCACCATATACACTAGCGTCAGGCCGCCATATTTCATCGGTAATCCAACACATAGGACCAGGAATCCTCGTCCAGCGCATGGCCGTCGCCTTGCAGCGGCCTTCTGGAGATTGCGGCGTCCGATGATGTCAGGATCACGCGCTTCACCGTCCCCGCTTTCACGCACGACCTCATCACGTTGTGTGTTCCTTGGACACCAGCTTCGACCAGTTCTTTCTGCCATCAGGCACATCACCAATTCACAATAGCAAACAAACACGGTAAGTAATCGCTAAAGAGAAACTAAACTGACATAATTGGGTTGTCAATAGTAGGCTCAAAAGAATGACTGTCAGAGTGAACTTGAAAAATGCGTCCCAAACTACTAGACCACCGTCAGATGACACGGCACAACAGTGATGATAAAACGAAGTTTGCTGTAGATGGCTGTTCACCTCAGGATTCTCTGACGTGACGTTCACCGGAGCTGCGACGAGGAAGGTGTAATCGCAGCCAACAACTGCTTCGTCAAAGCTGCTTTCTTCGACCAAGTCGGCGCAGAGGACCTTCAATGGGGCAAGTGCATGCAAATCCTTGAGGTGGGAGTTCTTCACCATGTCATCTACATACAAATTACAGTAATTTAGAATCTCAATAAGCGAAATTACCAAACTCCGAAAATCCTTATCATCGTCTTGGGATCATAACAGTTTGCAACAATTCCATCACAAGTGATACATCAGACATGCAACAGATTTTAACTCAAGATTGGAGCATTTTAGGATTCTCTCTTCCCTTTGTGATGTAGCTAATTAAGCATATATACTTTGCTGATGGCGAATCCAGAATGAAAAATAAGGGTGGGCTGAAAAATTCTACATTCTTATCCTAGATCGTAATTTTTTGTAGAATTATTAGTTCTACACATCGAATGATTAAACTACTTTGTAAGAAACATAGTTTTGTATTCTTGTGCAATAAAAGCAAAGTAAAAAGAGAGATACAACGGAGGTACCTCGCTAATAGCAAGTGAATTCCAAAAACATGTAAATATGATTCCGGTATATAACAATCTGTACATCAAAATAAAAAAATTAGTAATACAATAGCAATTAGCAAAATGTACTTAATGACTTAAAGGATCATTAACATTTCAAATAAAAGAACCATACCACTAGCTTGAATCACGACTTTCACGAGGCAAATTCATTCTGCGATTTTTCATGCCTTGGAAGGGTTTTATGATCGCAAACCTATAAATTAATTGCTAATTGAGTATATACAACAGTATAACAATATAATAAATTAATTGCTAATCAAATAAGCTCGACAGTATAACAATATAACAAATTAATTGCTAATCAAATAAGCTCGGCCGTAACAGTATAACAGCATACTTACAAAATACAAATCACAAGCCTTCAGTAGTTCAGTTCGGCCAGCAAGGCAGCAACCAATTAACCAAATGACCAATAGTGAATAGTCCAGGACCACTGGACCAGTAAGGCAGTAAGCCAGTAACAAGCACTCAAGCAGCAACTAGCCAGCAAGCAGCAATCGAGAACGGACAGATCATCAAGACATCAACTATTCAACCGAGTAACCGACAGCAAGCCAGCTGCCAGCATGCCCGCAGCAGTTGCAGCTTCACGCCTAAAGGCAAGCTAAAGGTATTAATTAAGGCAACCCGGTTACCCGGTTCACGCCCCAGTCACACACTCCCTGGCTCGGTGGCTCCCTGCAACGGTTCACAGTTCACACAGACGGCGACGACCTCCCGCCTCCCCGGCTCCTCCCAGTCCCAGCCTCGGCGCCTCCTGCCTCCCCGGCTCCTCCAGTCCTCCTAGTCCCACTGTCCCAGCCTCGGCAGTCGGCGCCTCCCACCTCCCCGGCTCCTCCCAGTCCCCCCTCCGTATCGACTCCGCTTCGGCCTTTCCCCGGCGTCCCCCCTCGGGAGTCCGGATCCGGCGACCGGCGACCGACCAGATCTCGTCGTCAATTGATTGGGGTCTTGGGGATTTGGTTTGGGGATTTGGGGTTGGGGGAACGGGAGCTCGGGACTCAGGAGAGAATGGATTTGGGGATTTGGGGGAATGCTCGGGAGCTCGGGAGCTGAACAGGGCATGTACTGGATGTGTGGGCCGGTGGGCTGTGGGCCTGTATGGTTGTATTTCTAGTTTTCTACTTCGGCGGTTCGGCCTTTCTTCTCTAGTTCTCCCCTAGCTCCATGCCTTCTCCATGCCAGTCACCGTTGGTCGCCCGTCGCCGCAGAGGAGGGGGGTGTCGGCGAACCAGTGGAGGGTAGGCTTCAGCCTGATGAAGCCTACCCCATGGATTCGCCCTGCCTGAATTTGCCATAGAAAACACAAAGCATATGTTTTACCGTCCCAGCGGAACCGCACATTTCACCCGCTCGACGAAAGGAAGACTGCAAAAATATTGAACTCGAAAGAATGAAGAATCGAACCGGGGTTTCTGACTGTAGTCTTGACAGCATACCCCTTCTCCAGCAGCATCTTGATGAGTGCTGAAGCAATGTAACCGTTCCCTCCGGTGACGCACGCCGTCTTCCTTTCAGCCGCCGACATCGCCGGACGCTGGTTACTACCTCTCTTGACAAAGAGTGAGGATTCGCCACTCACCAGAATTCACGCACTGAAAGTAATACAGAGAAGTATAGATTCCTCTGGTCTGGTGGTTGTCACCGGAAGGAACCTGCGTATTTCTATCTATACTAATATAAAAGAAGAGTTTATTTATTATGCCACCTCTAATAATGATTACACTCCAACCAAAAAACCAGCCACCCCCCTCAGAAAAATCCAGGAAAAAACCCACCCTAAAAAACAGCCAAAAAAACCATAAAAAACTCTAAACACGTAGAACCATAAGATGAGATCCGTGGCAAAACACGTGTACCTTACTAGTTCATATATTGTGTTCCAAGGTAAAATTAGACTGAATTAGGTGCACATCCACCATCTTTGATCTACTACCAGTAAGGGCCATCTTCAGTACTGTTGTTGCTTCTTGCCAAGAAATGGCAAGTGAGTCATGACTCATATGAGTACCCACCAATAAGGGTTTCACTCCAACGATGCAAGAGGGGGAAAAAGATGGCTCTGGTGTTATATTTTACAGCCTGCAATACTTGGTCTTATTTTGTCAAATTAGCAAATTAAAACGACAAAAGCTTCTATTCTTTGCACGGTGGTGGTGCTGCAAGGTGAAAGGCGCTCCATGCTAATTCAGGCAATGGATGGGCCTGCTTGTTGAAGACTCTCCACAATGCTCGAACTGAGATGCTGTGGGTTTTCTTCCTAGCTTGTTGAAGAAAAGGGTATTGTACCTAGCCACACATCCAGCTGATTTCTGGTACCTCCTCTCGGATCTCCCTCCCTCCCCCCCCCCCCCCCCCCCCTGTTGGTCAGATCTTAATATCATTGTACGCCACCCAGCAGCAGCTCTCTTCTTGCCATTCTGCTCCTTAAGCTATCTGCTCTTGCGTTCTTGACATATTTCAATACAGTAGTCCCCATTTGCAGGTGAATTTGTGGCCTCTTGGAGGGTTGTTTGTGTGACCCTGCGATCAGGTAATTCCCAAGCAGTTACTAACAATTTAGGATGTGTCCCGTTCAAGATCTTTGTACAACCCCATGTAATTCGTGGTGGACCAGTGACTCAAAGGTTGTTGCTTTCTTTCCTTCTGCTATCTCTCCGAAAGACGCAATACTGTTCTAGTTATTTCTTGCATTCAGATGGTCTCACCAGCTACATAATCTTTCTATGCAGAGATCCTGACATGGAAGAGGCGATGGCTAATATGAATTTGAACGATTTCGAGTTCTTCAAGATCATGCTGCCTGGAGTCACCACGAAGAAACTGGTATGTACATTCTACACACGCAATTCAAGCTCTCCATTTTCGAATCATATATCTCTTCGATCACTTTCTACACTTCTGGTACTACCTGCTTAATTCCGTGGTGCAGAGGCTGCCTGACAAATTCGCGAGGGAGCTCGGGGACCGCGAGCTCCGGGAGGCGAAGCTGCAGGTGGCCGGCGAGGGGCGGCGCCTGTGGGACGTGAGGGTGGTCGTCGACGGGGACGGCCACGCGTACCTCGGCCGCGGCTGGCAGCAGTTCGCCCGCGGTCACGACCTCCAGGTCGGGCACTTCCTCGTGTTCCACTTCGACGGCACCGCCGTGTTCACCGTCACCGTCTTCGACGACAGCATGTGCCGCAGGCACTACCAGCACGAGGACGCCGCCGGTACGCCCGCTCGATCGCTGTTCCCTTGTTCCTCTCTGCCTTTCTGTCTCGGCCGGACCGGAAGCCAGTACCATATCACAGCGCCTTTTGTGATTTGTCTCGCCTTTCGCCAGGCGGTGGAAGCGGCACGGCGGCGATGGACATGGAGGCGCCGTCGCAGTTCACCGTGACCCTGAGGCAGTGCAACCTATGCGAGAAGCAGAACCAGTACCTGGTGAGCACGCACGGTTCTTGCTCGATCACGGGCACGCGCGCGTATTTTTGCCAGATCGTACGTAGGTAAGGTTCTAGCTAACTCCATCCCGCCGCGCGCGGCGCGCATGCAGAACGTGCCGGTGGAGTTCCAGGACGCGCACGGGTACATGTCGAGGCGCAGGGTGGTGCTGGAGATGGACGGGGGGTCGTGGGCCGTGAGCCTGAAGCGCGGCAGGCGGCCCGGCGGCCGCGGCAACCGCACCACGTTCAGGTACGGGTGGCACCAGTTCTGCGTGGACAACGACCTCGGCGTCGGCGACACGTGCTTCTTCCAGGTGCTCCGCGGCGGCGGCGGCGAGGACCACGTCCTCAAGGTGGAGGTGCGCAAGCGAGACGGCAACTTCCTCCGCTGATCACCACTGATCAGGCCGGCCTCTTCGCGACGCATGATTCATTATTATTATTATTATTGAAATCAGATGCTTAATTAGCTCGATGTTGATTAATTAAGATGCTTCTCGCTTAGTGGGTGTTTTAGATGTGCCTTTGATGTATCGATCACGCGTATCCGAATCTTGATCGTCCGCTACTTGCCGAAGTACCAGTGATGTCTTTATCAGTGTCATCTTTTTCTCGACGACTGCCTACGCATGATTTGTTATGCTACTAGCTGCAAGATTTTTACAGCTAACTAGTGGCCGGCGTTGGGGAGTAGCCAGCTAGGACTTCGATGCTAATAATATTAGCTTTTTTTTATTTGACTTTATAAGTTAAATTTTTGAAAGCTTGGCTATTAATATACTTAAAACTATCTAGATTGACTATATGAAAAATATTATTAAATTTATCATTAAAAGTAATTTTTTTATAATATTATAATTTTAGTAGTGTAACTTAATAGAAAGTTATAAAAAATAACGATCAAAATCGTACTTGGAAGAGCATAAAAAATTAAAAATGTTAAGTAAAAAAAGGACGGAGAAGTGTATATATGCGCCAGCGCTTGTCTGGTTGGGATGAGCTAATGCATTAGCCACTGCAAGCTGCTTGGTGCAGACGGGTACCCGTCCCGTCAGCTTTCCTCTATTACGCAGGCAGGCATACATGTAGCTCCTCTTTCCTTATTCGCAAGAATGGCAACACTGCCCAAGCACGATCACAGGAGTGCAGAATTGACCTCCGAGCTAGTTTTTCCTCGCTAGCATTCACATTTTCCTCTAGTTTTCTTTATTCTATTTGTTAATCGAAAACAACACTGTAGTATGCAAATCCGATGAACAAATGATCACTTGGAAGAGTGTGGGTGTGTGAGAGAGAGAGACACATCCAGCTGCATGCAAGGAAGGCCTAGCGATGCTTGTTGCATAGAAGATAAGAGGAGCGAAGCGGCCGGGCGTACAGTAGAATGTTTCCAACGTTCAGACGTCCGATGGAACGTTTCCATCGTATATCCTTTTCACCCGTCGGATCTCTCAAAGACATCAATTCAGCTGCTCCATCCAGAACAATAAAAATCCGAGAAACGTACCAATTAGCTCTTATGTTTATATATAATAAATCTTTTGCTTCCAATGCAATAAACACAAAATCATCAAAACAAAAATTGTATTTGCCGACGACCGTGGCACGCTACGCATGGCGTCATGCCGTGCGCACTCACACAGATGTGCCGCCGCTTTTGCGTTGACGAACAAACAAATATCGTTTAGATAGTGCAATAATTCAGATATCTGATGAAAGGCAAACTTTAATGAATTTGGGTTGGATTCACATAAGTTTCACGGGAGGCAAGAAAATCCTCTAGAACCCCTAAGAGCAAGTTTAATAGTACAGATAGTTGCTACCTCCAATACATTTCCATGTCATCAAAAGATAATGATGCAGTCAACTCATACAATAAGCTGGCTATAAGTTGTCTCCACAAGAGCTCTCAATCATTTAATACATACATGTATATTAATAATTTAATACATGCATGGGTATCGCAATTAGTTCTATGGGTACATGCATGGATAATGCCTCTTTTCCTATGCTATAGCCTGACTCTTGCATGGGAGTCGGCTTGGCTCTCTCTCTCCTTTTCTCTTCCCTCCACATAGGATTATGCTGACATGGATTCTCTTATAGCTAGCACAGTCAGCCTTATTAAACTTGCTCTAAGAAGACCTTTCTTCCAAATAGGGTGCCTTCAAATAGAGCATAAAAGGTTCTAGTAAGTTTTATGAATTTGGATTGGATTCAATTTTTTAAGGCAACTTGGATTCAGGTTGGAGTTGTAACACCCTGCCTATCCTTTCCTCCTCTCTCTATACCTCTCTTTCCCCCCTATTTTTCTCGACCGAAGGCCTGGCTCCTCCCAGGCGATGTAGCGGCGCACGGCCGAGCTCAGGCATGTCAGCCCCGAGCTCACCGTCGGCCAGCCTCCACATGCCCTAGCCTTCCCCCTTCCCTCCTACTCTCTTCCTCCTCCAGATCTGGCCGACTAGGGCCCAATCCGGCCACCTCCCTCTCGGTCTTCCCTCGGGCTCGCTGGCCACGGCACACCGCCGATCAGTAGCCCGGTGCTGCTCCTACCTTCGGCCACTCCGCCTCCCCTCTCCCTCTGGCCCCAAACCGTTGCCCCATGGTGCCTCCCTAGCTCGATCTGGTGCAACTCGACCGATGCTGCTGTCTTCAGGGGCTTCGGCCGTGCCGCCCTCAGGCTTGCCTCTGGTGGTGCCCTCAACGCTGGATCTACCGGCGCTGCCACCATTCCCCAGCGCCGCCCCTGGCTTGGCTGTCGACATCGTGGCTCGGCCTCCGACCACGGCTGTGCCCCAGACACCGCCCCTAGGCTTCCCCTCAGTCTCGGCCTTCCCCGGCCTCCCGCACATTGGCTTGCCCCTATGGTCCTCACTGCCAGCCATCGATGCCTAGGGCTGAACACAGCCCTGGCACCACTCCCCCTATGGATTCAAGCTCGCTGGCCACAGATTGCAGTCGACCGGCCAACCCTCCTACTACCGGGACGGTTTGCTCTACCTCCCCTTTCTATGTGCACTTCATCTACTTTTGCATGCTATTGTGCTGTGCTATGGGGTTGTGGAGGGAAACTGGGCATACTCTATGGTCAGCTGGGCATGGGTTCGATGGTCATCGTCATCCCCTACTGTCATCGGCGCCGTCCATGTGCACTTCATCTACTTTTGCATGCTATTGTGCTGTGCTATGGGGTTGTGGAGGGAAACTGGGCATACTCTATGGTCAGCTGGGCATGGGTTCGATGGTCATCGTCATCCCCTACTGTCATCGGCGCCGTCCTGACGCCCCTGCCTTCCCAAGCTCCTTGGAGCCTCCTCTCTTCTTGGCCTTCTCCTCCTTGCTTCCCATCTTATGGTGTGGATGGCTTTCGTTGGTGTTTAGGTGGATGTGCTTGCAAACGACTGGTCTAGCTCTCGGTGGAGAGATGAAGTGGGACTGTGGCCTGCTTGGTTGTTTGCCAAGGTAGGCAATGGTGAAGGGTGATTCACCACTACTGGCCTTACTCTTGGTCTAGGGAGGCAATGAGGAAAAGAGTTGTGAGCAAGAAGGGGTATGCTGGCTTATACACTATGTGGCATGGCTGTAAGGCTCACGGTGCATTGATCAGACTGCCACTCCTTTTTCTCTATATGACTCAAGTCACTGTAGGCTTTTAGGACCTTTTGGTCCAACATGTGGGCTTGCACTGTTTGGACGTTTATACTGTGGCAGGTAAGTCGGTAAAAGGTAAGAATGGGACCCCCCCTGCCGAATGATGAAAACCCAAATCGCGAGATGGTGTTGATCGGTCGGGGACAGTCTGGGAATCTCAATGAGCGTTACTTTTATTTCGACACTCTAAAGTCGAACAGATTCTAACGCAAAAACATTTTATTCTCATTTATTCTCCCTTAGATTGTTTCATTTCTCACTTTTCTTCTCTTTTACATTCTAGTGGTATTACAGGAGCATTGGATGAATTAACCACCAGAAAATCCAATTCGTAGGCTGGTTGGATCACCACCAGTCCAGGACATGTATAAACCAGACGACTCGCCTACGTTTCAGAGACAGAGGAGAGAGGAGAGAGGGGAGAGGGAGAGGGAGAGGGAGAGAGAGAGAGAGAGAGCTTTTAGCCTGGTAGGTCGCGGCACTTGAATCGTTCGGCCTAGTGTCTAGACTGACCGGACCGCAAGGCCGGGAGAGGGAAGGAAGCCGCTGGAGCGGCCGAGGCAGTGGCCAGAAGCAAAAGCAGCCAACACCTCCCCTCCATTCCTTCGCTGCCCACGCCACTCGCCGCCTCCCGATCCGTGGTTGTTGCACGGGAGACACCGTTGGAGGAGCTAGCCATGCCGCCGTTCTTGTTCCGTAAGAGCAAGTTTAATAGTATAGATAGCTGCTACCTCCAATACATTTCTATGTCATCAAAAGATAATGATGCAGCTAACTCATACAATAAGCTGGCTATAAGTTGTCTCCACAAGAGCTCTCAATCATTTAATACATACATGGGTATTGATAATTTAATACATGCATAGGTATAGCAGTTAGTTCTATTGGTACATACATGGATAACACCTCTTTTCCTGTGCTATAGCCTGACTCTTGCATGGGAGCCGGCTTGGCTCTCTCTCTCCTTTTCTCTCCCCTCCACATAGGACTATGCTGACATGGATTCCCTTGTAGCTAGCACAGTCAACCTTATTAAACTTGCTCAGTAGGCGGCATCGCATCGAATGCAACAACTACAAAAGAAATGCCAAATCCAATTTCAAAGGTGCTGTTTACCATTCCAACATCATAGTACTACAAAGCATTTTTCAAGGGGAATCAAGAAGCATTGGGTTTCTAGGGCCTAGGCATCCACCTGTGAAGATATATAGACTATACTGCAATAAGTAAATTACTTGGTTTCAAGTCAGTAACAACATAATGATTGACCAAAATATGGTGTATAATATTTGCTAGAAAGGTCTCGTTGAAATATGATATCTCATTTGCTGGAAAGGTCCCATTGAAATATGATACCTCAAGAGAGCTGATTTCGTCCATGCATGCACTAACTTGCTAGTTTCAATATAGTTTCGATTTTCAAGGCTAGATGGGCTACAAAAGACCATTCTTTTTCAATACTAAATGAACATTAGTATCAAAGAAGATAGATATATGGATTAAAGTAAACATAAGAAGAGCAACAAATATTCACAACGGTTTCTCGAGTTCACGATGGAGTTCATAGCAAAACAGACATCATCTTTCCATTTATTACACGAATTCATGACAAGTATTCACATAGTTAATTTTTTGTAACTTGGTTTCTCATCAATGCAATCGATGGATACGACATATACCCATCTATCAAGGGAAATGGTATGGAACAAGGAAAAAGATGTTAAAATGGAAAAGAAGCAATCACAACTTCATACTGGCTACTTACACGCATTAACTCCTACAGGCCACTTTTATATAAAGCGCTTCATGCTATTGCTGGCTGATAACTGGCTAGACATCAAATGTAGAACCTAATTGACTGTCATGTTAACATGCAAAATTAAACCAGAGTTCAATGTAGAACCTAGCTGTCTGCCATGTTAACATGCAAAATTAAACCAGTTCTTTTTAAAAGGATAAAACTGCTACATTGACACTAACGTTTGCTTGAGAAGTTATAAATCCCAACATAAATTGGAAGAAAAAGAAAAAATCATCAGATATAGGTATTTGGGGAAATTTAACTTTTTGCCACCCTTAAGAATGCCACCTATCCAAATGCCATCCTTATCGTTGCATTCAACAATTTGCCACTCTTAACATGTGTTTGACTAATTTTTTGCCACTTTCGAGCCCACGAAGCGCCATGTAAGCGCCTCCCCGCCCCGCTGGCCCGCCATGTCAGCGCCTCCCTGCCCCGCTCGCCGGTGCCGGCGCCTGCGCCGCCGCGCGCCTCCCCGCTCGCCGGCGCCGCCGCCCGCGCGCCTCGTGCTCTCCGACGGCGCGGGGACGGAGGCGGCGAGCGGGGAGGCGCGGGGACGGAGGCGGAGGCGGCGCCGGCGAGCGGGGCGGGGAGGCGCTGACATGGCACTTCGTAGGCTCGAAAGTGGCAAAAAATTAGTCAAGCACATGTTAAGAGTGGCAAATTGTTGAATGCAACGATAAGGATGACATTTGGATAGGTGGCATTTTTAAGGGTGGCAAAAAGTTAAATTTCCCGGGATTGTATGGCTACTTAACTAGTTTATAAATAGAAGAGAGGTGAAGAGATACTTAAAAAGGTCATACGAAGGGAGAAATGGTCTCCCAAGCCCTAAGAAGCCTCGAAGGGTTTTATCCTTGGTTACAGCAAGGGAGCCAACTAAGAAAGTATATACCCAGCCAGCAAAGTTACCAAAGAGGTTGTTTTGCAAATAAATTTCAACTATAGCTATTGATGCACCTCGATATGTTTAACCTCACCTGCTACTGCTATATGTCCTTTCCCCAAGCACAGGGAGCATGGACACAACCCAGCAAAAGCCATAACGTACAGTTGTATACTCCACATGGTTTGATTATCTTTGCTGGATGATAGCCAGGTAACTGCCCAATTAAATTTGCAGCTTATTGCATTTACCCAATGTTGATAACAATTTATTTTTTGAGGGCTAAATATTCTAACAGAAAACCTAATATCCAATCGCGAAGCCTGGAAGCAAATTCTAATGCTAAAAGCATTACCAGGTAGGTTTATAAATTAAGCGTTTTCTGAAAAGACAAAAGAGAAAAGGTTACATGGAAGATCAGAGCAGTACAATCAAGCAGCAACTTAACAATTGGCTGATCTAACATGCACGTGGGGCAACATCAAAATCCGCATAGCCACATCAGATGAGCTCGTAGTTTTTTGCCAACTATACTTCTAAATCTACTGGGAAATCAAAATATAAACAGGATATCTGATATGCCAATCACGAAAACAACATGACGAAGCTAATAACACATCAGTATATGTCAGGTAACAGTACTATAAGTTTTGATGTTAGGTGAATTGTTGGATCGAAATCGGCGACAAAGGGGGGTGAATGTCGACTTTTAAAATTTCCCTGAGTACCTACTCAATTCTCTTCAGGGGCGGACCCACAGGGTATGTCGGGTGGGCCACGGCATACCCTGGGTTCCGCCACCAACGCAGGCCGTAGCGCACCAACGCGTCTCAACGCCCCAGGCGTCTCAACGCTCACTTGGGGGTGCCGGATTTTTTTTGGGGGGGGGGGGTGATGCGACGGCGAATTGCGGGGGATTCGGTTCTTGATTCGAGGTGCGATTCGGGAGCGGGGGATTCGGTTCTTGATTCGAGGTGCGATTTGGGAGCGGAAGCAGAATGTCGGGGTGATTCTTGATTCTTTCTGTGGGGTTTTGGGTGTTTATTTGGAGAGGAGCCCTTCGATTTGCGCGTGTTCTTGTTTTTCTTGGGCGCTAGTTGAGTTTTCCGTACGGTTGTTTACAGGAGAATTTGGTTTCTGTTATCCTGCTGGGATCGGGGTTTAGTTTTTGTTGGAGTTCTACTCAATTTGCTTCGGTTAATCTGATGATTACTCACTTGAATGTTTCTTGGGTGCTCTTGATTTTTCTTATTTGTTGTTTATATGTTTGTTTTTTCGTCTGATGGACCATTAGCGTTTTTTTCTCTGCGTGCATGTAAAAATTGTAAAGAAAAATTCCATGTGTAAAACTGCGTGTGCTTGCTCTGTTTTAGTCTCTCTTTCCCCATCTGATATTGCCACCATGGTAGTTATAAAGTTATTCCAGCAAGAAATTTGCTAAATAGATAGATGTTGCCACCATATTCGATTTTCAAGATCGTATGAGTCAACTTGCCCTGTTCGGTGACCTTGGTATAAGGATCCATAGATGGCTATTTTTCTTTCTTTTCATTGTTTAAATCCAAGAAGCACTGAGGCAAGAACCTTGCTAATGATGGTGGTGAGCTCCTTGTTGGCTTTACCACATAGTGTTCAATTTTCAAATTGGTGGCTGTGCATATTGTCGCTGTATACACAATTTTCCAAGGAAGAGCACCAATTGTTCCTAAAGGAAATGCGTACAGCTAATTTCCGTGAATCTGTTTGACCACAACATAAAAGCACTTCTCAGTTCTCATTTTGAGTCAATGCCCAATATAATAATTACGTTATGTTTCTGGTGTTCTAGTTACTCATGCATTCTGAATTCATGTTGCTTTTCATCAAGATTATGATTATGTTGTATTTACGGTCAGATTTTCTTAATCCAGATGTCATAGACCTTGAAGATTGCTCTGATTTGTCCTGTTGACATGCTATTTTACTTCAGGGTTACAATTTGTTAGCATGTAGTTTAAGGATTTGAAGGCAAATTTTGTGAGTGAACGACTAGAAGTATGATTTTCCCTATTTGACGTAGCAGAACTGCAGAAGTCCATGTTTTCTGGCTTATAATCTTTGTTAATTGTGATAATAGATTTGCTGGCAAAATATCTGACAAAGATAACTCATCTTGCAGGAAACATATGGTGCATGAACTGGTCAGATGACCAGCAGCCTTATGACAATGGTGAAAATGCTATTAGAAACGCGGAAAATGGATGCTGGAAGTCTGTGGATGCTCTCAGAATACCCACAAGTACAGCTATTGTGGGTGTGAAAATTATTCTGGAGTTTTATGAAGGCCAAGCACCATCTGGTAAGAGAACTGGATGTGTAATGCATGAATATGAGGTAAAACATAATGATGAAGCCAATGTACTATTTATATTTGAGACTATTAATATGGTGTTTGAACTATTTATATTATAATTTGTGTAAGTTTCTAACTTAATCCTTGAATTTAAGACTTATCATATTATTTAGTGCCTGTATACCGAATTACGGTGCAAAATTTACAATTATTTACCGAATTGGCAAATGGTTTTACCGAATTGCATATAAAAATTTTGGTGCGGCATACCCTTTGGTAAAATCTTGGGTCCGTCACTGATTCTCTTCTCTGGTAGCTATCGAAGCTATGAAGCAAGAGGGCAGAAGCTGACAGGAAAACCAACCCCAAAAGAGATGAAACCAAATAGACAACAGGTTTGTGATTTCCTATGAGGACAAAAGAAAAGCACTAAGATGGTCACAAGCTGCAGAGAGATCTCACAAGAATATATCTAGCCAAACCAACAAAATAGGATCGTTGCATGCTGCATGTTTGTCTGGACCGAATCATTCCAAGGGACACAGGATTTTTTACAAACTGAACCCAACAGAAAGAACCTTCAAGACTACTGCCAACTGCACCAAAGGAAATGAAAAAGCTGCACTAAAAACAAGAGATACCCATGTACTGCCGAAACCCAAAGAGAGCAGTGAAAGCAAGAAGCTGCCGAATCACATGAGAATGCACTGTTGGCCTAGTGCTGCTTTTTGCCATTTTTGTGCAGTTGGCCAGTTCTTGAAACTCGGCAAGGAGAGAAACAGTCAATTGGAGGCAGCAAAAATCAGAGCAATAAAATGAGCTGTCGGTCACCACTGCCTGACTTTGAAGTAAATGAACCAACAGAGAGATTTTCGGGTTGGTTTTTACAAGCCGAGCATCAGTTAGCTACCGCACAAAAAGACATCAGTTTAAATGCTTCAAATGGCTGTCGTACATACTCCTTGCATGCTTCCATTGCCGCATGGAGAAAATGAAACTCTATGTTGGATCAACTTCACAAAAAAAATACCAAACTGCAAAGAAGAGACTAAGAATAGATCGACAAGGAATTTCCAAGGCTTGCGGCCAGCCAGACTATACTTGGATGGATTGGAGGCTCCATGTCCAGAGTACAACAAGAAATAAAACCATTCAAGCAAAGTGCATCATCCAAGAAATAAAACGGAGATCAAACTGAGAGCGACATAGGACTTGACAAGAACAAAAAACTTAAACACAAGAATAAACTTCAGATTTCCATTCCAAGAAACAAGAGATACAAAGATCTACGTCCCCATACGCATGGACATTTGGAGGAATGATTACAAGAATTCTTAACTCATCATCTCCCTCTCAATCCTCAAGAACACACACATACACACATGGAGAGACACAAATAAAACCCTAACTTTTACACACTCTCTCAACCACTAAAGCACAAAGCAAAAGCCCTAAAACCCCTCTCCAAGTCTTGCCAACAACCAGGAAACACACTCCTATTTATAGCATTCCTTGATGGGTTTACACTTTGCTTTGCCCATTTTACCCCTCCATGCTTTGCCCGCTAACCCGCTTCCTTTTGCAGCCTCGCGCTTTTACCGAAACGCCCCTGATGCACCTTCCGGGAAGCTTCCGTGTTCCTTGTCTCGCACGCCTCGCAACCACCTCGAGTCCACGTCGTCTTCGACACATTCCGACTGTTCTGACCTCAGCGCCACCTGCGCCTAGTCCAGCCCTCCGTGTCTCGCCACGACTCCACTCGACGTCCTGCAGCCATCACAGACAAAAAACACATCGCATAGCACGGCACAAAGCATATAAACATGATTAGTACCAACAAATCCTACTCAAGCGAGAAATGACCCAAATGACCAACCGGGAAGACGACCACGCGTCAAATTTGTCTAATCATAACTCGACCTCGCCAAAAGCCAAAATGGCACGAATCACTCAAACCAAACTCACTCTAACCAAACCACGTGTCAATTACTCATCACCAACTTGGGATTTAGACCACATGGTCTCTCATGAATCATGAATTATACATAGTAAGCATGACGATTGATTGTAAAAGAAAAAAGAAAATCAGATTAAGATGAGGATACTTTGGTAGTTGGTCAAATATCGAAAACTTCATTGGATTAAAACCACAATGCTTGGGAAAACATTTTAGGTCAAAAAGATGCTGAGAACATCAAGTAGATCAAAAGCTAATGACTTAGCTGGTTCGGACTCGTGCTTTGAAAATAGTACATAAGTTAAGTGTGAGTGTAATACCCATGTTATATAGGGTTAACGGGTTTGCCCCAATTATGCTAGTAGATAGTATCTATTAAGATTAGATGTAAGCTAGTTGCTTTATCTATTTAATAGGTTAGGGGTAGAGGCTTGCTAGCTAACCATCCCAACAATTTTATTCTTTGAGTTTTAGGGTTAAAGTTTGAGAGAGAAGAGTGAGTGATATGGTGTGCTATCTTGTCCTCTTTATGGAGTGGCTGTGAAATCTTCATCCTCAAATAGCAATATAATTAATTTTGTTTCTTTCTCATAAAGTGTTCTTGTCTTGGTTGATTTGCTCTTTTTCTTGTTGATTTTTTGCCTCTTTTCTTTCCTTTTTGATCTTGCTACGTGTCAAGGATATGGCAGCAATGGAGATATCTCGTATAGATCATATTACATCCATCTAGGTACTATGATTTGTAATATTTCAAAGTTATCCTGTTCTTACTATATTTGAAGCATTTCTTGAGGAATGTTGATTCTAGGATTTTGGCTTTGATTCTTTGGGTGCTATGACATGTCAGAACTCATCTAGAATCATCTTGGTTGTTTTTAACCCACAAGCAAGGTGGTTCTCAAGTATTTGCGATTTGCCTAGTTTTAGTACAATTTTGCACGTTGAGGATATGTTAGAACTTTGGCCAAGATTTATGTGATCTTTGAATAGAATAGTTTCCTAAGATGCCTAGTAAGGTGTGTTCAATTTTTTGCATCATTTAGATATGGATTTTGAAGTTTGCACCAAATTTGATTTTAGCTCTGGCTGATTTTCTGTCATGGAAATAAACCGCTCCTAGGCCGATCAAACAGGCGGTTTGGCAGGTCAGACCGCACCTCTAGTGGCGGTCATATCGGTTAGGTGCTAATTTTGTGAATCTTTGTTGTTTTTTATTGTTGTTTAGATTTAGGTTGTTAAATCTGATCTTCGTTTCTCTTTAACTACTGGAGTGAAAAAAATTTAGATGGTTAAGGAAAGATTTTGGAAAGATATCATTTACCTCTCTGTTGCTATTACCGGTCCTACTGGATCCAACAGTCGGCGACAATGACTTGGTTGGGCTGGCGATTTATATTCTGAGCAATGCTGAATCACTCGAGCTCATGACCGTACAAACAACACACCAATGATGCCACAAGATCGCCAACGAGTTTCTTCTCAGAGAGGACACCCGAGATGTGCCTGCAGTAGGCAATGGTGGCCAGCAATCTTCTGCGTGTACTTGAAAAGATGTAGCTCGGGCTTATTGTAAATTTTGCCGTCGGCCCTCTTGCGTCTTGTTTGTTCTTGAGGCCGGCGCCTCTTGGGACTTAACGCTTTGCTACGTTAAATCCCACGGCTCGTCCCTTGTCCGGCATCCTGCACTTGCACTGGCGCAAGCTTGTGAGCGGCAAGGCAGGCTCCACGCACGACGCGCACGGGCATGTTTCCGGACGATCCAAAGCCTGCCCCGCGCGCGGGGGGGCATGGCGGTGTGACGGCGACGAAGCCGCGCGGCACCAACGACCAGCCGAGCGCCGATCGCGACGTCGTGCCGGTCGTCGTCGGCGGGAGGAGCGGGCAGCGCAGCACGCTGTACGACTCGTTCGAGCTCAGGGCGATGGTCGTGCGGCTGAACCCGCTGCTGAACGGGGATGGAGGGAGGCGGCCGCGCAGAGCCCCCGGCAGCTGGCTCGCCGTGCCGAAGGTGCTCTTTAGGAAGATCAAGTGCGCGTTTCTTGCCGGCCGGCAAGGGGGCGGCTGATCGACGATCTAGTGGTGCAAATAATGTTCTCCCCCTTCTCTCTGTGCGCGTGTTACTCAATTCGTAATGCTAGATACTAGATGCTTCTATTTACGCCGTGTATTACAAATCAGCATGTAGTTGCATGGAAAGACCAAAAACATTCTTGCTGAAAATGGCATCCGAGACCATAGTGATGGAGCATAGTCTAGCTTTCTCCGTGCTTCTCTCACAAGCTTGTCTGGTACAAGCTGAAGCGTGATGCAGTAATACATCCTTCCGATGTTAGTGCGCGTTCCTTTTTTTATTATTTTTGCTATGATTTATAACTGTAACAGATAACTTTGGTTTTAACATAAACGTTTGTAAGAATAAATTGATTCTCACTTTACAAAAAAAAATAATTCGCAAAGAATCGACCACAGCGCAGCCCAGGCTCAGCTGCCCATGATGCATTGCGTTACACGCCGTTAGAGCAAGTTTAATAAGGCTGACTGTGCTAGCTACAAGAGAATCCATGTCAGCATAGTCCTATGTGGAGGGAAGAGAAAAGAAGAGAGAGAGCCAAGCCGACTCCCATGCAAGAGTCAGGCTATAGCACAGGAAAAAGATGCATTATCCATGCATGTACCAATAGAACTAATTGCTATACCCATGCATGTATTAAATTATCAATACCCATGTATGTATTAAATGATTGAGAGCTCTTGTGGAGACAACTTATAGTCAGCTTATTGTATGAGTTAACTGCATCATTATCTTTTGATGACATGGAAATGTATTGGAGGTAGCAGCTATCTGTACTATTAAATTTGCTCTTAGCATTGACAAGTCATCTATTCTATAGGCTTCTAGCCCCGTGGGAATTCTAGCATCTCGGACTCACGTGACCATCGCCACGTCTCCACGCGAGGCTCGCCTCTCCGACCTACCCTTGCGTGATCTACATCTACACCCTCACTGACACTGTGACCCACAAAAATGCTGGACCACACGCTAGAGGAACGGGTAAGAGCTGGACCATGTGCAAAAATCCGCAGCACTATTCGAACTCCACGGAGGAAACTAGCCGTTAGGCAGGCTCGCCCCAACGTTCTCTTCTTCCCTCTCCTCTCCTGCCCTTTCCTTCCGCTCTCCCATCGATCCCCACCGAAACGACTACTCACCGAAGCAAACCACCGCACGCGCGAGACCCAAACCCTAGAGTAGAATTCCACCGCTCGGCGAGCTCCAAACCCTAGCTATGTCGACGGCGGCGGCGAGGACTCCGACCAAGCCCTCGGCCCCGGCGGCGGCGAGGGCGGCGGCCGCGACCCCGTCCAAGTCCGCCTCCCGCGCGCGGATCTCGCACGCCTCAGAGAACGCCCACCCCAACACCCCTGGCTCCCCGCCCCCGCCGACGTCGAAGCTCGCCAAGTCCCCCGCCACCGCCTCCAAGTCCGCCTCCGCCAGGAAGAAGCCCACCACGCCCGCGCCCGCCCCCCCGCGGCGGGAGAGGCGGTTCCTCGTGGCGAAGAAGGGCGCGCGGCGGAGGCGCAGCGGCGTGAGCGGAAGGGGCGGGTTCGACTTCGACAAGTGCCGCGAGGCGCTGCGCGCATCCCAGGAGGAGTTCTTCCGCAAGGAGCGAGCCGAGCAATTGCAAAAGGAGGAAGAGAAGGAGAAGGCGGCCGAAGAGGAAGCAAAAGGTGGCGTCTTTGAGGAGGGGGAGGAGGAAGGTGGGTTGGAATTGGAGGGAAGCAGCAAGGTGAGGACGATGAGGACCAGAGTGATTGCCAAGGCGATGGGCAGCGTGCCAGGCTCCGGCGTTGGCCACGTCAAGCACCTGGTGCAGGCCTTCGAGGGCCTGCTCTCCATCTCCGGCGCCACCTCTGACGCCGATCGGGCCGGTGAGGTATCCTGGGTGCTGCCCGGGTTGCAACCGTGGAAGGAGGAGGGCGAGGGCGACGTGGGGATCCCGCCGGTGTCGGTGTTTTCGTCGGCTGAGTTCCTGAATGCAGGGCCGAACAGGCTCTGTTCTTCACTAGATGGCAACAGCGACAGGTTGGTTGATATGGACAAATAAGCGGGAGGAGAAGTAATTGTGTTTTGGTTGTTGCCGATGCAATGTTCTGATCAAAGTTTGTGCCTCTTTTTAGGTTGAGCTGGGACAGCCGGACGTCGGCCGGAGGGCGTAGGAGCCGGCGGAATGTGAGGATACGATGGCTTTCTTTTGATCTGGAGTCGATTATGTTATGTATGCGTTTTTTTAATGTGAATGTGCATTTGCTCTGTGATTGGCAGACATCTGAGTCGCTAAGGAGCAGTTGGAACAAGAAGCTCAAGGTCACAAGTCAGCACCCGTTCAAGCTGAGGACTGAGGTAAATAACAAGAAGCTTTTGTTATGGTTATCATTATATTTGTTAGTGGACAAGTCAGGTAGTAGTGGACTCTGCAGTAAAAAACGGCACATAAGTCTAATGTTTTGGATGGTGTGTGAATCATTGTGTGAAATATACAAGGATAGGAGAGATGCACTGATTTTGTATTTTCCAAGTTGAAACTGACGTATATTAGGTTAAATTGAAACTGTAGTGACAACGGGAATTGTGACCCGGTGGACAATATTGTAGATCATACTTAGGATCGTATTCTAATTTTTAAGTGTTTGTTAAGTCAGTCTCAAATCTGTATTTGTTCTACAACCTGAATGCCTGATCAAATGGCATTCAGTAAAATGGTAGCACGATAGTCTACAAGACTTTTCCATGATAAACGTATGGTGACAAGAATTTGTTGCTTATAAAAAGTTGACAAGGTAGATATTTTAAATATTATGAATTCTAGCAGTTATCCCTAGCTTGCTAAAGATTTACTGTGCCTAATTTATACTAGTACTATTTCAATTGGTAGTACCAAGCTGACACATCATGTAATAATATTTGAGTACTTCACATTGTCCTTTATAACAGCAAAGGGGAAGGGCCAAAGAACAGCAGTTTGTCCAAAAAGTACAGGAAATGCTTATGGAGGAAGAGAAGAAGCGCATACATATTGCACAAGGACTTGCGTGGACAACAGATGAGCCTGAGGTTTGTCTAGCCTAATTTTTCCTGATTTTTCTTGAACACAAGCAATGTATTAGCATTTTGTTCAAAAGTTACCTCGGATATTGTGTATGCCTTCTGAGGAAGAGATCTTTGTTCTAATGCCAGATTGGGAAATAGCTGTTTGTGCATGTTCTGATTGTTCTCGTGGCAACTAGGGCAGTTCTTGGACTTGATTAGCAAAATCGACATAGTGTCAGAGTTTTTATTGAATATATTTGTAGAATATCTTTTACTTGATCTCCTTTGGAATCAATATGATGGCAATTGGTTTTCAGTTAATAAGTGATTTTGTTTTGACTCTGTATGTCTGTTTATACCAGTGCTTGATAAAGCCACCGGTCAAAGAAAGCACTGAGCCGGTTGACCTTGTTCTCCACAGTGATGTACGTGCGGTTGAACGCGCTGAATTTGATCGATATGTAAGCCTCCTTACAAACTCATTATGTATATATAATACATGGTGTCTTATCTCGATGGAACTAGTGTGGTACTTATTACATCCATTGTGTTATGCCTGTTTGATAATTTAGGTATCAGAGAGGACCAAGTTTGCTGAGCAATTAAGATTGGAGAGGGAGCGGCAACAGAAGTTGGAGGAGGAAGAATATGTAAGACAGCTCAGGAAAGAGCTTGTTCCTAAAGCACAGCCAATGCCGTATTTTGATCGTCCGTTTATACCAAAAAGGTGAGGATACCAGTTTCTAGTTAGACTCCTGATTATAAACAAGTTACTTCCGTAACCCTTCCACTTTCTGTCGTTTCAGTTTCAGTTCAATGCGTTGTATTAAAGTGATTCAGGCCCCGTTTGGCAGAGCTCTAGCTCTAGAAAATCTGTAGATTTCCTAGAGCTGGTCATCTGTAGCTCTAGGAAATCCTGGATCTAGAGTTGCAGGCATGTTAAGTGCATTTACATGACTCATTTCATTTATATTATATATTAAATAAAAATATTTAAATCACTTTAATTTAGTCAACAAACTACAGATCTAGCATAGATCTCGGAGCTAGAGTTGTGCCAAACGGGGCCTCAGTATTACTTTGCAGTACTTGTGAGTTGTCTTACCATTTACACAAGTTTCTAACATTTCATGTTTATCCCATTTTTTATCCGCTCAAGGTCAACAAAACCTGCAACGGTTACCAAGGAACCAAAGTTTCATCCCCGACCAGAAAAGTTATCATGGTGAGTTTACCTTCAAGAAAACCTAAGCAAACACATGAAAAAAAAGTTGCAGTTTGTACTTCCTGGCCAGAATAAATATTTATGCATTCATGGGACAAGATTACCAGGAATACATCTTGTGTTTTGTTATCTTTTTTTTTCCGAAGCGGATTGTTTCTTGTTATCTATTCAAAGCATGCTCATCATGCTTGGTTATGTCAATGGTGGCTGACAGTTACTGTCGACAGCAAATGGACACTGGAAAGCTGAAGGCATCGCCTCATGAGCAATGTGAACGTCAACTAAATCTATCGAGAACTGCAGAGCATCATCACGCATGATTTAGATGTTTCCCATTCTTTTTAAGTACCTAGCTTCTGCTTTTTCAAGTGCCAGGATTCAGTTTTGTAGCTTGGATCATCTCCAAGTTGCTCTGTTCTGTACATAGAATTATGCGTATCCATAGCTCTGTGCTTCAGATGCAACCACACCAGGGTAAAAAAAATTTGTTGTACAAGGAACCGCAAAAGGGAAATTCAAGGATGAATTTCTATGATATAGTATTGTATTCAAATGCTGGTTCTTGCCAAAGTTGAAATACCAATGTGTTGACATATATGGAAAGATTAGGTAAACTTTCTAATGCATAGCTCTCTTGCTGTTGTGGGTTCAGAAGAATTTGCTGTCAGTTGCACCAATCTGAAAATGGTTATAAGTACGCTGTAGTATGGGTGAACCGAAAATGAGCGTCGTCTTATCAGTCAAGTGGTGCGCAGTACAGGCAACCGATCCAAAAAAAAAAAGGTGGTGTCTACAGGCAACTTCTTATGCGAAAGGATAGACAATTCCGTAGGAAACACAAAGATGTATGATGTTGTAACATACGGACGCTAACTTTTGTTATGAGCTTTTTTACCATTTTTGAAAGGTACTAGGAGATACCTTTCTATCCAAATCTAATTCTGTTGTAGAGGTGGTCTCCACGGGATATATATAATAACATAAAAACTAATTATAGTAGAAAAACTGAAAAATAGTTTTTAGAAACTAAAAAGAAGATAACTATATTCTTATCAGCAAATGGTGCAGAGGCAACTTCTTATGCGAATAGAACGACAATTTCTGGAGATACACATAGTTCTATGATGTTGTAGCATATTACTGAAGCTAACATTTAGTAATAAAGTCTTAAAGTTTTTTTTCTCATTGTACCTAGAATGAAACTTTTAAGGCTACAGCTTCTAAGGTTGAAATATTTTTCAACTAAGAGAGGCGTTGGGGTAGCACACCCTTTTCTAGATTAAGATGATTAGGCGATGACGTACATTCGCATGAATTAGGTCATATTTAAAAGTGTTGTGGTTTTAGCTGATTCAAAGAGAGATTGAGGAAGTAAACGATACTTATGTTGAGAAGTCATTTTGTTCAAACCGGTTTATACAGTGATTCTTATAAATAATTTATAGAAACCATTTCGTTCAAAAACCGATTTCTAAAAATAAAAAATCAGAAGCTGTTTTAAATTTGGTCTAAGTCAAGTGTTTGGGTGAGGGGACGTTGAACATGAACGGATGGTACACCTCGTCCCAGCAATGTGTCTAGGAGGAACACTCATTATATGAACTGGCAAGAGAGGAAATGTATCAAACGAGAAAACTACTTTACGCACGACGGAAAACATTCATTTTCTGGGTTATATTAGGCCCACATAGAGCCCGTTGGCTAGTAAGCAAAATACTCGTGTGCAACAGTGTTGGATCGGAAATGGCAATAGAGAGGAGGGTAAATAGTGCCTTTAAAAATTTCCCCTAAGTATCCACAGAACTTCTTCTCCGATAGCTATAGAAGCTATGAAGAAGACATATTCATGCTCACTAGCACCCAGAGAAAACGGTAAACAAATCGACAAAGTGAGGCTAGCAGCAGAAGACAGCAGAGCAAACAGGCCAGGCCGGTCAGACCGTCGGTATAAAACCGGTCTGACCGCCTACCAGCGGCCAGTCTAACCGGACTCACTCTGCCGGTCTGACCGCCTTCACTCATCCGGTCTGACTGGAACCTGGAGGACAGTGAGCGGTTGGACCGCTCAAACCCTAGCGGTCTGACCTGATGTCTGAAAACAGAGCATGCGCAGCAGCTGAAAACCAGACACCGTAAATACTACAGAAGACAGAAAACAAGGAAATTTGCGAGTTTCTGCTGTCCTTTTCAAACCAAATGAAAGGGACTTTGAACTAAACACCAACTAGAACTCAGGAACAAGAGAATCCAAACCAAAAGAGCAAGAAATCAAAACCTGAGCATAAAACTGAACACTGACAGAAAAAAGTGACTGATTACCAAATTTCTTGCCATTCTTGAAACTTTTCTCCATGAAACTTGGAATTCAGCTAAGCAATGATCTCACAACACTAAAACACACACCTTTTTTTAGATAAAGGAATAAACATTCCGGCCTCCAACATTCACAAGTGAATGAGTACTGCTGTACTAAAACAACACACACCTAGAACAAACATTTGAAGGAAATACAAGTGATATCTAGGTGCCCTGCCTTCAAAACCTAGAAGAGCTAAAATAGAGGAAATGAAACGCATGAATGAAAAAGAGAGATTCTTTGATTCAATCATTTGGCTCTTGGGAACTAACTGACCAAATGGTCTTGAGGCATATTTCCATCACAGAGCAATCCATTTTACAACTAATCAATCAAGAATTCATCTCTAAACACACAAGAACCGAGAATAACACAAGAACACAGGTAAAGCACAGAAAGGCACAAGAAAAGGGAAAGCTCAAACTCAATCTATTTCATAGTGATTCAGAGACATGGGCTATTACAAATGGATCATCTCACAGACATCTCACTACATGCTTCACAAATGAGATGAACACACTCACGCAGGAGAAGGCACACACCCAGAGCTCACTGCCTTACAGCTTTCCACTGCCAACTTCCCTCAACTAAATAGGAGAGCTCACATCCTCAAAAGGAATTTCAAGAAGAGTCAGCCACTCTCCACTCCATGACTCTCATCCACACAAGGAAAAAAGTCAAAGTATCAAACCTCCCAACCAGATGGAGGGAACTAGGATTCAAGCACACACACATACTCCAAACCCTAAACCCTCTCTTCCACTAACGGGTCTCCAACCCGTTATCTTCAACCGAATCCGCTTCTATTTTGCAGCCTTGCGCATTTTACCGAAATACCTCTGCTGCACCTTCCCGGAAACTTCCTATCCTCGTACGACCACACCCGGCATCCTGACCGTCTGGACCTCAGCTCCTCCCTGAGCCTAGTCCCGGTCCACCTCGCCGTTGTCCGTCGTGTCCACCTCCGGTAGCTCCAGCTTCGATTCCTCGTCTCTCGACTCACAACCACCTCAGCAGACTCGATCATCTTCGGCGTCTCCAACCGTCTGGACCTCAACACCTCCTATGCCTAGTCCCGGTCCTCCCACGCCTCACCATGACCTAGCTCCGAAGTCCTGCAGTCACACAGACAAGCAAACTGTCACATAGCACCGCTCGAAACAGCATAACCATCATTAGCATCAACAAAACATACTCAAACACAAAATAGCCCGAACAACAGATCGAGAAGAAGAACAAACGTCCTAATCACGTCCGACAGTGTTCGACTAAATCCAACCGAACTGGACTGCGCCATGCACCGACTTGGCGCGAACCAACCAAATCAAACTCAACCTTTCCAGAACTCGAGTCAATTACTTATCACAAATATGGGGACACCTCCACATGGTCTCTCAAGCAGACCAGGACAGTCCACACAGAACCAGTATTCCCACGCTGCACTCAACAAAAAAACACAGGTTGACAAGCTTCGTCGCTGTGGAAGCTGCCCACTTAGGTTCTGTCCGGCCTTGGGTGACTGTCTCGCCTATGCATATATGTACCTCTAATAGAAATGTGTTTTATGAAATATTAAATAAACCAATAATTTATTTAACGACATCTATTGAACCAGTATTCCCATGCTGCAACTACTTCCCTCATTGGCACGTGGGTCCCCCTTGGCAGCCGAATTTTTTTGCTTATGTTGCCCGTTGTGGTTTTTTTTTGCAACTTTGGCCCCTGCCGACCTTTTTTTGCGTTTCTGGACTCCACCCAAGCGCGGAATCCTGCCGCGTGGAAAAGCTGCGCCTGGGGAGCGCGGATTCTGGCCGGAGTGGATTCCAGTGCCACCGGAGCACGGAAATGCTGTAACCAGAGTCCGTGCCTCCCGACTGCGGAATCAGACCTCGGTCGTGAACTGTGTTGCCTATGCATGAGAGATTGTGAGTGGAGCGTTGTGCTGCCTGTGCATGAGATAAGTGTTAGTAATAGCATGAAGTAAGTTGTCGGTTCCAAGAGAGCATAAAAAGATCTGGTCACAAGGAAAGCTTCGTATTCAAAACTTTGTATCAAGTAAAACCCTGGGATAGATGCTACCGTGGCAGAGCGGCCTTGGCCCGCACGACCGGTAAATACTAAAAGGCGGTGGGTAAAGCAGCCAAGACGCTGAACGATTGCGATGGCTGATGGCTCACTCAGTCACTCCTGCTGCTTTTACCAGCAGAGCGAGCGCAGATAGTCCGTAGACCGTTCTTTTTTTCACCGCACGAGGCTCTCGGGCAAATCTGATTCCGCGGTTAGGTCGCGCTTGGGCCGAGGCCATAAACACTAAAAAAAGAAGGGTTTCGTTAATCATTATTCGAACGTTTTTTTCTAACAATCATCTAGATTAGGAGTGGCGGATGATAACGATCCTTTTGGTTGGTATTATGTTGCCAAAATAGAGCTCTGGATGGTCGGACAAGGGAAATTCCTGAGGAATGGCAAAAGTTGTGGCCTTCATGTTATAGGCTTCAACACCTCATCGTATCTGTGTGCCTAACTGCACTAGTAGATCTGATATATTCATAGGTGTGATTTAGTTGTGATAGCAAATGGACGGAAGGAGAAGATAACCTCAGATTTGCTGAACCCGTTCATCGCACCTCTGAAGTTTGCCCAAGAACAGATTGCCAAGGGAGGGTATTCGATCACACTTGAGCTGGATCCAGAGATCGATGCACCATGGTTTACAAGAGGCACTGTGGAGAGGTTGGTGCACGGTGGAGCGCATCAAGGTGGCGGTCTCCGGCAAGAGCAATCCGCAGTAGCTTCATTGAATCAAAGCAGGGGTAGATCAACTGAAAATTGAAAGATATGGCAAATAATAAATTAATATGAACTATAAAGCAAATGAGCTATTTGCAAAATCAAATTTCTCAAAAAAAAAAAAACAACAACAACAAGAAGAACGGGTCACATAAGAAAAAAAAATTCTTGGCAGGCAGGCACTCTCCAGGGCCTCCACGGCCTTCTCTATTTCTCTCCCCGTCTCCTGCTCGATCCATCCGTCTACAAACCCTAACCCAGCTAGATCTCCCACCTCGGCCGCCGCCGCCGGCGAGGCTACCGCACAGATATCCCCGATGGCGTTCCGCCGCATCCTCTCCGCCGCAGTACGCCGCCGCTCCGCCGCGGCTTCGGCGACCGGGAACGCGCGCGAGGCCTCCACAGCCGTCGCCGCGGGCCCCGAGGTCATCACCCCCGACGCGACCCCGGTCCGCGCCCCGGTGATGCCGTACGACCGCATCGCCGAGGCCGTGAACGCGCGGCTCCGACGGCTGGAGCACCCGGACCCCCGCTTCCTCCGCTACGCCAGCCCCGTGCCCGCCCACGCCGACCACACGGCCATCCTCGCCGCGCCGGAGACCCGCGTGACGACGCTTCCCAACGGCCTGCGCGTCGCCACGGAGTCCTCGCTCGCCGCGCGCACGGTCACCGTGGGTGTGTGGATCGACGCCGGGAGCAGGTACGAGACGGAGGAGACCTCCGGGGTCGCGCATTTCGTCGAGCACATGCTGTTCAAGGGCACGGGGAACCGCAGCGCTGCGCAACTCGAGCAGGAGATCGAGGACATCGGCGGCCACCTCAACGCCTACACGTCGCGGGAGCAGACGACCTACTATGCCAAGGTGCTCGACAGGGACGTGCCACGTTCGTTGGAGGTTCTCGCGGACATTCTACAGAACTCTAATCTCGACCAGGCCCGCATTGAACGTGAGCGTGATGTGATCCTCCGAGAGATGGAGGAGGTTAGTTCCCTGATGCATAGATGTTTGCTTGCTTTACGCAGTCCTTTCCCGTTGGGATAGTGACCTGTATAGGTAATTAGTTTGACATCTGTTTGGGTTGCCTTAGATTAGATGCATTATGTCTAGTGTTTGATGAATAGATCTTTCTTGTTTATTGCTACGTTTTTAACTAATCCACAAAGTTCCCTTAGAAAAGAAAACTACATAGACCGATTTCTTAATTTAGGCATTGTTATGAACTGGTATTTGTATCACGACAGCAGGCAGATCTGTACTTAGAAGCGCAGGCAAAATTAACACTTGCCATCGAACTGTTTAGAATCAGATTGGAGAAGGGTTTGGGAAAAGAAAAAAAAAAGGAAATGAATAGTGAATAGCCTGTGAAAATTTTGTTCTTCTCTTAAACTCGCAGGGTGTTATGAACGTGTTTTTGGATTCTGTACATCATTATTGACACGTTAAGCCTTGACTGCAACATTTTCTGAGATGCTACTAAGACATGGTCCATGGTTGTAATTAATAACTTGTTGCTTTTTCTTGATTGTGATTAGTGATGGGAATCCAAATACTCATTTACTCATTTGACTTATTAACCAAGGCATCCTATATATCATAAGCTACTTGACCATGCTTCCTGTGAAGGAGCCGATAGTATTGTAAAATTGACTAACATAATTTTTCTGACTATTTATAGGTTGAGGGAATGTCGGAGGAAGTTGTATTTGATCATCTCCATGCAACTGCATTCCAGTATACTTCTCTTGGCAGACCAATCTTGGGTTCTGCGGATAACGTCAAGTCAATCACCAAAGAGGACCTCGAGAAGTACATTGCAACACATTATACAGCTCCTAGAATGGTACAGGACATTAAAAATCTGTAACTGTCATGCATTTGTATATCTATCGTTTTATGTTACTGCTATTGCTGCAGTAGGATGGAGCTTCTTCTAGTGGTAACTGGTCAATGCATACACTTCTGCGTGTTTTCAGGTTATTACTGCTGCTGGTGCTGTTAAGCATGAGGATATTGTAGAGCAGGCAAAGAAGTTGTTCAATAAGCTGCCAACTGACCCTACAACAACTAGCATGTTGGTTGCTAAACAGCCAGCCTCTTTTACTGGTTCTGAGGTATGTGTTTTGCTCTACACTTACCTGTACTATTATGTTCACCAGGAATACGCATTGATGTTATCATTTTATGCTACTCAATAGGTTCGAATCATTGATGATGACATGCCCCTCGCTCAATTTGCTGTTGCCTTTAATGGAGCATCCTGGGTAGATCCTGATTCTATTGCACTAATGGTTATGCAATCTATGCTTGGTTCATGGAACAAGAGTGCAGGAGGAGGGAAGCACATGGGGTGGGTTCCTCTCCTTTCTTCTTGTCATGTGCCTTATATTAGGCCAAATCCCTTTTTTCTGAATTTCATTGTTTTTTTAATTCCACTGACCATGCTTTGTTTTGTAATCCTGCTTAATCGTTACAGTTCAGAGCTTGTACAAAGGGCAGCGATCAATGACATAGCTGAGAGTATAATGGCATTCAATATGAATTATAAGGACACTGGTCTATTTGGTGTCTATGCTGTTGCTAAGGTAGTCTTGCATTTTTTTTCACTTTTGTAGTGTAAGGTGATATAAATCCTAAACTAGTACATCATTCCTGCAGGTTTTGATTGTGTTATATGTCTCAAATGCAAATCCTTCCTTAGTCATGCAAATCTGTATACCCCTGACCAAAATATTGTGAAAAATCATCAAAAGATATTGGAAGAGAAATTGACAAACAAATAGGCCAAAAATGTGCACTGCTCCACATTGGGTTTTTACGGAAGTAGTCATAGTACCTTGCTGCTGTTCTTCCCCTGTTTCAATTCTAGCATATTCTTGTTCCCATCTCATCTCAACTCCTATCAAAGTTCCACACTACCTGTAGCAATCGGGTCTATTGGTGACGTTGATGAAGGGCTGCTCTTCCTATTTGCACTTGAAGAAAATAAATAAATAGAATGCTGCATTTTTTTTCTCTTACATGTGAAACATTAAAATTGATTTCTGGTTGCAAACATACCGATTGGTTGCTGAGCCAAACTGAAGGCTTATGCTTTATTGTTATGCAGTGTAAACAAAAGGAGAGTTTCCCCCCCTCATTTTTAGTTGTTAAGGCTCAAATACCTCAACGAGCTCGATGATCTACTGCAAAATCAAGCAAATAAGATTCAATGTGTCAGTTGAATGCAAGAAATAGATGTGCAGTGTGATTGACATTTGTACCCATCCAATAGTTCATTGCTCTAATCAATTTGCCTGGATTGATTAGCTGTCATTCTGTCCATCTGGTTTTACTGTTGTTTTTTTAGTATTTGCTAATCTATTGTGAATCTTATCACATACGGTAGTATTGTGATCTTGTTGCAATGGTGCTGATATGCAACCTTCGTAGTTCATATCTTGTGTTAATATTGTTTGCCTGATGATGTGATGTGACCATGTTTTGCAGCCTGATTGCTTGGATGATTTGGCTTTTGCAATTATGCATGAGATGAGCAAATTATCATACCGGGTTACGGAAGAAGATGTTATTCGTGCGCGTAATCAGGTATTTCTTTCAACCAGCACTGGTTTGGGTCACATGTATTAGTATTTTCTTTAGCTTACTGAGACACTGAATTATATTAAGCATATTTCTTTGTTGTGTGCTTGTTGTGGACTTGTGGGAAATCATGCTCTGTCTTGTGTGCTAATATTCTGCTACTGGCCAGTTGTAACATTGGAACATATGGATCTTCATTTAACCTTAGTCTATTTTATGACGTTTTCATTGCTTTGGTTTGACACTTTCAGCTGAAATCCTCTATCCAACTCCACCTTGATGGTTCCACTGCTGTTGTTGAGGATATTGGTCGTCAGGTATTATTAGGCCCTACTTATGTGATTTCACCTAATATTCTCGATATGATGTTCCCTGGAACTTATTTTTGTTCCTCTGTTGTGTCAGCTGCTCATCTATGGCCGAAGAATTCCTATTCCTGAGCTTTTTGCAAGGATAGATGCAGTTGACGCAAGCACTGTCAAGCGTGTTGCGAACCGTTTCATCTTTGACCAGGTAATTGTTGCTTTGCCAACTTACTTTCTTTTGTTCTTTAGAATTTTGAATATTTGTTGGTGTTGAGCATTGCCAGCAAGCGTTGTAAACGATTAAAAGCTAGCCAAATTTTGCTCACTTGATTGCTCCGGGACTGCATTTCTTGCATATGAACTCTGCTTATCATGGAGTTGCCAATAATCTTATCTTCTATCTTGTTAATGTGATAAGACCTCTAGTGTTAGGTGTATATTGTTTCCTTGTTTATGTATGCCAACTACCAATGCATTGGATGATCGATGAGAAGTTGCATTGATGAATTGTCGATGATGTGCTTTTTTCCCTGTTGTAACGGAGTTTGTTACATGAGCTAAAAAATGCATGTAGTTATTTTTTTTTAAAAAAAATGGCATTGCTTGATAGCTTGAGCAAATATTTAGGTGGAACGGTATTCATCACATCATATGACTAATTATGTATATTCTGCTCTGTTGCCTGAAAATATATATCAAAACCAATATTCTCTTGTCTTATTGCCGCTTTTCTTTCAGGATGTTGCTATTGCTGCAATGGGATCAATTCAGGGACTTCCGGACTACAACTGGTTCAGGCGCCGGACCTACATGCTTCGTTACTAGATCCATGTACCGGTGTACCTTGTTTACAGTCTGCAAAGGCAAGATAATTGCCTCTTTTGGCATCAGTACATTATGGCCTCATCCACGCGCATATTATGTGCCGAAGTGGAGGCAGTTTTTGAGTATTCATTTTCGTTGCCCTTGTCTGTCCAAAACCCACAAGGCTGTCAATAATGATAGGCAAATTCAACTGACGTGGTTTACTTGGGTCGCCACCCGGTGTTTCACGATGAACCATGAACCCCTACTTTTCCATCTTGTTTTGGAAGATTGTTTTCTTTCGGCGAATAATTTAATGAAGCTGTTTATGTAAATACGGTGGTGGCTACCTTCGGTGTCATCTGTTGGCTACTGCGCAAAGATGTACTTTGTTCTGATGGGTAAATTTATGTCACTGGTGTAATAAGTCAGCGCCTGGTGTTATGGAAGATGGCAACCATTGGCTTCTTGGGAGCACGCGGCAATGTCCTGCTGCTCGCCCCTCGCAGCAGAGGCCGCTGCACTTGAGCGTAGGGGGTGAAAATGGATTGGAATTTGGTCGGATTATTCGGCTATTGATTTTGGATCTTTTGAATCCGGATACTTAATATCTAAATTCGAATACAAGCTGGATCTAAATACGGATGTTAAATTGGTGCAGTGGTGGATGTTGGATGCGAATTTGGTATGGTGTGAAGTGGATTCGGAGTTGAATATCTGGATAATATTCGGATTTGACAGATATAGTAATAGCAACTAGCTAATAAGTATTTTTTTATATTTTATCTCTAAATTGGGTATATTATATATGTATTTTGATTATTTTGATGAGCATGTCAGCATAGTGGACTTGATTTGACATTTCATGTTTTTAAATTTTGCCACATTCCCTAATAATTTTTTTTGTATGCTCTTTTTAGCCAAATTTGATATATTTGTAACTGATTTATTTGCAATATATTTTGAATTAGTTTGCTAAACTTAATTGTGATAGGATATGAAACTGTTCTTAGAAGCTACATTATACAAATATGTAAGATCAATGATTCACTTGTTGTTAACATTTAATGCAAATTACATGTTAAAGTCAGCTATTTATCAATTTAAAATATTAAAAATAATTCAGTGCTATATTTTAAATAGGAGAGGTCATGAATAATTATTGGAATCCAAAAAATGATCTGATTTTAAGTGTAATCCGATTTAAATTTGTATCTGATATTTATTTGATTCGTATTCGTATTCGATGTTTATCTAATTCGTATTTGAATTAAAAATAAATACAAATATAATTTAAATACTATTTGATCTGTACGAGATCCGTTTTCCCCTAGTGCTACTCCGCAGCAACATCGCCGCGTGAGATACAGTGGCGCCCATGCGGATCGACACGATATTCTGCTCTTTCTTCCGCGGCGGCCGGGCAAGGGCAGGAGCCAGCCTGCTGCTTGGCGCAGCACGCAGCGTTGGTTCGGCGTGGCGTAACCCTGGGCCTAGGGGCCGTGCGTGTTGTTCCCGGCTCGCCACGCGGTCGGATGGCCATCGAGGCTCACCGGTGGCCGCGAGCGGCGGGGCGTCCGTCGCGCGGGCGTTGAAAGGTTGGCAAAATCCGAGGGCCAGCGCGGGCGGGCGAGTGAGCCCATCGACTCCGTCACGCGCCGGCCGGTGCCGCTTTCCAAGGAGTTCCTCCGTCGAGGCGGCAAGCGGGAGTTCCGCGCCGGCTGCTGAGACGCGGCGGCCGGCGAGCGGGAAACCAGTCGGTGCGTGCGGCGTCCGCGTCGCCAACAAGCAAACACTACTACAGAAATCCACATTACAGACGGTTCAGAAACGTCATCACAGACGGTTTTCTGAACCGTCTGAAATTATGGGTCAGTGATAATCCAAGTTATCACAGACGGTTTTTGAACCGTCTGTGATTATGCGATATCACAGACGGTTTTGTACTAAAAACCGTCTGTGATTATCCGATATCACAGACGGTTTTTTAAAAAAATGTCGTGCAAGAAATGTTCCGGCTTGAATTTGACAGTTATACCTGAGCGTCGTTCTGCCTCTGGCTTATTGGACTCTTCCATATACCAAAGGTGGAATCTTTGGCAACCAAGTCCTAGTTTTTGGAGCTCTTCCTGGACTACCATCGGCTGAGCTAGCACGAATTTGCGGGCCAATGGCATGGACGGGAAATCGTCATCATCCTTCGTCTTTGATTTGCCCTGGCCACTGCCTCGATTTTGGGTCGACTTTATGCTAGTCGACTGTAATGGTATAGACGGTGCAAGTTGCTCTGGCGAGAATAGCACCCGTGGAGATAGCACCGGTGCAGGTAGCTGTGGTTCGCACTGCCCGTGTGGAGATGGCACCAGTGCAAGTTGCTGTGGTTCGCACTGCACTTCTGGTCCTGCCACCGGTGAAAAAGCCTCCAGGGAGATGTCGGTTTTGGGCCACTGGATGAATGTTCCAATGACATGTCCTAGATTCACGATCTCGTCGTTGGAGGGCTTCGGTAGCGGGACCACCTCAAAATTGGCATACACACCATCCACATTAACTTTTGCGAAGCCTGGCGCTAAAGCTTGACCGTGCACCATGGCCCCGATACCAGACGAATATGCCTGGCCCCAAGCAGCGTATAAGGGAATGAAGCCATATCTCACTTGGAGCCTGCATGTCGTAGGCTCCTACATAACGATACAAAATTAGCTACTCGAATAGGCCTACCAATGGAGCAAGCATTCGAGAGGTAATAATTATTACCAGGATATCGTCCACAGGAAATTTGGACTGGGTTTGCGTCGGATTGGACGCGCAGCTATTCGAATGGTTGTGCGGGCTAGCTAGCACAGGAGCGGCGGTGGCGGCCTGCTGACTTTCTGTCTGTTTCCGCACCTCATCTCTGATTATATCAGCCATCGAATCCAGTAGCTCCTCTTTAAGAGATGCCTTGAGCTCTTCTCGTAGCTGTGCGTCACGCTCGGCTTTGTTTCTCTTCTTGCACCGATACATGTCGGAGTCATCTTGGAAACCATGTTTCCAAGGAACGTAAAGCCCAAGGCCTCTCGTACGGCCCGGGTGCTCCTTGTTTCCCAGGGCCACGGAGAGCATATCATTCTCCCTTGTTCCCAGGAATGATCCCAGGGTAGATTGAAAACACAGCTCTTCCTGCAAGAGCACGACATGTCATTTCAATTCGTACGAAGTTGTGGAGTAATTACAAGCTACGTAGTTCGATCGATATCTTACCAGGCGCTCGGTCACTTGCTGGTCTGAAGGGTTTCGAAAGGTGATGTCCCCTGATGTCGTTGTAGATGACCTTGCTCTAATCCAATTTCGAGCGCGGTCGTCCGGGATATTGGAAAACGGCGGGGCGATGTCCTGTGCAGCTGCCAGCTCATCCTCCTTCATCCACTGCGCGATTTTACCCGCATACCCAGCTGTGCCAAGTCTGTGAGGGTGTGTATTTTTTGCCTGGAGGGCCTTGTGCGCCACACTTGTACTTTTGAAATCTTCGGTCGTTTTCATCGCCTTGAACTCTTCCCATTGTGGTTCCAGGAAAGGGTATTTATGAACAGGCGTTTCGTCCGTCTCCACGTATTTCTTGACAAGCGTGCTCTTGATGTTCTTCCATGCTTTGCACGCCGCTTTGTAGGTTTGTTGTTGCACAGCGTCCAGGTGTTCTTCTAGGAACTCGAACGATGCCAAAATTTTGGTCCACAGCTCACGTTTCCGAGTGTCAGGTACGTTCTTCCACGAATTGTATGTGATCTCAATTCGTTCTCGTGCAACTACTCCGACCATGGTTCGGAATGCGTTTACTGCTTTTTGAGGAAGGATAGGGACCCCAGATGCATTCACCGCTGTGATGATCTGTCGGCCCTCAGGCTTCTTTGATAGCCCTCTTCCTTGGCGTCTTGATGTTGGAGCGGACGCCTCCGGCGATGATGTTGAAGAATGCGCGGGTGACATGTTGCTCACTTTGTGGATCTATTAAGATAAGATGAGAAAGTAATCATATTGAATTGCAAGACAAGAGAGGAGTAGAAGGGAGGGGGTGATATGGACATAGAGAGGCGGTGATGTGCCTATCTTACCAATGTACCAATGTATCAAGTCCTTCTTTTTCCCGCAAAATTCAAGTCAATTTTATTACAAAAGTGCAAAAAAAAGACATTCTAGATTCTTCGGTGAGCAGCCGACATAGCCGACTTCTTCGGTGAGCGACTATGCATCTGCTTCTTCCCACTCCTTCTCTTCATCTCTGGTCTCCGGATCACGTACGCCAGTAGCGATGATTCATCTAACTGAATCATCGCTACTGGCGTACGTGATCCAGAGATCAGAGATGAAGAGAAGGAGTGGGAAGAAGCAGATGGATAGTCGCTCACCGAAGAAGTCGGCTATATCGGCTGCTCACCGAAGAATCTGGGAATTTGTTTTTTTTTTGAACTTCTGTACTAAAATTTCCTTGAATTTTGTAATACTATTACTGCAAGGTCTCTAAACAAAGTGCCTATCCTAGCACCTACTTTAGTTGCTAAAACTATAAACCAAATAGCAAAGTCCCTAAACAAAGGTCTATGAAGCAAATGACACAAACTAGTGTATCCGGTTCATTGAACGGGAACACTATAGTATGTCACTTGCTTCATTTGCTGTTTTCTAGATACATGGAGCATTTGGGTGGAAAGATCAACTGTTTCGTCAGACGCATGACTGCCAATTCGAAGCATAGCATAGCATCCGAGGCACATCCGAGGCCTGCTGCTGTGTCTTGAGGAATGCCAAGAGCTGGTATTCAGATGGGTTATGAGAATAAGATTCATAATTTATAGTTTGAGGAATGCCACATCTGAAGACCAGCTCTTGGCATTCTTCAAGACACAGCTGCAGGCCTTGGATGTGCCTCGGATGCTACGCTATGCTTCAAATTGGCAGTCATGAGCCTGACGACACAATGTATTTCTTTCCACCCAAATGGTCAATGTATCTTTTGCAATAATCGCAAGATTTCTTTATCCGGATACACTAGAATGTGTTACTTGCTTCATGCCCTTTGATCATATACTCTTCCTTGATTGGTTAATTTGTGCTCTCAAATTGTAGGGTTGCACATGATAAGATGAGGAAGCAAGAAAAGTGACACATGATGCTCAATGTTAGGAAGAGATCAGGAGAGGAGTAGAGGGAAGGGGGAGAAGGGAGGAGAGGAGTAGAGGGAAGGGGGACCCAAATGATTTCAAACTATATACTATGTACTATATACTATATACAATGTAATATGTACCAAATAGCAAACTAATTAAGCTACTGCAGTAAACAATGTACCAATGTAATATGTACCAAGCATCAAGCATCAACCCTAAACACTAACAGTAAGCATGAAGCATCAACCCTAAATATGTACTAAGCAACTAACCATAACAGTATGAAGCATCAAGCATCAACCCTAAACACTAACAGTAAGCATGAAGCATCAACCCTAAATATGTACTAAGCAACTAACCATAACAGTATGAAGCATCAAGCATCAACCCTAAACACTAACAGTAAGCATGAAGCTCGGGGAGGGATTTGATGACCTTACGGTTTTGGTGACCTTAGGGACGCAGGAGGAGGAGGCGGCGGCGACGGAGGAGGAGGAGGCGGCGACGACGACGGAGGAGGAGGCGACGGGCTCGGGGAGGCGACGGAGGAGGAGGAGGCGGCGACGCAGGAGGAGACGGCGGCGACGGAGGAGGAGGAGGCGACGGGCTCGGGGAGGCGGCGACGAAGGAGGAGGAGGCTGCGGCGACGTCTTCGTCCGGGGAGGCGGCCGGCGAGGGCTGGGGGAGGCAGCCGGCGAGGGCTCGGGGAGGCGGCGGCGACGACGGGCTCGGGATTTAGATCTAATCGAATAACTGCAGCGCACACGGAAAACCCTAGCGAGAGGGTATATGTAGGAAGATTATCACAGACGGTTCTGAATTTAGAACCGTCTGTGATAAGCCTTTGCCGGCTGTTGCAATTAAGACAACACCAATAACTACACAGCTGCATTCATATCAACTACCAAACAGCTGCATTCATATACAACACCAACCAGCTGCATTCACACAGTGTATTTCTTGATACATTTTTGTCATTCTCAAATACATCACACATATACATCTCAAAATTGACTACATCACACATTTCCACATATACATCTCAAAATTGACTACATCACATATTTTCATATATACATCTCAAAATTGTCACACATTTTCACATATACATTCTTGTTGTACTTGCTTATTTCCTTTAAAAACTAGCCCTTCATTATGATCAATGCGTACGTAACTAGTTTCGTCACGTTGTTCATCGTCGACCCTTATGCCATTTCCAAAAGGAGGTAACTCGTCAAATTGATTGTATTCCTCCTCGTCCACTACATTCTCCACTCCGACAATTCTCCTTTTTCCATGAAGAACTACATGGCGTTTCTTATTTGCCGGGTCGGTTACATAGAAAACTTGAACAACTTGATTGGCGAGTACGAATGGTTCATCTTTGTACCCGACACGTTGGAGGTCCACGGTCGTGACACCGTACTTGTCAACCTTCACCTGTGGGAGATGCACCCAACGGTAGCGAAATAAGGGGATCTTGAAAACCACATAGTCAAGCTCTCAAATCTCTTCTATGAAGCCATAGTACGAGTTTCTCGACCCATCGGTACTGAATGCATCTATGCGGACACCGCTGTTCTGGTTAGTGCTCTTGACATCCTGAGACTGCGTATAGAATGTGTACCCATTTATGTCATATCCTTGCCATGTCACAACTGTAAATGTCGGCCCTTTTGCCAACCATGTCAGCGTCTCACTCGGCGAGCTCCTAGCGATTTGCTCCTTCAACCATTGGTTGAACCGACGGTTGTGTTGCCTCATGATCCAAACATCCGGCCGCTCCGGATTCTGTTGCCGAAGCACACCCTTGTGCTGGTCCACATAAGGCGCCACTTCAGTCATGTGTTGCAACACCGTGAAATGGGCTTGAGTATACATGTCCATATCTGGAGTGATTGATTTCCTTCCGATAGTTCCGAGACCCTTCAGCCTCCCCTCATGACGAGATTGAGGGACACCTATCGGCTGAATCTGAGCCATATAATCGACACAAAACTCAATGACCTCTTCGCTTGCATAACCTTCGACGATGCTGCCCTCCGGCCGAGAACGATTCCGTACGTAGGACTTGAGAATTCCCATGAACCTCTCAAATGGGTACATGCTACGTAGGAATACGGGCCCACACATTTTTATCTCCCACACAACGTGAACAATGAGATGGACCATGATATCGAAAAACGAAGGAGGGAAATACATTTCAAGGTGACATAGAGTCATCACCACCTCGTCCTGCAGAGCATCTAGTCCTTCGGGATCGATGACCTTCTGAGCAATTGTGTTAAAGAAATAACATAGCCTCATGATTGTCTCTCGGACTTTGATCGGCAAAATATTTCTAATTGCAATAGGGAGCATCTGTGTCATCAGCACATGACAATCATGAGACTTCATGCCATTTAACTTTAAATCTTGCATCGAAACAAGTTTCTTCACGTTGCCGGAGTAACCAGACGGAACTTTGACACCATGCAAGCACTTGCACAGTTCTGTTTTCTCAGCCTTGGACAGAGTGTAACACGCAGGGGAAGGTATGTTCGTGCATTATCAGTGCATGTCGATGCTAACTCAGGCCTGATGTGCATATCAGCCAAGTCAAGCCGTGCGTTGACGCCGTCCTTTGTTTTATCACGGATGTTCAGTAAGAAACCAATCAAGCTGTCGCACACATTCTTTTCTACGTGCATGACGTCGATGCAGTGCCGAACATCTAGGTACTCCCAATAAGGTAAGTCCCAAAATATTGATCTCTTCTTCCAGGTGTTCTTCTCATGAGCCCTCAATTTACGTCCCTTTCCGAGGACAACATCTAAATCCTTAACCATATCATAAACCTCGCGTCCCCTTAAATGCCTTGGAGCTGAACCGTCTTCCTTCTCTTCGTCAAATTGTTTCTTCATCTTGCGGTATGGGTGAGCCCTCCGAAGGAACTGGCGGTGATGCATGTAGACGGTTTTGCGTGAGTGTCTCAGCCACACACTCTCGGTACCATCTAAACAGTGAGTACAAGCTTTGGCACCTTTTATACTATGACCCGATAGGTTACCAAGGGCAGGATAATCATTTATGATGCAGAACAATAAGGAGCGCAGAGTGAAGTTCTCTCGTTTGTATGCATCCCATACCTGTACCCCTTCGTTCCACAGTACTTTTAGATCTTCCACCAACGGTGCTAGGAACACATCGATATCATTCCCAGGTTGTTTTGGCCCTTGGATAAGTATCGACAACAAAATGTACTTTCGCTTCATACACAACCAAGGAGGAAGGTTATAGATGCAGAGAGTCACGGGCCATGTGCTATGTCGGCCGCTCATGCTACTGAATGGATTCATTCCATCTGTACTCAGTCCAACCTTATATTCCTTGGTTATGCACCGAACTCTGCAAAACTCCTATCGATGTTTCTCCACTGCGCGGAATCAGCAAGGTGTCTTAGCATTCCATCCTTCTTGCGCTCCTCCGAGTGCCAACGCAGCAGTTTTGCCTCCTTTGGATTTGCATAAAACCTTTTCAAACGGAGAATTATAGGAAAATACCATGCCACCTTAGCAGGAGGTCCTTTCTTCGCCTCTGTTCCCTCGCCATCATCTGATTGATTGTTACGTTTGTATCGGGATGTGTTGCACACCGGACATACATGCATGTTTGCATACTCTTTACGGTAGAGGATACAGTCGTTCGGGCATGCATGTATTCTTTCTACTTCCATTCCCAACGGACAAAGAACCTTCTTGGCTTTATACGTGGTATTAGGCAACTCATTTCCCTCCGGAAGCATGTCCGCTAAAAGACCTAGCAGCGCCGTGAAACTCTTGTCGGACCAACCGTTGCTTGCCTTCAATTTCAACAGTTCCAGCACGCCCGACAACCTCGTGTACTTGCAGCCCATGTACAAAGGTTTCTCTGAGTCCTCCATCAAGCCACGGAATTTAACATACTCTCTCTCATCATAGTTCTCTTCTACATCACGAATCATCTGATCCAGATTATCATCGTGCAACCTATCCGAATCCGAGCCACAATCGACATCAGCCGGCGGCATGTCATTCACTTCACCTGCGATGTCATCCGGGGGCATATCATTCACTTCACCGGCGATGTCATCCGGCGGCATATGATCATTCACTTCGCCATGACTGGTCCAACACGTATAATCCTTTTTGAAACCCCTCCGAATCAAGTGCGCTTCAATTTGCCCTCGGTTCTTAAACATCTTCAAATTCTCGCAGTCAGTGCATGGACAGCACATATATTCCACCCCCTTATTCAACATATCCTCCTCGGCAGCTCTTATAAAAGCAGAAACGCCATTAATGTACTCTTCACTCACACGGCTCGCGGCATACATCCAACTTCGGTCCTACGTTACGTACATATATAACAACTTAGTATTAAAATCTAGAATAACTAATTATAACTACATATATACCGGCCACATTTATTATATTGAGACTTAATTTCCTAGCTCAATTCATATTACAAACACAATAGCTATTATATAACCAACAATTTTGCAAATTAATTAACCATCTTCAATAACCACTCATGGATTACTTACACCTAAATTGTAATGCAATTAAAAATAAATAAATTTCATTACTAATCATATCTACAGCAACCAGGAAAGTTTGAATCTTAATTCAAAGCTCAATCTCTGCCTCTTCCCACCAAATTAACTGGCCTGAAATCGCTCTAGCTTCCTCCCGAGTGAAAAAGTGCGCAGCAGTGGCTAGATCTGGATCGAAATGAAGATGATGCGGTCTAAGCAGCGCAATAAATGCCTTAGTCATTATCACAGACGGTTTTTAACTAAAAACCGTCTGTGATAATAAATTATCACAGACGGTTTTTTATACAAAACCGTCTATGATAAGTTTCATACCAGAACGCTTCGCGCGTGTTTCGATGCCAGAACGCTTCGTGTTTCGATCGTCTAATTAACGTCTCTCGATCGTTATACGAAGCGTCTATATCATTCATGTTTGGGTATACGAACCGTTTGTGCTAAAGGTTAAATATGCGCTCCTAATCCAGGTCTCTAGCTAGCTTCTACGTACGTACAATACAATATACAATTAATACAACATGGCTTCTACTACTGTTCTTGTGATCATCTCCTTCCTCTCATCTGTTCATCACGAATTGTTCGGCCGGAACCTTACACAGGCGGCCAGCTATTTGCATCTGGAGCAGCTTCTCCGCACCCGCCCTGCTCTCCTTCCCCGACTTTCTTGCATCCGTCAGTTTGACCTGATCCTCCGCCGTCGACGGAGGCGTCTCGCTGTCGCTCAAGAAAGGGAAACAACCCTCACTCTGGTTCTTCTCCACAATGTGCGCAATGCGGAAGAAGCTCTACACGCATTGCAGAGACTGATGGATAGCCTTGCCGATCAAGCAGAAACGGCAGATTCTGAGGAATCTTTTCATGCTATCCTGTACGACATTATGGATGCTGCTGATCATTTGCCCAGGCTGCACGAGGAAGTGCTGAGGACAAGGGCAATCTTAACGGCGTTCGAGAATTTAGCGGCTGATCCTCCAAGTCCCCAAGTTGAAGAAGAAGCTTACGAAGCCCAAAAGAATACAATCTGGGAAACTCTTTACCTGTGCGACTTTTGTAATAAATTTGCCTTTAATTTGTGATCTCTTGTCTCAGTAGTTCTGTAGTTAAGTTAGTAGAAGCAATGTGTACTTATATATTAACCTCTGATCTAGAATATGACAGACAAAGGGACATCACAGCCGGTTCTTGTGAAAAACCGTCTGTGAACATTCCCAGACGGTTCTTAACAACAACCGGCTGTGATAGTCGACACAACACAGACGGTTTTTAATAAAAACCGTCTGTGATATTCCAGTATCACAGACGGTTCAGCGGTAAGAACCGTCTGTGATACTCCTTTTTCCCGCCACAAATACCACAGACGGCCTTCAAATTAAAACCGTCTGTAATAGTTTACATCACAGACGGTTTCACAAAACCGTCTGTGATTTGCTGTCTACTATTAGCCTTTCTGTAGTAGTGAAACGATGCGAGTATCGATTGGGCTGCACATGGTACATGCCCGTACGTACACCGACACTACTAGATGCACGCCTAGTAGTGTAAGCTCACACGGGAACACGTCCGCAGGTCGCAAAACCCTGCATTTGGTTCGGTGTAAGCTCCTGTAACCTAGCTAGTCTCTACATGCATGGCTTTGTTGGGTATGATTCTTTTTGTATTATGAGAAGTTCTGAAATCCCTGACGCCTGTACTGTACGGTATATTTGTAACCTAGAACATAGACGACAGTATAGGACGACATGTGATGACCTACATAAGAAGAAATGGCCAAACAAGTAGTGCATGTTAGCCCTCAACTAGAGCTCAAGAGGCTCTTGAACCACTGCACCGAGTTCTTGGGGTATCTCTTGAGGTTGTCCTTGTAGTCCACGAAGTAGAGCCCGAATCTCGACGTGTATCCGGCCGCCCACTCCCAGTTGTCCAGCAGAGACCATGCGAAGTACCCGCGGACGTCGCACCCGTCCTCCCTGAATCATCGATCATACGAATTGAGACCTCATGGCAGCAGATCGTACACTTAAGCTGTGAATATAACCATGCCAATGTGAATGTCAGCACAAAGAATGGAAGTGATTATGGATAATACTTTATGGAAGCAGCTAGATTGGTGAGGTAGTCATTGTGGTATTTGATCCTCTTGTGGTCCTTGAGGGCGTCCTTGATGGAAACGAAGGGGTTGTTGCTATCATCCATCCCTGCATCGATCAGCAACTGTCACAACTCTGAAGTAATCTAGGCTGCCTAGCTGTCTCATCGATCTGTGGATGCGCAAAACGTGCATAGATTTCGAGTTCTAGCACGATAATAATCCAGGTTCATGCTCTTACCATTTTCAGTGATGTAGACTGGTGGGCTGTTGTACCTTTGCTTGACATAGTTCATCAGGCTCCTCATCCCGCTGGGCACAATGTACAGCCATATCGAATTGGCCTGCGTAACAATATTACAGTTCATTTAAATTCCATACGATATTTCTTTGAACTATCTCCAGAAGAATGTGGTGTCAAACTCACCCTGTCTCCAATTGACCTCCCGTTCCTGAAGGCTGCGAATTGCATTGCAAAAAATTCAGTACCCATACTATTTCAGCTATACAGAAAAATGCTTTACACTGAAAAGTGAAAGTAACAATCGACAAGGCATTAGGATGTTTGATCTTTGAAGTAGGCAGCTCATATCACAATGAGACAGCAATAGCTGGAATGTTCGAAATTTGAAGGTCCAGAAGTAGCTCAAGAAACTTCCTTTCATTGGAGTGAAAGCAACTAGCGGAGATGGGAGCTCACGAAGGCTGACGGTTCCGGTGTCTGCCAAGGTGTCGTTGAGCAACTGTCCGATGAAGTTGGTGTTGTTATGCCTCGTGTAGTAAGTGGTGTAGTGGTTTATGCCCACAAAGTCCAACGCCCCCTTGACAAGGGCGGCCTCATCTTCTGTGAACTTCGGCAGCCTGTCTCCGACCCGCGTCCTCATCGTCGCCGGGTAGTCGCCGAAGAAGAACGGATCCGCGAACCTTCCAAATCAAGCCGACTTTGCAATCATCCATGTATAACTTCACAGCAATAGTTTGTGACAACACAGTACTGGTGCGAGTGAAATGGAGTTGAATGAAATGCTCACCATCCTAGCTGAAACTCTTGTGCTCTCTTGGCCGCTTCAATATCGATTGTAGTATTCGACATCGGCTCGAACCACATGACGTCGAAGGATATCCCAAGCTGCCCATTCTGTGTGGCCTACAATTTGGTCGAGAAAATACAAACTCATGAACATAGTGGCATAGAGATCAGAATGCAATCCTGAAAATATTTACAGGGCTACGAAGTGGTGTCCCCACCTTGTACTTCTTCCGGTATATGTCTGAAACGGTGGCATGGGCCAAGATGAAATTGTGGGCAACAATGTAGGGCTCGGTACCCGAATTCCCTGATCTGCAGTACAGATGGAGCAGAACGGAGCAACGTCCTGGGGCCTGAAGCCCGGCATCGTAGCCCTGAATGGCCACCGTGTGCGGCTCGTTGAGCGTGATCCAGTGCTTCACCCTGTCTCCAAACGCCTTGAAGCATGTCTCGGCGTAAGCAGCAAAGTCATTGCTGCATTTGGATCATGGAAATGGTTGCTTATACTGTGACTGATCGATGGAGTTCTTCGAAGAATGTAGTATCTAAGAGTAAGAATTGCAGGTTGGGGGTCCTCACACTATCTGCCTGTCGAGCCATCCCTTGTACTTGTCTTCCAGGGCCTGAGGGAGGTCCCAGTGGTAGAGGGTTACGTATGGTTCGATTCCTGAAAGATTTCACCTGTCAGTAATTCAGGAGCTTATCTGGGATTCAGTACTATATATCTGTGGATGCATCATGCATGAATGGTTCCTTTCGTTCACCTTTTGCTAGCAGTGCATCAATCAGCTTGTTGTAGTGGTCGACGCCGGCCTGATTGACTTGACCAACACCATCTGGTGTAAGAACGATGCAAGGCTTAATGAGCAAGGCGATTGTTACTGGAGATTACTAAAACTGATCCAATTAAAGAAGCCAACTGTGTTTGCATATGTCAGGATAAGTAGTGTGACATCATGGGCAACGTTGCTAATTTCTGAGCTGAATCACGTACTTGGGAAGATTCTTGACCATGCAATCGAGAACCGATACGCATCCATCCCCATGTCCGCCATGAGCTGTATGTCCTCCTGAAAATAGCCATTTCAGAGCGTCACATCGATTGTATAAGGCATAAAGATCAGCTACAAATACGTGTGCACTCGATCTCAGAACACGATGCTCACCTCGAAACGGTGGTACTGATCGACTGCAACATCAGCATTGCTGAAGTCGGTGATCTTTCCTGCACAAATTAAGAGAGAACAGAAAAAAGCAAAACATTTGCGTCACGCCCGGCTGTGACTAGCTAAAACCACAAGTCTGCGAGCACTCTTAGTTAAAGATCACTAGATTAGTCAGAATTCCGAAGTCTGAACAGATGCCAACAAATATGACTGCCTAATGCGGAGTTTAATTAATTCTTACCCACTATTTTAGGCCAGATAAATGGCCAAAGTAAACCCATCTGACTCGCACTGCCTTTAATTTCTTCCGACCATTGGAGTGCATATGTACTCATTGCAAAAGGGTAGGTGGGAATGTGGGATATATCACCTCGCACAATGTAATTGCGGTTCCGTTTGCTCCACTACATATCCAACTTTAGGAAAAGAAAGCATGCATCAAACTTCAAACACTAACTAGTATTACAGGTCTGTTGTAGGCTTTTAGTTTTGGTTTTAACTTATAAACAGTAACAACTTATAGAGGAATACTCATATATGATTTTTAATCGATATAAATAAAGTCGTTGTAGTGTGTACTACAATATATCAGTAGACCTCATCTTAAAAATATATTTCGTTTACAAACTATGTATTATAAAAAAATTATTTACTATATAAAACTAATTTTTAGAAGTTAATATAAACACAACAAACATGACATGGTCCGAGGGGAACTAGCTAGGTGGCTAATGCCATGCCTGCAAAAGTGCAAAGCCACAATCTACAAGAGATACGACCCAATGATTGGACTAGCACACTGAGGGATCACACATTCTTTGACACCTACAGATGGCGGGCTCTTTTACCTCCAATGAGGCAATGGCATGTTACAGTGTAGTTAAGCTAGTGTTTAGTTGGGCTGAATTTTAGTAACTTATGACTAAATTTTTACTATAGCTGTAGCTAATGGTGGCTTATTTGGCATAATTAAATTTAACAAAGTTTTAAAATAAAAAATATTAGCCTATCACGTATAATGCAAACGAATACGGAAAAAAACTGGCAAAAACTCAAAGTAAGCCAAAGAGTCATTAAAAAACAAAAAATAGGAATAGTAAAAATAAACCAGAAGTTAGAAAATTCAAACCCAAATGAGCGGTGCCTAAAGCTTTACGGTTTACACCCATGGTAAACGTGCTTACAAAATTTAGCGTTATTTTTTTACCGCGGTTGATTGTTTTGGTTCTAGTGTGAGTGCTTATATGAATCAATCGAATATTGATAAACAATTTTGAAAAATGATGTTTCAAAATAACGATGAGAAAATCGTCCCACTTATTTATTTAGAAGAAATTATAAACTGAATATAAGAGCCATACACAGAAGGAAAGAAGCTGACCCATGCACGTCTGTGAGTCATATAAGCTTCCACATCCAGTTACTGGGTGACGTGCACTCTAGTGTGGCAGTGCCTTACCTAGTTACCTACCCCGTGCCACTGGTTCTTACCATCTAATCCTACCTTTTTTTTCCTACGTGGAATATCTTTATGATAAGATTACAAATTCTTATGTCCTAACGTGATGTGGCCGCAGGCAAATTTAGACTGATCTCTAGTAGCATCCTTTTCTGTCACACTAGAGTACTGGAGACCACACGTGATTGAGACCGAATGGCATCAACGCCTCAACGGTACGTACATGCATCTTTAGAGTCTGCTAGGGAAAATTCAACATATGTACGTACGTACCAAAGGTGTGAGCGAACGTGTCCCAGATGGTCTGCCCTCTCCCATCCGCCTTCACAGCTCCCTCGTACTGCAAAACATTTATTCAGATTAAAAGAGACCAATTTATTGAATTGATAGTGGCAGCAAGCAGAGTTGCAAATGCTCCATGCATCATATTGAAACATATTCGATGCATCGGTAGCCGGACAGACCAAATACGCAGGACACGAAATTGTGCATGGCGCCAAGTCGTGCCATTCTGGCCAATTCGAGTAGTTGAGCAGCTCGAGCTCATTTCCAAAACCAAACTCAATTCATTCCAAACACCGACCAAGGCCGAGGTCTTGAGAGATATGGATCATGTTCCAAAAAACAACATTGATGGTTTGATACATATTGGCTTTCTAACATAGTCTTTTCTTCTTCTTTTTCTTTTTTATCTGTATTATCCATAGAGATATAATGATTTTTTTCATATTTTCTATTTTTCTTTATTTTAATTCAAAAAACAAATATTACCATACTATTTTAGCCACAAATAAAAAGACACTGCATTTCAAAACAGAGCCATGGTCCGTTCTGGTGGGGCCACAACGGCGTGGGAGCCGTGCGCGCGGGCGCGGCATGTCGTCGTGACTTGCGGCTGCGAGTGGGTGAATGGGTCTGCTGAGCTAGCCTAGCGCTCCACCGGGCGCGCGCGACGGGGCCGGTCGATCTGAGGCTGAGCACGCGTGTGGTGGATGGGCGGTGCGGCTGGCAGCACGCGCGGTCCCTCGCAAGCGAACGCGGCACGTGAACCCCTCGGTCGCTTGCCGCGAATTTCCCACGACCGAACAGCTAGCGCGCGCGCGCGCCGGTCAGAGGTGCAGAACCTCCCGTTGGATCGGGCGCTAAGGTGGAGCATGCCCGACTGCCTGCTTGATTGAGATGATCATTATTCTATGCAATCCTCTGCTTGATTGAGATGATGATTATTCTATGCAATCCTATTATATATGAATACGTTGACATTGGTCTCGTTCTAAACAGCGATAGATTCTCGCGTGACTTTTTTATTTTTTTTCTTTGTATTATCTATGAAGATATAATTATGGTTTTTATTTTCTCTGAGAAAAATAAGGAAAAAATAGAAAAATTAAAAACCCGTTATATCATCACAAGCAATATAAAAGAATAAAGCAAAAAATACCAAAAAACCAAATAATTAAAAAAAACTAAAATTAGAAGCCGATGTGTTTTAATTAACTTCTAACTTAAATATACTAAAAATAAAAAAACTAGAAATTGAAGCTGTTTCGAACAAGGCTAATTTAGGTAGGCAGAGACAAACCTTAACTAACCTGGATGTAGCCCATGCTTTAAAATGGATTGGTACTACTATTATAAGATGGATAAATACGTAGATGTAGCATATGCTTCTGGTTCTGGCGATAGTACGTAATATGTCTCTGGACTCGTTGTGCAAGTTTGTTTGACTGAGTGAAAGTTACGTTTGAGGTGGATGGAAAGGTTGTTACGATGGCATAATTCATAGACCAGAAGGAACCAAAATGCCACTGTCCAAAAGCAGAGGGGTTCACTAAAGTCGAGAAATGCCACGAGAAACTACATACGATCGAGCACTGCATGATGAAAGAAATTAATTAAATCTCATTTCCACACATACATCTGCCGATCGATATGCGTCGATCCTCCATACATACGACATGCCCTTACGTACAACTGATCGATACAGAGTGGCGTGGAGATCGGACTGAGGAATCGCGCTATCAAATCGACGAGAAAGATGAGAGGAAGAACGGAAGAAACCACCAACCTGGTACGCGGCGGAGGCGGTGCCGAAGACGAATCCCTTGGGGAAGCTCCCCCTCGTGAGCCCTCCTCCGCCCTGCGCAATGCATCCCTGCAGCGCCACGCCAAGGAGAAGAACCGGCAATACCACCATGCATTGCCCCCTCTTTATCCCCATCAGACTGCCTCAGAGAGAGAGAGAGAGAGAGAGAGAGAGAGAGAAGAAAGGTTGTAGTGGTGTGTGGGCTCCGAAGAACGACGACAGAGAAATGCCGAGTGCATGTGTGCGTGTACCAATGTATGAGTAGTTGCAGTATTTATAGCGAAACCAACGGATGAGACGTGCACGCCCCCACTAACTAATTCATCGGGGAGTTGGGGGCTTTATATATATATATATATATATATATATATATATATATATATATATATATATATATATATATATATATATATATATATATATATATATATATATATATATATATATATATATATATATATATATATATATATGCACCAACGAAGTGAGCTCTCGCTTTAAGGGATGGAATTAGTGTCGAGTGAGGGTGGTTAGGAGAGACTGGCTGCAGGAACTGAAGTCTGAAGGTAAAGTGGCATGGCTAGCTGCTAGCTAGGAGGAGCTTCCTTTCCATCCCATCATTGATCAACTATTTGTTTCCCCCATTGAAAACAAGGGCATGAGCTCCAACATTCATTTTAAGCAAAAAAAAAATACACAAATACCAGCCCCGAAGGAGAGATGGATCAAAGTTATTATTAGGGAATCATATGTACCTATGCATTTCATGAATGTTTTTTTAGAAGAATCAAAAAGATGCGTAAAACAGATGTGGAGTACAAATGTCTGAATCTGTAGTTAATATCGTCTAAAAAAGGGTCTGAATAATGAACCGGATCTGTGTCCATGCAATGCTTTCATTTGGCCTGTGCTTCTCTGTCCCTCTCCAACGGTGGCATTGTGGCGAGACCACCAAACCATGGTCGTTGGAATAACGTGCGTAGTACATGGCAGATGAAAACCGTAGGCAAGATGATGTGAAGATGCAAAACTAATAATGGGAATGACCGAACAACAGGGCAACAGTTGATGATGGAACATTTTTACGCAAGTATAAAGAACTATTCTGTTTGACACGAGAAATCACTTCCGGATAAAATAAACTAGTGTATTAAAGTACACAAAAAATAAATAAACACAAGAAAGATAGAAAAACATGTATTTTATTTATTCATTTGAGAATAACAAAATTACAAGTTCCCTTTATATATGTGCTCTATGGCCTATTTTGCATAGCAGATCTGACATAGGCGATGTGATTTCCTGGTTCCTGACGCCGCCTTGGAAGGCTCCCAATTAATTTTATCCACGTGGTAAACCCACATAATACCTCCGATTAAACTGCACATTGGTCGTCGTCTTCAGACTTCAGAAGTCGACTGTGGTCGAAATCCATCATGGTCAAAATCCATCAGAAGTCATTCATGGACAAAATTCATCGTGGCCGAAAGCCATTAGAAGTCGTCTGTGGTTGAAATCCATCATGGTCGAAGTCCATCGGAGGTCGTCCGTGGTCGAAATCCATCGGAGGTCGTTCGTAGTCGAATCTATCGGGGTCGAAAGCCATCGGAAGTCGTTCATGGTCAAAATCCATCATGGATAAAAGCCATCGGAAGTCGTCCATGATCGAAATTCGTCGTGGTCGAAATCCATTGGAAGTCGTCCATAGTCAAAAGCCATCGGAGGTCATCCATGGTCGAAAGCCGTCATTGTCAAAATCCATTAGAAGTCATCCGTGGTCAAAATCCATCGTGGTCGAAATCTATCGGAAGTCGTCTGTGGTCAAAATCCATCATGGTCGAAAGCCATCGGAGGTCATACGTGGTCGAAATTTGTCGTGGTCAAAATTCATTGAAAGTCGTCCGTGGTCGAAACCCGTCATGATCGAAAGCCATCGACCATTAGTCGTAACCAGTAGTCAGAAGCCATCAACCATCGGTCATACTCGGTAGTCGAAAGCCATCAACCACCAGCCGTAACCGGTAGTCGGAAGCCATTGGTCATACTCAGCAGTCGAAAGTCATCAGTCATACTCGGTAGTCGGAAGCCATTGACCACTCGACTGATTACTATATCAGGACCGTTTACTGTAGCACGCTTCGTCTAAGTGCCGGTGGCGTGCAGCCATTGGTCATACTCAGCAGTCGAAAGTCATCAATCGTACTCGGTAGTCGGAAGCCATTGACCACTCGACTGATTACTATATCAGGACCGTTTACTGTAGCACGCTTCGTCTAAGTGCCGGTGGCGTGCAGCCATATCAGGCATGGCACGTTGACCACTTTGTGAATTGTTTCACATGCCGTTTCATGACCTGACTTTAACGAAATTAATTCTTACATATACTAAAGTTATCTTTCTAAACATACATCTCATTATTCGTTTTAACTTGACATATTTGTATAAAAACTCATCAAACATACTCATCAGACATCAATGCGGTTGCTGATAAGGTGTTAACTACTGAATACATATACTTTTTCCCATTTGTTTTTGAAATCGCATGCTAGTTCTAGTTCCGATCGACCAATCGAGCTAATTTTCAGAGGTTTTACACGCAGACACCTACCGAAAAGGACTGCCTCTGCATTATTAATAAATAGGCGTTAACATCTGCATCAACGTAACGCCTCTTCCCTGCACATAAAACACATATATTCAAAGCCAGTCTCTCGACATGATTGTATCAAGTTTGTTCTTCTTGCCCTTTTTCCAATCACACGTCCTGCATTTGCCATAAACAAATGTACACTTGGTAAAAGCATCATCCGTTGCATGGATACTGAACTGAAGTAGCACTGAGAAATGACTTGTTTTGCCAATAAGGAATAATAGAGACAGGTACACCTCAAATTGTCTGTCTTGCTGGCTCCACCCGATTTGACCGTAATACTGATGGAACCCTATTTGTGCGCTTGCATTTGCCGTTTAGTTTAATTCCGCAAGCGTTAGTATGCATGCAATCTCCCCCGAGCGAGCACTGAGAAATGACTTGTTTTGCCAATGAGGAATAATAGTAGCATAATGGCCTTTATGTGCTATATGGACAGCAATAGAGACAGGTACACCTCAAATTGTCAGTCTTGCTGGCTCCACCCGATCTGACTGTAATACTGATGGAACCCTATTTGTGCGCTTGCATTTGCCGTTTAGTTTAATTCCGCAATCGTCAGTACGCATGCAATCTCCTCCGAGCGAGCAGCTATCATAATTCATCAAAGTTCAGACCAAGAGCGCATGCATGTTCTCTATTCTCTCCTGCCAACACCTGAAATTGTTATCACAAGTCACAACCAACAGTTTAGGAATTGAGTTGGAGGACAAAACTAAAGACATTTCTCGCAAGATGATCGTGTGCATCTAGGTCGATTTCCTCATGCAGAGCACGTACCGAGTCCCCGATCAGATCGGCCTCCTCGAGCGTACGTGGGAACAGAGCATGCTTGGCGCTGCATGTCTGAACTGATGAGCGTTCGTACGTAGGAGCAGCATCGATGTGCCGAACGTGTAGGGGCGGCGGATAAAGACGAGTGAGCCCACTGTTGCCAACGAACGTCTTTGTCCTGCGCTCCTGACCTGCTGCAGGCACCGGCTTACTTTGCAATCCCGTACGTACGCACGCGCCTATCTTTGCGTGTAGCTCGGTGTAGGCGCCTATCTGTGCTCACGTAGTAGTATGTACTGCTCTGCGCCAATTGTTAGATGTGGTCCCGTCCTGAAGAGGGTGTGAAGCGTTTCATCTGATCGGCAGCAAAGAAATTAAGCTCCTACGTACAGTTCAGACCATTCCAACGAGGGGGAAGCTGTCAGCTTCGCGGTTTCACATGCATGCATGAAAGCAAATTGAAAGCAGGCAGCTGGTAGCGAGATGCAGGGCATTTTATTGTTCTCTATTGATTGCGATCCAACGCCGGCCAACGGGAACCGATGCTCTTCGTCGTCCAATCCGACATCTTCGTACACACGTAGACGACGACCTTCTTGCGCGTCTAATTCCTAGGATGACAAGATTCCACTGCACGCATCGTACTACGTTCTCTGCTACCAACTGAGCTAGCTGCTAGCGCATGCCTACCATGACTCGAGCAGTATGAATGGCAGGTTTGTCCTCGTTCAGGCGTCTTTTTTCCCTTGTTTTGTTACTATCGTATGAGACCATTGCTCTTATTCAACATGAAGGCCATACTGTCAATAAAAGAAAATTAAGGCTTGCCGCGTTAAATGTGGTCTATCTTTGGAGACATGTAATGTCACTTCGTGCCGGTGATGACTCAACGTTTGTCTAGCTACTGCTACTAGTAGTAGCTCTATTGGTTTCATATATTTTGGCCTAACTAAACTACTGGGTATTCTTTTTCTGTATGCATGGTTAAGCAAATTACAAAAAGTTAATTTGCTACTTTCTTTGCAAAGTTGATACTGTGTGTTAGCTTTGATCCTCACTCCTGAGCTTTCCAAAAGAAGAACAAATGGGGTGTTTGGTTTGAAGGATAGGACGGTGATGCAAACCTGTGTTGTGGATTTGTGGAATCTGCAGACGTTGATTATTCTGCCGGCTTTCTGAATCACGAAGGTTCGATCGAACGACATGTAGTTTTGCATCAAAGCAAAGATTGGAAGAGAAGCTTCATTTTTTGACTAGAAAATTTAACACAGAAAAATATTCTCAATGGAGCCTCCCAGCCCAAGCAGAGCCCGTCTATCTGGAAATTCAGCCCAATCAAAACCCAGACCTGGCTTCCCGTGACTTGGTTCTTTTAGGCTTAAAGTCAGCTTATACTTGTACTGTCTACAGTAACTATCTTTTAAACGGTGCATATTTTCAAAACGGGGTTAATAGAAAAATTGTAATAAGAAGTGTAATGAATTCATCTATACCGGTCAAAATCGCATATAACTATTTCTCTCTGCGTACTGCTTCTCACAAACAACTAGAATTCAAATATTTAAGTCATAAGCTATAAACCATCAGCCCAAAAGAACACACCCTTTATTTATGTTTATACAAGTTAATTACTACTAACTTACTATCATGTGTCCGTCTCAAAAAAAAAAGTTACTATCATGTGAAGTCTTGTTCGATTCGTCATCTTCTTTTCAGTTTTTAAAAGTTATTTTTTTACGGTAACTAGCTTTCAAACGGAGTGTTTTTCAAGGCAGGGTTTATAAATCGATTATAATAATCTAGTAGACACTATAATAACTTCATTTATATAAACTAAAATAACGCATAAGTCACTTCATATTCTCTTTTATGATAGCTAATAGCTATAAATTGTAACTCAAAAGAACGTGCCATGTTCTAGTAGACTAGCACTAGGCAGGCAGCCGGTTTTGCACCTTTGGACACTACGTACGAAGCCAAATTCACTCGCTGTCACACGAGTATGCGACCAATGCTGACAAGTCTACTCTTTTGGGCTACTACTGTGTTCGAGACAACCAGACGCGATCTTTCTTCCTTGCAAGTTGCCAGCAGCAGCATCCAGCTCCCGGTCTAGGACCATCCTTAGGAAGAAGCTTCACTGGAGCTCTCCTTCCAGTGCATCCTCTCCTCTGGACCCCTCCCTGCCTTTCAAGTCTGCCTGATGTAGAGAAAGAAATGCACTCCCTGCTGTGCCGAAGCAAGGGTACACCCATCTTCTAGAGCTATTTATCCTCTTGGGTTAAATCTTAAAAAGAAAGAGTACACATATGTACATATGTAGATATGTTCCGTGGTTAAAATCCATGTTCATATTCCATAAGATATGGTGGTGATCAGTTGGGCTTAAAAGCTCATGGCTGAAAACACTGTAGCTGGCTGAAAAAAACATTGTAGCTGACAGAAACTTATTTAGCATAATTAAATTTAAAAAAATTAAAAATATAAAAAATATGTTAGCCCAGTATGTATAGTACAAACGAATACGGGAAAAAAAAGAACCGGCAAAAAAGCTCAACAAAAAGCCAAAAGTTCAAAAAAAACAAAATTTATAAATAATAAAAAATAAGCCAGAAGCCAGAAACTCAAACCGAACCGATCAGGACCATACATCTTCGTTTCTAATTAAACATGTGTTAGTAGATACAGTTAGCCGTGAATAAGTTGAAACGTGTCGGAGTGTGTGTCCTCTGAAAGACGAGTCCAGGTCATGTCATCATCCCTAACCGTAAAGCGTGCCTTTCCTCGTCCGTGTCCTTGCGGTCGACGTGACCAACACCTTTCTGTTACTACCCATCCGACGTCACGGGAGCACATCGCGACCGCCCGTTCCGGATCTGACGGGCACGACGCCCCCCGGCGGCCACGCGATCTCTCTGCGCCCAGGGGCGCGGCCCCACCTGCAGCGACAGCAACAGCTCGCTGTTCGCTTCGTTCCTACCTGTTCCCCCGCCCCCGCTGTTCGCGTACTCCTCTCGTGTTTCCAACTCCACCCCCCCCCCCTCCATCGCCTTGGGGTTCACGCCCTCGTCAGCGGCGGCGGCGGCGAAGCTTCCTCTCTCCTCGGCGTTGGGTCGTCGTCCGCCGGGTAAAGCCACTTGCTCCTGCTCCTTGACCTCCCTCCCGTCTGGATCTCAGGTGTGTGAGATCCAGTTGTTGCTCGTGAGAATTGCGATTCGCGGAGATCTTTGATCGGTGTGAGTTATGGGAGGCGACGTTTGGTTGGTGGATGCGCGCTTGGTTTGAGGGTTGCGGAGTTTCCTGGGGTTGATTTGAGGGATGAGCGAAAGTGGTGAGGCATGTGATTGGTCGTGTGGTGTAGATGGGAGTGTAGACCCTGTACTTATCTAAATTTATCTGGATCCAGGATAATTGAATGACCAATGGGGATTTATCTGGGATCCTAACAGTCTAATAAATTGTGAGGCTTTCCTATTTCTCATAGATGGGCTTTACATGGACTAACTAGTTACTCAGTTCATTTATTCGGTGTGATTCATCTCTGCATGTTATTAGATGGGCATACAAAACTATAGATATTTGCAAATCATCTACTTTTGTGCAGCTTGGGCCTAGCCAGCGGTTGCTCGTCTTTTTACCGAGTTATTTCAATTAAGTCTTAATTAAGAAACTAGGATTTTGTTTCACGTTTTTAGTTGTGATTTAAAATGAGCATTATCTTGTTCAGTTGCAAATTGATGTAACTGAACACAGGAATCCTGTGTGCACATTTTCCGAAGAAGCCTGTGATGATTCTTGTTGATTTCGGTTTCAATTTTATTTCAAATTCTGTGCTTCCTGTGTTTGCATATATTATAAAACGTCGTTCTAATTTGGGTAGGTTCACTTATGTTTCAGTCAAATGGATGCATCTTAAGTTCTTGACTTCTTAACCAGAATAATGATTGACTGTATGATGCTATATCATTGTACCAAGATGAGGGTTTTTGTAAAGTTTCCTAGATTATTTTATGTTTTTTGTTTTCATGTGCATTATACAAAATGTTGATCTATTCTCTCTTCTTGAGCACAGGAAGATGGCGGGAGGTTTTAGAGTACTGCATCTTGTCAGGCCCTTTCTAGCTTTCTTGCCAGAAGTACAGAGTGCTGATAGAAAAATACCATTTAGAGAAAAAGTGATCTACACTGTTATTTCCCTCTTCATTTTCCTGGTGTGCAGCCAGCTCCCGCTCTATGGCATTCATTCAACCACTGGAGCTGATCCTTTCTACTGGATGCGTGTTATCCTTGCATCAAACCGTGGTACTGTTATGGAGCTGGGTATTACTCCAATTGTGACATCTGGGATGGTTATGCAACTTCTAGTGGGATCGAAGATCATTGAAGTCGACAACAGTGTGAGAGAGGATCGTGCTCTGCTGTAAGTATTGTAAACATAACAGAATATCCAATTTACTACTGTCCAAGTGTTGGTGGGTTACTGTGTTCATATTCTTATCTCTGTAGTGTATGCTCTATCCAGTGAATTGCCAATCCAGTAATTGTCTTGTGATGCATAGTGTACTTTTTTACTCAGGAATGGTGCACAAAAGTTGCTTGGTATCCTGATTGCTATTGGTGAAGCTGTGGCATATGTTTTGTCTGGAATGTATGGCAGTGTAAGCCAACTTGGAACAGGGAATGCTATTCTCATTATACTTCAGCTGTTCTTTGCTGGCATCATTGTCATCTGTCTGGATGAACTTCTCCAGAAAGGTTATGGTTTGGGTTCTGGCATTTCTCTGTTCATTGCTACCAATATCTGGTAAGCATGTTGAACTTTATTTCTCTTATTGATGCGCTGTTCTCTTACAACTTGGCTTATGGTAAACTTGCTGTCATATAGTGAGAATATCATCTGGAAGGCGTTTAGCCCCACAACCATCAACAGTGGCCGTGGTGCTGAATTTGAAGGGGCTGTCATTGCATTGTTCCATCTATTGATTACTAGAACTGACAAAGTCCGTGCTCTACGCGAGGCTTTCTACCGCCAGAACCTTCCAAATGTGACCAATTTGCTTGCTACTGTCTTGGTCTTCCTCATAGTTATCTATTTCCAAGGCTTCCGTGTTGTGCTTCCAGTGAGGTCAAAGAATGCCCGTGGGCAGCAAGGCTCATATCCAATTAAGCTGTTCTACACTTCGAACATGCCCATCATTCTGCACTCTGCACTAATTACCAACCTATATTTCATATCCCAGGTACAAACTGCAATTCCAGGGCTGTAGTAAAGTAAATCTTTTCATGTGTGTGCAATTGCTAACATATTTTTACTGCTATCACAGCTTCTCTACAGGAAGTACAGTGGAAATTTCCTTATTAACCTTCTTGGGAAATGGAAGGAATCTGAATACTCAGGCCATTCTATTCCTGTTGGTGGCCTTGCTTACTATGTAACTGCCCCATCAAGGTGAATAACTAATTTCTTTGATGAGATCGCTGGTTCTTTGTGATTGTGCCATTTATTTTCTGTTATTCTTTCACTGTGTTAATTATACTTACCTTAGCATGTTGAAAACCATGCAGCTTGGCTGATGTTCTCGCAAACCCATTCCATGCACTGTTCTATGTGGTCTTCATGCTGTCAGCTTGTGCTCTCTTCTCAAAGACATGGATTGAAGTGTCTGGTTCATCAGCAAAGGATGTTGCTAAGCAGCTCAAGGTAACAATTTATACGTGTAATCTATGTTTTGTATCAGTTACTGTTCCAGGTTGATGCTAGTTCATCATAATTCGTACAATATTCTGAACATTATACTGAGTGTCCAATATATCATTGTGTATGTACCATAGCATGTCTTAGAGTATTGCATGGACAAGGTTGATTTTTTAATGTTAGATCTGTGTATGTCTTGGATCTTTGGCATATGATAGTATAGTACACTGTCCAGTTCTGGGCTCTCTGTCTGTTAACACCAAAGAGGATCATGTTCTCACTTCTCAGTAGAAAGAAGTGCAACCACTGGATTCATTTCATGTGATACATTAAGTACAAATTAAGTAGCTGTGCCTGATTCTTGACAGAGTGTTGTAACACCAGCATTAGTCTCTGAGGGACACACTAGCTCATGCTCTTAGTTCGGATCTCTAGTATTTTTGTTTAGATCTGTTCAGAAAACCATTATTCCCTGCCTTCGGAACTTCTGGAGCTTTTCTTAGTGGATCCATCTTAAGCAGGATATGGACTAGAAATGTTAAATGCACCGATCTATTGTCTATATTTTGTTTCACACATGTATAATCATTAGGCAAGAACTACCTGTAAACTCCTAACTCTGGCAATTCAATAGGAACAACAAATGGTGATGCCAGGCCATCGCGAGTCAAACTTGCAGAAGGAGCTGAACAGATACATCCCCACTGCCGCTGCATTTGGTGGAGTTTGCATTGGCGCATTGACTGTCCTGGCTGATTTCATGGGCGCAATTGGTTCAGGAACCGGTATACTGCTTGCCGTCACCATCATATACCAATACTTTGAGACATTCGAGAAAGAAAGGGCAACCGAGCTTGGTTTCTTCGGTTTTTGATTGGTGGCTGCAGGACCGTTTTACGGCTAGCTGAAATAATCTTCTTGCAAGCCACGCTACTGCTTGGCCGGCTATCATGGTTGTAATTTGGAGAGCTTAAAGTCAGCTTAGGTTGAAACTTGCAGCAGAATCTGCGTGTGTTTTCAGGCCAGTATGGTGGCATGTACACTGTCCAAGTGCAGCCATGGCCATCATGTATCCCTCTTCAGCGGTCTGCTCATGTCTTGACTATTACTAGTAACCGAATGTTTTGCATCAATTTAGTTACTTTTGAACTGAATGGTATATTGTTACTTCTTTTTGTTGCAGCAATCTTCCTTGCTAATCTTTCTTTTCTTTAAGTGAGTACAACAAGGACGCATGCACATACTCACATACCATGTAGGTGTGTTCAATACACACGCTTGAGACGATATGGAGACTCTAGAGTCTCACGGAGCATGAACACATGCTTTAACTACTAAACGCACCCACGTATATGTATATTCAAAGATCATGATTTACATAAATAGTATCCATATAGTACTGTTTATGTTAACAGTACTCTAAAAATAAGACATCCATAGACTTAAGCCCGAATGGGTGGACTGATCACCTGGCAGTCGCACCAATCGGGCTAATCTTTCTGATCTTTGGGAACTATGGGGTGCTGCATCTCCTTGTCTCATGTCTTGTGAACTTCATCTCTCTCTCTCTCTCTCTCTCTCTCTCTCTCTCTCATCAGATCCTCTTACTTTAGTGGGCCAAAGTCAGAGTGACTTTGGTGCATTTCAACCGTTGGATCTAGATTGGATGGTTAGGATTGATGTGGAAGAGAAATTTTGATTATCTCGTGAGAAATTGAAAAGCCTCAAAATCTCTCTTCCACATCAATCTTAACCATCCAAATCTAGATCCAACAGTTGAAATGCACCAAAGTCACTCTGACTTTGGCCCACTAAAGTCAGAGAATCTGAATCCCTCTCGAGATTGTCTTGTTAACTTCATCCTGTTAATTGTTGTCCAGTAAGTTTCATATTTTGGTTGACCAAAAGAGATTCTGAGTCATCCGCCATTACGATGGACGGCTAAAAAGGAAAATAATAATAATTTGGAAGTGCTTCCGTTTTATCCGAGCATCGATTTCCGATCGAGCGGCCGTAAACCTTCCAACAGCAGCACGTCGCCCTCCTATGAGCAAAACAGAAGGCGGCCGGCAGAGCGAAACCCTTCACGGATGAAGCAATGGAGGAGGCCTACGCAGCCACCCCGACTCACCCTTCCCACCCGGTCCCGACCTCCCCATCCTCGTCGTCCTCGCCGCTGCGCCAGTGACGGATGGCGGCGCAACCTGCACAACCAGTAGTCACGCCTGCTCGCTAGGGGCGCTCCTGATATTTCGGAGGCCTTAGGACGAGACGGAAGTGGAGATCTTAGGATGTTCCTAATATTTTAAAAACCCCACTTCTATTCAGGCCGATCAGACATTTTCATAGTCAAAACCTAGTGTATACCAATAACAAGAACAAATAATTCTAGATAGCCAACATCCTACCCATTTGAATCTTAAGAAATTTATGGTGCTTCACTGGTGTTTCTTATGAAATTCATATGTTCTAAGTATGCCCTTTAGGAATAAAACCACATAAAAAACTATTTTATGAGATTTTTCAGTTAGCTGGAACATATAACTAAGTAGTCATCAGACACACTAAATGGCAAAAGCACCAACCTTCAAAAAAATCTTCAATCCTTCAATTGATATGAAACTTTCTATTAGTCGCTAAACACAACCAAATGCACTAAAAATCTAGGGTTCTATGCTATCAATTTTGAACCAAAAATTTTCTTTGTATACTTGAACTGAAGAATTCAAATATCTAAGAAACCACATATTGTCAAATTCTCAGTTTAATTAGCAAGTAAATAAGATACAAGCTAGTTGATCCGAGCTAGTCATCGATCTTATGAGCGAGCATTCATTCGTTTAGTCAACTATGATATGCCAAATAAGGTGTTTCTAAATTGAGTTGAACATTTGGATTATTTAGATAAGTTCTTAGTATAATTTTTTTTTTTGAGAAAAAGTTCTTAGTATAATTGATAGTTGTCTTTTTCATGTTGTTGCTAGTGGCTTGAAATCTAGATAAGCTCGGCCCAAAAGGTCAGTGAAGAGCGGTGCCAGTGTGCCACACCACGAATTCGCACAGGCAATCCAGATTCCATCCCCTGAATCCAGAAACCCTGATCCCCGATTCCCCCACAAGCAACCACAGGCGGTGACGGCGTGAGGCAGGCGGCGACCGCGTCCGCCCCCTTCTATGAGTTCATCAGCTACTCCATTTGGGCCGAGGTGATTGATCTCTTCCTCCTCATCCCTTTCCTGTTCGTTTGTTAGGTTAGTTTTTACTTGTTATAGTGGAATGGCCAAGGGAGGCACCCCAAGATTTGGGATTTCTGGTTGGAAACGATTTGCAAATTTGGCAAGATCCTCCTCTTCTCTTAGACTCTACTGAAGAATATACTGCCGTAGTGCGGTGGGTATAGATCATTTTGTGATCCTAATGGAAAGTTTCAGTTTTGCAAGTGCGCTGTTCTTTATTTGAGTTTTGGAAAACCCTGTAGTCACATATTACTTACATCCTTGAAAGGAAAAAAAAAGGAGGTTACCAGTTAGTGGTTCTATATACAACGTTTTAGTGATGAACGGGATTAGGTAACAGAGCCCAGTATTGTTAATTGATAGGTCATTCGTTCCAATATCGCTGTGTTTCACATTATTCCTTGATAGAGAGTCAAAGACACTAATGTAGTGTTGACTGTTGAACAATATTATCTGGGAAAAAATGGGATCCCTTCTGGCCAAGTCCATTTTTGCACTTAGCATAAATATACCCAGGCTATTTTTTTTTTCTGGCTCCGCCCCTGCTCCAAAGTATCTGGCAACAGTCCGCTTGTTCAGTTTACTGATCGCCAAGATAATTTGAATGATTCAGGGGATGGTGGAGGAACTCCAGTATTCAAATGGCTCTCCATGTTAGAATTCGGTGGGTTACTCACTCTGTTTCATGCAAAACTGGATTAACTTACCGTAACCCTTCTTTCCTTTCTATTGGGCATGACAATACTTGCCTTTTAAAAGATTCAGAAAGTTGCGTTCTCAAAAAAGACTTCGAAAGTCAAATGACCCTCCTTTCCCAGAAAGTCAAATGAGTTTTATAGAGTTAGTGAAATAACTCTGAGTTATCTTATAGTTTTTATTGTAGCGTTATCGCATTTGATCAAATTAATTGATTAAATATCTAGTTCTTATGTTTAAACTAATTCATCCCGGTTTTCTTTTTTAAATAGCTGCTGAGATTCAGATCTTCACTGATAAGCTTATGTTGTTTCTAATCCAGCAGGATATAATTCTTATTTTGAATTCTTTTTTTTTTGTGAATTATCTCAGAGAATCTTTCCCAAGAGCTTGTTGACATGTTTGTTTCAGAGCTACATTTGAAGGTATGTCATCATTTCATATTTTATTTTATGGTGATGCTTGTTGATCCCAGAAACAGTTATTGCACTCGATTTTGCTATGCTTTAGCTTGTGCAGCTATAAATCAGATTTTTTTTATTTTCCTGTTTTTCCCCTTCTTTTGGGCAATTCCCTGACAATGGAAAACATTTTGATTATAGAGACTGCTTGTCTTGGAACTCCTCTCGATTAACTTAAAGGAAGGTGCAGAAGAACATCATACATCATTAGAATGGTTGGATGAGTTGTATGATGGGGAATTCTACGAATTTCAGAGTATTGGCCTTCAGTCGGGAGAGAGCTGCCCACTGCCTGAAAATTGGAGTCCTGATGTCTCACAGGCACGGCAACCTGGCCATACCCCATCCCATGAGGTTTTACAGGTCTGGTTCTCTAATTTACAAAGTTTTACACTAACTCTAGTAGAAAACTCAACCGATTCTGTCCTGGTGCATATATCTTTCATCTTCTGTTTGGTAGGCTTAGTAAGTACTAAGTTCGTTTCATGTACATAAAGGACTATAGGGCCATCTTTGGATTAGATCAAATATGGTTTGCTAAAGTTGGCATGCTTTCTAACAAAGGTTTTGTCTTGTTAATTGCTTGTTTTACAGGTTTGTTTAACATCTTGGCTTGCTAATGTGAACATCAAGATGAACAGGTAATTACTTTATTGTATCTTTTAGCTTATGAATTTTATAAACTAAGAATATCAGAATTTGCACCTTGAATTTTGAAAACTAAGATGTACCCTATATTGTTTCAACATTATATAATTATGACTATTTCATTTCTGGCTTGATGTTATAACTTGTATGATATAGTGATAGTAATGATGACTTGGTTTTATTTCAGAATTGACGAAATATTTGAGCTTGTTGGGGAGGAGATACCAATCAAATTATCTTGAAGATTTTGATGCGTATGGTTGAAGCAAGAACTATTTGGAAATGGTCCATCTTCCTATTTGGGGGTTTCTTTTCCTTAGTGGAGGTCCTAAAGGCTAACAACTTATCTAATCTGTCCTAAAAAAGCTTATCTGATCTTTTCAAATGTATTACTGTGAAGTGTCTGGGATTAGAAATATTTGTTAGCTTGGTCAACCAAACAAAGGTTAACGCCAAAACAAAACCGTCTTATTTACACAAGGGTCTAGGAGGAATTACATTTGAACGGGATGAAGGATCTAGATCCGTTATTATGAGTTAATGACATATTTTGGTAATTAATGATAATCAAATTGTGGAACTAATATTTTCATTGAGATGGATGGATAAGATGTGTCCCAAAATAATGTATGACTTGAGAAGCTTCATACGGGTGATTATCCTCAAGTCCAAGAAAAGACGTCCTGTTGCGAGAATAATAAAGTCAAAGATCCAAACTTGAAGTTGGCATTTCTGTCATCAAGCTTCAAGTGGATGCGCAAGTCAAATGTATGACTAGCTGGGGTTAAGAATGTGTTTCTAGTCTTTTAATGGTCTTGGTGTTTAGTTGGAAGACCTATTTGCTAGTATAGGATATCGTACTATTAAGATGGATCACAACTAGTAGCTTGAACGTATCATATGTTGATAGCTTACTTGCTCTAGCTCTTTTCGAGGCATGATGCTAATATTTTTGAATGTGTTTTGAAAATAGTTGTAACTCATGTGTAAATTCCTCGGAACATGTGACTTGAAGTTTGCAAATGAGTTTTGCAAATTATCAAAGTCCATGTTCTCCCCTCTTTGTGGTATGATGCTGGAAGTTTTCAATTGCTTTGAAAACAGTTGAGGCTCATACAAAAACTTGGCACATGCGACTTGAGTTTTGACCAAAAGTATGTGGAAATTGGTTCAAGTCCATGTTGCCGTTTGTATGGTATGATTCTAAAAAAGGTTTAGGGATGTGTTCTATAACCTATTGAGAAACTCATACCGACCTTTAGTGATTAACATTCAAGTTGAAATCTTGGTATGAAAATTTCTCAAAGAAACATGATTGTCTTGTGCCTTCTCTGGAAAATCGGTCTAACCGGGCATACGCAGTTAGACTGCTATGGCAGTTTGACCGGCTCGAAGACTAACGTGGCTGAAGACCAACGTGGTTGAATATTAGTGTGGTCAAAGACCAATGTGGTTGTCTTTGACCGATAAATCAGTCAAACCGGCATTATAATTGCGGTTTGACTGGCCCTCGGTCAAACCGGCTCACAAATTGCGGTCTGGTCGGCCCTAGGTATGACCAATTGTGTAGTAGTATGGATTTTTCCAGAGACATGATTTTTTGAAGAATTTAGCTAGCGGTCTGACCTGGGTTTTTGCAGTTAGACCGGTACCTGTATGGAAGGTCTGACCGGTGGCCAAGTAGCGGCTAGTTTTATAGCCATTGGAATGGGTGTGGTATTACCAGCCATTTGTTGGCAGTAGTACCGAGCCTCTGGTTGTTTGCAATGAACGTTTTGCTCTATTGGCTATATTCCTTGTGTTATATATATATATATATATATATAGGAAAATTACATAAGGCACCATGGTGCCTAGGCACCAACATCCGATACACGTGTATGATTGATAATTTTTTTGAGTTTGGGTATGAAAATGTTTTATACTCTTGATATATTTATGGTAAGTAAGTTTTGAACTCAGTTCAAATTAGTTTGAACTACTTTTGAGTTCAATGCAACTACAGTGAGTATATACCATAAAAATAATTCAAACTAATTAAATTGAAGTTGAATTTAAATTTTTTCGGAGTTTGACATCTCAAATATACTTTTTTATGGGTATATGAAGATACCCACATCAAACGTTGCGAATCTCGAAGCAAATCAACGGGTATTGATATTGGTGCCTAGGCACCATGGTGCATGAAACACTCGTCATATATATATATATATATATATATATATATATATATATATATATATATATATATATATATATATATATATATATATATATATATATATATATATATATAAATACTTTTTACTCCCGGGTGTAATTACACCCACCTCTAATATACCACCTAAACAAACTTGAAATACCCCTTTATCACTTTAGGTGTATTCATATACTAATTATAAGATACTCCAATGAGAACCACACGTAAAAATTGCAAGGAAGTCTATAGTTTTTAACGTATTTTGTAAATACTTTCGTATACGCATATAAAAAGGAGTATGTCAAAAAAATGTACATACCACCTCTGAAAAATTGTTCATAACACCCAAATGGCCTTAAATACTCGTATACTACATGTGCATACCCTCCGTTACGCAAGATACTCCCTACGTTGTGAGATACGACATATGATGTAATTACACCCGGGAGTAGAAAAGAGGCTTCCTCTATATATATATATATATATATATATATATATATATATATATATATATATATATATATATATATATATATATATATATATATATATATATATATCCTTGTGGCCTATTGGAGGAGGTGGATAGTTCCATTGTCTTTATTCCTTGAGCCTAGAGTAAGGTCTCTCGTTTGTGCATGTATTGCACTTAGTGAGTGTAGAAAGACATAACCTTGTGCATGTGTTGCATTCAGTAGTGGATTTGTCTTTGAGTTGTGATTCTTGATTTGTTCAAGCGAAGGTCTCCGACTTGCTGACTTGTTACTCTTAGAGTTTGCTGACTCCTAGACATTTTCGAAGGTGTGGTGGTCGGGTGATCTTCTCAAGAAGGTTGTGAGAAGGTCCAACGTGTTGTGAGTAGTGTGATGTTCGCCATCTCTAAAGTGAAGTAAGAGCAACCTTAGTGGATTGAGATGGTTAGGCTTAATTCGTGAAGCCGGTTCAATTAGTTTGTGTTTATCTCAATATGAATTAGGGGAAATCCAGCAATTTTTCGAACACCACGGTAAAACATCATGTGTCATTGTGGTTTGTTCTCTTATGCTCAATTTACATTCAAATAATTTATATTTATTGAATTAAATAGAGTGCTATTCATCCTAGCATTGTTTATCTTGACTTAGAATCATATTGTTGGCGTAGTTAGTTGAACTTGAACAACTTAAGTCTTTTGTACAAAACCAAATTGTTTATACTTTCGTATTGTTAAATTTGGTAGTAACCTAAGAGGAATTTTAAAACCACATATTCACTCCCCTCTAGTCAGCCTTCTCGATCTTATACAGGACCAATGAATATTGAGTTGGCGCTCGAAATGGTTTCAGCTTCTAGGTTTCTTAATTTCGGGTTTTTTGTTTTTTGTTCTTTTTTTTGCTTTTTCGATTTTTCCCCCTTGTTCTTTTGCATTGTCCTCCAATTTTTTTTTATTTTTCTCTTTTTTTATTCAGAAAAACCTAACAACCACTGTGCATTTGTAGCCAAAACTCTACACAAAAAAAACCAAAAGACCACATTTTTTAAGCCCTTTGGAGCTGGCCCTTCGAAGTCTTGAGTCATCATCCGTTCTTTAAATTGCATCAGGCTGCGTTTGAGGTTTATGGCATATTTTTTTTTTGGCTTTGGCTTATGTTTTTGGCTGTATTTATGCCTTTTTGGGCTATTCGTAAGAGATAGTACGGAGTAACAGAAACTCACACGTGTGGTTTTAACCAATATAAATAAATAAAGTCACTACATTGTGTACTATAAAAAAGATACCCTGTTTAAAAAGTAGTTACTGTATAAAAGTTGATTTTTAGCTTTTAGAAGCAGAAAAGAAGAAATCCTTATTAGCCTTGGAGCCTTGGAGTATGGTCTGTGCTGCTGTAAATGTACAATATTAATTTTGGTGACACGTGTTCCATGCAATACATGCGCTGCTCCATTTAAAGGTGGTTTGCTGTGAAATCTGTTGTTTTTAGTATGCTATTATCTATCAGGACGACAAATTTGCATTTTATTGGTACCGAACCATGAACCCGAAAAAGGGAGGGATGGAGGCCGTAGCGCTGAGATACATTTCGAGTTTTTGGCACATTTGACTGTTTTGGCATATTTAACTGTTTTTGGAGGTGTATTTACAGGAGTGTGATGATACATTTCTAGTGTTCTTTTTATATGTATTTCTAGTGTTAGTATATGTCAATTGAAGGTTGGTTAGTAGGCTGTGTCGTGTGTGAAAAGGACAAAGAAAATACTGGTGCTTGGGCTGTGCTACATTGCGTAGGCCCGATAAGTCCTGCAACCAGGCTGGGCCTGACAGCCCATCAGTTCGTCCAAATCGAAAAGCTTTTGTAAACAGCCTAATAAGAGACGATAGACTCTGCTTCTTCTTTTTTAAATAAACTCTGCTAAATATCAAGATCAGTACTTAACAGTCTGCTCGAAGTATCTGAAAAGAAAATCAAATATCTTCTACGTTTTTTTTTGACGAAAAATAGCTTTTACGTTATTGGAACAGCCTAGAACTAACATCAGCGAGTATCCGAGTTATGCGTAGAACTCTCTGATTTTTGCAAGAGGTCTGATACCCATCTCGTCCTTATTTTGAGTGGTATTGCGTTGTCCATTTCCAGCACTCTTCTTTCCGTTCACTAACCCCGCGTTGCTGCAAGAGTGCCTCTGCTCCGGCCATAAATTCCAGGTTAAAATGCCACGCAAGAGCAACTCATCAGTATTCCACTAGATCAACCAAGCATGCATAATTTCATATACACCAGCATATCCATCTCTAGTGATTGGAGCTTTCATAGAGGGCCTTCATACAGGGAGCATAAGAAGACCACCCAAGCTCTTTTAAAAAATGCCCATACATGTCATAGGCCAGATGCTTGCCTGTTCCTGAACTTGCACAGTTACTATTACCCTCGTTAAAATAGTTACACGGTTATTACACCGTCCCGACCGAACTAATTACCCCATGCCACTCTATTTTCTTTAGAGTACAAGGAAGGACGCGCACTAGCACTCTATTCTCTCTCTCTCTCTCTCTCTCTCTCTCTCTCCATTCCCTGTGGTTGTGAGAGACGTCAGCAGCTACAAACAAAGCGTAGTTTTTTTTTTCCCAGCCTCACATGACCAACCGGCCGGCCGGGCCAGCCACGTCGAGAGGAGAATGATGCCATGGCGCCGAGAAGCGGCGACCAGTAGCCGATCCACCCGTCACGAGCCAATCGAATCGTCCTAGTACGAATCGATTTGTACCAGGATGTTCCTGTCCACTTGGCCCTTTCGATGTTCTTTTCCAAGACAACGAAACTGGTCGTACTTATACTAGTATACCTCTCAGTCGCAGCCACGACAGCAGCAGCACTCGCTGCCCAGCTAGTGTCCCTGTCAAATCTACGGCAGTACCACATCGTCGTCGTCGTCGTCGTCGTCAGAAAGTGCAGCCTAGTGCAGGGGGGCTGCGAGAATCTGCTGATTGTTTATGGGATCAGGTCAGCCTTAAAAGAGTCTTTTCTTTGCTTACGACTTGCACACCGTGAATGCATGTGTGTGTGTGTGTGTGTGTGATGTAGTAGTCAGTGAGTGAGTTAGACCCTGGTGTCCAAATCAGCAGGGCTTTTGAAAAGGCCAGCTCAAGTCAGCCTCAGCCTCAGGTTTAATTTGGGACAGGAAAGCAAGGAAGATAGAAATAAAGGACGTGAGGATAGATAGATAGATAGATCCTCTCGCTCACTAACTCGCACATTGGCACAAAGTACAAAAAGGGCATGGTCATGATGTGACCAATAATCCACTTTGCTTAACTAAGCAACCATTTATATATAGCATGACAAAAGGAAAGCAGCAGCAGCAGCACTACCAGTAGTACTAGTGTAGACAACACGTTCTTGATTTTCCATGGAAAGGTTGGGGTCACTTTACCCATGAATCTTGGAGCAAATGCACATGAGTTGTGATTGGTCAGTGGCAGGCATGTGACACACGCACGCGTCAGGCCCGGCCATCCTTGCAGTCAGAGACGCCAAGTTGCCAGTGTGCAGTGCAGTGCAGCCGTGCGCGCGCGCACGGTTGGCTGTCCTGTGCTCTGCCTGCTTTTGCGTGGGGCATATATAATGGGTCTGTCCTTTTAAGCTTTAATTTTTTTTATTTTTAACTGTGTCTTATGGATTTTATGTTATTCATGAGAGTATAAAGTAACAAAAATTTACATGTGGTTTTAGACAATATAAATACAGTCGCTACAGTATATAGTACAATCAATTTATAGACATCGTCCTAAAAATACTTTATTTGAAAACTAATTATTATAAAAGATCAAAAAATAGTTTTAAAAATCCGAAAAAAGAGCCCCACAATTAAGCAAGTCGTGCATGTTGAGGCAGCATCGGTCTGCCATCCTGCCTGAATCACTGCATGCATGCTGTCTTGTGGTAGTACTGGTTCTACTGACTGTTACTAACTGGCCACTGCTGCTTTGGCATGGCCTGATCCAGAGAATGTTCCAAATGTACTAATACTTCCCAAGTCCCAAAGTCATGTGAACGTGTGCGTGTAAGAGAGAGAGAGAGAGAGAGAGAGATTTGATGACGCGATGGAAAGCGTTGTACTTTAGGAGTAGTAGTACCCAGCACGCAGGAACAACACGTAGCAGGGGAGTAATAACAATAATAATAATAATAATAATAATAATAATAATAATGATAATAATAATAATAACTCACGTTGGCAGCTTCTTTAACAGATGGTATACGGCTAGCTTCTTCATGCTGCCGTTTAAAGTGGATATGAGTGGAGGGCCGTTTAATATGAGATACGCAGTGAAACACCCCACATTCTTAATTAATCTGAAGTGATGAATTATGGAGCTAAGCGAAATTAATTAAAAACTAATAAATAAATTACAAGACAAATTAAATTCTTTTACCATGCAACAAACCAAATGGAAATGTAAGAACAATGACTAAATGAATACATAAAAAAGTCCCATGTCCTTACAACTCAATTCAGAAGATTACAATTATATATATTTTGGGTACATATGAAGGAAATTGTACATCCATGCACATACATATAAATGAATACAACTCGATACAATCACAAGTGACAAATTCCTTGAGACCATTCACATTGTATGAGCTCAAATACCTACAGGAAGAGATGATAACCGCACCGAGAAAAAAAACAAAATAAAGAAAGCAGGGTAAAATGAGTATTGCAGAATGGATAAGGACTAGCGAGGAACTGAGAGAGAGAGAGAGTGTGTGTAGTAACCACCCTGAACCATAGCGCAACCAAGGCAAGAAACACACTGCCATCACCTAGATCCACCCACATTTCCCACTCCAAATCCAACCCATTGAAGCAAGGGGCCAAGAAGATGGGGGGAGTGAACTGTGGCGGCCGGACCAAGAGGAGAAGCCAATGTTGAAGAACAAAAGAGTTGGGACTAGGAATAGATGAGGAGGAGACGCAACTGAATGCACCCAGGAGAAAGGGGAGGAATACGAATTGCACCAAGTCAAGCCCGACAAGATTAACAAAGGTACCCCATGTTTATCCTCACCACAGTTGGCATCAGATTGCAGCACCACATGCATCGTAATAGAACAAGTAGTATCCACATCTAGGATAGAATATAGGAGAAAAGGGCTAGAGGAAGTAGAATATACCAGAGGGAGAGCTAACCATGGCATTGATAGTGCTCACCGTTGACCACTCACGCGTACCCAACGACCTCCACATGCTCCCCAGTGCATGAGATCCCGAGCCCTATCACGGCACGCCAAGTTTGAGCACGCAAATCCACCACAAATCATAATTGATCAAGAAGTAAATCCCTAAATTGGAAACCAAATCAAAAGTGAAAGAGAAAATTGAAAGTAAATTGAGAGGGGAATAGAAAGGGAGAGCAGAGGAGAGTCAAATCCCGACGACCAAAAAAGGAACTGCAGCTGCAGGGCGCAGATCTAGCTAGTGGGGAGTCAAGATGACGGGCTAGAGGCTGGTGGCAGCTGATCTGGATTAGGAGCCAGTGACGGCAATAACAGGGGATAACCAGGGAAGCCAACGAAGAGGGCGGCGACACTTGGCAGTAGAGTAAGTGGGGAGTTGGTGGAGTGAGCAAGGGAGGGCAGGATCGAGCACAGGGAGAAAGAGGGAGAGATAAAGGGAAGGAGGCCGATGGACCGAGGCATGTTAGGCCAGCCAGGAGAGAGTGGGTGCAACACACACACACACACACACACACACACATATATATATATATATATATATATAATATGTGTGTGTGTATAACTGTATACGTATATGATTGTAAGTGGTATTTGGACGGTGATGAATAGTTATTGACATACTACATTGATAAAACAACATATTTTTCACATCAATAAACATGGCAGCAAAAAACAAGTATACAAAACTAGAATTTAAATATAAATACAGCGATCGATTTTGAATCGACAGAAGGTTTACCATCGAGACACACCAACATAGCGTATTTTTATATTTTAATAAATTAAATTGTAGTCTACGTATTAAATACATACGACTATGCAAGCTATGAGAAAGAACTCCACTTGAGTGTGTCTGAACCTGGAAACTACTACTAGATTCCAGGTAAGCATACCTTTGATTATCTTGACTAAAGTAACTATAAGGTCGAGGAGTCCGACTAGAGGGGGTGAATATGCATTTTTAAAATTCTTCTAGGCTAAAATCGAGTTAAGTCTGAAAATGTAAATGAAATCAGGTTTGCACAATTAATATACAAATCGACCAAATTCACCTAGGTGCACTAACATCCTAAGTCTATGTTAAGGTTTGTAATCCTAGAGTAATAAGCAATCAATTCAATTTCTATGTATATAAATTACGAGTATGTAAATTGAACTAAAAAAATAAACCACAATTGACACGATATTTTACCGCGCTGTTCGAAAACTTGTTAGTTCCCCCAATTCACGTTGGGGTAAGCCTAAACGAATTAGACTGACTCTACTAATTAAATCAATCATCTCAATTTCACTAGTGGTAACTCTTTTCCCCTCTAGCTAGATGAGCTCCAACCTTTACAATACGACCGAGCCTCTTTACAATCTTCTTGAAGATATCATCGGGCACAACATCTCCACGACCGTCTAGGAGTTGGCAACCTCCAAGAGCAATAAGTCAAGCCACTTACTCAACTCTCATCATGTACAATAAATACACAAACTCAAGTGAGTGCATGTACTTCATACTGCCACATAAAGTCATTCATAGCATTTTGCATTTTCCAGCAAAGACAAGAGTCTATGTACTTTAACACTTTTGAAAAGCATATTCGCAAAATGTAGTACTGTGCAATCAAGGATCAAAGCATGATTCACAATAAGTTGTAAAATTTATTTGCATACTTTAGAATCATGCCACAAGGATTAGGTATATGGACTCAACCCGTTTGCAAAACACATTTGCAAACCTAAGTCACATGCTACAAAGATTACGCATGAGCTTCAACCATTTGTAAATATATTCGCAAATCTAAGCATTATGCCACAAGCAGTAGGGAACATGGACTTCAACTATTTGCAAATTTAAGTCACATGTCATAAGAATTATGCATGAGCCACACCTATTTGTAAAACACATTCACAAAATATACCATTAACTCATAATGGTTGGTCTAGATTCTTTAGTAACTTCACTTAAAATAAGTTATTTCCTTATTACAATATTATCATCAATTGTATTAAATGAATTTCTACTGAATTCGAACGAATGATGGAAAATAGCGGCTCAATTGAAGGAGCAATTGACCTGTAGTGTTAGTATCTGGTGGGTAGATGGTGCCTTTAGGAAGGTGTAGAGAGGAAGGTTGGGACCCTCTACATATAGATATAATTTAAAGACTTATCCACTTTCACTCACATAATGGGACATAATTGTTGTATTGACCATGGTCCGTCTAAGATGAGTAGAACTAGTAAATCTATCATGTTATTATACACTCTACAATGGGTATATAGATTATCTAGGGAATTTCACGAGCGAGGTCTCAATTGGACTTAGCGCCATAAAGGATAAGCTCTCATTGCCTATATTTAGTGAAGTAGAGTGTCGAGTGAATGTGCGTCCAGCCTGACCAATGACTAGAGATACCTTAGTCGAGTGGAGGTATAATATACAAAAATAGAGGGAAAAGCTATGCACTCTGATTTGGGCATCACATATAAGGAAATACAAAGAACCATTCACAATAAAAATTAGAGTAGCTATGGATAAAGTGGTACAAGCTTGCATAGTTCTATATAGACCATGAATTTACACCTGCCTCCTAGATTGGAGGCTATGGGATCAAATTGGGGTTCTATTTTGTCATGCAAGTGATCAGTATATTTCTAAATTTAAAATATGAAATCTTCTCCAACATAAAAACACTTATTTTTGAGATAATGTGAGATGAGATAGAATCTATGGATGCTGGTTAATGTTCTTAAAGTTGCATATTTGTTATTAATGCTTGCTGAGTACCCTTGTACTCATCATTGCTACTATTATCCTTTGTTTAGATACTAATCCGTTTGGAGTTCTATTTGGTACTGACGATGCCTACGCGGAGGGTAGCTATGCTGAGGGGGATGGAGCTGACCCTAAGTATGATGCGCATGAGGTGGATACGCTATATGAGACGTGGACAAGTAACCGGCTACTAGTAGATCATATGCAAAAACCAGGGTATAATATCATACTTGTATCCATAATTTCAATACTTGTATAATTATTAGTTGAAAGTGGTCCTGTTCCTAATGGTATTGTAATAATTTGGCAACTGTTTAACCTTGTTTAAGAATTTAGCCCTACATGACAATGTTATTGTAATGTTATGGAACGATCTCTATTAGTGTTCTGCAGCAACACTCTGATGTGCCTTATTAGTCGATAAAACAATAATCTATTTTGTTTTGTTGGTAATAATCACATACTGATGCCATTAACTAAGATAGTGATGACACAGGTCGTGACTAATCAATTAGTTCTTGATTGATGTAAACATAAGATAAGGCAACTACATATGTCACCCATAAGAGCTAGCTTTCCAACCAGTGATTCTAAGGGTTTGTTCTTTTTGGCCGAAACTTATGACTTTTGGACTGTTCGTGCGAGATATTACATAGTAACAGAAACTCACGTGCAGTTTTTGCTGATATAAATGAAGTCAGTACAGTATGTACTACAATTAATTAGTAGACTCTATCTTAAAAAGATACTTCATTTAAAAGCTAGTTACTATAGAAAAGCCGAAAAATAGTTTTTAGAAACTGAAAAAAACAGACCCTAAATTAGATGCAAGCACACGTGAGATATGCTCATACAATGACTACACTACACTAATTGACGGTCTTCGCCCAAATTTTATCAAGCCGAAATGAAAATCACTCTCATTGACCAGTTCGAAGCAACCAACAACAAAATCATATTCCAAGAGGCATAAGAGTTTACACCATACATCCATTACACTGGTGGTGATCATTTGGACTTTTTTTGGTGGCTTATGGCTGAAAAGCACTGTAGCTGACTGAAAAAACACTGTAGCTAACAGAAGCTTATTTAGCATAATTAAATTTAAAAAATAAAAAAATATGTTAGCCTATTACGTATAATACAAACAAATACGGGAAAAAAGAATCGGCAAAAAAGCTCAACAAAAAGCCAAAAGTTTAGAAAAAAGACGAAATTTATGAATAGTAAAAAATAAGTTGGAAGCTAAAATCTGAAGCCAAAATGATCACACATCTTCCAGCCAATAATTGTGACGCCTCTTGGAGCTTCACTCAAAAACAGCTTGAACCTAGTTGTATGATCCAGGAAGGCGTAAGTCATGTAAAGATTAAGCCATGCTCTTTTTATCTTTTAATTTTTGGCTTCTTTTAATCATTATTTATTAGGCTATTAAAAGTAGTGAGAGGCCGTACCATTTACCCCACAAAACGACCGCTCTTTAAAGTAAAACCAACCAGGCCCATCCGTTTACCCGCCACGTTCCCTGCGGGGCTCGCATCCCCATACCTCTCGCGTCTCTCTTTCCTAGCCCCCTCCCCACCCCGACCCTTTCCTCCTCCCCTAACGCCGTCACGTCCCGCCGTCACCTCGATCCGACGGTGCAGAGCCCGCCGAACGCAAACCGACGGCCGAGATCCCCGGCCCGACCGAGCTGGGCCCACCGCCGAACCGGACCGGGCGCCCTCGTTGAAAACTTCGCAGGGCCAGTATACCACGCTTTATCTTGCACCCCTCGCGAGTTAGCTCTCCCTCCGCCTGCCCCTCTCTCTCTCTCCTCTCGCCTGCGCTCTCTCTCCTCTCGCGCTCGCTCTCGGGAGCTCGAAACCCTCGCCATTTCGCCGCGCGGAACCCTAACCCTAGCTGCCGGCAGCTCCCCGCGGAGGCCGCAGGCGCCACGGCCCGGGGTGAGCGCCGCCGATCCGATCCGCCGCCGCGCGCCGCGCCGATCGAGGTAGGTCTCGCGCGAATCGGCTCCGGAATTTCTCTGCTTAGGTGCTATCTAGTTTGCTGGGTGTGAATCGGGCGGGCTGGAGCTTGGGGGTGCAGCGTTCGTGGCGTGATCGGCGTTGGTTTTTTTTGTGGGGTGGGGGGGGGGGGGGGGGGGGTTGGGCTTTTTTTCGGGGGAATCTGTGTGGGTGGGGAAATTGGGAGCTCCGTGGCGCTGGATCTCGGGGAGGTGTGGCCTCGTGTGCTCAATTGGCTGCTAAATTTTGGGTTTCTGGTGGGTAATTTGTGCGGGATGGTCGGTCGGGGGTTTGGTTCGATTCTAGCTTGAGTTCAGTTCAGGTGAGCTCGTAGTCTTGCTAAGGTGGCTCGTGGAGCGTTGGAGCTTAGCTTGAGGCCTTGAGTTGCTCTTTGCTGTGTGCTCCGGGATTTGGGCGTCTCCTAGTGGAGGAGAAAGGTGGGGATTTGGGCATGCTCCAGTAGATGGATGCAGCACGCTTTGTTTCTGCTGTTTCTTGCATTTTTTTTCGTGGACCTCTTTTTCATGGATCCTTTGAGCTTTGAGATGCGGCAGAGTTCGAGCAGCTTCCCTGCTGTCTCTTCTGCATATTTGAAGATTTATTCAGCTGCACCCTCCCTTCAAGTGGTGTCTATGCGAGGAAAATGGGATCTTTGGGCTTAGCAAGTAGATGGGGACTATGGGAGTGATGTTTCTGCTGGTATTGACATTTTCTAGCTTCATTTTGTCTTGTATTTGCTTGATTTAGTGCCCCTCTAAGGGGAATGGGGCCTTTGTTGCGAGCTTGAGCTGGCCGTCGAGTGTAGCGTAGCGAGATGAAGTTGTCTTTGTGCTAGTGTTTTCCTTTACGAACCCTCTGATGTAGCTGTAGTTCTGTGTTTGTGTTCCTTTTCCTTTGCTTGCTGATTCGGCTTCCCAGCGGTGTGTGAGGTGAGAGATGTCGTTTTGCTTGTGCTAATTAAAGAGTGTTAATTGGGAGACACTCTTGATTTAACTGTGTTTTTTTGTCTCTCCATGCCTGTTTCTGTTGAAGTATGGGCACGCGATCTGGATAATGAACTCAGATACTTACTACTTGTTCGTGAGTTGTTTCATTGTTTGAACCCTTCCGTTTATTTATCTCTAGTATTGTGCCAATTGGCTTGACTTGCCACCTACAAACTATCAAAATATAGGTCTTTTTTCAAGACTGTTCTGGTGATCTGGTCTGACCCGTTCACATTCTTGTGGTTGTGGGTGCCCACATTGAAGCCCTCCTTGCTACATTTATCAACTATGCTTGTAAATTCTGGTGCAAGGGTCGATCCACTTTGTTGTTGATTGCAGATCTGGAAACTTAAAATGTTAATCTTGATAAATTGTCTTGTTGCCATCCGAACATGCTTATAGCTTTGAATAATTCCCAGTTATGTAATAGATGCGAACGGCTAAGGTAGCTTTGCATGATTTCAGTGCTGAAGAATATTCTGCTATGGGCTCTATATGTTGTCTTCATGATTGCATGTCCTTGTGGAATACACTGGACTGATACCGCTTCTTCATTTAATTGAGAATGATCAATAATGATCTCATGTAAACATTCGTTAACATTTGCAGGCTATAAATAGAAGGCACAGGTACAGATTCCTTCAGCTTGAATTTAGTTTTATCAGCCCAGGGTGAGCCTTCTGTGGTTGTTCTAATTTCAGTGGAATCATCTTCGTCAACCCAGAAGCAGACAGTAGTAAAAGCTGTGTGTATTGTCGTTTGATATGAAACGTTGGGATTTGCCAATTGCAGACAGTTCATGCTTTCACGGGCATTAGACCCGTAGGGACACTTTGGGAATGTCACAGTTTCACCCCACACAGCATGGAGGTGATAGTGATTCTCAGATGTGGCAACAACAAATGATGTACAAGCAATTACAAGAGTTTCAGAGACAGCAACAAGTACAGCAGCTTGATCATGGAGCCAGGATACAGCCCTCTTTTGGACACTTTCAAGCTCCCACAAAAGCAGTGCTTTCTGATCAATCGCCAGCAATGTCAAATGAAATGCCAAACAATGAGGCCACGACTTATGCATTGTCACATAATTTTGCAAGTGGTGACCCAAGGTTGACAAACAACTCTCAAATGTTGAATATCGGTAGTAACACAAATTGGGATCAGTATGGTGGTGCTCCTGGCGCGGGCAATTTCATAAATGGTTCAGTATTTTTGAACGCTCAAAGTCAATCCATGAGACCAATGGGGTTAGCTACACACCAAATGAACCAACCTTTTTATCCAATGCCTGCTACCAGCAGAGGTGGGTCTGGAAACCAGTACACCCAGTTCTTAGGGATCCCAGCTGATCTCCAGAATGCAATGACAAGGGCAGGTGCACATCAGTCCGAAAAGGCATCAAGGCCATTTAGCTCTTTAGTGAATGAACATGGTCTACATGAGCAGGGTGGCTCCAGTTCTATGCAGAATTTTCATGGAAAGGGAGGTTTCTTAAGTAATAATCCCGTACAAAGTCAAGGTGATAATATCAAAGCAGGCAGCCCTGTTCCAGTGAATCATCTACAGCATGGTTTTCAACTCCAAGATTTTCATAGCAGGCCAAATCAAGTTGATTTTCTAGTGGGCATGCAAGAGAAATCAACAATGCAGGTAGGGTCAGCAAGTGGTGGGGCTAGCCTTGACCCTACTGAGGAGAAGATCTTGTTTGGGAATGATGAGGATAGCAACTGGGGAGCTCTGTTGAGGGGTGGCAATGATCATGGTAAATCATTGGATAATGATGACTTTGGTGGTGCTTTGCCATCTCTACAGAGTGGGAGCTGGAGTGCACTTATGCAAGAAGCACTGCAGTCTACAACCAGTGAGAACAGTCCTAAGGAAGAATGGAGTGGCTTGAGCTTCCAGAAAACTGAACATACTGTTGCCAACAATTCAACTTTACCAGGACGTGACCAGAATAAGTTTGCAGCATTAAGTGGCGCAAACCTAGAAAATGCACGACCTTCGTCAGCATCTAGCTATGCTGATGGAACAATGAATGATCCAGATTTTACCAGTTTTCAGCATGCTATAAGAACTCCTTACGAGCAAAGAGACAAAATGCCACATGAATCTCCTGGTGCTACTGTTAGCAATCATCAGTCAACCGCAGAAGTCGATAATGGGTATTTTCAGCAGAGCTTAAAGCAAAAGCAGTCTGATGATTATGGGAGACAAGAGCAGGTGCACTTACCCAATGGCATTTGGGCACATCAGAAATCTGAAATGCAGAGAAATAATTCACACTCGACTGGTGCACATGGTACGCTGCCAAATGCGCATGGGTTTTGGATGTCACAGCAAAATAGAGTTGATCATAATATCAACAGAGAGTCTGGTAATAGCCAAAATGACTGGAAAAGCAAGACTCCCCTCAGACAAGACATCAACAATACCCAAAATGTCAGTGATGGGAACTTTTGGAAGCTGAGTGGAGGTAATGCAAATTCAGTCCATAGGCTTCAGCAGATGAAGCCTGATATAAGCACTTTTCAGATGCCAAACGACAGTTCTGATGGTAAAAGTATCAGTGTGATGGGCTCAAGTTTGCCAACAATAAAGCAGGACCAGTATCAAATGATTATTGGTCGAACCAGTGAGCATGTTGGAATAAACCATAATATCGGAGGTAGGGGTTTAGAAACCTCAGAATCACTAGGAAAAAGTGCAGAGCAAAGACCAAATGACAGCAACCAGGACTACCAAAATGCAGTGCCTACAGAAAGGCAAGGGAACATTTTAAATCATGGACAGCACGTGAGTAGTGACCTTGCTGCCAGGAGGCATCCCTTCTTTGCTGGAAAGGAATCCCAAAATTTGGGTCAATCTGCCCAGCAAGCAATGGGATCTTACATGTTGCAGAATCATGCTATGGATAACTCAGGAATGAACATTAGGCAGGGCAATCCAGTGTCCAACAATCAGTTTCCGCCTCAGTCAGTTCAGACACAGAATAATCTGAAGCCTCGATTTGTCACCAACTCCCAAGTTGCCGGTAATATGGCTTCACTTAATGAGGTATGTCTGCCAACTTCATCTCCATAATGAAGAGGATTGGGATTTTCATTAAACACACTTTATTTACATGCTTTTAGTCTGCTTGTTCTGTCTTATTTATGAACCTATTTCCTTTTTAGAAAATGCTGGTGGGAGAGGAGCAATTTAAATCTCGGCATGGTGTCCCTAACAGCTCCAGTGCATCACCCTTTGGAGGGTCTGATGCTGGTCTGTCTCAAAACAGAGCAGCTCAAAACAGGTATTCCTCCCCTTTTTATAATTCAAACCAGGTTATTCCTCAATAAATTCTCAATCTTCCACTGGGAAGTGATTAAGCTTCATTTATGCAATTTATTTTCTGCACTTCTCTCTCTCTCTCTCTCTCATCAAAATGAAGTAAGCTATGGTAAGTGGTTAGTTTTGACACTATATAGTACTAATGAAGTGAACCCAAATGCCTGCAGCCCTGTATGCTACTTTTAGCAGTATAGGAAACCAACACATCGTTGCTCCTTTTCAATGTAGGAAGTGGAACGTTCATTTTGAGTTCTACTCTACTCGGATGTATTACAGTATTCATCAACATTTTTTGTACCACGAGAGATTTATTTTGTCATGCTTAGTTCTTGCAGCATTTTTTTTTTGTAGCAAATTTTGCTTGAGATTCTTCACAAGGACCCTGACAAATATATGATTACTGTAGTGAAAATATGCTCCAACTTCTTCACAAGGTGGACAACTCGACAAATAGCAATGCTGGTGCTGACATGACCAACAGTTCTCTCGATAATGTTGCTACTGCTCATCAACAACTTAACCAACCTTCTTTGCAAGGATTTGGATTGAGACTAGCACCACCATCCCAACGACAGTCAACTTCAGGTCATTTATGGTCTAATCACACTAATGTTGATGGCAAACAACATGAACGCTCAGCAAGGGGAGAAGACCAGACACTGCTACCTTCCACTGCTAGCCAGTCTTTGCCACCTCATCCAAGCTCACAACCAACACCATTTCACTCCTCAGAAATGGATAGTACTGCACAGCCAACCGGGTGTTTCCCCCAGTTAAGTTCAGCAACCGGGCGTTTCCCCCAGTTAAGTTCAGGACAGCAATATCCTGTGCCAGAAGCAAGATCTGGTTCTGTACCCATTCCTCAGCAAGACAGCTCAGCAACTGTATTCAAGAATGTATGGACAAACATATCAGCACAGCGTCTAGCTGGTATCCAATACAACAAGATTACACCCAATATTCTCCAGTCTATGATGTTTGCCAATAACGCTGCAGATTCCAACTTATGGGGCTCGCAAAAGATAGATGATCAAGGACAGAAGGCGGCAACTCCATCTGACGTTGCCACAAGTTCTGCCAATTCACAAAATCAAGAAACAAAACAAGCTGTGGACAGTGATGCAGGGTTAGCCTCCTCTGAGATGGCAAATTTTGACTCGACAGGAGCTACTGTATCCAGAGGGAATGAACCCTCACAGAAGCATTCTTCAGATGGGAACTTTGCCATTCCTGCTTCATCCTTGGCACAGTTGCGTCAGCAAGGTACGATGAACCCTAAACAAGGAGAGAACCCTGCAGCTAACTTCCAGGCTATGAATACTTCTCATAACACTGGTACTAATAGCAGTGGCATTGTGTTACATGGAAGCCCAACACATTCAAACATCCAGCAGCAAAATTACTCTCTGCTGCATCAAATGCAATCCATGAGACATGTGGATACTGATCCAGGCAATACAGCTGGAAAGAGGCTTAAACCAACTGAGATAGGTTCTGATGCATCGCAAGTTGACTGGAAGTCTGGAAAGAGGTTTGCACATGGAGCCAATAACTCTGTCAGGTCGTCCATAGATACCATTGGCAGTGCTAGCGTCCCAGGGCCATTCCCTTCAGACATGAAAATGCTAAGCTTTGCTCCAAGGAACAATGAAGAGAGAAGTCCAATCATACCTTCCCAGCTTCCTTCTAGAGAACCTCCTTCTCATGGTATGGTTACTGCACGAAATGATCATCAAAGTCAAGTTCAGTCTCTTGGCACAAATGCAGCATCAAATTTGATTGAAAGAAATGAGAGACCCAAGATAAACCCTCAAATTGCACCTTCTTGGTTTGAACACTACGGAAGCCACAGAAATGGTCAGAATCTTTCTATGTTCAATGCACAGAAGATCCCAACTCCACCATATAATGTTCCAAAAGATTCTTGGTGCACGGATAATAACTCTGCTGAGCATAGAGTCGACTCTGGCCAATCTGTCAGGCCTGGACATTATATCTCACCAACAAAGATGGATGTTTTGGTGCCTTTCAATACGAAGGCAACTTTGATGAGAAGGCCAAAGAAGCGCAAGTCTACAGAAACTGCTCTTGTTTCTTGGCATAAAATCATTGAACACCCTCAAAAGTTGAGAAACATGAGGTGAATTTTCTCCCTTTACAGTGCAGCAGTTTCGAGTAACGTTGCAGCATATTTCTCTGTTTTTAGCCGTTACTTGTTACCACCACTAGTTTCTGTGATTTAAGATTGTCCTTATTTGTTGAATTGTTTTATCTTATGCCGTCTTGATATTTCTAACAAATGTGACAATCTTCAAATGCTTCACAGCATGACCGAGATGGACTGGGCTTGGGCAGCTAACAGATTAATTGAGAAGGTTAGTACAACCTTAACGTTTCAGCTACGTTAGGTCTTGTGCATATTGGTTCAAAGAGTTCTTTCTTCGATACTGAATTAAGTTTTCTAAACAGGCAGAGGATGATGCAGAAAGTCTAGATGATACCCCTGTAAATCATTTACCACGCAAACGGTTAATTGTGACCACACAGTTAATTCAGCAAGTTTTCCCTGCAATAACAGCAACAGTTCTCAGAGCACAAGCTGCGACAGCTTATGAAAGTGCAACATACAATATCGCTATGTTGACACTAGGGGACGCATGCAGCATGGCATCATATAACTCTCGCACTCTTCTAGATAATGAAAATAGGTAAGTTTCTGTAAAGAGAATATTTTTTGTTGTTCACTTTTAGCTTATTCTCTTATGAGCATGAAAGATATATTTATTTGGATAATCTCGTTGCTGAAATATTCATGTTCTGACTTCTGAGTATTACACTATCCTTGATCAGTCCATCTGAACATACAACAAGTATCAAGAAAATGGAAGACAAATTGTCAAAGGTTGTGGAAGTCTTTGTTGGAAGATTCAGGAAAATGGAAAATGACTTTGTGAGGTACGGGAAGCCTGTACTGGTTCACTACCGCTTTTTATTTATTTATGTTTAAAAAGGCCATTATGTAACATCCCTCGTTGCTAAAAAATGATCATGTGGAATTTCTGGATGGCTGGATGCACCAGTCAAATTTCAAAGACCTAGGAGGACTTTCATGTCTATAGCTGCTTGGTTCTTTCTTTTCTTTCTTTCTTTTTTCTTTTTTGCTAAGTATTAATTATTTATTTTGTGTTTTTATGTGAAAAACTATGAGGCTACTTCATCTTTAACATTTTTTACCCAGGGCTTGGTCATCTGGTGATATGTGTAATAATCTCTAGGGCCGTGTATTTTCTTGGCTTTGATCATATGGTACAAAGGAGCGTTGATTCGTTGAATCATAACAAAAATTGCGTAGGGAGTTGAATATTCACTGGCAGCACTTTGTTATTGTTTTGTTCAAAGGAAGTAACAGCCTTTTCCTAATTTTCTAGGATTTGTTCTTTAATTCATATGCTTCATCTATGTCACTATAATGTAATTACCATCAATTAACTATGTACTCAGATGTAAATTGCACTGCATTCTTAAAATCCTGCCTAGCACTTGTTGATCCTAATACAGTCCTTTTACTATTGCACCCTGCACCCTTGGGATGATTTCTAAACTAGTTTGGTGTTGATATGTCTATTAAGCCGGAGTCATGAAGTTATCATTTTTATCAACACCATTTTTCCTCTCGTTGCAGCTTCAACAAGAGGTCTTCGATGCTAGATGTGCAACTGGAGTGCCAAGATTTGGAAAGAATTTCTATTGTAAATCGTTTGGGAAGATTCCATGGCCGGAACCATGCAGCGGGAGTCGAGGCCTCATCGGCTTCAGAAATGATTCCTCGCAGAATTTTTCCCGAAAGACATGTCATGTCTTTTGCAGTGCCTGGAAACCTTCCCGAAGGGGTGTACTGTTTGTCGCTCTAGTGCATTAATTTTCGTTCATTGTTTTCCGACTGCTCAGATCACCTTGGGCTGCACCCTGTGATTTCCAGTGCTCCTTGTTCTCATGCAAAGCATAGCGTTTTATATCAAACAGTCAGATCCAGGGGTAGTCTGAAAATCGTAACCATCACATACCGCGGATATGCCAATGGATGCGTCCAGCCGATCAACTCAGTGCTGGCTGTTGCTGTTTCTCCCTTGTATCAAGTCCCTGTATATTGTGGAAAGTAAGGAAAAACTATGGACCTCGCATCATTTTTCTGATGAAAGAGTATTAGCTTCATAATTTGTGTTAAGGGAAGTCAATGGTTCTAGCCTAGTACATCTAGCGAACTTTTTCGCTACTTGTCATCTTTTTACCCATGATGAAGAAGTGTTGGCAGGTTGGGGGGGGGGGGGGGGGGTGTTAGTAATAACGAGAACCGTCCTCTTGAGTTCTTTTGTTCATTGGCTAGTGTGTCCAGTCTAACCGACCACCCCTCATGGAACGAGTGGCGGGAGTTCATCGGCTTCAGAAATGATTCATGGAACAATTGGCGGAAAGAGCTTGGCAAGTGTTGTAATTTTAATTCCCCCTTATACTGAAACCCTAGCGGGTTCTTGTAAATTCAAAATGCAAATATTACTTGTGCTTCGTGCCGCCTTTGATTGCCCAGATGACTCTCATATTCTGAAGTTGGCCTGGAAAGATGTCTACAGACTAGTTTATCAACACTATTGACGACTATTGACGATTCTCGTCAAACAGCGGGAGATGTCATGTTTATCAACACTATTGACGACTGAACAAGACAACAGATGCCCATTGCTTCCCGAAAGGAATATGCACAAATTGTGGGAGTGGCAAGTGGCAACACCATGCCACAGTGTACTAAATCGTAGGTTCGTATACACCCATTAAGAAAGATGGTGTTAGCTGTGCTAAATCTACGACATTACACTTGAACGGCTCTGATGAACAATAGCTCAACCAGTAACCGCCGGGTTTGTGAACCGTCTTCTAGAATAGCAGCTTTGCTAGTCAGCAAGAGCATCACACACCCTTTGCGAGATGCCCGAGAGAGTACTCCCGATCAAACCCAAGGTAGCAATCTGACACCAAAATCAGCTTCGTCTCCTGAAAGAGAATCCCCTCGTCAGAACATATAAAAGTTTTAAAAAAGTACCACTCAATTATCCATGCACACATCTCAATATCAAATCCAGAACCATCAAAGGCATGAGAGCTCAACACATATATTCTATCCCATCCGGACTTAAGCAGCACATGGAAAAGATGGTTGTCTTCATTGCAAACATGTGATGCACAACCTATTGCTCAGGTTCAAGGTTTATACAGCAATCTGACAGAATCTACTGAGAATTCTGGACAGATTTTGGTCCAAATCTATTTATTGCTCAGGTTCAACATTTATACAGCAACCTGAAGCACTGCAAGACTGCACCCATGTTCTAGCAGATACATAACACCGTGATCACAAATGGCAAACCAAAAAGGCACTTTGACCATGCATATTCCATTGGTGATTCAGCCTGGGTTTGATGGTTCTATCATGCTGAAAGCTCATCAAATTAAGTTTGCTTCTTGATTTGTTGTTGTTAACACGTTAAGACTGGCAGAAGTAACAAGCCAAATACGAAACCCATGGAATTATGTCTCAGGGATGCCACATCAAGTCACTCAAAATGAGAACAAAATCTTCACACTGGGCTTAGCAAAATTCATTGACATGTGGTAGTGTCATATTACCTGGGTATTGAACATCTGTGGCAATTTCATGCGAGTGTTAACCACACGATCTGCAAAACTAATTCTTTTCAGACAATATAGCTCTGAACTTGTAACATTCCCCAGGACCAGCCACCAAGCTTCTTGTTTTGCCTACAGAAAACAATATCAAAGGGTTAAATGCAAATTGGCAGCCATTAAACTTCAACTACAGACATTGATCAAAACAGGCCAAAAGCAAAAATACTAAGCTGAAGAGATTGATAGTTATCAGGATTCCCATATTGGAGCTAACATAATAATAGTCGATTATTATCATACAAAAGTTGTAGGCTCACAGCAAGTATGCAAAACAGCTTCTTAGACCTATGCCAGTGGGAAACCAGAGTTGTGAGATAGTTTGTACTCATCTCCATAGTATATTGGTTTCCAGCTGGGATAATGGGCTTGCTTCGAGACAGCTTTAGTTGCCGGTCTGTTTTGAAGAACCCGTCAAGTGAGAACCAGTTTCAGAAGAAAAATAACAAACTTTTAACACATCCAAAAAGATATCATGTGAATTCGTATATTCGATCTTTCATACCAGACATCAATTTTGCAGGTTATAAGATGAAACAATCTATTTGTCAGACTGGTATATCGCTAAACCACGTATTACAGCTCTCAAAGTAGTACTATTTTCTGCAAGCAGAGCTCGGTGGTACTTGCTAGGTGCCTAGGTCAGTTCTCAAATGGATTTTCTAAATGTAATTAAGAGATTATAACTGGCAGTCTGGTCATTGTGATTCCAGGGTAGTTTGATCCCCTCATAACTAAATTTTTTGTGATGCATTATATTTAACAATAAGCCCTTTACATTTCATGCAATCAGTCCATTTATTGTCATGGCAAGTTATATAGCTACTGACCTTGGGGAATCTAGGGGGAAATGCTCTTGATGTTGAACACCGTGAATTTTTCATTTGCAATCTAATGTTTAAAATTGGCGATTTGGACTGCTCCTTATCTTCATTCTGAAGCTTAACTTTTACGTCGACGCGAGGGAAATGTTGCAGATCCTGGATGATGCAAACACAATATTCAGGAGTGTAACAGTGTGATTATTGTTATGAATAGCACATGTATTAATCATGAGGACAATAGAACAATACATATACAAATACAGGTATGGCATATATACAAAAAACCCTTTATACAATAGAAAAAATACACAGCTAATAATACACATCTAATAAGAAAGTTGTAGCTATCTTTCCAGCTTACAACCTTGACAAAACATAGACATGTCAACAGTAACACGTCCAATAACACTCTGATGAATTAATGAAGAAAGACGAGACTCACGTAGGTGACCTAAACAGTGATGTCACTGCACAAAAGCTTCAGAGGTGGTAGCAGCAGTGGCGGTAGAGGTAGACGTGGTAGGAGCAACTGAAGTGAACGGAAGGTGGAGACGGTCGAGAACATAGGATATGTTTGGTTGGTGCCCAAATTTTCCTTGCCATAATTTAGCTAGCCCCAACAATTTGGCACTTGTTTGGATGGTTGTCAAATTTTTTGGCAAGCCTATAGCTCTATGGTGATCCCCTATGTATTTTTTGCCAATCTTTAGCCAAATTGTGGGCAACCAAAACCAGATATCAGACCACTAAACACAAAAGTTAATAGATTGATTGCTTATTTTTTTTTCATGATGACCAAAATCACATCACAGGAAAATTGGGATTGTTTCTCTAATCAAGATCATTCAACCTTTCCGCTAGGAATTACCGAATTAGGAGCACGATAGGGCTTTGCTTGGTGGTCATAAAGTTCAATGCGTGTGTTCTTACAAATTAAAAAATATTTGTTCTTGCATTGGCAACGGAAGATCACTACAATTCTAAAGTCTACACGTGAATATCTTAATCCTACGTCGAGAAGATCGGATGACTCCATATCAGATTGATAGCACGTATTCTAAAAAGACATCTTAAAGAGAACAGATGTAGTACTTTCTCCGTGTGTTTTTACTTGTTAGTGAGAAACAGGTGTCCCCACGGTGCAGATATAATTTTTTTTTCTCGAACACGCAGGAGAGCTGCGTATCATTATATTAAGAAGAAGCGGAACCAGGGTTAAAGAAACCCAAACAAACTTACAGAAAACATGAGCCCAAAAGGCACATGCACTCGAACCAAAAAGAGCCAAACAAAAAACTAGACTAGGACTATCCTGCCTCAAACGTAGGAGCAACCAGGAAGGAAATCCCCCGTGCCCCTGCTAAGCTCCACATCTTCAGCTCCTCCCTTGCCTGAGCCAAATGTGAAAGAGAAAAGGTGTAATACTTTTGCATGGCCACATGGGCACAACTTTATAAATTACAACATTTTGAGTGGTTATCGAGTGTCAATGTCACTTGCATATATGGTTTTCAGAATCAGGATCTTGAATCAAATCAATGATGTGTTGATAAGATCGCATTGTAGGATAGAATTGTAGGCTCTAAGATTCAACCTGATTCTATCAAAGATATATTTCTTCAAATATACCATATATTTCAATGGTAATATCCTTTTGGATTTCTACTTTCAAAACAGTATTTAATAAAAATGCAGTCTAAATGGACGATATATTGTTTTCTTTTACACAAATGATAATATATATGAATGGATCAACAGTGGAATTTTATAATTGAAAGGATATATGCAAGTGAGTATTATAATTAATTACTAGAATTGGGTTGGATCGTATGTAAATTTAGATCATGATCCTATAATTTTTCTAGAATTATAAAAATACTAAGATTCTACCAAATTAAGACCTGCATAGGATCGAATCGGTCTGCTAAATCTAGGATCATAGGATCTTAAGATTTTTCATATTCGATCGAGAGTCTGGCTACCTCGCTTGCCTCCTTCATCGTTGTTGACCCTTCTCCAACAACTTTTGCTTAGGATTGCAACCTCCATCCACTTCCATCGCGTAGTCCACATCACTCATCCCCCGTTAACTCCAACCGCCAACTATTGGCCAACTTCTGACAATTTACCCCTTCCCTATCAATTTGTAGTCACTCAAAATAATTTAGGGCTAAGCTTAGTGAATTAGGCATGAATCTTGAGGCACATAAAATACGAGTTTGTCCATGGGTTTGCTGATCTTTTATGAGCGATTCCCACACAGGTCATTGTTTAGAATGGATGAAATTTACATAAATTTCAAATAATTTTCATAGTACAATTCATTTGCCAAAATTACTGTCACAACATTTTTTTCCTTTTTATAGATATTCGTATGGGTCTGAGGTCATCGCATTTTGGATGAATGCCGATTTAGTACATATATACCTTATCGAATCTTCTTGTAAGAAGAGACACTATAAGTTCAATAAAATGTTGCAACTTATTCTCGAAAGCATTTAGATATGTATCAAATTTTGAGTCTGGTACCAGTCTTCAGAGATGCCCATATTTAGTGTGCACATCTCCTAATCTTCAAATCCACCAAGTGGATTTCAACAAATCTTGACCATTACTTGTTTTTGACGCACAAGATTAAACCACTTTAGTCCTTCTTCTTCTTCCCTATGCGGCAACCCCTGAATCCTTCCTTATCCCACGCATAACGACTTGGTTTGAAACTAAATAATTCGGCGAAACACCACTGTGATTCCACTAATTTGTGTTGAATAGATACCTCCCATTGTTTGGCTGTAATTCCTTTCATATTCTCACACAAAAAAACTTTGGTTAGAGAAGAAAGATCTTGGGAAAACTTGAAGGTTTCACTTTCATTGTAGTATATTAATGTTTATAGCACAACAACTCTAGGCCACACCCATCTTCTAGATTTCAGCCTAAAGCTTGTCTTGGTTTCTAGTCCGCGTGTCGCACTCGCTGATGCCCACCAAGATTGCATATCATCACTCCCTAGCGATCAACTTTCTATTCATCACCATCACTGTCCCCTAATGATGGTGTCTAATGCTTGTATGATGCCAATGTCCAAGTCTTAGGTGCGTAGTCGAGACGGAGGAAAAATCTTGGCTTCTTCAGAAGTTAGAATTGATAGGCATTAGAGGCGACATGGATTGGGGGAGGTGAAAAGGAAGGGATGATGTAGCGATCTAGTCCATCAGAAAGAGAGAATAGTTAGGAAAGGGTTGGTTGAAATCCACATGGTGGATTTAAGGGGCAAATCCTGGGGATCTGAAACCCCACCTGTAGTTTCTTGAAAAATTTTGTAAAAATGAGGCTTTGTGTTACCTTTTCATTAAAACCTAGGGTTTGTGAAATTTAATCAAAAATCTATTAGTATACACGAAAGTAAGCATCTAGTGGTCAAAATGTTCCGTCGCATCTGCATGAGTACGATGATACGAGTGAGAGTTGACAGCATCGGAGTCGCTCACCTCGGGCACGAAGGCGCCGAGCACGCGGTTGCCGATCCACCCCCACCGGTTGCCGAACCTGGGTTAGCCAGTAGACACGCCCACTCGTAAGATGAGAACGAGCGGGTCAAACGAAGGAAGCGAGAGGAAAAGAATAGTACGGAGAAGAGGGGAGGGAAGCTGTCACCTGTGAGAGGTAAGGGAAGAAGCAGTGGTTGAGCCAGATTTTGGACGATAGAGATGCGAATTTAAGTTACATCGGTAATTATAAATAAAAAGGAGTAACTATAAGCATAATAAAAGCTTCTTTAGCCTAACGAAGCATGAACTTAAAGCAATACAAGAACTGCTTTTAATCCTAGAAAGACTCACATCAGAAAGTGGAACTACCTACATAACATTGAACTACTGAACTAAAGTAAGAAGCAACCACAGTATTACTAGATTCCCCTATGGTTAGCCTTTAGGAACCTCAAATGACATTTGTTTGGTCTTTTCTTTATCAAAAACAGTAATCAGGTACCAATGTACCACATATACTTTTTTGTGGTAATTAGACACCTATACATGATTTGTACAGTAAAAAGTAAAGACAGCTCATGTCCTTCAAAAAGAAGTTAGTACATGATGGATCACCTTCACTCCCGTGCCTTCCTAGCTATGAGAAACATTGAATCAAATACAAGATAATTAGATAAAAGCAAATGCTAACTTCTAAGTTCCACTACTCAGTAACCCTAGTTGAGATCTCATTTCAGTCTTCAGATTTGATAACTGAGAACAGAGCTATACTAGTACACTAAGTCATTGTGTCACTGATAGACTCGTCCCTCGTATTTCATATTTAACTCATTTGAGAACAAAAGCTACACAACACGAAGCTGCATTTGGAAATAAATATGGGCCATGCCGATGCTGTTGCCTGTTGGGCTTAATAGAGTAATAGGATGCAGGAGTATGTATAGTGTATAGGAGTATATGTAGTATATACTTTGTATATTATGAGGTATATATCGGATTTTTTGGCAAAAATTTTGGGGGTACAACCACACCCCCCATGCATATACTCTCCCTCCGCCACTGGGAGGAAGGCAAGGCGGTGAGGACGGAGGTGCGGGAAAGTGCGGAGGTGGAGGAGCCGCCCCACTCCTCGACCATCACCCATGTCGCCGTGGCAGGCTCGACCTAGGGTTGGGAGCGGGAGGAGCCCATGTCCATTTCCTCGTACGTCGCCGCCTACGCCGGTTGCTGGATTTAGGCGGATGGAATTCACGGTCTCGGTGGAGTCAAACCTCAAACCATGCACCCATGGCCGCGGCGGTAAGGTGGGGGCGATGCTTGGGTGAGCAGTGTGCAGCTATCGCGCCCCCCCACTACGGCCGATCCAATCAGGTTCTTTGTGCTGATGCCACACGGTGTGGGCTGGCTACGAGTCTGGTAGTTGCAGCACACAGCAGCAGAGACAAAGGGGCAAAATGGTGGTAGACTTGACCTGGAGCCCAGCATCCAACGAGCACAATCGGATTGGGATCGTGACGTGCGTGTGCGTGTTGGTTCGTTGTTATGGACGGTTGGGGACTTGGGGGGGCTCTGCTACTCTACTCTAGGCTGTGGCGGTTGGGGGCATGTGAACCGTGCGATCTAGATCGAGAGGTCTAGATCATGTGCGCCGGCCGGCGGGGAGTCTAGGTGCTATATGGAACGTTCGATCCAAATCGCACGGTGCAAGGAGTTCCTGCCGGCCTAACCTATGTCTATTCAATCCGTAAGTCCGGTGTCCAGGACTGCAGGTGGAGAAATTTATGCCCCGCTCATTTCGGTTTGAGCTTCTGACTTCAAACTTATTTTGCATTATTCATAAATTTTGTCTTTTTCTAAACTTTTGGCTTTTTTGAGCTTTTTTGCCTGTTCTTTTTTTTCCCGTATTCGTTTGTGTTGTCCGTGATGGGCTAACATATTTTTTCTATTTTTAAATTTTTTAAATCTAATTACGCCAAATAAGCCACATTCAGCTATAGTGTAATGTCAGCCAAGTACAGGCCCGGCCCTGAGGGGGGCGAGCGGGGCGGCCGCACCGGGCCTCCAAAATTCAGGGGCCCCCAATCCCCCATATACTTTCTCTCTAGATGGTTCATCTGATGTTGAGTTAAATGATCTAATTTCTGAGTTAAGTGTTATGCAATTGACTTTATCAGATAAACCAATGTCTGCTATGGAGATCTTTGAGTTTGTCAGAGAAGCGGATTGTTATCCTAATATTTCTATTGCTTATCGGATTTTATTTACTATGCCTGTGACTGTGGCATCAGCTGAAAGAAGCTTTTCAAAATTGAAATTGTTGAAGAATCATTTAAGGTCAACAATGTCTCAAGAGAGGTTAAACGGTTTGGCAACTTTATGTATTGAGAAGAAATTATTGGATGAGATTGATATCAATACCATTATCAATGACTTCGCATTTAGAAATGTTAGAAGAAATTTTTAAGGTAATATCTATAAACTCTTTGATATGAATTTTTCTTTAATACATAATGCATTTTAAGTGTTTGTTGGTAAAATTAGATACATATATATGTGTATGTAGATTTATATTTAGATATTTATACTAGGCCCCCTATTTCTAGTTTCGCCCCGGACCCCTAAAATCCCAGGACCGGCCCAGGCCAAGTACAGTATAATTTCAGCCATAAGTCACTATTTGTCAGTCCAACCAAGCGAGACCTTAATGAGAAAGCCCTCTCATTTTACACGTTTTACATCCATCTGTCGTGATAAGATGATGTGACATAAAGCAGAAAGAAATTTTAAAAATAAAAACCAAACAGATAGAAAGCATCTCGAGTAAAGTAAAGGAATGACAGATGAGGCACGGCCGTATAAATAAATTGTTGTCGAAGTTTTGACAATAAGTTAACCCGTTGCAATTTACTCATTCCTTGAGATACAACAATTTGAATTGTGTATTTGTTAGATATAAACGACTTTGTCATATACGAATATATCGAGTTTCCATTAGTCACAGATTCATAGATGATTTTCTACCGCAATTACAAAATCAGTACTAATTGTTTGATGTAAAGCTATTTGATGTGGTTTTTGTTTAGATGAAATCTCACTAGCCATTGTGTGTGCAGCCGTTACCATGAACTCCTTTTAGATGAATTTTTAGCAAATGAATGTATAGACCGGCGCCACTTGAAAAACCATGTATAAATTTGAATGCTACTAACCATGGACGCAAGTCACTATGTTAGTCATATGTGCATATATACATGTAGATAGGGATTACATTAGCATGTGAGTTGGTTGTAGACGAAACCATGCACAACGTGATCCAGCCTCTAGGTGACCATAGTCTCTAGGTAACCATTAAATGTAGTTGCTATCGCCCGCAGATAAATTTTATATATATATATATATATATAAAACAGGGGCACCATAGTGCTCAGACTCCATAAATGAGACTTTTCATCTACTAGCTGAATGTCCGTGCGTTGCTACGGATTTTAAAATTTTACAATACTACATGTTCTAAAACTAACGGGTGATAAAATTTGTTGGAACGTGCATATAAATATGTTCTATTTTTTAAAATCCGTAGCAACACACGGACATTCAGTTAGTTCAGTACAATGATTGGGAGTTATGAAAACACTGGTTTCATTTAGGAAGTTTACATGTAACCCCCCAGTTAAAATGTAACATAAAGAAGAAGGGGTTTGTGTGAGACAAATATCATCATCATCTCTAGTTCTCTATATTATCAGTATTGTTTGTTCCATGATATATATATATATATATCAACTGCTTAGTGTTGTTCTTATGGATCGCCTAAAGCTTGTGCTAACAAATTGACTATAAGTTACCTTGCAAACAGAAAGAAAAGGAAAATAAAAGCCACAAGTGGCAAGTTCCTCCTGGAAATTTACTTCTATACAACTTTATAGCTAGATCAATTGAACAATTCAGAACTATGTTGGTTGAATTTTACAAGACCTAATGCAAAAGAGTTGCTATGAGAATTTTAATCGATTGGAGAAAGCAGAGAACAAAATATCTCAGAAATATGTTTAATGGATGGGCCCGCTTATAAAAAATTGATACAGAAGAAGTGTATACAACACAGTAACACTATCGTAAATGCTAAGACACTATAACAAACTAAAAGTCTTCTGTAATTGCAACCTTACAATAGTCAGAACATTTGTTTGTGAAAACAATTTGTCAGTTTCAGTGAAAGGCAAACCTTCTCCCTCTCCTGACGTGATAGGTGCACATTGCGAGAGCTCATGGCAAGACCATCAGCTTCTCGCACTATTTCTGATCCTACTATCTCTATGGCAAAGTCAAGATCACGAGCCTGAAAGCAGCATGAGCATATCTCAGAACAGAAGCAAGTGAAAATACTCTCACTAATAGAATTACTATTGAAGAATGTAAAAGCATCAAAACAGGAAACAAACAAGTCATCCATCAGAGCATCAATTCAAAATGCCTTTTTTAAGTGGAACAAAAGCTACTCCCTAGATGAACATTATGCATTGGGTTATAAAGTAATAAGGGCATAAACTAAAGCAAAAACTACTTTCTGAAAAAAAAAACACTTAAAAGAAGCCTTCCAAAACAATGTGCTAGATAAGCATATCAAGCTGGCTCTTTGCAAAAACCACTTGACCACAAGAAGAGGTACATTGACAACAGCCAATTATCCTGCAATGAGAATATTCATATTGCACACTGACATTAATTTTGTGGCGAACAAGAGAAATCTTTTACATTTTTGACAACATGATAGAACATCTGTTTTATATCAAGGCTTCTTATTGATGGAAACAAAATTACATGTTGTCTGTTATTAGCACAGATAGCTTAGTTCGTTTGTAAGATCTTCTTCCCATATGTATCAGTATCTGGTAGCCTTAAAATTATAGTTAGGCCAGCAGCTACTCGACCGAACAAACTGCATATGTACAAAAAAATGACAGATTTGTTACCATGCGGCAGATGACGCACCACTGCTGATAATCCTTCTTCCCGAACACAATGACGTCCGGCTCGACGATATTAAAAAACTTAGCGACCACAGTGGCCACACCATGGAAGAACACGGGCCTGCTGCTCTCGCACAGCCCCTTCTCCAGCCGCTCCACCCGAATCCACATCTCGTGCCCATCCCCAGTCGCTGCCTCCAAGCAGGAGACCGTGCCCCCAGAGGCGTCGGTGCGGCGGCCGGTGGTAGCGGCGGCGCAGATGTAGAGGTTCGGGGGGCAGAAGACGGCGGCGATAGCGCCGGCCGAGGCAAGCTTGCGGAGGTTGCCGGCGAGGTCGGAGGGGTACGAGGCGAGGTCCTCGCTGGGCGCGAGCTGGCTCAGGTTGACATAGATCGAGATGACCACAGCGACGGGATCGGTGGAGGCCGCAGCCGCCGCGAAGACGAGTGAGAGGTGGCCCTCATGGAGAAAGCCCATGGTGGGGACGAGGGCGACGGTCTTGCCCTCCACGCGGTGGCAGTGCGACCATGCCCGCATCGCCGCCTTGTCTCGGATCACCTCCGGAGGAGGCGAGGGCGAAACGGAGGAGCCGGGGAGGAGGCGGCGGAGCAGAGGGGAGGAGGAGGCGAGGGCAGAGTGGCGGAGGAGGGAGGGGAGGAGGCGAGGGTGGAGTGGTGGAGGAGGGAGGGGAGGAGGTGAGGGCGGCGCGGCGCGGCGACGGAGGCAGGAGGGGAGGAGGCGAGGGCGGCTCGGCGGCGGAGGAGGGAGGGGAGGGCGGAAGAAATGAGGTGGGGGAGGCACCCGCACGGGATTCGGTGGGGGAGGCAGCGCACGGGTTACGGGGTGGGGTCCACATGTCAGTTAGCATAGCTCTTTTGTGAGAAGGAGTGGGAGAGAACGCACCAACCACCAACTCCTTTTTGGAGGGGTGGGTGGGCCCACACGTCAGACTACCTTTTTGAAGTGGAGCCCGCGCGAGCACAATCAAAAAAGGCAATGAAAAAGGAAGTGTAGAATGCACTATCACCTTGAACTCCTCCTTTTAAGGAGTAGAGATGAGTGAGATTTTCCATCCATGTTAATGACTTCCTTTCCATCCTATTGTACTAGCACGTATCTAAAATCAATCCAAAGGCAGAGAGGTTTGGTGCCCGGACACCATGGTGTCCTAGTTCAGCGTCATATATATATATATATATAGTGAGTCCGGGCGGAAATAAAAAGAATAAAACATTTTAGAGAAACCAAGATACTGAGAACTACTCCGCTAAAAAAAGTAAAATATTAATATTTTAATTTCTTGTTCTAATAGCTTTCCCGTCAAAAAGCGGCAAAAGAACGCAATAAAATAGAGGGTGGGAGCCCTAAAAATTTCAGCCCGCGGCGGCGCTCATTGCAAAGTCCCAAACCACCACATATTGTTGCTGGACACCACACACCTTGCTTGAGTTCCTTCTAGCTTCTTAGCTGAGCCAGCCACCATGTCGCACCATGGCTCCGCCCCCGCCTTCAAGGGAAAAGCCCCGATGGTCGCGCCGGCCAAAGGAGACGGCGACGCGGGGGCCGGAGGGTCGTCTTCCCGTCCAAGACCCGGGGTCGCCGCCGAGGAGACGGCGACGGAGGAGGCGCGCGCCAGGCGTGAGGCGGAGAAAGCCGTGCTCGAGAAGAACATCGCTAGGGTTAAGGAGGAGATCGCCGCCCTGGAGGCGGAGCTGGCCAAGATGGATGCCGCTTCCCCCAAGCCGTAGGAGTCGCATTTGTGTGCGCTTTGCACCCTTGTAATTAGCCGCATGTGAACTAGTGCCCTACCTAGTGTTTTGCAATGTCTTGGTTGCGCCTGTGCTTCGATGCGTGCATGCCGTCCATTATCATCTTAATTCTTCACATAGGAGTACTTGCTAGTTGCTCTGCATGGGGTCAATCAATGTCAATCGGTGAGCAGTTCCTGGCGTCTCTTAACGTTGTCAAACAGCCGAGTACCACGTGCCCTGCTGTGGATCGTCAGTCTTGACCTTTATCTCTTGCATCGATCGAGACGGGGCAGATAGGGATGGCGAAAAAATGTCGTGACTCGTGAGCTGGTTTGGCTCATCGAAGGTTCGGCTTAGCTTGACTCATGGCACAAATGAATTGAGCCGAGTCAAAGTTTCAGTTCAGTCTGTTAACGAGCTAACAAGCTGAGCCTCTTCTCTGACGAGTCTTCACGAGCCAAACCGAATTAGCTCGATGTCTGCTCCCAGCGACAGTCACCGCCATGCCGCAAAAGCAGCACCAAAGTCCCGTTTAGAACGCATGATTTTTTTCTGATTCACATGGAGAATGAACTGTTTCAAAACCTTGTGTTGCAAACAGAGGCCAGGGTTACCAAGAGGCAAGCAAGTACTGCTTTAACCCATGCCATTCGATACTAACTCGGGTCTATTTGGAGATTGGAATGTAGGAATTCTGTAATTCTGTAAGATCTGATAATACACAGTTAAGGTGATGATCATTTAGGTTTTTTTGTGGCTTATGACTGAAAAGTATTGTAGCTGGCTGAAAAAGCACTGTAGCTGACAGAGGCTTATTTAGCATAATTAAATTTTAAAAAATATAAAAAAAATATGTTAGCTCATTACGTATAATACAAATAAATACGGGAAAAAAGAACCGGCAAAAAAGCTCAACAAAAAGTCAAAAGTTTTAAAAAAAGACGAAATTTATGAATAGTAAAAAATAAATCGAAAGCTAAAAGCTGAAGTCAAAATAATCAAAGCCTCTCGTGGGAAACTGGATAATTTCTCTGCACCACCCCTCCGTCACTCCGTGGGGCAGCGGTGCCCAACGAAGTCGGCCCCAGTCCCTCACGTCACAAACTTTTGAACCAAAAAAGAAGAGATAACGCTCCGACTATGCGTCTAGGCGCAAGCAGATGCAGAATGCCTTCCCATATCCAAGGACTAATAACTACCGTACTGTACTGGAGACCGGAGTATGATGTTCTTCATATCTTTGAAGGTTGTTCAACGTGACAAAGAACATTGCGTGGGTTATTTTGGATGTAATTTTTGGCTTATGATTTTTAAGTTTTGGCTGTTTGTGAGAGACAGTATAAAGAGAAAAACAGTCATATGCGATTTTTACCTGTATATCTAAACTCGGTACTGTGCCTACTACAATCGACTTGTAAACCCTATCTTAAAAAGATGTAACTTTTGAAAACTAGTTACTATAGTAGGAAGTGATAAGTTCCAAAGTGGAGCCAAACCCAGCCACTGACGCGCTCGAGCTTTAGGCCCTACTCCAAGCAACATAAAAACCTTCGCTTCTGGCTTTCAGTTTTCAGAAACCAAAAGCCATTTGGAACACGTCGCCTTTTTAATTTTGTTTTTTTTTGGCTTTTTTGCTTCCCCTCAATTCCTTTTCATTGTCTGTAATGATATATCTATGTTTTTTTCTCATTTTAATTGAATGATTCAGAAAAGGCAAACCACCGCTGCAGTGCAATTTCAGCCAGAAGTTCATTGGAGCGACCCCTTAAGTGGCCACTCAATACAGCTTTGGCTTCCAGCTGCTGACTTTCTGGCTTCTAACTTCTAACTTCTAGAAGTTAGAAGCTGTTTTTCTTTCCCTTTTTGAAACGGCTTCTGAGAAATTGTTTTTTGGATTTTACTTTAGTGGCTTCTCCTGGATTGGTTAAGTCACACATTGGTGATCCTTCATTCGCATGCTTTCTCGCTCACTTTCCCCTTTTTGCTGCTCTCCCTATCGCTCCCATTCTCCCAAGCTTTCGATTCGGCCACGACTGTCGGCGTCTATGCCCGCATAGCTTCGTCGCCCTCCTCCAGTGGTTCGTGGCCCCCACCTTTGCAGATTCGCCTCTAATTTCCTCCCTGTTATCATCTCCCAAGCCTTCCCCTACCAATCTGGATCCATTGGGCTCCGCCAAACCTGGCACATACAGATCAGGTCAAACTGCTTGATGTCTATGCTCTTCTCCAACTCTGTGCTCGCCACCCATCGTCCTCTCCACCCGTGCCTTCGTCGTCGCCATCTACTTCGGTTTTGACGCATTCTCTGCCTTACTGAAGGAAAGTCACAGCTAACTTACCCCATGCCCGATGCCCTCCATTCCTCATCCAATGGTTGATAAAAGAAGCTACTTTTCCACCCCAAATGGCAAAGCCCAGCTGCGGTTCCTGGGCCAAATAAGGCCCAGTTCGGAATGAATACGTGAATACAGATAACAGAGAGAGTTTAGAGAGAGTTTATAGTATAAAAATAGTCTGTTTCACAGCAGAATTAAACAAGCATTTTACTAAGTATTTTTAATAGTTACATGCTCCAAATAACCAAAATAAACTCCACCAAAAGCCACCACTACATCATATATATATATATAGTATGTATGTAAAATTAGCCATAGAATTGTTACAGCTAAAAACAAAATAATCTCCGCCAAAAGCCATATGTTAGCGCCCAGCGCACATGTGCTCGACGAATTTGCCCAAAAGAACAAAATATCCTTCCATGTGATAGCAACCTATAGAATATCTTGAATAGACATATCGTCAATTTCACTAGGACCCTGCAAAGACAAAGGAAAAAGTTAAAACAGGGAGAAAATTAATAGTTAATTCTACACAATTGAAAAAGAGTATTATCGAAACTACCATTATGAAATCTATGAAGCTAGTGAAGGCGAAGGTATTGTGGTCCTTATGAGCATTATCCATGGATTCTTGAGTTTCTACACCACCACCATTCTCTTCATGCTGCATAAAGCATCCAATCTTGTTTGTTAGTAAGTAGTAATAAATATGTACAATATATTGCAAGGGTTTTCAGCTACATACATTAGATTTATTTGGTACTTTCTTTTTGAACTTTCGAGTCTTGTCGAGCCAACTTCTATGTTGCTTTGAACTTTTTGGTTGAACCTCTTTTTTCTTTAAGCGTGCAGCACTAAGCATGTCTTCATCTTGTTGAACATTAGGCTGGACATTGTATGAATCAGACAAAATACTTGTTGATGCACTGATTTTGTCCTTCAGTTGATTACTAAGACAATCAAGTGCATCATCTACCAATAGGCAACACTCTGTTGAGCTTGCGGCTTGATATGCCAAGTTCAGAAATTTATGAGACATAAACTTGTAGCGGAGCATAGCATCTAGTTTTGGATTTTCAATGATGCTCCTTTCCTTGTTGTCTTGTACAGTTCCATACCTTGCTTCCCTTGTCCAACGCTTCAGAATGTAATGGTTGGGCAATAACTTGATATTCATCAAGTCAAGAACTTTCAAAGCATGGCCACACAAAACATCGGTCCTTGTAAACTGCTCACAGTTGCATGAAGTTGTTTGCTCCAGAGGATCACCAACAACTATGCGCTCTTGTTCAGAACTTAAATCACCATTAGACCTCACAATCGAAACAACATACGTGTTGTTCTCATCCAATGCTCTAGTGCATGCTGCCATGGATCTCTCATATTCAGCTTGGAATACTTCAAATATTTGGGGGGTGTAAAGTTTTCCTGCTTGCACTAGCATAGGTGTCTTCATTCTTATTCTAGGTAGCTTTTATCTAGCTTCAAATTCTTCATCTAGTTCTTTGTTTCTTTTTCCTTGCACTGCTCTTTCAAAATGCTTTAAGAACCGAATGATGCCAAAATCTGATTTCAGATGGTTTTTTAAGTCGCTATTGAAACTCTCACTTAACTGTGTGCTTCTCATTCCCAATGTGAAAACACCCCTCATGTAACATTCAGCCCATTTTTCCTTAAACTTGTAGATGCTATCGAGCCATGATGCCCTCTTATTGTCAACCTTATTCCTCATGATGTTAAATGCTTCTTCAAAGGCTGCCTTGTCCTCAATGCTATACATGCAAGCACTAAAATATGAGAGAATATGATATTCTTCATCTTCATCATTTTTTCTATTACATAAGTGCTTGACAGCATTTTGCATTATGTGATAAGTGCACAGTCCATGCCAAGCTTCTGTGAATACATCCTTAACAGCATTTTCCCATTGTAGTGTCTTGATCAGTAAATATAGCTCTAGGTTGTTTCCCATTGTGTGCAGCCAGAAAAGCCTCAAATAGCCATGTAAAAGATGCACATGTTTCATCAAATAGAAGAGCAGCTCCAAAAATAACAGTCTCTCTGAATTTCTGGCAACAATTCAACAACTGGAATAGTAATCTGTTGAAGACTCCATTAGGTCTTATCCAAATAATGAAATATGTGAAGGCCTATGTATTGGTTCAACAAAAGAAGGTTTCATATCAAAATGTATAACAAATAGCACAATTCTGAATATCTCAAAAGTTGTTTCTGACAATGTTGCTAGGTAAGAATAATACTGACTACTGAGATAGGTGAGGTGCAAACCTTGAAATGGTGATTGCAGAGAATTGATCCTTTTAATAAATCCGGGGTTTCTAGTTGCACACCAATCACATGATAGCAAACCATATGATTCATCATAAGCTAGAATACCCTCTCTGATATAGTAACTCCCTTGCAGAGCCCAAATAGCCCAATCTAGATCCATTTCAGCTGCCACACTTAAGAAACTGGTGAGATAACGATTGTTAGCAATATGCGTGCCAGACATGTCAAACCCAAACTCAGAAAAAAACAACAACCAGCCTTGTTGAGGTAGGAGGCAGAGGGCCGGCGGGGACATATCGGGCCGCAGGCGGAGTCCAGGGCGGTGACTGACTCGTTCCTAACGACGGCCGCGTACTCCTCGGCGGTGGTGACGCCGACGCAGAAGGACGGGGAGGCGACAAACTGGTCCGGCTCCGGGAAGCAGGCCGACACAAGCAAGGCACCCAGATCTAGCCGGAGGGCTGGAGGGTGGAGGCGGTGAGGCGTGGTCGCCGGCGGAGTGGAGGGCGGAGGCGGCGAGGCTAGGGTTAGGGTGGGGGATAGGCAGGCCGCGCGACAGAAGATGGGCCGGCTGGGCTTCACGCACGGTTGCGGCCTGGCGGGCTGCAGCGTTTCACTCGGCCTCTCGGGCCGAATAGTGGATATAAACAGCTGATTTAGCCCAACTATGCATATATACATGTATTATACCTCATATATACTAGGTTTTTTATTAAAAAAAATTAGGTGTTCAGCTAAACACCTATGAACTACAGTAGATCCGCCCCTGATTGTGGGAGATAAATCAGGGGGTTATAAGTGTATCACATATCCAACTCCTCTTGATCCTATCTCACGTAAGTATTTCTCTTTTATTTTTTTTCATTGCTCACATCTTTATTTTAAAAATTATTCTTTCAACCATTACTTATTTATTTTCAGCAAAAATCATATTCGATACGTACCGCACGGTGTGACTCCAAACCGGACTTTTGGGCCTAAAATCAAAATAGGCCGAGCAATGGTAGCACAGCTTGGCCTATTGGGCCAGCATGATATTTGGGCTTGTTTTGTACCGTTCGCCACGACGGGCGATGATATCGAACGCGGCCCATCTCCCATTCGCTCTCCTCCTTCCTTCTCCTCCGGCGCGAAAGCCCCCAAAATCTCTCCCGCCAGAGCGCAAGAACGGAGCCAAAACCAGGCGCCGAGAGGACGCGGCCGGCCACAAAAGCCGCGGCGAAACGCCCAAACCAAAACCCCGTCCCCCTCCCGCCCGCCAAATCCCCCATAAGCACATTATAAGCGCGCAGATCTCGTCTTCCGCTCCCCGCAGCTCGAAAACATTTCCGCCGCCGCTTCCGTGAAATCTTCCGAGACGATTCGATCTTGATTTGGGTGGGATAGAGGAGGAAGAGGAGAGGAGGTATGGCCATGGATGCCGCCAAGCTGGTGACGCCGGGCGCCGTGGCCTTCATCCTGGCGAACCCATCGCCACACTCCGCTGCCGACGTGCCGGAGACCGTCGTCCAGGTCGTCGACCTCAAGCCCATCGGCACCCGCTTCACGTGAGCACTCCTCCCTCAGTCTCCCCCCTCCTCCCTAACCCTCTTGCTGGATCTATTCCTTCTGCAAATAGCTCATCTCAAATCGCTCGTTTGGTCTTACCACCTGTTGGATCTTTGCGATTTTGGGCTGCGAATTGGCAGTGGCCGGTCTATTCTTCTTTGCGCGATTCTTTTGGGTCGTCAGTGAGTTTGACGATCTATTGTTGGCTTGCAGTTTCATGGATCTATTGTTGCCTTGCAGTTTCATGGCTAGCGACGGGAAGGCGAAGATAAAGGCGATGCTCCCCACCCACTTCGCGTCGGAGGTCCACTCCGGCAACCTCCAGAACCTTGGCCTCGTCCGCATCCTCGACTACACCTGCAACACCATCCCAAACCAGTCGGACAAGTAAATCCACGCGCGTCCTTTACCCCCATTAGACCATTCTTGTAGATTCCTTGTGCTGAATCTTTGTGCTACGTGCATGTATGGCAGGGCCTTGATTATCACCAAATGTGAGGTCGTGTCCCAAGCGCTCGACGCTGAGATCAAGAGCGAGGTCAAGAAAGAAGAGGAGCCCGCGGTTCCCTTGAAGCCCAAGGATGACGGCGTGCTTCTGTCCAAGCCCGCGGTTCCATCTGTGTTGAAGCCGAAGCAGGAATTGAAGTCCGCGTCCCAGATTGTGAACGAGCAGCGCGGGAAGTAAGCGCTTCTTGCAGAGCCACATCCTTACCCGGCTATCTTGCTTAAGGTTTGTGAAGAATTGCAGTTAATTTCTATCCTTTTGTTCTTGCAGTACTGCTCCCGCGGCGCGCCTGGCCATGACAAGAAGGGTCCATCCTTTGATCTCCTTGAATCCCTACCAGGGTAACTGGGTCATCAAGGTGCGGGTCACAAGCAAAGGCAACCTGAGAACGTACAGGAATGCCCGCGGAGAAGGCCATGTCTTCAACGTAGAGCTCACTGATGAGGATGTAAGGTCCTCTGAGTGTGTTGAATGCTCTGATATATGTAATTGCAGGTTATGTGAATTGAGTTCTTGTATGTTGATTGGTAAGCTGAATTTGCTGCCTTTGTTTACAGGGCACCCAGATCCAGGCCACCATGTTCAATGAGGCTGCAAAGAAGTTTTATCCGATGTTTGAGCTGGGGAAGGTCTACTACATCTCCAAAGGATCACTTAGAATTGCCAACAAGCAGTTCAAGACAGTTCAGAACGACTATGAGATGACCCTAAATGAGACTGCTGTTGTTGAGGAGGCTGAGGGGGAAACTTTTATTCCACAGGTTCAATACAACTTTGTCAAAATCGATCAGCTAGGATCATATGTTAATGGCAGGGAGCTAGTGGGTAAGTCAGAGTTGTTTAAATTCATTGAGCTGTCTCCATGTTCTTCATGCTGGATGTAGTGCTGTGGCTAATTTTGACTCTATGTTCCATGTTTATTCCTGTAGATATTATTGGCATTGTTCAGAGTGTATCACCTACTCTAAGTGTTCGGAGAAAGATTGACAATGAGACAATTCCAAAGCGTGACATTGTTGTAGCAGATGACTCGTAAGCATCATTTAGCTTGTTAACCTTGTTAAAAGCTTAAACACATTTTTGTTATGTTGCATGTGGTGATTTACATTTAATTTGATGTCAGGAACAAAACTGTTACTGTTTCTCTTTGGAATGATCTTGCCACCACTGTTGGTCAAGAGCTCTTGGACATTGTTGACACTGCACCTATCGTTGCGATAAAGAGCCTAAAAGTGTCCGACTTTCAAGGTATATTTGCCATCCCTATTCAATAAACTTTTCTTGAATGTCACTAATATACGATTTGCCAAGTGCATACTAACAGTTTTACTAAAATTTGTCTTCCAGGTGTGTCTCTTTCAACTGTGAGCAAAAGTACTCTTGTGATCAATCCAGACTTGCCAGAGACAGAGAAGCTTAGAGCTTGGTAATATTCCCATCCTAAACACTTCTGGATTTTGATTAGCTTTTCAAACAACTACCTACGAAGATCCTTGACCATGTTTTTTCAAACAGGTACGACTCTGAAGGGAAGGTTACTTCAATGGCATCAGTCGGTGCGGATATGGGTGCATCAAGGGCTGGTGGCTTGAGATCCATGTATTCTGATAGAGTTTTTCTGTCACACATCACGAGTGACCCTACTTTGGGCCACGATAAGGTACAATCTTGAATGTTCGCTACAGTACAGAGTTAATCTGAACCTGAGTGTCTGATGCAGAATTCATGGCTGCAAACTTGCAATTGCCCCAAGTTGACTTGTTTTGTTTTTGCAGCCTGTTTTCTTCAGTTTGAATGCCTATATAAGCCTTATCAAGCCTGACCAGACCATGTGGTACCGTGCCTGCAAGACCTGCAACAAGAAAGTGACTGAAGCAGTTGGATCAGGATATTGGTGTGAAGGATGCCAAAAGAATGATGCTGAGTGCTCATTGAGGTAAAGTTATGGCTGCAATACATCCATACCTGCTAGTATTTGAGCTGATACAAAGGCAAAGCTAAATTTAACTTGGCTACTTCAGGTACATTATGATCATCAAGGTCTCTGATCCTTCTGGTGAGGCTTGGCTTTCTGTCTTCAATGACCATGCAGAGAGGATCATTGGCTGCAGCGCAGATGAGCTTGATCGGATTAGGAAAGAGGTAACTTCTGCCATTCCCACTAAGACTTGAAAAATTGAATGTTCTAGGCTTTATTCTTCAAAATGCAACAGTTTGCCTTTTAGCCTAACATTGTGGTGCAATTGTTGCAGGAGGGCGATGACAGGTATTATCTCAAGCTGAAAGAAGCTACTTGGGTTCCTCATTTGTTCCGCGTCAGTGTTGCACAGAATGAATACATGAATGAAAAAAGGCAAAGGATCACTGTGAGGAGTGAAGCACCGGTTGACTATGCAGCTGAATCAAGGTACCTGTTCGAGGAGACCGTGAAGTTAACCGCTTGCTAGATGCAATATTTTGGTGAAGCTTGAACTATCTGTCTACGATGTTTTGCTGTCATATGGCTTTTGAAATGTAGTAACTTAATGTTTTGGCCTTGCAGTTTTCACTGCAAGTATGTGTTTCCTAGCTTTAGATCTTACTGTAATATTTGTAGAGGTATGCTTACTGAGACCAAGATATGTCGCTGTTAGGTAGTTCCTTGATCTTATTAGTTATGTTCTGCTTCCCTACAATTATGCTGAACAGATGGCGGTAGCTGTACTTAGTACTAATTGATGTTAGTTTGCGGCCTATTTCTTCCAGTGTACCATCAATCGTGTTTTAGAAACAAGTCCCGATATATGACATAGTGAAGTTAACATGAATGAATTACTTCACTATTTTCTCTGTATTCTGTATGCTCCTACAATCTCCATGTGCAGGTACAAGTGATGCTCAGAACAATTAGACAATGATCAATGTGTCATGTTGTCATTTGGATGTTAAGAGGGAGCAATTTCCCACCATTTCCTTAGAATAATAAGCATTGCAGCATAAAGACAATCTGACAATGAGATAATACTCTGAAGCTAAGCTGAAGGCCGCAGCTATAGAACACTTGCAAGATCCACAGGCGGAGGTTGAAAAGGAGGATGGTGGAATAGGGTTGACAATGATGTGCCTCAGCGGGCTGGCGACGTCGCCACCTCCAGCATGCTTCACGAACTCCGCAGGAGTTAGGAAACTACCATGGCACACGCAGACAATCCTCACTTCCTCACCTTTCCTGTATTTGTACAGGAAGCCTTCAACCCTCTTGCCGTTGGGGAGCCCCTTGGTGCACGCACATGGCATCTCCTGCATCATAATCCTCTCCACATCTCCCATGCTCCTAGCTCTTGCCGCACGTCTTCCTGAAATATGTTGCTGCTCTCCCCTGGAACCAAGGGCTGCTGCTCTCACTGCCAATGCTGAAGATGATGGGGTCATTATGATTGTGCCGTTTGTACCCTCAGTAGGGGATGGAGCGGCTGTTGACGGGCTGTGCTCTTTAGCGTTAGGAGTTCCTGGAAGAGCAGACGTATATAGGCTTTAGTGAGGAACAGACGCAAAGCTGATGAAGGTAGAAACAATGGAATAAGCACCAAATGCTTTGAACAATTGCATCAATAAAAGCAGTTCAGATCTATCAGCGTATCAATCTTGAGATATAGTTTAACAAGGAGGATTAGTTAGGGAAATCAATACTTGATACTTTTCTCATTTCCTATTCAAGAACATACTCTAATATGCCTTAGGATAAATGTTCTATAGGGACCTTCCATACTTCCGAGGTAACGGAAACATTCTTGATCCTTCAGCCCGATGTCCAAAGGGCCAAATTAATTCAGGCCACTCATTTGGTACACGTCTGATGTATTTTAGTTGATTTGGTATTTTATACTTCAAGCATAGCGCCCACAACAGATGAACAAGAAACCTGTTCTTGGCACCATTACTGCACAATTAAGACACACACTTTAATGGGTTTAAAAAAGAAATACACTTTAGACACATATCGATGAAGGTAACATAAATAAGTCGAGTTTCTTAAAGCTCCCCAAATAACTACATGATTAAATTGGCACATTTGATTAAAAGATTCTGAGTAGCATAAGGAAAGCATAAGGAACTAAACATAAAACTAGGTAATGATGCAATGCCAGATCAGAATATAATGCTTGATGAATAAGAAAACAAGAAATATTTGTCATACTGTCTAAATTAATGATGCAACAAACCAACAAAATACTTTACCTTTCCCGGTTGAATTCTGCATTTTTTGCATTCCAGACAAATTGCTACCCTGTGATGTAAATTTAGCCTGATGAGTCGGAGGAAGCCTATTCGAGTGTTACTTGTCATTGCTATGGTTCAGATTTCCTGCTATCTGATTAGTCCCCATAGGAACATCATTAGAACTTTCTACTTTCTCGGCACTTGTATTCATCTCTTCTAGTATCTGCTCAGCTGCCTCTTTGGAAACGTTGGAAGTGAGAGAATTCCTCCTCTCAATCCTCTTCCTCTTCACCTCAAGCCTCTTCAGACTCTGGGCCTCCCAAATGGTGCTCATTTGGGGTTTTTTTGAGTGGCTTATGGCTAAAAAGCACTGTAGCTGGCTGAAAAAACACTGTAGCTGACAGAGGCTTATTTAGCATAATTAAATTTTTAAAAATTTAAAAAATATGTTAGCCCACTACGTATAATACAAATAAATACAGGAAAAAAGAATTAGCAAAAAAGCTCAACAAAAAACCAAAAGTTCAGAAAAAGACGAAATTTATAAATAGTGAAAAATAAGCCAGAAGCTGAAGTCCAAATGAGCACAGCAATAGGTTCATGCCAGCAGGGAGTTAACTTGTCCTCATGAGGGTGTCTGCAATATTCACTACACAAGGAAAAATAGGTTCAGTTAGTCTATTCTTGAACCTAGCGCATGCTCAGTAAAACAGAACATTTTATAAATGACCAGAAGTTGGGTTAAACAAGATTTGCTCGGTAGCCTTTCACCAATACTGTTGCATGTTTCGTCTTCCTTCAAAAATATACGAGAATTTGTGAGAATAGCGATGGCTACTTGATGTAATATTGTTTATTAAATCATTGATTGGTCTGACATGAAATTGACATCGACAAAAATATAGATGGGGAAATAACCCCAGAACACTATACTAGAATGCTTGAATGAATAATGATGAGGAACAACAAGCAGAACAGGAGGGAGGGCTGAGGAGACACTCCACAACTTTAGATGAGCACACAGGAGAAAGGAGCGTTACTAATAAGTAATAATTGTACTTGAAACTCCTTCTAGTGCCACGTCACTTAGTACAAGCGCAAGATTAAGGTCCCACTTCTGTGAATCGTGATGTCACTGGTTGGCCGGATCTTAAAACCTTTTCTTTTAAAGGAAAACAGGAGAAGCTCCTACTGTATTAATATGTTACTAATATATAAGGTTATAAAGGATATTTACAATAGAACTGCACAAAAGAAATTTACAAGGTTTGTAGCCAGGCGATAATATCGGCATGAAATTCCTCCCTCACCCTGTGCAAATGCAAGGTGATGTCCTCCTTAAAAAGATATTTCCAATTTGTCAGTGTAGCATCTCTTTGGTCAAACATCTTCCCATTTCTCTGTTCCCATATATGCCATGAAGCTATGATGAAGACTTCCATAAAGAATGGATGCGAACTGCTTGCCTGCCTTGGTGAATTAGATGTATGACATTGTCATGAACATTCCAAAAAAAAGTTAATGACCTGCCAACCGACAACCAAAGAAGAGGTGATGAAGTGTTTCCTCAGCGCCTGTGTCACAAAGAACACAACCATATATGTTTCCAATGTTAAAGTGTCTTCTCCTAAGCATGTTTCTTGTGTTAAGCCTATCAGAGACAAGTAACCATGCTAAGACCTTCAGTTTTATAGCACATTTGCTCTTTCAAATCCATTGATAAACCACTGGGACTTGAAGCTTCTGGGATTGATGCTTATAAAATCTCCTTGAATAGTTTGCAGTCCCCCATATATAGTACCAAGAATCATTGCAGCCTGGCTGTGTGCTGACTCCTTGCAAATCCTTTTCCAATTGCAAATACTCATCATGAGCCTCCACGCTAAGTGGCAAGTTAAATTGGTTGTGGGGGTCATTTTGCTGTAAGGAACCACTGATAGAGATATCCTAGTTCTTGGCATAAGAGTACAGCCTAAAATACTTAGCACTATCCTGCCCTCTGTCCACTGCAGTGGTGGAGCTAGAAAATTTGTGTTGTGTATGCACATTGGTGCTTAAAGATGGGATAAAAGATGGTTGTTAAGTGATTATCGGTTGATCGAATGGTACTGTCGGTTAAAACATGCATACTTAATGTTCCTATATAACTACCAGATTTACCCGCGCAGTTGCATAGCTAGATATTATGATACAATTAATTTTGATATACAATTCTACTTCCTATAATTAAAATACAATTGTATTTGTTATATAACTTTAATATCTACATACGATTAATTTGCACCGTTATAATCTGGCCCACCAAAATAAGTGAAGATCTGTGACACCCCGGCCCATGTTGGCCCATGTGTGTGTGCACATGAATTTCTGTGTTAGTCCCACCTTGCTAGCTTACCTTGAGAAGCACTTACATATAAGCCTAGGAGTTTCAATGGTAGCACCCCCGGTTAACCGTTTTGTGCGAAGCGAGGACGAAAGCGCAAGCGGGTTGCTACGTGTGTGTGGCCTATCCAGAAGGTGGTTAGGTCTGAGCCGGTTTGGACCCTAGGGTGTTATAAGATCCTTCTCTTTTTATTTCGATTAATATAAAAATTTCCAAGATTTTTTTTCTTTTTTAGGATTATTATAGGATTTTTGCCCTCAAAATGAAGGAGGTGTCGTGGATATCATCCATTGTTTTTATTTATATAGATTAGTTGGCCTTTCTTTCCAATTAATTGATTACTTTACACGTTTAATTGTGAAACCAACTTATTTTACGGAGTGATAACAATAACAAATAAAAATATTGATAAAAATATTTTAAATATGTGTGAATATGTTATTGCAAATGTATATCAATTTTATCTTTTTTATTAGTACGTCAGGCCCCTCATGTCAATTCACATACCTTACCATCCGAAAAACACATACGGTTTTAGTACATCTATACTTTGTAGGCTAGTATTGGCGTCTATTTATGTTACATATGGCTTCAAAATTTATAAGTAAAATGTTTCATATAAGATACTCAATGTTAGTTTTGAATAGTTGCATTCATTGCGATGGTCGTAACAATGTAAACAAATAGAGAACAGATCGTGATTGTGAGAGAGGAGGGGAGGCGGCCAGCGGGTGGGGCCACGCTGGAAGTGAGAGAGAGCGGGAGCGGGCAAGTGGGCCAGCGCGCAAGCAGGGCCGTGTGGGCTAGGGCCATGCATCGTGTGCGCAGAGGCTTGGGCTGGCCGAGTGTTGGACCAGGGGTTTAAAGGGATTTTAATTACTTTTCAATTAAATAAAGATTGAGAAATTAGTTAAAGGCTTAGAAAATAGCAAATGAGAGCCAAAAATTCTCGAAAAATCTAAAAAATTCTACAGCTCAAGATAAACTTAGGAAAAATAAAATCAACCTTCTTTTGACTTTTAAAATAAATATTTTAGATTTTTCTTGCCCTAGGCTTGATTAAGAAAAAAGAAAAGGAGAAATAAAATCCAAAAAATTAAATAAATTCAAACAAATGCTATCCAAAAATTTAGGATGTCACACAGTAACACTGGGTAAACAGATAAAGTAGAAGGCATCCACGTGAGGTGTGCCAGTGCGCGTGTGTCCTCATTTGTACTCTTAAAACGACAAAAAAGCGTGTAGACAGAGTACAGAGTAGACACCTACCCAACGAAACCCACAACTTAGAAAATGGCCTAATCCTTTAGCGTGTGTTTGGTTCAGAGTTATGGTGGGACGGGACGAATCCAACCCATTTTTAGGGATAGAACCGACCCTGTTTCGTGTTTGGTTGCAAGGGATAGGACGGTCCATGTTTTCTGTTTGGTTTAGGGACAAAAGGTTTGAGATGACAAATCTGATATGCGGGGTCTACCTGTCAACCTCTTTTCTGGAATTGCAACAGCTCGTGGGGCCCACTCGTCCCACCTCATCCCTCACCATCCCCTCATTTCTGAGGGACAGGAGATCCCCAATTTGAGAGTATATTCGCAGAATATTCCCTAGAGGGATATCCCCTATCCCACTCAACTCTGAACCAAACAGCTCTGGAACGAGTACCGCCCCAAACCAAACACCTAATCCTTTAGAGTTACACCGTCCTTGAGAAAAAAAATATATTTTTTATTGTGAGACGGAGGCAACACAGCAAATAGTAATAGTTTTCCACGGTAGCCTAGCCTTACTTTTCTTATGATATGACGTGCATATATAATTAGCAGTACCGTGGACGCATTAGTCTTCGCAAGTTTCTTACGTGCCGAATTCGACCCTCGGGGATTAGGAGGCGGCCGGCAATCTCCTCAAGATCTTTTCCGTGATCACAATGCAGTGGTCCTTGGGAATTATTGAGCAAGGTCGACACTGGTCATCGAGTTGGTACGTGTGGTTCGATTGTCCCAAAACTAAGGGCATCTCCAATGGTTATAGCTAGCAACTAACTATAAAACTTCCACATCATCTATATAGTACACACTAAAGTTAGCATTCTAAAGAACTATCTATAAGGATAGCTATTTGATGCTTACATGCACACACAGAATTTATGGAGGCTGCCTCGTTTGGCGCTATAGACTATCTCTAGAGCTGTAGAGAGCTGCGTTCTCTTTCTTCATTTAATATCTTCCACGTAGGACAGTTGATGACATGAACTCTCTTGTAGATAGCTGCTATAGACCCATTGGAGATGCTCTAAGGGCATCTCCAACAGTATGAGCTAGTTACTAGCTCTAAGACAACTTCTCCAATAGTACTAACTTTAGCACATAGCTCATAACATAAATAGCCTCACATGACACTCTCACATAATCTTGGAATGTGTGTATGAGACTAGCTCTTGATCAAGAGATAGCTTTTCTCTCTCTTCTATTAAAATATGAAACAATATGCTTAGAGCTAGCTCATAAGTCACTGTTGGAGATGCTCTAAAGCTACACGCTTCACATAGGTAATGTAGAGTAGGGTATCCTATTCCTAATGTCTTCTTCTGATAAGGCACTAGTTACGGTACACACGTTTGATCATCAATCGAGGCGCCGGCGTTGGATTCTCTCGTAAATTTTAGTGCACGTACGGAGTATCTATGCACGAGCTGGTGGAGGTTCTTGCCCTACCGCGCGTCCGCAGGCACGCGCGTGGCTGGCACACCTGATGTAGCGGCGTAAGCGCGTGCGGGATGCTGAACGGGACTCCTCATCTGTGAATTTTTTTTGGCCCCATGAAATTATTTTTTTGCAAACATATAGCTTTGTGGACTTTGTTGCGAAAGTAGCCCTGTACGAGAAGATAGCGCGGCCGGTGGGAGCGCTAGGAGAGGTGGCACGGCCGCCAACCGTACCATGTGCATGTATGCATGCAGTTGGTGGGAACCGGCTCACATGCAGGGCCCCCTGCACATAGCTATGTGCAGGGGCGCCTCAATGCGCGACACGTGGCGCTAGGCGGCTGGATTCGCGACACGTGGTAAAAAATAAAAATACTTAAAAAATTTTACAAGTATTTTTGGGTACTTAAAAAGTATTTTTTAAGTACTTAAAAAAATATTTTTATTTTTATTTTTGCCATGTGTCGCGAATCCAGCCGCCTAACGCCATGTGTCGCGCATCGAGGCGCCCCTGCACATAGCTATGTGCAGGGGGCCCTGCATGTGAGCCGGTTCCCAGTTGGTGCTTTTGGCCAAGCTTTTGCCCGCGCAGGCTGCGCGCTGTTTCCGTCGTTTTATGATTATTCAAGCTTTACATCGTCAACGTTATTTGCTGTCTCGTTATGCTAATTATTTTGTTAGCATTAATTATGTAATTAGTTGCTAATATTGTGTATTTACTAATTTGCAATGTCTCGTGCTCGCTATTGGACAAACGTGCTACAAGTAATGGTATATTTTTATGCGCTGTTTAATACATTTCAAGCTCTTATACATTTTTTGGAAGTGCAATTTATTATATTCGTGCATTTTTTTACGACAGCTAGCATGAAATATACATATTTATTTGAAATGCATTTACGTTACTTTGCGCATGTTATTGTTATGTTCGTACTGTCATCGTTACATATTTTATTGTTGCATGCAGGTTATTATCATCCGTAATAACTACATTTCAATCAAGTGGCATAAAGGTCCACATTTTGCAACATCTAAAAATTGGTGAACTAATGAATCTTTTTCCTTGCAATCCCATGCAGCTGGACCGCATGTACGACATTCTGGAACGGACTGAACATGTGTCCCAATCAGGGTAGTCTACCATAGTGGAAGGTTTCAAGGGGATGATCAAGTCCATACGCAAGGGCGTGAAGACATTCATTTACAACTTGAGCTATGGTAGACCTAGCGATGTCAACGTGAGGCATCGGACAGAATTCCATTGTGCACCGTCGCCACCACCATCATCGCGGCCCATCGTGTCCACGCACCAACCCGGCTTCGGTGACCACCCGGCCATACCACGCAGCGCCTCCGTGAGTCATCACATAGTTGTAGGTGTGCTATGTTGAAATGATCTAGTCCTGATCATTAACTGTGGTGTTGCACGCAGGCTTGTCGCAGGGACATGACCTTATTGCCGCCGCCGTCACGCAGGCACGGGGATGTCATACTGGAGGCCTTGGAGACGTAGGGCATAATGCCGGTGGCTGGTAGAGATTCTCCGTCGCAGGAGTACCAGCAGGTGGAAGGCCGATACAGTATGTTGCGGACCAATGGGATCTTCCGGGCGATGCACCGTACACCCGCGCCTCATATAGCTATGGGCATCTGGGGCCGTCCACCTCTCAGCCTCAGGCACCACAGGGCTATGCAACTAGCCCTCTCGGGAGCCGGTACCCAGGTCAAGCACAGTGAATCCTGTCGCATGAACAAACTTCGCAGCCAGAAGATTGGTTGGAAGGTTTATTCTTGGGGCCACCTACCACGATTACACCTCCCGAGCATGTGCGCACACCCGCCGAGGACCCACGATACGATATGCATTGTGAATGACAGGCGCCCGACTGCCTAACATTCCCAACAGACTAGATTCATGGCCGGCAGAGATGACCTAGCCAACGCATGGGACCTGATTTGTTTTGGACCCTTCCGATACAGTGTAGTTGTTTGTGTAATATTTTTTCATAATTTTAATCGTATGGATTTTTCTCAAAAAATATTTATGTGTACTATTTATACGAAAATTTGAATATAAAAAGGTCAAAATTTTCCCAACCAGGCGCAGTCACTTGGCGTGCTCCCCAGTTGCGCCAGGAGCCTGGCACACTTCCTGGATATATCATGTGTCCTAGCATGCTCGCCGGCCACGCCAGGTGCCTGGCGCGATCCCCGGCTGCATTGGGGGGCCACTTTCACAAAACCAAGGTCTACAAAGCCATTTTTGCAAAAAAAATATTTTCAAGGGGCCAAAGGAAAAATCCTTATCCGCTACCACTGCAACTCCACACCAGCTAGCTTTGTGCGAGACAGACATTATTTGCGGGCTCGATCACGCGCGACACCATAAGTACGTACGTACGCTCCACACCTGCCGCGCGTGTCTGGGCGGTGACAACATCATTAGTGATAAGGATTGGATAAAACTCTAAATATGACTTTAATATTTAATTAAGGCTAAGGGACCCATGCGGTTATAAACTTCTAGAGGTTTCTCCTCGAGTACCTTGGTTGGAGAAATACCGTGCGTATTGCACAACCAGATGACTACTCAAAGATTTTATGAACTGGCATCTGGAGCTGATTCTAGGATATTCTTTCTGTGCGAATGATAAAACACGTGCCTTATCCACCCAAAGCTCCGATAGCCTCCCCATTGCCGGTAATCATTGGAATTCTCTAAGGCAAGCCCTAACTCAATTCTGCCCCTCCGATCCATCACTTTCCAATTAACTTTGTCAATAGCCTCCTCATGCCCCCAGAAATGCCCCCGAACTGTTGCCTTAGATCCCTGAGCTCCCCTCTTCCCTATCACCGAGAACCGCCGCACGGCCAAAGCGCGCACCTCGCCGTGGACAGCCCAACTCCGACCACCACCGCCCAAGCCACCACTTCCCCGAGCTTACCCTAACCCCAATGATGCTCAAACACCAATGCTTCCGTCCGTTTAACCCTCCATTTGCCCTGTACCATTCAAACATCCCACGGAAAGAAAAACCTCGCCACCGGTGATCGCCAACTCCCCTGTCCCCACCGACCCCAAAAATGGAACACCCGTAGTGCCAAGAACCCAACCGTATGGGGGTGGTTAACCATACAATGGTAGGGATGTGACAAATCGGGCGAGGCCGTGTGGGTCACTCGAGTTTGTTGAGATCAAAAACCTACTGGGTGGAGGCTATATAAAGAATTGAGCAGTGAAAAGGCTTGTTTTCTTAGTTCTGTCGTAGGAGTTAAGAGATCTTAAGGGTAAAGTTGGGTAGCTCTGTAGAGTCATAAATGAAGAGTATTCGAATACGCCGTGTTTCCGGAAAATGAAGTTATGTTTAATGGGTGAATTCAATAACAAAACATAAGTAGATTTGGAATTTGACTAAGATTGGTATTCAAGTCGTAAAACCCTGTTCTCCTTAAAGAAGGTTGTGATTTTATGTCTAAAACTTGTTTACAACTAAAATTGTATCCACATAAAATAATGAACTACATTACCTTACTCTTTGGTGAACTCTTGCATGTAGTTAAATAGTATTTTCCATATGACTTGTTGAGTACGATGGTTTGTACTCATACTTGCTAAAAACAATAACAGAAAATGCATGGCAAGAGAATGAAGAAGTCTGCGAGGACGATGTGGTGGAATTCTATGAAATAGATGGCTCTTGGGATTAGGATTGTTCTCCGCTCAAGACTGTCTATGGTGTTCTTTTGTATTGTATTGTATTTAAGGGCCGCTAACCTCGCTATAATACTTGGCTGTTAAGTTTTTATCTTGTAATAAAGTTGGATTTTGTTTCTGATCATGTGTTGGCAATGTTGTACACTCGATTGATATAACTTGCAGCTGAACAATCATGGACACTTGCGAGCGATCCAGTGCGTCCCTAGAAATATGGACGTAATAGTAATAAAGAACATCTATCTCTTATTCCAACGATTTTAACCGTCTTTCTTACATTATTTTAGGCCAGTCTCAGTGGGGGTTTCATGGAGTTTCATGGGCATTAAATACGCTGACATGGCACTGTATTGATGAAGAGAGAGATGATAAGAGTTTCATGGGAGTAGAGAGAGTTTCATGGGGATGAAAGTCTTCTGCACTGCTTCCAAAATATAGATGTGTTGAAAACTAGGATATAAAACCTCCACTGAGACTAACCTTAGAGCACTCCCAATGCAGAAACTATGGATGGTTTCTATGGCATTAAATAAGGTGCCAAGTAAGCAAAATGCTGATGTGTCATTGGAGTTAAGGAGGAGAGGTAAGGAAATGGTTTCTTATATAGAAACCATGTCTACACAGGAACCAAGATAGAAAGAGCTGTGATAGGTAGATGATAGGAGAGAGAAGATAGATGATTGGATGAAAATTTTATTTGTAGAAACTATCCATTGGGAGTATAGTTTCTATGGGTAGTGTCTATATTAATTGGCAAGTATAGAAACTATCTCATAGTTTCTGCATTGGGAGTGCCCTTAGAACAAGTCTTATAATACAGTCTTCAGCTGGCTGTATAGATACTTACAGCCCACTTATCAGCCTACTCATATAGTAGTTACAGCCAGCTGAAGGCTGTATGATCTACCCCTTCCTCTCACAAAGTTTCTTGGTTCTTGTGCTTCAGCTGGCTGTAAGCTTACAACCCACCTCTCTTCTCTCTCCTCCACCTCAGCATACAGCCAGCTTACAGCCTCTTATAATACTTGCTCTTATAAAATAAACGTCTCGATCATGCACAACTAGGAGCTTAGCTTTCAGTGAAAGAACGGCAGCATAGTATACTCCTTTTTACAAGCAGAACGTTCGAGACTATTAGTTTCGTACACACTCAGTCAGAAAACGCTGCGCTGCCCGAGATATCCGAGCGACCAGCATAGCCGCGCGCGCGCGTTATACGATCTCTATATAGTGGAAATATACACGTGCACGCCGTACACGACCACTAAAAAACTAGAGCTAATATCTACAGGCCCGCGGGCGTCATACAATCTAGCAGACAAGTGCACTATACGGGCTCGATCTTGTCCATCAGCCATGCATCATGCCTTCAGCTAGACGTCGTCCAACATGATTAAACGACAGCGACTTAGCCCGCTCAGTTGGGCTAAAAATTATGGTTTATAATTGAAATTACACTGTAGCGACTAAAATTTCATTTTAACTGAAGATAGCTTATTTGATTTAATTAAATTAAAAAAAATTAAAAATAGAAAAAAATATGCTAGCTCGTTATGAACAACGTAAACAAATACAGAAAAAAAGAACCGGCAAAAAAGCTCAAAAAACTAACAGTTTTGCTATTGCACATGCGACTGAATTTTTTTTATCTTTCAGTTACCTGAAATTGCACTCTCAATCAACTGAAATTGCAGCCTCTCTCCAAAAAAAAACATCTGCAACTTCAGGTGATTCAGAGTGCAACTTCAGGTGACCTGAAATTGCACTCTCAATCAACTAAAATTGCAGCCCCCTCCAAAAAAATATGTGCAACTTCAGGTGATTCAAAGTGCAACTTTAGGTGACTGAAAGATAAAAAAATTTCAGTTACCTGTGCAATAGTCTATCCCAAAAACTAAAAGTTCAAAAAAGATGAAATTTATAAATAGTACAAAATAAACTAGAAACTGAAGTTGAAATAAGTGGGACTAAAGCTTGCATATATATATATAGCTTAACGAAGGCAAGAATTTCTACACATCAAATCAATCGCCATAGGACACGATCTGCCCTAAGATCCTGACACCCCCGTGTATACTAGTACACTTCACTTCTCTAGCTAGCTAGGCCGGTCCGAGGCGCCAACCTAGTTGCAAGCAGCCTATATAACCATCCATAACAGCTACCTAGGTAGGCTTGTACATTCTTGTATGCTACTTAATGATAACAGGAGGAAAGCCCGGCGAGGCCCCGGCGAAGCGGGCGAGGACGTCGTCGTCATGCCGCGCGGCAGCGCCGGACGGCGTTGGCGGTGTGGAGCTTGGGAACCCGAGGATCGTGCGGGCCTCCTCCCGCGCTCCCGGCGGGAAGGACCGGCACAGCAAGGTGGCCACCGTGCGGGGGCTGCGCGACCGTCGCGTGCGGCTGTCGGTGCCGACCGCTGTCCAGCTGTACGACCTGCAGGACCGGCTGGGCCTCGGCCAGCCCAGCAAGGTCGTCGACTGGCTGCTCCACGCCGCGCGCCACGCCATCGACAGGCTCCCCCCGCTCCCCACCACGCTGCCGCTCGACGTCTCCCACTTCTCAACGGCTGCGGGTTGTGACCGCGCGGCCACGAGGGAGCAGCGGCGGCGGCTGGTGGACGTAGGGATCAACGGACAGTGCGCTTACTTCGGCCAATGGGATCCGTTAGATACTACGGCGCATGCGAGCTACACGGGTGGCTGCCATTCTTTGCAGCCACAAGCCTCGTGTTCTACGACGTCGTTGGCGCCGACGTTCGATCAAGCATTTGGCTACTACGGCTGCAATGATCATGGTGGTGGTGGATCAAGAGATTTTGTACCCCCGTTGCAAGAGTATTGATGAATTAATGGCAACGCTGACGCCAATACGTTGCAGAATTTACTTCCCATAATCATCTATCAGATGTTCCCAAGAAAGATTACTGATATGTGTATCAATCTAAAAAATCCTTTTGCGAGGAAAATCTAAAAAAAAACTTAATGGCGATAGAGCTGGATTTGTTCCGTTTTTGCTCGACTGTGTTGTCCTCCTAGATTTCAAATTATAGTGATGTTGCCCACCTTCGTACTATTATGAGCTACTCCACGTTCATCCCAAGACCCAAGCTGTCCGCGGCAAATATTTACGTCACAACATGACAGGTAATTAGAAGGGAAAATGCGTGTTTTGGATAGGTTACATGTTGTTTATGTTATGAATATTGTGTGTATTGATATGAGATCCAATGGGCCATATATATAGCAGAGTACAAGAGATATAAGGAAACAAATAAGAGTCCTATTCTATCTCTAATACCTTATCTCTAATACCCTTAACACCCCCCACAAATGCAAGGCGTATGCAATAGCATTGCATTTGAAAAAGGGTTAATACTAAAACAAAAAATATCCAACATCCGAGTCGTGATAAAGTCGTCGTTGCGTGCAGTCGTCGAATAAACTATCAAATCAAGCCGAAGAGGAATAGATAGAAGCATGACGGCACAGATCGAAGCCTGAGATGGCAGCGGCGCAGTGCACAAGAAGCGCAACGGAGGCGCAGTGCAGAAGAAGCGCGGCGGCGCAATGCACAAGAAGCGCAACGGAGGCGCGATGCAAAAGAAACGCGGCGACGCAATGCACAATAAGCGCAACGGAGGCGCGGTGCAGAAGAAGCGCGGCGGCCTCATAGAGACTTCTACGATCTGCAGCGGCTCAAGGAAAAGAGCAGCGACTGCTATGCAAAAGAAAATTCCTACACTGTTATGACTGACAATAAATTTGTGGACTCGCACGGCTTGGACGAATGAAAAGATCAGAAACTACGGATTTTGGATGGACGCGACGGAAGACTCAAAACTGACTCTGAAGACTGACTCTGCGACGACGTAACTTGACAGAAGTAAAACTAACTCAACCGAGCCCGCTCCTCACTCTTTTCACACTTAACACCCCTCGGGCGGTGGCACCTCCCGCACTCTCATCTTTCTGCCCGTCGCGCTCTCCCTCTTTCTGCCCGTCGCGCTCTCCCTCTTCTCACGCCTGGCGTCACCCATCACTCTCCCTCCCTCCCGTCTCTCTCGCGGGCACGGAGAGAGGAGGAGCGGCGGCCGGATGGGACCGAAAGGGGCGGCGCGGGCGCGGAGGCGGCTGAAGGAGGCGGTGGTCGGCGCGGCGCAGAGAGCAGGCGAGAAGCGGCGTCGGCTGCGCGGTCGGGGAAGCCAAGGCAGAGCAGAAGCTGCCACGGGCGGAGGCGGCGGTGGTGAAGAAGACGGGGAGGCGGCGTCCCGGCACGGAGGCGGCGGATCTGACGGGGATCGGCGGATCCGGCGCAGAGGTGCGGGCGAGGCGCGAGCACGGCGGCCGGGAGGCGGTGGCGGCGAATCCGCCTGGATCTGGCGTCGGGGGGAGCAGATCCGGCGGCAGGAAGCCTGGATCGAGCGGATCCGGCGACGACGCGAGCGCGGGCCGGCGGCGCGGAAGACGGCAGATGGAGGCGGCGCAGAGGGCCGGAGATGTCGTCGTCGAGCAGCCCATCAAGATGGCTGCCCCCGGGAGAGGAGTTCGATCCTCCCGGGGGCGGCGACGGCGGCGGCCGGCGGTGACCGGCGGCGGCCGGAGCGGAAGTAGATCGAGGTTAGGGTTTTAACCTAAGCTCTGATACCATGTTATGAATATTGTGTGTATTGATATGAGACCCAATGGGCCATATATATAGCAGAGTACAAGAGATATAAGGAAACAAATAAGAGTCCTATTCTATCTCTAATACCTTATCTCTAATACCCTTAATCAAGATATATGGGCAACACTGAACTTCCGCAAGTATTACCTGAACAATTGGACCAGCTGGGCTAATGTCTGGCACATCATGAGAAGAAACTGAAGAAGCCAACAAAAATGGCGGTACATCTGAATGATCTCTGCTTCTGGTGCCCTGTTCGGGAGATCAATCTCGATCACTGCCGTACGTGCACCATCGTTCGCCTCCTTTTCATGTCAGCTTCTGCAATCCATGTAGTAGGTGACTACTAGGTGTCAATTGTCCACCGATCGAAGAAAGGGAAACGCAGGACGATAGCTATGCGGCGCATACCGGATGCGCACGTCTCTTCTGCCTTATTCGTTCCCGTGTGGTCCGCTCCGGTGCTCTGCTTTATCGGTCCAGTTCGATCTTGATACATCATCATTCGATCTATATAGCTTCTTTAAGATTGTGTTCTGCGATGGTTGGTCAGTGCGTGTCAGACAATCACTAATCAGTGCCTCTCTCTTTTAAGCAACGCCTGGAGCTTGCGCTTATTCGAAGCTGGCACCGGTTGTCAACTTGCAAGACAATTTATAGTGACTTTTACGTTATCTAAGTAGCTGTCAATCTCATGGGCTCTGTTCTAGTTCATTATACTTTCTGAATTTCTGCAGAAATTCGATCGCAGCAACGTATACCAGCACATATTGCAGAATGACAAACAGTACAAGACAGCAGACGGCAGACCTCACTGAGGAGCTGATCCATGACCGAGTTACAGCACTGTTCAACAAATTATTTTCCCCTCCTAAACTAGCACACCAATTTACATTTGTGATGTAATGTACACAGTGCGGTAAGTAATGAAAAAAAAAGCACTAATCCACCATTAGGATTCTTCCAGATTATGATGCACATGAAGAGATCAGACGCAATTCAACTAGGAACCTGAGACAAGTTACAACGTCACGTTGTCAGCTTCAGTTTCAGCTTCTTTCTCTTGGTGGGCGGAGCCAAACCAAGATCTTTGCACAGCTGTTCATCAGGCTGCAGCGTCTTTGGGACAGCACCGAAGGCACAGCGGGTGACTTCCAGCCCTGATAGTGCTTGGTGCAGGCAGACTGATGCGTCCTCCAAGCTTTGTTTTAGTTTACGAGTCCTCAGAAAAGTAGGTAAGGAAGCCCTGGATGCTTGGTGGATTCTCGACTCTGGCGTAGGAAGGTTTATCTCAGCAGCCTCCATGAATCTGTCAGTCGCTGCCTCCCACGACAAGTCGTACCTCTGCATATCTGTTAATGGAGCAGGCTGCTCTGCTAGAGCATTCAGTGTTAGTTGTACAAACTCTTCATCATTGTTATAGATACGACAGTTGGGGAACTGCTTGAAAAACTCGTTTGAAGGGTGATTGGCACATATGACAATCTTTCCCATTGCCAGGGCTTCAGCAGTGGTTGTACAGACTACATCTGTTGTGCTGGGGTTGATGAATACTTTATAGCTGTTGGAAAATAAAGTGTTTCACTATTAAGTATTAACACAAACCATTGCCATATCCTGAATATAATAGGAATAATAAAAGTGTTTTAAGAAATTTCTAGGTGATCTAGCATTGTAGATCCTTCCCCAACTTCATTAAGTAGTTTGTGCTCAAGTTGTGTTTAGGTCAGTAAGCATACATTTTATCTAAATAATTTTGATAAAAAGGTGATGCAGAAGCAACATTTGTTGTCTTCACAATGAAATATAGCAATATGTAACTTCCAAACTCACCTTTCGAACAATGATAAAAAGAAGTGGTTGGTTAATCTTGTATGAGCATGTTTGCTGAAATAAGAAGACGCAAGGAAGTTTTCGAGTAAATAATAAGAGAACTCACTCATGGAACACAGGATCTGCATGATCACGTCCAGGGTGAACCTTCACAGCCAAACTCAAGCGTTCTGCAGATTTTTGGACTTCATCCGAATCTTCTCCACTACCATATAGATCTACTTCGAGACCACCCAACTTGCTCTGATATTTGGACAGCAGGTCAAGAAGCTCCCTGTACCCCTTACTCCACACCATCTTTCCAATGTAGTATGCCCCTTTTGTAAAGGCTACTTCCCCATTCTGCAGCTGCCTCAACTTTAGCTTGCCTACCTCAAGAAATTTTGGATTCACACCATGGACATTGCATACAACAGATCTGGGCAGATCTTGAGTGGCGCCTGATAATCTGATAATCTGCTTTAAAATAAGCCAAAGTTGGTGTTGTATGGTTCAATCAAACAAGACAGGATGATTCTAGGGGTTTTGGGATTTTCAAGTTCAACAATTTGTAGTAAAGCAGAAGGCCAAGCAAAGCAAATGAATTCAGATAGGAAAATTCAAGCTATATGTATACTCCAATTTTCTATTTTCAATTCACTTTCATAACCTTAATAAGAATCAAGATAACATGTCACAAAACTATCGAAATTACATTTTAAATGAGCAAGATGCACCCTCAGCTGAGTACCGCCATAGGATTCTTTTGGCATACATAAGTTCTCAATGTAAATACCTTCAGGGTTCTTTCACAATAAGATAGGATAGCTGGTTAAGAAGAAAGTATGCCTATTTAAGTATTTATTATTAATCATATTTATAATTGAAAATACATGTATTACAACACATGCTCTTGCCCAGTCCTTGCCAGTGAAAATAAAAGTAAATCATGTTTTGTTCCAAATTCTGCACAAATCACATATGGTCTCAAGTCCTAACAACCACTCATGTGCAGTTGGTTAAAAGCTCCGGTGGTAGATAGGTAGATGGCAGATGTATGGCACACCAGATCTTGTGAAATTTCAGACAAAAATTGGAAAATCCTTTGTTGTAGTGTTGGTCTGTTGGACTCTCTTAATAGTGCAGAAATTCTGCATTAGATGACTCTCCTTTTTAATTCCCGAATAAGTTTTCCTGTGCCTTTTGTTAATGATTCCATGTAAACATCTAAGCAGCTCTTTTTATTCACATTGCTCTCAGATTATAAGTTCAACATAGCATAGTATAACTGTATAACCATGGGTATCTTCACTGCATTGAAACCAGCAGATAAAAACAAGGCTATGGCTGGATTCTTTTGGGCTTAAAGTTGGCTTATGCTTGTACTGTTTACAGTAATTGACTTTTAAACGGTCCGTTGTTTTTCAAGACAGGGTTAATAGGAAAATTATAGTAAAAAGTGTACTAAGTTTAGCTGTATTGACCAAAATCACATGCGACTATTTCCCTCTGCATACTGTCTCTCACAAACAGCTAGAATTCAAATATTTAAACCATAAACTATAAACCATTAGCCCAAAAGAACCTAGCCTATAACTCATCAGAAGTTTGTTGATCTTCTATCTGAAGCATATACATGTGGGCATGCGTGAACAGTGATTATGAATAGCAATCATATATGCTTGGTCCTGGTTATTGAGGTAAACGAAGAATCATGGATAGAAATAATGGGTTTACAAAACAGAGGTGGATTGTTTGACTGTACATATGCATATTCACGATATTACCTTGTGGCAATAAATTCTGGTAACCCAGGTGTTCGCATATCTGAGGAAACAAGCAATCACTTGTCCATTCTTTTCTCTTCTCACATATGCTAGATAATTTGTGTGAACCACACCTATCACTCGTCTGAACTTATTTTTCCATCTTCGCCCATGGTGGTACCAATTTAGATGCTCGGGCTCCTCCAGAACAGCAATGTCAGCCACTTCATCTGGAATGCATTCGGTGATATCTCCAACAGGTAGAATGCTTCTCATTTCTTGAGAAAACTGCATTATAGAGAAAAGGCTGAGTTGTTTTAAAAAGCCTCAAAACAAAAACCATATAAAAAATCGAGATGCAAAATATGCATATTGTCGGATGGAAGCCAATAAATACAAGGTCTAAGTGTACAAGCACAAAATGATCATGTATTGAGCTTAACTCCACGCAATTAAGGGATTGAACTACTCACAAAATTGAACCAAGTTCCCCATAGCTACAATGTTTTGACTTTAGATTGGATGAAGCAGTAAATTTTTTAATCAACTTCACTCAGATTTTACTTGAAAGGAAAAAATGCATAGTAAAATAGACAAGATAATCCTAAGAACTACAAGATAATCCTAAGAACTCATAGGGGTTAATATCCGTCCACTTGACATATAAAGTATAAACTGCAAGAATTATTGTACCTTCCCAGGGTAGAATTTGATGCTGAACGATGGCCTGAAATCGACCCTCTCCTCAATCCAGCGACCAATATAGCCCTCATGCTCCAAAGGCGAATCGAACACAATGTTATTAGGGTAAACTAACTCTTGGTCCCTTAGAGAAAGCCAGGGGATCACCAGTGTGACATCTCTGTCCCCATCCTTTGCAAGGTAAGCCGCCCGGAACAAAGGATTGATGGCTGTCCCTGTCATCCATGGAAGGCTCGCGGTGGTGAATATCGCAAAATGCCGCCTCGTCGACATGGCATGTGTGTTTGCCAAGGCAAGGAATCACCACAAAGGAGCCACCCAAATTTTCTCTCCTAGCACATTGCCGCCCTGGCGTGTCTTACCCCGAAACTGAAAAACACAAGAAAAAAAAAAGACAAAACCAAGAATCCAATGAGCACGCAATTTGTGGATTGGTTTTATAGACGTAAGTACTGACTACCAAGTAAATCGTGGCCTCGAGATAATTGGCTAAGCTACAAAAACAAGGCACGCATGTTGCAACCAACAAAGCGAGTCTAGCAACAACAAATTGGCGTGGATTAGACGGAATCGGACAGCTTGCTTGACAATTTGGGGCAGCCGGTATCAGGGGCTTACCAATAAGGGCCGAGGAGGAGAGCTAGACGCTAGACATGTCGTGTAGGCGGAGCTCGCGGCTGGACTTGGGAGGGGTCGGCTCGGCGGCGGCGGCGGCCGTGCGCGGGGGCGGGACGGGCGGCCTCGGTGGAACGCACAACGCTAACAGGGAGACGGAAGGGCAGAGAGCGGCGGTTGGGTGTGAGTGGGTGGCGGGCCGGCGGCAAGAGCGAAACGGAGAGGGAGGGGAAAGCGATCAACTAGGGAGACACGAGGCGGCCTGGCCTCACCTGCCGGCTTCGATGCGGTCCTCTGGCGGCGCGGACTGTTGGAGGCGCAGCGGCCGGCGCGGGCTCGGCTAGGAGGGAATGAGGAGGAAAGCACGGGCTCCGATGGAGCGGCTCAGAGATGGAGGGGAGAGAGAGTGGCTCGAACCTCTGAGCTGAATCCAACCCAGGAGGATATGGAGCCGCTCAAATAGCTTGAATGTCCGGCTTCGGACTGCTAAAAAATTGAGAAAATTGAAAAACGTCGCTATATGTTTTAGGATAATGCAAAATAGTAAGAGAAAAAAAATGAAAAATAGAAAAAAAAAGTTGAAATTAGAAAGCTGATGTGTTCTAAATAAAAGCTGAAAGTCCGAAGAAGTCAGATAGTTTTTAAGCTATTTAAAACAGAACATCCTGTATATGTGATGAAACCATTCTCGCGTGCTCATGTCTGATTCGGCCAGATCAGCCTTGATGAGACTAGTGGATGTAGACTGAGGCCCGTTTGCCTAGTCATAAGAAACCTTTATTTTTTGTGAGGTGAAATCCTATATATTTTTTCAATGTATTAAACCATATGGAATACCACTATGGAACGTCATCGCTAAAGTGAAGAATAAATAAGAACAACAAAAGAAATCATAAAGAGTTTAGAACTTTATTAACACTTTAATAGAGAACTAACGGAAGCTACAATCTTTAAGATATAAATTTGACTACTGTTTTCTAATGTAATAGATTTATAAAACTTAATAAATCCAAAACGCAACTCTTGGATGGCCACATTTGGTAAGCTCTGTCCGCCGCCTCCCGAAGACTCCTCCGACCTTGCCTAGTTGCACTTCGCCTTTGTTGCAAGATAGGAATATTCCACCCCCGTGGGTGGGTGGGTCAGAGCATCGGAGCGACTAAATTATGCACGCATGGGCCACACTGATTTTTGTCTCCATCCCCGTCCGTCCAAACGCCAAGGTGTGGCCCAGATCCAACAACCACGGCACGGCGGAGCCACACAGGCACCAATCAGGGCAAAAAGGAAATAAGTGAGGATTTATGGTCGTAAAGATGTATATTTAAGAATTTATTATTTGATATCTCACTGATATATGTACATCGTAGGCTATATGACAGTGAGGCGTGAGTAGCGAATTATCGAGTACATAGCTTTTGCGGTGAGCGAATCGTCGAATTGCGGCATTTGATGTCCTCTCATTTTCAATTGACCCAGCCTACATGTTGGTACATTTTCTGTTGACCCAGCCATCAGGGCAATTCTTGTCTAACAGGGCATTTTGTCTGCCAGGGCATTTAACATATCTTCTCATTTTGAATGGATATGGCAATACTGCAATACTGCAATGCAAATTGGCTGGAAGGTCATTATTGGCTGCAATGCAAATTGGCTGGAAGGTCATTATTGGCTGCAATACTGCAATGCAAATTGGCTGGAACATTGTGTCCTCTGGAAGGTCATTATTCCCATGGTCCTAAGCTCCATGGCTTGTAACACCAGAATTGGAATTTCCCAGTTGTTACTTGATGCCAACAGTGTCCTCTCTAGCTTGTAGAATAGCTACCCTTTACCCTTCTGTTACAGGAAAGCTATTTTACCAGCTACCAAAGTGATCTTTTACAGAAATCAGCAATAAACAATATCACAGGGCAATACTATCACATATGAACACATTAGCAGCACTCCACCACATCTGAAGGTATGATTTTTTTGGCAAATTGGCTATAGATCTCCACTGTCAATTTCAATTTGTATTTTGCCTTCCATACAACATGTGAGCTGACTGGCAGAATTCTTGCCTCAACAGAAGAACAAAATTTGAGCTCAACCACATAGGCTTTCAATTACACAAATTCTGTTTCAAACACTACCTGACAACAAACCCAACCTGACAACAAACCTTCAATTTGCATTACACATTCATTCAATTTCCATCTTTACAAAACTTACAGACCATTCATACAAGTTACATTCACCACAAATTCAATTCACTACATATTCCAGTCACTGTGCCAGATCCTTCTCGTCAGCTTCTTCAATTTGGGCCGAGCACAGGGCGGCAGCCAACCACAGGAGGGAGGTGCCAGCGGCGGCGGACGGATCGGTGAGGAACCACCGGCGAGGGCTCGGGGAGGCCACACGCTGCTGCTAGCTCGGGGAGGCGACGCGGAGGCGTCGGCGCCGGCCTCAGATCTGGGAGGGGAGGGCGGGCGGCGGGCTCGCTCGGATCTGGGAGGGGAGGGCGGGCGGCGGGCTCGCTCGGATCTGGGAGGGGCGGGCGGGCGGCGCGGCGAGGGGAGGGCGGGCGGCGCGGCGGGCGAGGTCGGTGTGTGGGGTTCCAGAGAAGGATGAGAAGGGGAAAGAGGAAGCGCCAAGCGAGATGGGCCGATCGCGCGGAGGAAAGAGGAGAGCCATCTCGCGCGCAGAGATTGGTGCGGCGCGGCGACGTGTCGGCCATCCGACGCAGACCCCATTGAGCGCGCGTGAGGTCAGTCCACAGAGAAGTCGTTTCCTGCGTGCGGGGCGCGGACGCCTGGAAGTCTGGACCGTGGTGTATTCTTCGCTGGCGATCTGACGATTCACTCACCGCAAAAGCTGTGTACTCGATAATTCGCTACTCACGCCTCACTGTCATATAGCCTACGACGTACATATATCAGTGAGATATCAAATAATAAATACTTAAATATACATCTTTACGACCATAAATCCTCACTTATTTCCTTTTTGCCCTGATTGGTGCCCGTGTGGCTCCGCCGTGCCGTGGTTGTTGGATCTGGGCCACACCTTGGCGTTTAGACGGACAGGGATGGAGACAAAAATCAGTGTGGCCCATGCGTGCATAATTTAGTCGCTCCAATGCTCTGACCCCCCCACCCACGGGGGTGGAATATTCCTATCTTGCAACAAAGGCGAAGTGCAACTAGGCAAGGTCGGAGGAGTCTTCGGGAGGCGGCGGACAGAGCTTACCAAATGTGGCCATCCGAGAGTTGTGTTTTGGATTTATTAAGTTTTATAAATCTGTTACATTAGAAAATAGTAGTCAAATTTATATCTTAAAGATTGTAGCTTCCGTTAGTTCTCTATTAAAGTGTTAATAAAGTTCTAAATTCTTTATGATTTCTTTTGTTGTTCTTATTTATTCTTCACTTTAGCGATGACGTTCCATAGTGGTATTACATATGGTTTAATACATTGAAAAAATATATAGGATTTCACCTCACAAAAAATAAAGGTTTCTTATGACTAGGCAAATGGGCCTCAGTCTACATCCACTAGTCTCATCAAGGCTGATCTGGCCGAATCAGACATGAGCACGCGAGAATGGTTTCATCACATATACAGGATGTTCTGTTTTAAATAGCTTAAAAACTATCTGACTTCTTCGGACTTTCAGCTTTTATTTAGAACACATCAGCTTTCTAATTTCAACGTTTTTTTTTTCTATTTTTCATTTTTTTTCTCTTACTATTTTGCATTATCCTAAAACATATAGCGACGTTTTTCAATTTTCTCAATTTTTTAGCAGTCCGAAGCCGGACATTCAAGCTATTTGAGCGGCTCCATATCCTCCTGGGTTGGATTCAGCTCAGAGGTTCGAGCCACTCTCTCTCCCCTCCATCTCTGAGCCGCTCCATCGGAGCCCGTGCTTTCCTCCTCATTCCCTCCTAGCCGAGCCCGCGCCGGCCGCTGCGCCTCCAAGAGTCCGCGCCGCCAGAGGACCGCATCGAAGCCGGAAGAGGAGGACCGTGTCGGGAGAGAGATGGGAGGGGGGGAGAGAGAGAGTGGCACGAATCTTAATGCCAGATGATGGCACCACATGTACATGGACATCCATCCAAGTACATCCGGTTTTGCTTGTCCGATGAGCACGCCCAATATTATCCTGTGGATCTCTCTGGGAAGATCAAAGATGACAAAAGTACAATACCGGTCCCAAGTGGCAACAAGGCAAAGGTGGAAGAGACGTCAAGGCTAGCATGGCAGAATGTCTTATTGCTATTGCATTCACAACTCTCAACAAGCTTCTACCAGGCAAGGCAGGGAACATGAATACAGTCGAATGGATCTTATTCTGTTGGCAAAATATCACCAGCAAAAAATATTCATTCAGAAAGCATAAGCTGTAGACTGTGGATGGTAAGAGGTTTTCATAACGTTGCACCAACATAACCTTATATTCCTCGAGGCAAATGATGGCGCATTCAAGCAATACCTCAGTAATTAAATGTATTGTTAGAATGACATCATCATGTTACCAGAATCAGATAGAAGTCGATAATTAGTTAAATCATTTACATTCACCGTGAAGAAATAAAAATCTTTCAGCGGCATGTTCATGGAATCAGTGCAAGACCAAAATAGACCATCCTACAATCATTTACCTTGTGTTGGGGGAAAAAGGGTAAAAAATATCAACAACAGAGCAGAGATATGCCTTACAGGGGGAACTGGAGACTAGGCAGCAATTGCTCCGATCCCGAATATGGAACACAAATGCAAACACGTGATTTAATGATAAAAACATCCATATCTGCTGAACTATTAACCAGAATACCTTACTGCCAAAAGACTTTCATGCAAATAGATGATCCAAAAGAGCATTACCCAAATCTTGCAAGCCTCATTTGGTATCCATCACAAGTTGGAAATGGAAAAGGAGTCTATTCTGATTGGTCCAGTCCATAGTCCCATTTACTGATCCAGCTATAGCTTCACATACTTGTCAACATAGCCCTGAAAAAATGAAATAAATTGATTCAGAGGGATCCAAACTTCAATCAAATAGTAATTTCACTACAAAGAATTTATGCTGAACACCAGAAAAGGGCGTGCATAGGGGTGGATATCGAGCTAACTGCTCGTCTTATCGAGCTTTTTCTAAAATTAGTATATTTTGATTTAATATCATTTTACGGATAATTTAAAAGTATTTTTAGAAACGAGCTAACGAGCCGAGCCGAGCCGAGCTTGAGCAAAATTCAAATTCATTTGAAATCAACTCATTTTAATGTTTAACCAATTAACAAGTATAATTGAAGCAATTTTGAACCGAGCCAACGAGCCCACTAACGAGCTTTTTTTCCACCCCTAGGCGTGCATATGAAGCGCTATGTACATATAACAAAAGTTCAGAATGTATATTCACCCTTGCATATATTTGTTCTTTTTCGAATTTATTCACCAATTAAATTGCCCTGTTTGCTTCAACTAATAGTGTAGTATAGAATGATATGGAACTAAACTCACAATCAATTACCAAGTGGCAGGATGACCTCGTTGCACAAAGATTCCAGGACATCTCCAATGACAATATCAGAGTATAAGAACTGAATAGCATGAAGTTGATTAGAACGCAAGTTGTGTTCCCCACTATCAAGGGCATGACATATTTTCCAGGATCATGTTTAGATACTTAACAAATCTTGTGTCATGAACCAGAGACTATTGCATAACAAATAAAATTATAGAAAGCTACAAAAATATGAGCAGAAAGACTATTAGCAGAATATCTACATAGGTAACTGATATGCTACAGAGGCAATGCAGACATACCATTACTAGTTTGGTCACTTTCTTTTGAGAGGACTGGACATACTGTTTAATTTTGGCTGGTGTTTTTGGTATATGATTGCTAGGGACCGAACTAGAAACTTTATCAACTGTTTTCTTGACAATAGTTTTGTAAGCCTCTCTGCTCATGTTTCCCTGCCTCCATGATGGCTTAAGAACTTCCTTAACAAAATCTGCAATAGCAATCTTAAAAAGCTTCATTGACCTGGAATCCTTGCTTTTCTTACTTTTCTCCAATGATTGATCATTGTCAATGTCACCAGGGATATCCGAGCTCCAGTCATTAGGACCCAAGGGCTCAGGACTTACATTCTCCACCACACCTGCTTCAGTATCTGCCGCCACCTCTCCAAGTTCTTCAACTTCTGATTCGGCAACAAGCCCCAGGCCGTGCATATTTTTGCTCTCCACTTTTATGTTGACAAGTTTCGATGCATTGTGACTATCATTACCACTCAAATTTGCCTCTTGACCAACATCCATCTTGTTGATTGAACTGCTTGAGGGTTCAATACTGTCAAGCAGTGGATCATAGGGAGCACTAGAAGTAAACCCAGGACGAGATTGCTTTTGCTGATTGGGTACAGCTTCTGCAGAACTTTCATGGACATGAGTTCCAGATCCAGGAACTGACTGACCAAAAGGAGACAGTGTATTCATGTGCTCGGCTGTTTTGGTTGAAGCAGACCCAACAGCATTTGGGCTTACACCAGGACCAATATTTAGACTCGGATCTGTTTGTTCAAAGGTAGATGCAAATGGGTTGTAGTGGGGCTTGATAGATGATTTAGGCAGACCAGCACCAGATATGGGACCAAAGTCACTACTTCCTGGCAGATTTGATGGGAATCTCTGGGAAGTGGGGTAAACCATGTTAGCTCCCAAAGCCAAACTGCCAGGAGGCTGCTGCTGACCATATGAAGACTGATGACATGAATAAGGCAGACCTACACCACCAGAAAACCCCGACTGTCTGTCTGGAAGAGGAACTGTGGCACTGTCAAGAGGAAAAGGCCTCTTACACTCATCTGTGTGAAAAGCAGCAGGCTGTTGGTGAGGAGGAGCAACTGGCTGGAGGGTATGAGGATTGAAATCCAATGGCCTAGGATGAGACAGATCTGGTGCAGGATACATACTCATCTGATTCTGCAGGAACTCATTTGCTGGCGACATAGCATTATTCTGGAACTGCGTCTGAGGGAATTCTGAACGTGCAAGTAATGGTTGTCCTGGTAGCAGACTCATATTTGAGGATGACTGATGAGCTGGTGCGAAACCAGATGACATCTGGCCTGGAACATCACATGCCATGGAGTTCTCGGTAGCATGTACTGATGCAAACGGGACACCTGAAGACGATTGGCTCAGAAGACTTTGATTAGCAGCCAGTGATGATTTATGTAAGTCTGATTGATACTGAGATGAGGGACCTGGTCTCTGCATCTTATAAGGATCAGATGCATTTGCAGAAGCGGACATTGATTGAGAAGACACAGAAATCAAAACTTCACCATGACCATGCTGTTCAAGGGTACCATGAGGTGCAACTTTTTCTTCCTCATTGCCACTTAAATCATCTGAAGAACTATTTAACTTATTTGTTCCCATCAGGCCCTCTTGCTCAGCAATTCTATTTCCTGAAATGTCACCTCCTCCAGCAGGATGAAGTTCGACTAGTGCTGCAATTTTCGCAGGAGTATCATGCTTGTCATTGTAGAACCCATCCTTGCTTATACCAAGATCGACGCCAAGTTGTGCCTCGCAAGTCCGACTCACTTTGTGTGGTGATTTGCTCAGATGTAGATTAGCCCGCTTAGCAAGTGGCGACCTGCTTTGCCTCCCAGGTGATGAACTGAAAGAAATTCAACATTCTTAAACTTCCAGAAGAGGCATTTATACAAATCGGATGACATACAAAATCTAAAACAAATAGACTTGCATTTTATGGAGATAAACTGATGCATCAATTTGAGCACAAGGTGCAATACCTTTGGGATGGACTGTGCTCGTTTCCCCCCAAAGGGCTACAGCTCCTACTACCCTGAGGTGACTGATTATGGCTTCGTTTCCTTTGGCTCCTCCCATGCCTTTTACTCTGTTGCACTCCATCAGACTCACTGCCACGTAAATCTTCATTGACTAGATGCCCAGGCTCATCTGAATTGTGTTTTACTGGGATGTTCTCATCCTTGAGTTGATGATTTCTAGCCTCATTATTTTGTTCACTGCAAGGAGCTGCATTCACATTTTCCTCTGCATTAGTAAGTTGCTGATGACCAATTTCAGTGATTCTATCACTTGGATGACTAAGCTCATTACCTTCAGGCAATATCACAAGGTTGCTGGCAGCATCAGCATGCTCCTCATGTTCACTGTCGTCTGAAGCATAGCCTTGTATTAATTGGAATGGGTTCCCACCTTCCACAGTTACATTTGCAGTTTTAGCCTTTCCACCACTGCCAGATGGCAAATCATTGGCAAGGCTAGAAATGTCATTCACAGACTTTGCCACATTAACCTCTCTATTACACTCAGCAGTTGCAAGCGAAGAATTGACTGGGCTAAGATGTACCCTTGATGGGGAGTCCTCATCCCCTGAAATTTAACTTGATAAAGTAAATGTCTAGAAATAAACTAATGCAGGAATAAGGCTGAATTCAGGGATTGAGAAGTCTAACTTGTACTGCATTAGCTACAAAAGGATGAAAACATGTTGATAGTTTGTCATCATATAGACTGATGTGCAGATGGACTCGCCGTCGTTTAGGCCACCCCAGCGGCCACATTTCGCCTTCCCCGCCGTTGATTCAGCCTCTACCGGCATTGCTTGCCTCTCCAGCCGTCAATTCAGCTTCTGCCGGTGCCGACCACCCCCGCAGCAGTAAGTACCACCGCTCAGCGCCCTGCTTTGCATCCCCCTCCCCTCATTTATGCTCTGCTTATGCACGCCTCTGCTTATGCTGTTGCTCTGTTCCTCTGCTTAGTGCTTATGCTATTGCCTCTCTCTCTCTCTCAGTGCTCTGCACCTCTGCTACTGCTTATGCTAGTTAGTTAGTACTTAGTACTATACTAGTAACTAGTTACTAGCTAGTCACTAGTTAGTACTTACTAGTAGTTAGTTAGTTACTACTTACTAATATAGTAATACTAGTTGCTGGTACTGCTGCTACTTACTACAGTTTACATGTTGCATACACTTTGCCTTGCTGCTGCAAGCTGCCTGCACTGTTCCTAGTCGGTCGCCTAGGTGGTGCCTAGAGGACCTAGGCGCCTAGCGCCTTGGATAACCTTGTTTCTGATCATAGAATTATACCACAGAAAAAAGACCTTTTTGCAAGAAATAGTAGTGATCACTCTTATCATGTAAGATGGACAAGAATATCCAATAAACCCACAAAGTAATTAAGGACTTGCACCATAGGATGCACCATGTTTGAATGTTGCAATGCAAAATGCGGCAGCAGGAATGAACACAGAATTATTAGAATTGTAACGAATTAACAGTGTAATGTTGAGACATAGAAGGTGAGGAGGTTTCACTTACCATCCATATCCATATCTGAGTCATCAGACACAATTAGCTGAGCTTCCCCAATTTTGACATCACGACCACCATCTGGGGCACTTTCTTTTATTTCTTGCGCTGCACTACATGACTGCACAGTTGTGGGAGCAGTCGGCGGTGTGGGGGGTACAGGAGGGGGAGGGGGAAGTGGTGGGCCAGCTGGGGGCAGCGCATCCTTGGGAGCAAAGCTTGGTGGCCGCGGCGGAGGTGGAGGGAGAGACCCTAGCATGGGATACTGAGGAGGGGCCTGATACATAGCTTGGTGCAGCGGTGGCCCTGGCGGCCCCGGCATTGGCATCTGTGCAAAACCCCTATGCTGCGGCGGCATTGGCATCTGGTGCATCTGGCTGAGCTGGGCATAGGGGTAGGCCTGGTTCTGATGCGTTGGCATGCCTTGCTGGTATAGCCCAGGTGGCGGCTGCATTGCTGGGGGCTGCAGGTACTGTGCCGCCGCCAGCGGCCGCAGTGATTGCTGGGGGAAACCACCCGTTACCCCAACTTGCTGTGGCGGCGGCGGCGGTAGTGATTGCTGGGGGAAGCCACCCGTTACCCCAGCTTGCTGCGGTGGCGGTGGCGCGGCATGGCGATAGCGTGGATTAAAATTCCCTCCCTGCCCGTACATCCCTAGCTCGGAATCCAAACACTTGGCGAAATATCCTACAAAATTCGAGCCACACATGAGTCGTCGTTAGGGCTCATTTCTCACTGCACTGCACATACCAAAAGTAATCGAACAGGAGAAATAAACCACATAGATATATTAAGGGGTATTAACTACCAGCCCCGATCAACCCACCCACCAAAAGCACCCCAAGAAAACCCAAACCCTAGATTAAATCGAACAAGGATAGAAACAACTGTAGAAACTACACCACAAAACGGGTGTGAATGGACGAAGGGGGTTCCGAGATTACCTCTCGCGAGTTGGCGCACGAAACCGCGGCGGCTCGTTGCGGGCTTGGATTCGGATTGGAGCAAAATCTCCGGCGATTCGGCGAGGGCTCGTGGTCTCCGCGGGGGAACTGCGCGAGAGAGCGCGATCGAACAGCGGCGGCGCTAGGGGATTTGGGCCGGTTTGGATTGCGAGATTTTGGTTTTCCGAGTGCGCCGTTGTGGGAAGGGGAAGGAACGGTGGGGGAGGGTGGTGTGTGCGAGGTTGGGTTTAGAACGAGAACGAGGGAGAGAGAACCTGTGCGGGGAATAAGGAGGTGGCGCAATCAAGATGGAGGAGGGATCTGGGCCGCGCAGAAGGGACCGGACGGTCCGGATGTTTTGTTCGGTTCCGGGGAAGGAATAAAGAGGGCAGCCGAAAAATACAGTCTTCTTTTGCAAAAAGAGAGAGAGAGAGAAGAATACTTCGTCACGTCGGATAATAGAGCTTCTCGTAAAAAAACACTCCAATACAACCTACTACCAAACACTATCCCATTACACATCAACCAGGGATATCCTGTCACTCTCCTACCCCTCATCTTCCCCGTCTCCTTTCTCACCATTCCCCCACGTCGCTCCCCTCCTTTTTTTGCCAGCGCAGACAGCTTCGCACCCCTCCTGCACCCCCCTCTGCCTCTTCCTCTACCACCGACGATGATCTCGTCGCCTCGCTGCGCCACTTATCTCGGACGTTGATCGCCGCATCGATCACTTAATGATTTCTGAAATCCGAGCATATTGGCACTTAGCGAGATCGTGAACTTCTCAGATAATCATGACCCTTTATACAAAATCCGTACTAGTATAGTACTTGAAAATTTCTGTATTCCCAAATCAGACCCTTCTTCTTATACACACACTAGCTGACTCCCCGTGCATTGCTTCGAAAAAAAATCATAATACCCACCTAGAATCAAACCATTCTTGTCTTGTGCTTAGGTTGCGTCAAGCCATCAACTCCATCGGGACTTGGCTAAAGCCCGTCTTGGGCCACGACGTGCCTTCGCTCATCGTGCTCAACCTATGGCACTCTCTCTGCTCCATCGCTACGCTCAATTGAGTTCCGTTGTGGCCTGTGTTAAACCTCCACTCTTATGAGGTGTGAGCTGTGATTGTTATTTTTATAGGATTTCATTTTATATATAATTGAATGAGGCAAGACATGGCGTGCTCTAGGCTGACAAAGCCTTACAGCCTATGCATCATGGTGCTTGCCTTTTGTCACTGGGGCATCGATGCACTAAGAACTAGTGAATTAAGGCTTAGTGGATGTTAAGAACGCATATTCAATTATTTCCACGAAGGCATGGCAAAACATTCTTTTCAATTTTTCTGGCATACAGTTTACAGATTTTATTCCATGTATGATTAATTTTTTTACTACAGGTAAGATATGTTACTGCAATATGTTCTATTAAGCATGATTTAATTAATCAACTATTCAGCAAGGATAAGGTTTTAATAGGACAACTTAGACCATTATTTTATTTATGGCATCTGGGGAAAAGCTATGTAATGCAGTAGTTTTTAGCCTAAAGCAAAAGATAAGAATTGCCCAAAATGAGCATAAACAAGCTCGACAGGAGTTATATCTTTACTACTAATGTCTAGTACAGGAAAGCGATATCTTAACAAAGCTAAGAGATAACTAGGAAACATGTCTCCATAGAACATACATTAGCCTTATTGTTGCCTCAGAATGTACCTACTTATCAATCAAACCAACTTGACTAACACTCTGATTGCATGACCTTAGCTGAGAGATAACACGGTGCAGGGTAGATTTACACTCGTTTATAGACTTCTAGTCCTAGAAGTGCAAATGAATCTAGGTACGTGTGCCTGCAGGAGCACAATCAACTTTTATAGGTGTTCTTTCAGAGAAAGCCATAGAGCAAATGAATCACTCTTAGACATGCAGTCATTCTTCTGGGCAGAGTAGAGGTGGTACCTCATAATCTGTAAAGGCTTTGCATTTTTAGCAATAGAAGGTCAATTGTGCTAGCGGCGGGCTAGGAAATGGTATGACAAAGAGATAAGCTCGAGTGATATAGTTGCTACCATCCTGGACAAGCAAATTTCCACTTAGTGATGTTTAACATATCCTATATTATTCATGCAATTTTCTACAAGTTTACAACTGGTAAATATTTTTTAAATGCATGAGACAAGTGCAAAATAGTAAAGATTATATTTATCTATTTAGTAGATAATTTTCTTGATTTCCCATAATTTTCCAAGTAATTTTCAGGATTCTCTAATAATTTTAAGGTCTTTAAGCAATTTGTTGAATTACTAAACCCATTAAACCAATTTCCCTAAAACCACAATGACAGTTAAATAAACCATAAGGAATATGATGCTTCCAAGGTGTACTAGGTCTAAGTTTCATAAATTTATGGAAGCTCATGTACCTAAAACTTCAGTTTCTAGCATTTAACATTAATTTCCAAAATCTACTAAGTGTTTCTCAGAATTACTATGAAGTATAGGGGTTAAGCCACCAATTTTAATACTGGCATAAAAGAGTGTTCATAATTAACCAAGACTTCAGGGGTTAAAATGCAAAATGGACTACGACTCCGAGCTAAGCCCACTATTGTTAAGTTCTTCATGGACCAAGTTGCAAAATTGTCACGGCCCAAAAATTTTGCCTTTCAAGTCAAAATGCCAAATAGATCATCAGACCCATAGGCCTCGCACGCGTGGGTCATGGCGCCCCACGGGGCCAACTTGTCACGATTAGGCAGTCGAAGGGGTGGTTAGGGTTTATAACCCTATCCACCTTTGACCACTCGGCACTCGGCCAAGAAAAGTGGCGGTGGGCGTGGGCTTCTGGTGCGCTGTGGTAGTGATAATCTCCTGAACGGTTGACGACGCTGACACTCATGGCTGTTGCTCATTGGTGGGCATGCGTGGCGACGAGCGCGCATGGGGCAACGCGAGCGACAGGGCGACAAACAGGGGTGGAGCCAAGGCCTGGTGACCCTGGGTGGCTGCTCGGGCTCGCTGGCGAGCAGCCCTCCAAGATCGGTGCTACAGAACCTATCACTATGCTGTAGAACCCTGACATGTGCCTGCTTGCCAAGATCGAGAAGCTGTAGAACCTGTCAATGTCAGACAACTACTTCCACTCTGTCGAGCACCACTTCATGGAGCTCATGGGGAGCCGGCTGCTCGATGTGCCCAAGCTCCCAAAATGGGTTGGCTCCACCCCTAGCGGCAGATCTAGATCAATGGGCCCCGTCTAGGCAGCAATGAACCCGAGTGGTAGGACCTGGTATTTACAGCGACAGGTGCACAACGGTGGGTTCATGCTACGGGGCGACACCAGATTTATAGTGGCTCATGCGGCAAGTGCACTATCAAGGACTGGGAAATGAAGCAAAATCTCCAATTCCAGACAAGAATTAGAAGTATGAAGCAGAAAAGGTGAAAGAAACTAGGATTCTAAGCTAACAAAACGCAAAACCAAAAGCTATCGAGTAATTTCTCATTTTTTCATACATTTCTTCCACGGTTTCTGGGTTTTATATCCCAGTCAAGATTACAAAACAGATTAACATCTCTAAGTAACATTCAGAAGTAAGCATAAGAAAGAAACGACAAATAAATGACGTCTACAGTGCAGAAGACTTAGTGGTGTTGATTCCCAGCCGTCCGATTGATGAAGGTGTTTTTCCCTGACCATCTGCCCCGTCCAAAGCCACTCAGATGAAATCGTCCAGACGTTATGTTCTCTGCCGACTTCCTTCTGCATCAGCCAGTTTCTGAAATTTCCTTCCTCCCTTTCTGAACTCTTGCATCCAGTTCAAAATTCTTCCATGCTCAGGCTTCAGAAAGGAAAAGGAGGAACACTATAAGCAAGCTGATAGATGAGGGCGGGGGGTGGTGGGGGGAAAACACTTGAAGAGCTTTATTGCCAATCAGTACCAGCAACTCTTTATGTCCACTGCAGGTCCCCAGATTGATGAGGTCCTTGATTGTGTTCAAGTGAAGGTTTCTCAAGAAATGAATGATAACCTGGTAGCTCCGTTCTCAAATGACGAAATATGGGTGGCTTTGAAGGATATGGGTGAGCTGAAAGCCCCAGGGGCTGATGGTATGCCGGTGGTCTTCTATAGGAAATTCTGGTCTCTTGTGGGCGATAAGGTTAAAGAAGAAGTGCTTGCTGTGCTTAATGAGGCTGCTATGCCGGAAGGTTGGAATGATATTGTTATTGTTTTAATCCCAAAGACCAAATCACCGGAGAAATTGAAGGATCTTAGGCCAATCAGCTTATGCAATGTAGTGTACAAACTCACCTCCAAAAGTGCTAGCAAACAGACTGAAGTTGGTGCTCCCGGAGATCATCTCATCATCTCAGAGTGCTTTTGTTCCTGGTAGACTTATTACTGATAATGTCCTGTTGGCTTATGAGCTCACACACTATCTAAGGCAGAGGAGGTGGGGAAAACAGGGGGTGGCTGCAATTAAGCTAGATATGAGTAAGGCCTATGACCGAGTTGAGTGGACCTTTCTGGAGAAGATGATGCTAAAATTGGGGTTCACAGTGCAATGGGTGGCAAATGCAATGAAGTGTGTCACAACAGTGAACTACTGTATCAAGGTCAATGGGGAATACTCAAACAACATCCACCCTCAGAGGGGTCTCCGCCAAGGGGACCCTTTGTCGCCTTATCTCTTTTATTCTCTGTGCGGAGGGTTTATCAGCAATGTTACAGAAGGCAGAAGTGGAGGGCAAAATTGAGGGTATTAGAGTGTGCAGGGAAGCTCCAAGGATTAACCACCTTTTCTTCGCTGATGACTCTCTGATCCTGATGAGAGCGGGTGGAGGAGACGCTCTGGAATTGAGGAGGATTTTACAGGCATATGAGCGAGCCTCAGGACAAGTGGTCAATAGGGATAAATCGTCTGTTTTGTTCAGCCCAAACACTAGCTCTGTTGATAAGGATGAGGTGAGACAAGTTCTTGATATCATGCAAAAAGCAAAGAGTGAGAGATATTTGAGGCTACCAGTATCTATTGGTAAATCAAGAAAGAAAGCTTTTGAGTATATAAAGAGGAAAGTTTGGCTTCGTATTCAAGGGTGGCAGGAGAAATTGCTTTCTAAGGCGGGCAAGGAAATTCTAGTAAAGGCTGTGGCCCAAGCAATCCCAACCTACGCTATGTCCTGCTTTGAGCTGACAAAAGGGTTGTGCGATGAATTGAATTCTATGATTGGCAGGTGGTGGTGGAGCCAAAATGATAAGAAAAACAAGATTCATTGGTTGGCTTGGGATAAGTTGACACTTCCTAAGAATAAGGGAGGCTTGGGCTTTAGGGACCTTCATTTGTTCAATATGGCCATGTTGGCTAGACAAGCTTGGAGGATTCTGGTCTTTCCGGATACATTGTGTGGCCAAGTGCTTAAAGCAAAATATTTTCCTAACAGTAGTATACTGCAATGTGTGGCGCAGGATGGGATTTCTTACTCTTGGAGGAGCATTCTCAAAGGGGTGAATCTGCTGAATCAGGGGCTCATATGGCGCATTGGCAATGGTGAATCGGTGAATATCTGGACGGATCCTTGGATTCCTCACGGCAGTACAAGACGTCCTGTTACAAGTAGGGGGATGACGGTGTTGACAAAGGTGGCTGATTTGATGGACCCGAGCTTGGAATCTTGGGATGAGACCTTAGTGCAGGATGTTTTCTTAGAGTTTGATGCTGAGGCCATACTAAAACTGAGAGTAAACCAAGATATGGTAGATAGACCGGCGTGGCATTATGAGAAAAAGGGGATCTTCTCAGTTAAGTCAACGTACAGGTTGGCGATTCAGAACAGGGAGAATGAGCTTGGTAGAAATGCAACTAGTTCTGAACCAGGCCCAGATGGGGACTCCCTTTTCAGATGGGATAAAATTTGGAGTATGGAGGTCCCAAACAAAGTGAAAATGTTTCTGTGGTGCGTAGCCCATAATAGCTTGGCTGTCCGGCGGAATTTGAGCCGCAGAGGGATGAAGGAGGACACCCTGTGCCCCATGTGTCATAGGCTGGATGAAGATTGTGGGCATCTCTTTTTCAGATGTAAAGAAGTAAAGGAGTGCTGGAGAGGACTAAACTTAGAGGGATATCGCAATATCCTAGCAGCTTGTTATTCTGGCCGAGATTTGCTGAGGAAAATCTGGTCTTTTCCACATCCAATCCAGCTACAAATTGTGGTTCTTTTATGGAGGTGGTGGTCGGTGAGGAATAAGGTGAATGCCGGGGAAAAAAGAGCCACATGTCCTGAGGTCTGTTCACTTATATCTTTCTATATATCGGAATTTGAAAAGGAGAGGAAAAACACGAAATGTCAAAAGCAAGTCAGAATCAAATTATGGCAGCCGCCACCGGAAGATCTGTACAAGATTAACATTGATGGCTCCTTTAAAACTGGCTCGGGTCAGGGAGGATGGGGTTTCGTCGCGAGGGACAGTGCTGGTGAGTTCCTTTAGGGGGGCTGCGGCAATCTATGCAGAGTGGACATCCCTTTTCAAGCCGAAGCACTGGCGCGGCTCTGTACAGTCTGCAGAGGATAGCACATTTGGGAATGGCAAGGATTATTCTGGAGTCTGATGCGTCTGATCTGGTACAAGGTTTGACCTCGTTGGAGCTTGATCAAAGTGTGCATGGAAGTCTCCTCAAGCAAATTAGAGATTTCATTGACTCTTCCTTCGACTACTGCAGCATTCGGCATTGTCCGAGAAATTGCAACAAGGTGGCTGATCGCCTTGCAATGTATGGGGCGAGCGTGGTTAGCTCTGGCTCGATGGAGTTCATGAGCCAAGTCCCCTCCTTTGTTTCCAGCTTGGTCTCCGGCGATCTGGCTGGAGATAGTGTCTAATGGAAACAAGCTTTCCGAGCTCAAAAAAAAAAGTTCAAAAAAAAACTCTTGCATCGCTCCACCAGGGTCCTGACACGCACGTCGGCGCTTTGAGCAGTACGCGCGGCGACACAACCGATGGAGTGCGCGGCGGGCGGTAAGAGCACGTGGGCCGGCTCTCGACGGCACATGAGAGTTGGCTAGTGCGCGCTACGGGGCGGCCCCCTGTGGCGCGGTGGCGGGAGCGCACGACGGCGTCCGTGGTAGTGACGGCCGCGTTCAACACGGCGGCAGATCGGGCGGGTGCACGGTGGCGTATCGGGCGTGGCGGCGGCGTCCACGTTCTTCACGATAGCGGGCGTGCACGGTGAGCACGAGACGGCAGGCGCGACAGCTGGTGCGTGTGCACCCTTGGACGGCTTGGGTTCGGCAAGCGAGGCGGCGTCCTCAGGCGACAGTGCTGCGATTCAAACCCGGCGAGGTCCCTAGCGATGCAGACGACCTTTGGGACCTCACCCCGTCAAGCCGTGTCTTCGGACACGATGCAAGGACACAACGACGGCGACGAGTGGGCAGCACCATGCCGTGGGGACGGCGGCCATGGCCAGCGGCACTCTCGATCATGCGCGCGCGAACAGGCTACCCGATCTATAGACATGAATAGTAATTCCAGTCTTGAACTCTAATTAGGAATTAACAGATCTAATATAGGGTCTAGCAAGTAACACAACTAGGGACTTGCAACTAATCTACTAGATTAATCGAAAGCAAACTCGCAGACTGGAAACTAGATTATACATCCAAGGGGATCAAGAGGCATGGATGCACCAAGTTCGGGCTGTCCGGTTCCTAATTGTGGCTGTTGCTTGCCTCTCGACGAGGGAGCAGTAGATGGGGATGTTAGCGTGCGTGACGGCATCATCAGAGCAATGGAGATGTTGACTCCAGATCACCACGAACAGGGTCCACAGGTGATGTAGACGACAGCGCAGTTGCCATGCATGCGAACACATACATAAAATTGCTGCGATTAGAATCGGAAAAACATCTAATTGCCAATGATGCAGAACAACATGCCCAGATTGAGAGCCATTGAAGCTGATAACGTGTTGAATTTTAGTAGTTATTGTAGCTTTGACACAGATCAATCACACAAGAATCACAATCACGTAAACGTAAGTGAGTGAGGAAAGACGGAGCTCTTTTATTAATCATCGTCAACCTCTCTCAGTACATAAAGGGTCATATTGGTGAACCTCTTCCAAGGTATTTTGGTCTTTTGCCAAAAATCCTAGGGTTTCTTAACAGTGGCAAAGCGAGCCCAGCGGTGTTCCGGCACGCCAGACATCTGGGCCGCTGGGTACACCACTTTTTACCATGCATAGAGCCTAGGGCACTAACCAAACAAGCCTTTAGTCCCTCAACTTTCTGATCCAGTTAAATCACGTAATGAGAAAAGACTGGGACTAAGTCAAGCGATACAGCCAACTACTAGAAGCCAGAACTGAGCCATGCTTAGTTAGCTAGAGCGCATAGCCGTTCCGCTGCTCGCCCGTGTTCAAGCCTTGCTCTTGCTCACCGTGTGCTACTCAGTAAACAGTACCCTCTAGAGAGGGTACATATGCATGCGTATTTAGTGGGACAGCGTGTGTCCACGCTCTCGAAGCTATTGAGCCTCTGATTAGATCTTAATGTATATAAGGAGCACATAAACGTGTATGTACGTGTGGTGTAAGTGGTTGTGCGTGAGTTATGTACGTTAGCCTGACCCCTAAAAAAGCTACTACAAGAAGCTTAAGGTTTTTATCTCTCAGAAACAAAACAAAAACTATTTCAAAAATCATTGAGATGAAAAATATTGTCCAATGTGTCACTGACGCCTAGACTCAAGTCCCATGTGCCATCATTATTGGATTATATTTTCAATTTATACCTCTTTACAATAGCACTAAGCTAACTTTTCATAGAAAAAGTTGAAGAAACTTAAGGTTCCTAGGAAAATCCACACTTGCCTAGTTTTGGGTGTGTTTAGTTGTCTGAATCTCCTTCGTCCTGGTTGGGTGGATCCGTATAATCTGAGAAAGAGTCTGTTTGGTTACCTGTATGAGTGGATGCAGCCTGCATGAGTTGATGCAAAAATACGTCCTCATCCTGGATGGGTGGATACGCTCAAAATGAGCTTCACTGGCCATCCTGGATGGGTTGATGCAGTGTATCTTATGCGGTCCCACGTGTCAGCCTCTCAGGTTTGGTAGACTGCATCCGCTCATACAGGCAACCAAACAACATCTCAGTTTTTTTGCATCCGCTCATGCAACCTCACCAAACATCTTCTTTTTCTGAAATACGATTCCACTCAGCCTGCATCCACTCAGTCAGGATATACGATACAACCTCCATCCACGAACCAAACACACCCAAACTAGCTTGTTACATTCACGCTTACAAAGCTTAAATTGTACGATTACGAAAACATTAAGGATGTGATCTCTTTTGCTTCATTGGATATAACCATTACTGTTAGGCCCTCGATCATGCACCATCTGTTTTTTAGAGGTACTAGCACCCCATTCCCAATTCAACTGCTAGTGAAAGCGCCCCCAAACATGTTACACTTCCAAAGTTCCAGACTTGGCCTAGGCATGGAAGGCGCCTTCTTCTGTCTCCCATTGGAAGATATCGCTCACTGCCTGCACAGCCAGGAACTGGGAGTGCCCAAGCAAGTTCAAACAAAATCTCTTTCAATACAATACAATACAATACAATATGTGCACCCAAAAGTGATAGCAAGAAAATTTCCTTCCGCAGAGAAACAAATAAATAAATACATCCACTGTGTGATTTTGATAAAATAGCAACACGTGCTTTCATATACTCAATGCGATTATACGGTTTCAAAGCAAATTTCCTTTTGCAGACAAATGGATAAATGCATCGGCTATTGTTAGACCATGTGGTGGTCGAGTATTTAGAGATGATGAATAATTGATATTTGAGTTTCATTGAAATTTGCGTATATAAAAGTTCTGATCGATGCGCTCATGTTGTTGGAGTTTCAGTTCAGCATTAGGACCACAACAATCGCTCAAGGCAGATTGACCACGGCAGTCGCCCAAGGCAAATCAACTCATTCAATGCATGTCGACCATGGCTTTTCGACCACGACTGGCTTCAACACGTTTGGTAATCAATGGTCCGAACGGCCTTGTATCGTTGGTCCGAACAGCTCTGTATTGGGAGGTTCAAATGGCTTTGTCCGATCAGCATATTTCGACCACATCAAGTTTTGACCATGTATTCGACTATGATATTTCGACCATGTTTTACTTTGACCACGGCCGACTTTGACCACGTCAGACTTCAACCATATCCGACTACGACCACGTCCGGGTTCGACCACGGTAGCCTTCAACTATGGTCTTTTTGACCACAGCAGGACGACCACGCTAGGTAATTGGTAAGCTTCGATCTCAACCAACGAACTGGTCGTAGCTACAATACTTTTCGAAGGTCATAGCCATAGTACTTTTTGATGGTCGTAGCTACAGTTCCTTGTCTATGGTTATAGCTATAATACTGGTCGATAGTTGAAGATTTTTCTAGTCGATACTCGATAGGCGTAGCCTTTTGTGGTCGATACTCAATACTCGTCGACTTTACTGGTCGTATTGAATAGTTGTAGACTTTACTGGTCGGCTCTCAATAGTTGAAAACTTTGTGATCAGTAGTTGTACTTTACTGGTTGGTGGTCTTAGGCTTTGTGATCGGTAGTCAAAGATTTTGTGATCGATTGTTGTAGGCTTTATAGTTTGTACTCATAGACTTCATGGTTGGTACGAGTGCTTTAAATTTTGTTATCTTCAAGTATTTCGAGTACTCATGTTAAGCCAATGGTAGGACTGATTGGTGGTGATCGGTGAACAGTACTCAAAGAATTCGGTATTCGGAAGATGAAAGTACTCGATGGTGAGATGGTCGGGGTACTTGGTAGTCGAAAGGATTCGGTATTCGGTAGTAGTGGTTGTCACGATCGTGGTTAGCGGTCGGTTGTCAGAGACTTGTGGTATGTGATTGGTACTCGTGGATGGTAGTCTACTCGGTTCTCGGTAGTTGGAGGGATTGGTACTCATAGACTTTGCTGGTTGGTAGCGACCAGTACTCGGTGGTAGCGATGGATTTGTGGTTGGTAGCGATGCGAATGTATTCCCGAGTATTTTGAGCGGAGCAATGGTAATGCTCGAACACTTGTTGTTTTCGGGTACTCATTGAGCTAGCAGTCGTATTGAGCGGTCTAAAGCTGAGTTTTGGATAGCAATAGAGTTGGTGTTAGCAATGTGATGTGTGGTCGTGGATGGTTAACGGTTTGGTTTGTGTGTGTGAATTAATGGCAGTCAAGTTGTGAAGAACTTGTGCCTAGAAAACTTTCTTTGGTATTTACATATGCAGGTGGGCGTGGAGACGATCATGGTCGGTGACAAGGAGAACCGGGACTAGGATGGGAAATTCTAAAGTCTAGGCGGTTAATGTCATGAGAGGTGGTGGGGCTCATGCCGGAGCACGTGGAAATCAAAGGTGGTTATTCGTGGAGAAGTTACGAGCGGTGTGGTCCCGGAGGCTTCGACACAACCGAGGATGATGTGTGGAGAAGATATGGAGGTGCGTTCCTAGAGGCTTCGACGCAGGAGTTGATGAGGCGTGATGAAGATACAAGAGGTGCTGTCCTAGAGGCTTCGTTACGTGTTGAGTTAGGAGTTATGGATGGAGTCCATAACTTGAAAGAGGTAGAGTTTGGTTAAAACCCGTGCTCGAAAGAGTTTCAGTTCCCTTGATTTTCGGAGGAGATAGACTTGCATGTCCAGGTTGTTATGGACATGGTTTGAGATGTCCGTATTTGAGATGAACACGGTTTAGAGCTCTAACATATAAAAGAGGGGAGACGCTAAGTTTTAGCCATGACCTTAAGGAGCCTTTTTTGTGTTAAGGTTTTTAGAGGTGCCATAATGGCGCTTTGTAGGTAAGAACATGATTCAGATATAATAGATCAGATCTATTCCAAGGAAAGAAATCGCCACCGACGTTGTCTCATTGTCTCAATCGAAGCACAACGAGTTGTTTTGAGCATCGCTTTTCTGTCCACATCGCTGTGCTATCGCAACACGTGATCTACGAGCACAACGTTGTACTCGGCTTGTTCTCGTTCGAACAGCTAAAACTTTCGTGCGGAGAGAGAGATTTCGACTACGTGCAAAGATGGTCGAAGCGAGCGGTCGAAGCAAGCGATCGAAGTGTTCTAGCGATCGGAGCGCTAGAGCTGTCGCAGTGGTCGAGTGGTCTAGGAGCAGTCGAACGCCGAGTGGTTGGAACCTCTATCGAGCCTGTGCACACGATTAAGCGTCTTGCGATCGAATTCCATGTCTGTAAGCTAGATCGTTTTTCTTGTGGTCTGAGATTTGATTTCAGGTACCAAGAAGCAGAAACAATCATTTACCCCTTTTGATTGCGCCATACGATCCTACAGCTACATTATTGATGAAATAGCACTTCAAACTTGCTTTTGCATACAAAAGTATTCATTGCTAGTATATGAGAAGTCTTTGATACCCTATCACAGCAATGTCGTATAACAAATGAACGATATACAGTAGCAAAGAACTGTATAGCGATATTCAGTTTTGTCCACGATTTCTGATGTTTACAGCATTTCAAGATTCTCATCTGAGATATACCCTACGGCCAAATGTTTCTCTCCATGCATCCCAAATGGTCCATGGAAGCTGTTGCGAGAAGGTAAAAAAATATCAATGATAATCTTCCTCACAATACTTATGAGGAGGCATGCTTTTGAGTTGAATTGGTTTCACGCCCTGCCTGCATCTGCAGCAATTTCTGCTGCTCCTCATCGTTCTCTTCCTTCAGCTCAACCTTGGGCGCCTTTGGTTTTGTGGTGGATTGCTGGTAGAGAACGCCACCCGACATGCATATCAATAGCCCAATTGTTCCCACAAAGGAGGCATGCTTGTCCCAAATAAGCAGATTAATGACGACAGTCAGGAGCTTGTTCACTATACCGAGCACTGTGAATCCGGTAGCAGAGATAGCCCGTCTGCAGGAGAACCCAAAGAAGGATATCGATAACCCGAACAGGCACGACAGGGCAACAGGAAGAATCACGTCGAATGAAAGCCAGTTTGTCATTTTAGAGCTGTCGACCTTCATCTGATCAAGCTCTCCCATTATAAGGAGCTCAAGGGGGAACAGCATCAAAGCCTCGAGATTGTTGTAAAGCACAAGGCCCCATGTGTTCAGCCCAATGGTCATGACGACGTGCTTGATATACACGAAATCAATGGACATGCTCGCTAGATAGGCCACTGCCCAGGTGTAAGCAGTCACACTGAACTGGTTGTCTGTGAAAACATAGATCACACTTCCGCCAAGTATAGTGGAAAGTGAAAGCCATGTCTTGAATGACGGCCATGGTTGGTGAAGGTACAGTGTCTCTCCGATGGCCACAAATATTGGCACAGCAGAGCGAAACACAATGAAAGTGTCCACATTTGCATGCAGCAGGAGTTCACTATTTGTGAAGATGGAGATGTAGAACATCACTGCAGCAGGCAAAAACTTCCACATGGTCCTCAAATTAAGGCCATCATGCTCAATAAGCTTTAGTTGTCCACATAGGAGAACTCCAGCAACACTAGTGAAGTACTGCAGAGCTGTCAGTGCTCCAGGGTATGGAAATTTCATGACTGCCCATTTGTTGATAATGGAGAGCAGAGATGCTGATAGGCAATAACCAGCAGCCACTCCATAGACTGAAGCTTGCTGCAGAAGAGTGTTCAATGTGTTACTCCAGGCTCCAGATTGCTGGAGTGCACTTGAACCGTCAGCTGGAGCATCTTCTTTTGAGGGCTCTGAGAGATTAGACATCTGCACCATCCAAAGTAAAACTATCAAAGTTTGAAAGAAATAAATGAACCCATAAAGCTCATGCTGCAACTGCCAAAAGCCAGATGGGACAACTCCAAACAGTTGGATCCTTAATCAATCTTGCTGTTTGTATAGTACCATACCATGGCGATACACATAGGTGGATACCAATTTGATCTAAAGTTTCTATCTGACTAGCGAAGTATGAGGTGATCACAGTATGACTTATACAAAGGTAGTAATGGACAAAGAGGAAGAGTATTTAGAATTTTGTGCAAACAGATGATCTAAACCCTCGACAACTCCACACACTCAACCCTACTGTGGATCTGCACCTTGCAATCAAATTTCATAAGTAATTTGCGCAAAGAATTCCATAAACATAGTAGTGCTCATGGACATAATTGCCATCTTTTGCTGTACAGGCCAGCACCTAGTGCAATAGAGAGTTCCTCAAACCCCACAGATTAAGAACTACAACAGATATTTGCTGAATCCTAGCTATCATGGAGTATGAAAGATGACTCCCTTTTTAAGGAAGTATTTCCAAAGCAGGTATTTCAGAGAAGAAAGCGGTTCTAAGGCATGATCCAGAAGGTGCGAGCTGTAAATGCTAATTTACTGAAGAAAAAGAAAGATTGCTCATCGAAGACGCTGACTAAGGCCCCGTTTGGCAGAGCTTTAGCTCTAAAGCTCTAGGAAAACTGTAGATTTCCTAGAGCTGGTCATCTGCAACTCTAGGAAATCCTGGATCTAGAGTTGCAGACATGTTAAGTGCATTTACATGACTCATTTCATTTATATTATATATTAAATAAAAATATTTAAATCACTTTAATTTAGTCAACAAACTACAGATCTAGCATAGATCTCGGAGCTAGAGCTGTGCCAAACGGGACCTAATACTGAGAAACTTTACAGCTCTAAAGAGCCACACAGAAAGAAAGCAAGTCTCTGTTTTGCATGTTACAGTTTCTACTTTGCGTGTTATATGATCCCTATTTATCTTCCCCTAGCAAACAACGTACCCTGACTCACTTTCCTCCTAAAAAAGCAAGCATTACCCCTAAAATTTACTCCCTCCGCATTGATCTATTTGTCTTGATATGAAGACCGCACCTTCATATGATTTGCTATGATCTTCAGAAAATTTCTCAGGTTAAGCATGGTAAAGACTCAAGAAGGGCAAGACCATAGCAAAAAGGCAGACAACAAGTACTAAAAACGAGTTCCAAGATAAAATCAAGGCAGAAAATGAAGCAGAAACACCCGTAATACTTCATGAAAGATTCAAGAACACATCAAACGAAGTCAACCACCAAAAAACATCAGAACCGAAGAATCCAAACCAGGATCAAGCAATACCTTGAAACGGCCAACCCGAGAATTCGCCATGGGACAACAACAAATGCTCTAGCTACCAAGATTGAAGCATGTGTATCTTTTTAAGCAAGTTGAGGAGGCCTAAGGTGACAAGAGAACAAGGAAGACCAGTATGCAACAACCACCTCTCCCAATCAACTAAGCTCACAGGATCGTTTTAAGCAAGTTGAGGAGGCCTAAGGTGACAAGAGAACAAGGAAGACCAGTATGCAACAACCACCTCGCCCAATCAACTAAGCTCACAGGGCATAATGCATTTGCCCACGACGGCCATGTCAAACATGGAAGTCAAACAAGGTAGGAGCACGTCACAGGCGCATTAGGCTGTGAGCATCAAGGGATGGGAAAGAAATATCAACACATACTACCGCAACACCTAAGCACTTTGTCCAAGTCAAGGAAGACAAGGTCCTAACAATGAGATGTGCTAGTTGCTGACAAGTAAACAAACGTAGTGCATACCTCAGCCTCAGGAAGCAGATTCCTCTCAACTGTAGGTATGACAGACAGATTCCTCTCAACTACCACAACGTGACAGCTCGTACGCCTCCAGGACGCGGTTTAAAGTAGTTGCAAGCACACACAGTGTTCCCTGAACTCGCTGCTGATGCCTCGCGCAACCAACTGTTAAGCCACATAAAGTTTTGGAATTAGTTAGTCGCCGAAGCATGCATACATCTACTACTATGAAGCAATACACGAACTAAACGCCGACACAAAGAAAAAAGGAAACATCAATTGTTAGGTAGGAGTAGCCCATCAGGACCCAGGATATCCACTTCAAATGGCAGTTTCGTGCGCAACCAGAACACATCACAAGAAATAATTGACACCCCATTGAGGGCATCGCAAGAAGCCTCTCCTGTAGCCATCAATCACCATGGACCAGCCAAGATCGGACTTTGACGCCTACCCAGAAGGAGAAACAGGGCGAAACCCCGGGAGAACAGATCAAAACTCTCACCTTTCGGGGAGCTCCCTCCTCCGTGACGCCGCCGGATACGACGCTCGCCCGGTGCCGGCAAGAGGAGTGGGGAAGGGTCGAGCAAAGAGGGAGGGAATCGCGCGGTGGGGCGGCGATTTATCGCGGGGTCTCGGCTCGGGCGAATTGTTTATGCGCGGCGGTCGTCAGGATCGGAAGCCGGATCTGGACGCTTATGAGGGAGTCAACGCGGGATTCGAGTAATCCGACGCTCGGGTTTTAGCGATCCGTTGGGTGGGCGGGGGGAGCGTGCGATTTGTTTGGAGGGAGACGAGGAGGAGGATACTCCCGCGGCCGCCGCAGATCTGGAAGGCGCGGACGAGATTAGATTAGTGGGCTTTGGAAATGGAGTTCCCTTGTTCTGACCCGCGAGTCACGGGAGCAGAGATCCCGAGGCGCCTCGCCTCCTCGCGCTCGCGGGTCGAGGCCGATCCCGCGTGCTGCTGCTGCTGCAATTTTGCTATTTAGATATGAGTCTATTTAGCTTATTATTTAAATTGTTTGTATCAGGGGCGGAACTGGGTCTCGGGCTGGGTAGGCTATAGCCCGAGGCCCAGTGAAACTACTAATACTACCCCCACTATTATATACTGAAAAAAAATATGTACCCCACAGCCCAGCCCGAGGCCAATGGTAGCCCACAACCCCCCAACAATCAGCCCACAGCAGTCGCTAGCAGTAGAGACATCCACTAGCTGCAAAACCCTAATCCCCATTCGGCCATTCCCAAATCCCAACCCCGCAACCCAGCCCCAGCCCCCAGCCGCCCATCGCCGAGGCATCCAGATTTGACTCCTGCGCGCGCCCGCACCGCCGGCCGCCGCCTTGCCTACGCCAGTGCGCCGCGCGCGCCTCCACCGAGTCGGCGACGGCTCTCCTGCGCGGCTGCGTGGCTGAGCGGGGAGCACGGCGAGGAGCCGAGGAGGAGTGAAGGAGCCAAGACGACGAGGCGCCGAGCAGGGAGCCGCCGGCCGCGACCCGCGAGCGCCGCCCGGAGCACGGGAGCAGGGAGCCAGGGAGGAGGACAGGAGGTTTGAGCCTTTGAGGAGGACTGTAGGAGTGGAGGACCGGGGCACCGGGCTGATTTGGGAACAGGCAGTGGCGGAAAAAATGAGGAAATGCCGAATGTGGACGCCGGACGCAGCGGAAGAAATGAGTCGGATTTATGCCGCTTGTTGAAGTGCTGAACAGTGAGCTGTGAGCGGCCTGCGGGCTGCGGCCTGACCGAGTCACCGAACGGCACCGAACCGAGGAGGACAGGCGAGGAGCCAGCGAGGTAATCAGGCAATCAGCGTGGTTTTTTTATGGTTTAAAACTTGTATGATTAATGATTGTATGAATGATCAAATGTTTAATGTTATATATTTAATATTTTACATTTGATATTTAGGAAGTAACTAAAAAGATTTAAGGATACAAATTACAAAATGAAGAGGAGCAAGACATTGTTATCGTATTTTCCAACACAAGAAACACAGTCCAACTTGAACCAATCTCCCGAACCAGAAACATTAGGAACTGGGGCTAGTAACACTGGGCAAAACATTCAGCTTAATCCAGATGATATTGTTGCTGATCCTGGGCTTCGAAAATCAATAGAAGAGTTGGATGTAAAAATTAGAGATGCAGCTAGAAGAGATTTGAGGTACTTGATGTATCTTTATTACGCTACATTCTGTATGATTTCATATCCTTTCTTTATTGTGATTTGTGTTGAAAACTTGAATTTTCAAGTATTGAGCATTAAGCAAAATTTTATATCAATGATACATTCATGGCATATTTTTTCTTATATCATAATATAATTCTAAACTTGTATTATACTAGACTATTACTTAGTTTAAATTTAGCCCGGGGCGTGCTCCAATCCTGGATCCGCCACTGGTTTGTACCGTGGCAATCTATAGACTGAGACACTGATCCAAGCACTGATCTAATAGTCACAGTCACACAGACTGCGCAGGATGATTAGCCTATCGGGCCAGCCAAACAAGTTAGCCCATTTAGCATGAAATGTTTTTAAAGAGTAAAAAATAATCATAAGAAATATATAAAATTCAAAAAATAAATTTATTTATACTTATAAAATTTAAAAAATAAAAATAAAATCATATAAAATATTAAAAATTAAAACGGGCCTAACGGACCATGCCGAATTAGATTGTGTCTAGGCCGTACCGTGCAGGACTAGCACGCCGAGCTAAGATGGTGGCCCAAACATAACCCCGTGCATCATGTTATACTGGTTTGGCACAATCCGATGGCGGGTCATACTATGCCGGAGGCGAATCAACAATAATAAGCTTTGGATCGACCCTGACAGGCACGTCTCTGGCCCTGTTCTTTTCAGTTTCTAAAAACTGCTTTTCGATTTTTCTACAGTAACTAGCTTTTAAACGGACTATCTTTTCAAAATAGGGTCTACTAGTTAATTGTAATACATACTGTACTGACTTTATTTATATCTGCAAAAACCGCACGTGAGTTTCTATTACTCTGTAATCTCTCACATAAACAGGTCAAAAGTCACAAACCACAGCCAAAATCCATAAGATACAGCCAAAAAGAACAGACCCTCTATTGGGCCACCTCTAGATTTGGGCAACCTGCTGATGGGTCGGGACGAGAAGGCAGCTACATCGCAGGCCCCGTGCAGCCTAGCTCGCCAGTGGGCTGGTGGATCAGTAGCCCAAATGTCAATGCCTCTTCGGCCCACAGGCCATACGAAACCTGGTCCCTAACGCTTTGAGCAAAGTCCGTGCCGCTCGTCGCGTCGCGTTAGTCACTGACTCATTGCCGGCTTTGCCGCCGTCGCGAGCTCCGACCCAACACGGCGGCGGCGGCAGCGCAGCGCAGCCACAGCAGACAACCAAGCCGCCGCCGTTGCAGCGATCTCCACAGGCAGCCCGTGATGATTTGACGGCGCGTGACTCGGCGAGTAATTATCACCAGTATGCATGCAGGAAGTAAGTAGGTCAGGTGTGCATTGCATTGCTTTGCTCTAACCCAGTGAGATAGTCCAGGATAAAAATTCTGACTGCTGCTCCATCTGAACACTCCATCGAGCTATACTAGGGAGTTGAACGCCGGGCTAGGCTAGGCTAGACTAGGCTAGGTCAACTCCTCCAAAGATGGGCCGGCCGTCTTTATGGCACACACACACACCACTGGTTTCTGACTTTCTGGTCTAGTAGCTAGCTACTCCTTTTTTCCCCCCGAGGAAGCTACTCCTAATTAACTAGAATAATAACCTAGAATAATCGAAGGGATTGGCACATGCTTGGAAAACACTTGAGCATTTTCAGCACATGCATTCGATCGGTGCGTGCATAATGGTTAATGCTATGGTCGCATTGCTAATTTGGGCTCATTTTACTGATGAGGCTATATATACATCTAGGCCGGCCCACCGGTGGGTCGAATATGTTTATCCCACTTTACAACACAGCCCATGCAATAGACTAATCGAGGTTGCAACTGCCAACATACCCTTTGTGACTCTAAAAAAACATTTGAGATAGAGGTGAAATGTATGCATACTAAAGTACCCAGATTGATCCTAAATCTTACTTCTTATGCGCAACAGCTTCTAGATTAGATCGGAATTATATGATATGATATAAACGTGCATGATATCAAAAATCATTTCTACTCATATCACTACATAATCAGAGCCAAATCCCTGCTGCCTCCTTGAAAGAGAGATGTCCTGAACCTAGGAAGAAAGCATGGCCTATACTACTACTCTATGAATAAAATTCCAAAATTGATAGAGAAAGCATCGTAAAGACCCTCTACTTAAGTAGATAATCCCGTAGAGACAACCAAATAATCACGATGAGAGATAAATATTTGGAAAAATCAACCACAAATTCCTTAAGCACAACCTCGAAAGAGTACAAAGAATTGTTATTCTCTTACAACCTTCTCTAACCGGAAAGGGTGCCACGGTCTAACCGGATCCTCTATTACCGAGGTTTGACTGGAGTTGATTAGCGTGATTAGACCGGCTAATAGTTGGCGATTCAACCGGCTTGGCTCAGATACATGGAATTGTTGTATACATGTTGCATGATACATTATTTTGACTAACGTAAGTTAAGTGCATAGAACTGGTGCTCGAGATGGTTGCTTGGTCATTAGATATGTAGGTGGCTTGGAGAGCGTTAGTGGTTGACGGCCATGGATTGGGACTAGATGGGGGTGCTGAAATTCGAGCGGTCGTACAAGTCTAGTTGAGGCTACATGTCTCAAGTAGGAATAACAGAGAAGTTAAGGGTCGTGAAGAGGCAAATTGATGTATGTGATGTGCCAAGTGATGAGGCCGATGCACGTAGATATTGTTTGGGGGCTACATGTTAAAGCATGTGGAGATACTTTGAGGTGCGATAAGGATTTTTGGCTTATCAATTGTGTCAATTGATGATTTTATGTTGTATGGTGTTATATAACAGTTTGCTTATTGTTATTGGTTGTAAGACTCCGGAGCTAGGTTATAGTGAGGCGGATGCACTACCACAAAACGAGTATTTCCCCACGGATTAAAACCATCAGCAAAATACAAAAAAATAGTCAGATTTACTTTTCTTGACGCGTAAACGCCAGGCAAATCCCCTCAAGCCTAGGTGGTCGGGAAAATTCAATTTGTATGATAGTTAAACATCAAGCTAATTATTCCTGACAGTTTCTGATATTTTGCTGACAATGTTGTGAACTGTCCATAAAAGAATTTTGTTGATGGGTAATCATCGTCAACAAAAATTAACCTGACAGTTTGTTTTCTCATTTTGTTGATGCATTTTTGAATTAATTAGGAGTAGCTTCCTCGGGGGAAAAAAGGAGTACCTTTTGCCCTTTGTTGTCGTGAGATGTGGCAGTTTGCTCTTGGCTTGTCCCCTGGAGCTTACGATTAAACGGTACGTGTAAGCTGCTTTTCGCAAATACAATACCGTCCAAGACGCTGTTGAACACTTAGTTTCCATGTGGGAGTGAGTGGACCAGCGAAAAAGAGGAGCACTGCTGCATGCACTCTTAGATCTCGCGAGAAAAGAGAGAAATTTTCAGAGATGCAATCGTCTAACTGACATTGACAAGGAGAGCGTCGATGCAAATTTGGGACAAGCACTGCCCGCGCGACCCTACGAGGATTGGATTGTCCCTTGTTTCGTCTTTGCAGATCGAATTATTTGTGGTCCTCTTCCGCTAGCTTAAACGCACACCTGCTCAGCTCATATCCATCAGCTAGCTTAAACATAGCCGGTGATGTAGTAGAAAAAATGAACTAGTTAAAAAGTAAATTTTGCAGGGCTGGGGACCTGTACTTTCGAGTAGCTGCATCATGCATGCATGTAGTGATGTAGGTATTCATGCATGCGACGGTCGGGCTTGCACACGGCATCGATCTGGGCTTTTCTTTAATTTCCTCCTTTTCCTTTAATTTTCCCCTATCCGACTCTCACTCACTAACTAATACACACACACACATATACATATATACATATATACACATATACATACACACACACACACACACACACACACACACACACACACACACACACACACACACACACACACACACACACACACACACACACACACACACATATATATATATATATATATATATATATATATGAAACCTCTTTTCTACTCCCGGGTGTAATTACTCCCTATGTTGTATCTCATAACATAAGGAGTATCTCGCGTAACGGAGAGTATGTACATATAGTATACGAGTATTTAAGACCATCTAAGTGGTATGTACAATTTTTCAGAGGTGGTATGTATATTTTTTAGACATACTCCTTTTTATATACATATATGAAGGTATTTACAAAGTATGCTAAAAACTATGGATTCCTTTGCAATTTTTTCGTGTAGTTCACATTGGAGTATCTTATAATTAGTATACGAGTATAACTAAAGTGATAAAGGAGTATTTCAAGTTTATTTAGGTGGTATATTAGAGGTGGGAGTAATTACACCCGAGAGTAAAAATTATATATATATATATATATATATATATATATATGTATGTATGTATGTATGTATGTATGTATGTATGTATGTATATGTATATGTGTATGCATGTATATGTATTTTCTCTTTTCTTAAAGGAGCAAACCTTAATAATTCATGGGTTAATAGAGTGGAATAATGATCCTATATACCGGTCATGATTAAATAAATTTAAGACCCATATGCAGCAAATCCCTCCTTTTCACAACACCAGTCTACTAATCTCTGTTGACCTTTTCAGTGTCCAACCTATTAATAAAACTACTAATGTTATTTTCATATGACAAGTTTAAAAACTTCAACAAATCTGCTATCAAGGTTCAAAAAGAATAGTTCTACGCATTTCAATAGAACTTGTGTTCATAAATTGATGGAGTACTATTGCATTTGTTTAAAAATAAAACCCGCGGTGCTAATTTCCTAGTTAAAATCAAAGGAAATTAGCTTAGAGTAAGGAAGGTAACATCAATGTAACAATGTTTAACCCAATGTGCGGTTCCATGGTGTAAAGGTGAAGCCAGAACCAGCAGTCAGAACTAGTTCAATCTTTTGGTCGACATCCCATGCTGGCAAGTGGCAAGCTTATCATAAATTTGGTCCTCCTAATGCTAGTTGTCTACAGTCGATCTCATCGGAATACCTTTTGCCCGGCCGGCCTATATCAGTTTTGAGTACGTAAGAACTCGAAACCATAGCTATCTGAAAAACTGAAACGTTTTACAGAACATACCAATGTTTTACACTTTCCTTTTGCGGGGACGGAGGATCCAATGTTTTTTTTACTTGTGTTCGTACAATCATTACTTCACTATTTGTGTGAGCCCATGCAGACAGTTTTGTGCACAAGCAAATACTACTTAACAGGACTTGCTAGTCCTCTCTCTCTCTCAGGATTTGTGTAGTTTTATTTTTTAGACAATACAGGAGCACTACTGAAAGACAGTGATTGGCTAGGGCATGCATACCAATAATATACCCGGAAATTGATCTCCCAGTGTATTTTTTAAAGTCATAAACAAATTTGACTACCCCTTGTTGGTGATAAGACACTGACATGACGAACAATAATACCATGAAATACATTTGAAATATTTCAATCTTTATTTGGACATGAAAAAACCTAGCTAGTATATGGTTGGAGACATGAACAAAATTTCCTCTGCATTTTATCATCCATATATATATATATATACACTTTTATTTCCTAATTCCTACATAATTTCAAACATATTTTGTACTAAAAATGCAAAAAAATCAAAACCATTTTCTAGGACTACACAGAGACAAAAAATATCGACAGTTGAGAGAGAGAGGGAGAGAGAGAGAGAGAGAGAGAGAGAGCTGTGCTTCAAATCGTGGGGCTGGGCATCTTATCCCATTCAGGTGGTTGCGTTGGCTATTTTGTGTGTGATCTAGCTCTAGTGCTCCCCTCGAGTACCACATCTCTGTCGTACAAATGCTGTCAAATCAATAACAAAAAAGGATACCAACACCCAGGTTTGTCGCAGGGAGCATGCAATTTCTCGCGCACCATTGGCTATTTTGTGTGTGATCTAGTACTCCCCTAGAGTAGCACAACTGCATCTCTCTGGTACAAATGCTGTCAAGTCAATAACAAAAAAAAAGGATATCAACACCTCAGGTTTGTCACAGGGAGCATGCAATTTTTCGCGCACCAAGCGTCCTATATATATGACGCCGTGCGCCCTCGTCTCCACTGGGATCTTCATCTTACTGAGGACTTATTTTTTTTCTTCGAAACTAACAGTTTTTAATTTTTATTACAGTATCTAACTTTTAAATAAAGTATTTTTTCAAGACAGAATTTACAAGTTAATTATAATACATGTTAAAAACCTAACATCTGTATCAACAAAAATCGCAAGCGAGTATCTCCATTTCCGTAATCTCTGTCACAAACAGCTAAAATTCAAAATTTTCAACTAAAAATCATAAGCCGCAGCCGAAAAAAGCAGACCATAAGCTCAATTAATTAAGCTTGTGAGAGCCGACGAGTTTCCTTTTTCATTTCTCGATTTTAGTTTATGATAAGGTAACTGATGATTTGTTTAGCGTGCGCGCCGCACACACTGGAGACTAAACCCATGCACCATTCGCCATTATCTCAGACTAATCATTATAATTAAGTGCATGGCTACCTGCCGATGCTTGCTGGATCATTTATCGATCACACGAGTGTTAAATCAATGAGCATCATGTGTGCACGTGGCTATTTCGTCCAAACCTGATGGGATTTTAACTTGCAGGCAGTCGCGGACATTTAACATAGGTCACACCAAAACTCGAGTTCCTAACCATTAAAACATGCCATAAACATAATGATGTAAAATTAAATGGCATACTTAACATATTGAAGTACAGTAGTAACTAATTGATTAAAAATAAACTTATTACAATATACAAACCAATGTTCTAGGAGTTATGCTCCGTTTCGCACTGCGGTAGATTTTCGAAAGCACTGATATTTTTGGCTAACTAATCTGGCAGGAATTTTTTGGCTCACCGGTGGTGACTTGAGGCGGCTGCACTGTCTGCTAGCTGAAGGTGAAATCGCAAGTCATGAGTTTTGACGACGTGATCGACACAAAAATGAAGGAGCACGTGATGGTCTTGAATATGTTTACTATGAATAATTGATATTTTAGTTAAATTAAATTTAAATTTTATAAAAATTTAAGAAAATTTAAACTTCAGAATTGCTGTCAGATTTTTGCCGATCTAATCGGACTTAAGATGGTAGTCAGATTGGCCTTGACCTGTTTGTTAGGATTTTGTGCCCAGTGGTCTAACTGCCGTAGGGATGTCAATCTGACCGGCTAGTGGTCGGCAGTCTGATCGCCATGGGGAGAGCAGTCAGGCTGGTGATGAGCAGTCAAATCAACTGTGGTACGGCGGTCATACCAACCTATTAAGGGCAGACATGTATAGGGGATACTTCAGACATGTCTAGGGTGCCCAAAGAGTTTCTGATGTGGCCAGACATGTCTGGGGTACCTAAGACACGTCTGGGGTGTTGATGAAATTGGATTTTGAGTTAGTTTGAGTGTGAGCACGGCATGGGTGCCGGTGTTTGGTTGTGTTGAGTTGCATGGTGCATTGTTTGACTAATGTGAGTTAAATGCATGGAACTTATGCTCGAGATGGTTGCTCAGTCTTTGAACGTGCGGGTGGCTTGGAGGACATTGCGGTCGACGGCAATGGACCGGGACTAGACGGGGGGCTGAGACTCATGTGATCATGTAAATCTAGATGAGGCTACATGGCTAAAGCGGAAAGCACAGAGAATACAAAGATCGTGAAGAGGTAAGCTGGTGCATGTGGTGTGCCAAGTGATGGGGCTGATGCATGTAGAGATGGTTCGAGGGGGTCCAAATGTGTAAAGATGTGACAGCTAGTCATTAGGCATTACTGCCTATATGTTAAAGTATGTAGAGATGCTTTGAGATGAAGGTGAAGACAGAGTTAAGGAAAGGTGTCCAAAAGCTCTGTCTGGGGTATTTTGGTAGTTGGCTAAATACCAGATTGATGCCCTGATCAAAACCACGGTGCGGGGAGGCGTAAAGGAGAAGTGGTTTAAGTCAAGGAGAACTAGAATTGCCAAATGTGTGAAGATATGATAGCTAGTCATTAGACACTATAGACTACATGTCAAAGTATGTGGAGATGCTTTGATGTGAAGGGAAAGTGTCCAAAAGCTCTATCTGGGGTATTTTGGTAGTTGGCCAAATAACGGGTTGGTGACTTGATCAAAAGCACGGCATGGGGAGGCGCAAAGGAGAAGTGGTTTAGGTCAAGGAGAGCTGGAATTGCCAAGTGGATCAATCTCTAATGGTTTAGCATGTTGAGTCTTGTAGATTCTTTGACAAGCATGCATGAGTGTGTAAAACACATGTCAGTGGGGTTAACGGGTTTCCCCGGGTGTCTTAATGGGTTGGACCTATTAGGGTTTGTGGCTGGTTATTAAAGGGGAGGAGAGGAGGTGTTAAATCTAAAGATTCTAGGGTTTAGATTTTTATTCTACCACCTTGTCTCCTTCCATGGTTGTGAGAGAGAAAACTTGAGAGATGAAAGAGTGGTGCTTTGGTTGCACCTTATAATTATCTATGAGTTCATAAACTTCATCTTCTATTGGAAATAGATCAACACTTTGTTTCGGTCTTATTCTTGTTTGTATTCTTGCTTGGTTTGTTTTTGAGTTAGATTTGTGATTTCGTGTTCGTAGGAGTTTTAACCCATTCTCTTGCTTAAATTATCTTGTTAGGACATATGAGAATAGATCTAGAAGACCCGATGCCTTAAATCTTCACGAGAAAGAAGTAATTTGAATTTTTGAGTTTTTGGTGTTCTTGTGATCTAGATTTGATTCTCTTCAATTTAGTGAACCCGAGCTCAAATACCTTGTGATTCTTTGTTGGTTTAGGTTTTCTAACACCTTGAACAACTCTCATGCAAAGTTTGAAAGTGTTTGGATAAGAATTGAGCAATTTCTTAAGAGAGTTTTGTCCTGAGAGACTTTCAGGTATGGGAACAGGGGACAGGTCATACCGGCCCTAGACCTGTGGTTAGACTAGCTCCAGCAGTCAGACCACCGTTGTCCCTGCGGTTAGATCGGCCGTGGCGGTCAGACCGACCCATCCATAGCGGGTTGACCGGTCTTATGCTGAAGGTACGTGGCTAATTTTGTTACTTTAAGTCCTTAAGTTTTGTTTTGTAAAACATAGTTGGTGCAATATGAATTTGGTGGCTTTTATAGTCACTTGAGTAAAGATTTTGAATACCATTGAGAAAAAAATTTTAACAATCATTTACTCTCCTTTGATTGCTGGTATTGGTCTACACAAAATAATCAAGACGTAAGGTGAGTTTTTTTACATAAGCAGTGTTATTTTTTAATACTTCCCGTAAATAGAGGATACATCCCGATCGTGCAAGTTGCCAGGTGTCCATATTTTGCATTTAGCAGAAGAGATAGAGATATGTTGCACATATATACTACAATAATTAAGGCATGGTTTTATGTGGCTAATGATTGTTTTTTTCATAAACATGTGGAGTAGAAATTAACCGCCATCGATGAGGGGCATAAGTTCTCAGAAGACATCAAGAAGAAATATGCATGACAAGCGAACGCTAGCTAATGATTCATTAGACAGGTAGGTCCCTATTTGGTATCTCACACTTTAATGAGGAACCGAACCGGCCCGTCATATTATTGTCCTTGCTGTCACGTGGAAGGCCAAGACAAAGGGATGAAGAGGGGAACTTGTTACTACAGTGCGGAGTTGAAGGATGAAGACAACCCTCGCAGAAAATGAAAAGAAAAGAAAGGATGAAGACAGAATCTTATTAGTAGTACTTTGTTTATGCTGATATATAATGTATGGGAAGTATCCAATGCTAACCCTTCTCTCGGTGCTAATGGATAGATCATATCTGCTGAAGCAACTTGAGGCCGGGCTAGAAATTACAGTTATTTTGTGAATAAGTGCCCTTAACAATTAGCATATAAATCATTTATGAGGATTCACACCCTGCTCCTAAAGTTGTAATTTTAAATCTTATCCATCCATGTCCTATCCAACCATTGTAAGCATATGAGAATTGAGACGTTAACACTGGGATCGGAGAAGAGTTAGGACTGCTTGCATACCATTAATCACTTAATTACCGAGGATGGCCAGCCCTTCTTTCTCTCTGTGGTCAGTTTGGAGCAAGGTAGTAAAAGTACTTCCAGCCCGTCGTTGAACTAAAGCTAAGCCAAACCCCAATAATCATGTGATCTAGCTGGATAAAGGAGAAGTAGTTTTGGTTGAATGCTTTGCTTTTTAATCATCAACAACTGTGGATCCCGCCAACTAGCAACTACTAGAATACTAGATCCATCTCTGCCTGACCGGCCGGTTGGTATCACACACTACTACAGAAATCGACATTACAGACGGTTCAGAAACGTCATCACAGACGGTTTTCTGAACCGTCTGAATTTATGGGTCAGTGATGATCGAAGGTTATCACAGACGGTTTTCGAACCGTCTGTGATTATTAGATATCACAGACGGTTTTTAATTAAAAACCGTCTGTGATAACCGATAATCACAGACGGTTTTTAATGAAAAACCGTCTGTGATACATATCACAGACGGTTTTTACTTAAAAACCGTCTGTGATATTCCTTCCTCCTAAACCAAAATCTATTTCTGTTTATTGGCTAGCCTCAGGAAATGCTAGCCATGCCCTCTGAAACAAGCAGATAATCACAGACAAAAAACATACAATTCACACATCTCATTTGCTTTCAGGTACATTTCGCAGACATAAAACATCCAATTGACATCGCACTTCATCTCACAGACATAAAGCATGCATCCATTTCGCAAATCAATTAATTGAATTGAACTGAAATATCCATTAACAAATGCACAGTTACAAAAGATCTACACTGCATTTACACTTAGTGATAAGACCAATAAGAAATCAGTGTGCGCAGTGGAACCGTCCTTCTGGCTGTATGACTTGAGTCAGCAAAAAGAACGCCAACTCTGATTGAACCTCTCGAAGCTCAGACTGTTTCAATGCAGTTGACGGGATTGATACAGCCTGTCGATAGGAATATCAATGTACATATATATGTAACGTGATAAGTATGAAGTAATTATGGGAAGAGTGACAAACCTTGCGATTGGTGACCCTCGAGGAATCGAGGAGTAGTTCCATATGTTGGCAAACGTAGTATCCACATGTGTTGCCCGGCTGCTGCTGGTGGCACTGCAAAAAATGGAATGTGTTAGTTCAAAAGGCATTAGTACCATCTGTTGCATAGGATTAATTAATGTGAAATAGCGAATACCTTAAAATCTTGAACATGTGTCAGCAGGCCGTTGGCCCCGCGCTTCGAGTCACCTCCCTTTTCAATGTACATCGCGAACGCCCTACGTAATTCGAAAAGGTTAACCTTAATCATTCGGAAGGAAAGAAAGAGTACAATGTAGATATGTATGGGGAATATGTGCTTACCTATCGATTACTTGGCTGACAACTGTGAAGTCCATTTTATTCTTACTTAGGGAATCAAGGTAATATACCTTGTTCCATTTTGGTACAATTACTATTAAAATCCAATGAAAGCTCTGATTGAAGGGCATAAGTACATAGTCCTTATTGCGGCAACTCAGCAGGCCTGATGTAATGTACCTCTCGACGAGGGATGCCTCCACATCGATGGTAGTCTTGGCGACCAATTGTGGGTCCAAGAAACCAGCTGATGAGTTCGATACTCTAGCTTTAATCAGCATGTGTCTATATATATACACACGAAAGCAAAAAATTAGATATGGCATTTATCGGTATGACATTAACGGAGACTGTGATTGTACACACTTACAGCGTCCAGCATCGAATGATTGAGACGTCAAGAGCGTTGAGCATGAACAGCTCGAATAAATCCTCAAAGGCGACCACGAATGTACACTCTTGAAGATTGTGGTGTAAATCTTCCTCGGAGAATTTGACAGTGATACTTGAAGTCCGTTCTCCCTCTGGCTTATTGGACTGCTGCATATACCACGTGTGCAATTGCATGCAACTATATGGTAGCTTTTGGAGGGCTTTTTGCTCGAGCAACGGCTCGCCAAGCATGAATTTGCGGGCCAAAGGGTGGTACGGAAGATCATCATTGGTCTTCTTTGCTTTGCCCTTGCTGGCCTTGCTGCCTCGGCTATAGGTCGACTTCACGGAAGTCGACTTTGAAGGTAGCAGCGGTGCAAGTTGCTCTGGCGAGAATAGGGCCCGTGGAGATAGCATCGTTGTAGTATCCGGTGGTGGAACCGACTGGTCTTGTACTGGAGATGGCACCAGTGCATGTTGCTCTGGTCCTGCCACCGGTGAAGAAGCCTCCAGGAAGATGTCGCTTTTGGGCCACTGGATGAATGTTCCAATGGCCTGTCCTAGAGTCACGATCTCGTCGTTGGGGGGCTTCGGTAGCGGGACCACCTCAAAATTGACATACACACCATCCACATTAACTTTTGCGAAGCCTGGCGCTAAAGCTTGGCCGTGCACCATGACCCCGTTACCAGACGAATATGCCTGGCCCCAAGCAGCGTACAAGGGAATGGCGCGATATCTCACTTGGAGCTTGCAGTTCGTAGGCTCCTACATAACGATACAAAATTAGCTACTCGAATAGGCCTACCAATGGAGCAAGCATTCGAGAGGTAATTATTATTATCAGGATGTCGTCCACAGGAAATTTGGACTGGGTATGCGTCGGATTGGACGCGCAGCTACTCGGACGGTTGTGCGGGCTACCTAGCATAGCAGCGGCGGTGGCGGCCTGCTGACTTTCTGTCTGTTTCCGCACCTCTTCTCTGATTACTTCACCCATCTGAGCAAATAGCTCCTCTCGAAGAGATTCCTTGATCTCTTCTCGTAGCTGCTCCTCACGCTCGGTTTTGTTTCTCTTCCTACGCCGATACATTCCGGAGTCATCTTGGAAACCATGTTTCCAAGGAACGTAAAGCCCAAGACCTCTCGTACGACCCGGGTGCTCCTTGTTTCCCAGGGCCACGGAGAGCATATCATTCTCCCTTGTTCCCTGGAATGATCCCAGGGTAGATTCAAAACTCAGCTCTTCCTGCAAGAGCACGACATGTCATTTCAATTCGTACGAAGTTGTGGAGTAATTACAAGCTACGTAGTTCGATCGATATCTTACCAGGCGCTGGGACACTTGCTGGTCTGCAGGGTTTCGAAAGGAGACGTCCCCCGATGTCGTTGTAGATGACCTTGCTCTAAGCCAATTTCGAGCGCGGTCATCCGGGATATTGGAAAACGGCGGGGCGATGTCCTCTGCAGCTGCCAGCTCATCCTCCAACCTCCACTGCGGGATTTTACCCGCATACCCAGCTGTGCCAAGTCTGTGGGGGTGCGTGTTTTTTGCCTGGAGGGCCTGGTGCGCCACACTTGTACTTTTGAATTCTTCGGTCGTTTTCATCGCCTTGAACTCTTCCCATTGTGGTTCCAGGAATGGGTATTTAGTAAAAGGCGTTTCGTCCGTCTCCACGTATTTCCTGACAAGCGTGCTCTTGAAGTTCTTCCATGCTTTGCACGCCGCTTGGTAGGTTTGTCGTTCCACAGCGTGTAAGTGTTCTTCTGGGAACTCGAACGATGCCAAGATTTCGGTCCACAGCTCACGTTTCCGAGTGTCAGGCACGTTCTTCCACGAATAGGGACCCCAGCTGCGTTTACCGCTGTGATGGTCTGTCGGCTCTGAGGCTTCTTTGATAGCCCTCTTCCTTGGCGTCTTAATGTTGGAGCGGACGCCTCCGGCGATGATGATGAAGAATGCGTGGGTGACATGTTGCTCATTTTGTGGGTCTATTAAGATAAGATGAGAATGTTCAAAGTGAGGAAGCACGAAAAGTGAAACATGATGCTCAATGTTCGGAAGAGAGGAGAGGAGTAGAGGGAAGGGGGAGAAAGGAGGGGGTGATGTGGACACAGAGAGGGGTTATGTGCCTATACTATATACTACATACTATATGTGTATATACATACATATACATATACATACCTACATATATACATATACATACCTACATATATACATATATAATGGTAGCAATATGAAGCAACAAGCAACAAGCAACAACAGTATTCATACAGATCAAGACCACACAAGTTAACTTTGCCCAATAATTCAGTCTTTTAACTTGTCAAGATTAAATCCTAACAGATCAATTTAATAACATGCTATAACCTGAAAACTGCATGAACCGACAACTATTAGAGCTCAAGCACTGAATGAACCAATCTCAGTATATGATTTTATCATCATCGAGCAACTGTAGTAAACAATTAATGTACCAAATAGCAATATGTACCAAATAACAAACTAATTAAGCTACTGCAGTAAACAATGCTCACAATGCAGTCGGTAATCGAGGGGAGGTGGCCGGCGAGGGGCTCGACGGAGGCGGCCGGCGAGGGGCTCGGGGAGGCGGTCGACGAGGGTTCGGGGAGGCGGAGGCGACGAGGGGCTCGGGGAGGCCGAGGCGACGAGGGGCTCGACGAAGGCGGCCGGCGAGGGGCTCGGGGAGGCCGAGGCGACGAGGGGCTCGGGGAGGCCGAGGCGACGAGGGGCTCGACGAAGGCGGCCGGCGAGGGGCTCGGGGAGGCCGAGGTGACGAGGGGCTCGACGGAGGCGGCCGGCGAGGGGCTCGGGGAGGCGGTCGACGAGGGTTCGGGGAGGCGGAGGCGACGAGGGGCTCGGGGAGGCCGAGGCGACGAGGGGCTCGACGAAGGCGGCCGGCGAGGGGCTCGGGGAGGCGGTCGAAATAACTGCGCAGCGCACAGGGAAAACCCTAGCCAGAGGGTATATATAGGGAGGTTATCACAGACGGTTCTAACTCAAAAACCGTCTGTGATATTAATATCACAGACGGTTCCAAGTCTAAAACCGCCTGTGATAGTATAAATATCACCGACGGTTATAAGTGTATAACCGTCTGTGATAGTCATATTATCACAGACGGTTTTAAACTTAGAACCGTCTGTTTTATTGATATCACAGACGGTTCTAAGTTTAAAACCGTCTGTGATAAGCCTTTGCGACTGTAGTTATTAAGACAACACCAATAAGCACAGCTGCATTCATATTCACCACCAAACAGCTGCATTCATATACAACACCAACCAGCTGCATTCATATCAACCATCACATGTGCATCATACATATACATAAATGCCAATACTCATATACATTTTGTCACACATTCACATATACATCTCAAAATTGACTACATCACACATTTTCACATATACATCTCAAAATTGACTACATCATACATTTTCACATATACATCTCAAAATTGTCACACATTTTCACATATACATCTCAAAATTGACTACATCACACATTTTCACATATAGATCTCAAAATTGTCACACATTTTCACATATACATTCTTATTGTACTTGCTTATTTCCTTTAAAAATTAGCCCTTCATCATGATCAATGCGTACGTAACTAGTTTCGTCACGTTGTTCATCGTCGACCCTTATGCCATTTCCAAAAGGAGATAACTCGTCAAATTGATTGTATTCCTCCTCGTCCACTATATCTCCACTCCGACAATTCTCCTTTTTCCATGAAGAACTACATGGCGTTTCTTATTTGCCGGGTCGGTTACATAGAAAACTTGAACAACTTAATTGGCGAGTACGAATGGTTCGTCTTTGTACCCGACACGTTGGAGGTCCACGGTCGTGACACCGTACTTGTCAACCTTCACCTGTGGGAGATGCACCTAACGGCAGCGAAATAAGGGGATCTTGAAAACCACATAGTCGAGCTCCCAAATCTCTTCTATTAAGCCATAGTACGAGTTTCTCGACCCATCGGTACTGAATGCATCTATGCGGACTCCGCTGTTCTGGTTAGTGCTCTTGACATCCTGAGACTGCGTATAGAATGTGTACCCATTTATGTCATATCCTTGCCATGTCACAACTGTAAATGTCGGCCCTTTTGCCAACCATCTCAGCGTCTCACTCGGCGAGCTCCTAGCAATTTGCTCCTTCAACCATTGGTTGAACCAAGGTTGTGTTGCCTCATGATCCAAACATCCGGCCGCTCTGGATTCTGTTGCCGAAGCACATCCTTGTGCTGGTCCACATAAGGCGCCACTTCAGTCATGTGTTGCAACACCGTGAAATGGGCTTGAGTATACGTGTCCATATCTGGAGTGATTGCTTTCCTTCCGATAGTTCCGAGACCCTTCAGCCTCCCTTCATGACGAGATTGAGGGACACCTATCGGTTGAATCTGAGCCATATAATCGACACAAAACTCAATCACCTCTTCGCTTGCATAACCTTCGACGATGCTGCCCTCCGGCCGAGAACGATTCCGTACGTAGGACTTGAGAATTCCCATGAATCTCTCAAATGGGTACATGCTGCGTAGGAATACGGGCCCGCACATTTTTATCTCCCACACAACGTGAACAATGAGATGGACCATGATATCGAAAAACGAAGGAGGGAAATACATTTCAAGGTGACATAGAGTCATCACCACCTCGTCCTGCCTAGCATCTAGTCCTTCGGGATCGATGACCTTCTGAGCAATTGTGTTAAAGAAATAACATAGCCTCATGATTGTCTCTCGGACTTTGATCGGCAAAATATTTCTAATTGCAATAGGGAGCATCTGTGTCATCAGCACATGACAATCATGAGACTTCATGCCATTTAACTTCAAATCTTGCATCGAAACAAGTTTCTTCACGTTGCCGGAGTAACCAGACGGAACTTTCACACCATGCAAGCACTGGCACAGTTCTGTTTTCTCAGCCTTGGACAGAGTGTAACACGCAGGGGAAGGTACGTTCGTCCATTATCAGTGCTTGTCGGTGCTAACTCAGGCCTGGTGTCCATGTCAGCCAAGTCAAGCCGTGCGTTGACACCGTCCTTTGTTTTATCACGGATGTTCAGTAAGAGACCAATCAAGCTGTCGCACACATTCTTTTCTACGTGCATGACGTCGATGCAGTGCCGAACATCTAGGTACTCCCAATAAGGTAAGTCCCAAAATATTGATCTCTTCTTCCAGGTGTTCTTCTCATGAGCCCTCAATTTACGTCCCTTTCCGAGGACAACATCTAAATCCTTAACCATATCATAAACCTCGCGTCCCCTTAAATGCCATGGAGCTGAACCATCTTCCTTCTCTCCGTCAAATTGTTTCTTCATCTTGCGGTATGGGTGAGCCCTCCGAAGGAACCGGCGGTGACGCATGTAGACGGTTTTGCGTGAGTGTCTCAGCCACACACTCTCGGTACCATCTAAACTGTGAGTACAAGCTTTGGCACCTTTTGTACTATGGCCCGATAGGTTACCAAGGACAGGATAATCATTTATGGTGCAGAACAATAAGGAGCGTAGAGTGAAGTTCTCTCGTTTGTACGCATCCCATACCTCTACCCCTTCGTTCCACATTACTTTTAGATCTTCCACCAACGGTGCTAGGAACACATCGATATCATTCCCTGGTTGTTTTGGCCCTTGGATAAGTATCGACAGCAAAATATACTTTCGCTTCATACACAACCAAGGAGGAAGGTTATAGATGCAGAGAGTCACGGGCCATGTGCTATGTCGGCTGCTCATGCTACTGAAAGGATTCATTCCATCTGTACTCAGTCCAAACCTTATATTCCTTGGTTCTGCACCGAACTCTGCAAAACTCCTATCGATGTTTCTCCACTGCGCGGAATCAGTAAGGTGTCTTATCATTCCATCCTTCTTGCGCTCCTCCGAGTGCCAACGCAGCAGTTTTGCCTCCTTTGGATTTGCAAAAAACCTTTTCAAACGGGGAATTATAGGAAAATACCATGTCACCTTAGCAGGAGATCCTTTCTTCGCCTCTGTTCCCTCGCCATCAACTGATTGATTGTTACGTTTGTATCGGGATGCGTTGCACACCGGACATACATGCATGTTTGCATACTCTTTACGGTAGAGGATACAATCGTTCGGGCATGCATGTATTCTTTCTACTTCCATTCCCAACGGACAAAGAACCTTCTTGGCTTTATACGTGGTTTTAGGCAACTCATTTCCCTCCGGAAGCATGTCCGCTAAAAGACCTAGCAGCGCCGTGAAACTCTTGTCCGACCAACCGTTGCTTGCCTTCAATTTCAACAGTTCAAGCACGGCCGACAACCTCGTGTACTTGCATCCCGTGTACAAAGGTTTCTCTGAGTCCTCCATCAAGCCACGGAATTTAACATACTCTCTCTCATCATAGTTCTCTTCAACATCGCGAAGCATCTGATCCAGATTATCATCGTGCAACCTATCCGAATCCGACCCACAATCGACATCAGCCGGCGGCATGTCATTCAGTTCACAGGCGATGTCATCCGGGGGCATATCATTCACTTCACCGGCGATGTCATCCGGCGGCATATGATCATTCACTTCGCCATGACTGGTCCAACACGTATAATCCTTTTTGAAACCCCTCCGAATCAAGTGCGATTCAATTTGCCCTCGGTTCTTAAACATCTTCACATTCTCGCAGTCAGTGCATGGACAGCACATATATATCGCCCCCTTATTCTCAACATATCCTCCTCGGCAGCTCTTATAAAAGCAGAAACGCCATTAATGTACTCTTCACTCACACGGCTCGCGGCATACATCCAGCTTCGGTCCTACGTTACGTACATATATAACAACTTAGTATTAAAATCTAGATTAACTAATTATAACTACATATATACCGGCCACATTTATTATATTGAGACTTTATTTGCTAGATTCATATTACAAACACAACAGCTATTATATAACCAACAATTTTGCAAATTAACCATCTTCAATAACCACTCATGGATTACTTAGACCTAAATTGTAATGCAATTAAAGAAAAAATAAATTACATTACTAACCATATCTAGAGCAACCAGGAAAGACTGAATATTCAAAGCTCAATCTCTGCCTCTTCCCACCAAATGAACTGGCCTGAAATCGCCTAGCTTCCTCCCGAGTGAAAAAGTGCGCAGCAGTGGATAGATCTGGATCGAAATGAAGACAGATGCGGTCTGAGCAGCGCAATAAATGCCTTAGCCATTATCACAGACGATTTTTTATTAAAAACCGTCTGTGATAACATGGTTATCACAGACGGTTTTTATTTAAAAACCGTCTGTGATAATCTGGGATTATCACAGACGGTTTTTAATACAGACCGTTTGTGATACTTCGGTAATAACCGCCTGTGATAATCCATTTTCCCGCCACAAATACCACAGACGGCCTCCTAATTACAACCGTCTGTAATAGTGTTCATCAGAGACGGTTTCACAAAACCGTCTGTGATGAGGCGTCTACTATGAGGCTTTCTGTAGTAGTGACATATACTCGTTCGGTCGTTCCTACTGCTACTAGATTGATACCCCCATTGCCAGAAGGTGCAAATTCATGCATGGTTGTAGCTAGTGGCAACGTGTCTTTGACGAGGATAAATGTGTAATCCATTTAACTGTACGGACATTCAAATTTAGGCCTGTTTGATTAGACATCCAATGGCCATGAATTCTCCTCATTCCTTCTTGAATTCTATCTTCCCCATTGAAAAAAATCTCCCCCCTCAAAAGTAAGGGACCCCTTGATCTCTAATTCAAGGATTATAAATTTAGATGATAGTTATGAAGAAAACATCTGGATAATAATGTCTAGACACTTCTACATACAGTATGTTTTTTTGTGTGCTGGAAACGAAATAAGGAAGAGAGACGGTAGTATATGAGAACGTACAAAATTAAGCAGGCAGTACGTCCGGGCCGGAGCGGACCTGCAAAATCTTAGGCAGATCGACCGGTTCGTTTATCGCCGGTTGGAAATATTTATGTGGGGGATATTGATATCGATGGAGTACGTACGTACGTAGGGGCGCAGGGCCAGGGCGGCAAGATCAGCGATGGGCCGGCAGGCGAATGGCAGGACGTGTCGGAGGCTGGCTTCGGTGATCGCCTGCCTACAGACTCGGTCGATACGACTGATCGAGCCACGCGGCCGCGCGCGCTCTGTCGGTACGTACGTACGTACGTCTAAGCTTCGAGCCGCGCACCAGAACAAAGCGGGGAAATACACACACACTTTGCCTAGGCCCAGACGGGCGGGCCGGCCGGCCGGCAGCGGCAACGCTGCCGATGTCGTCGAAATAGCGCAAAACCTAGTCATGTGTATGTAGCGTCCGTGCCCACAGATCAATTAGCAGGGGAAATCATCCTTGACCTGCATGTTTATTGCGCTGTCCTGGCTTCCAGCAAGTAGGAGTATAGGTCTGCCCATGTTGACTTTTACTGATGATGTTAGCTGTAATTGATGAATAGTGATAGCTGATAAAAATAGTCGATGAATAGTAGTATATTATGTAAGAAAGACGGTATAATAAAAGAAACTATAACATTTAGGTCGTCATGCGACTTACGAAATTATGATATAATAAAGTACGAAATACATTACGATACATAAAAGCAAAAATTAGTAACTGATAAATAATAATAATTAATAGAAGTGATTTATACAAACTGAACCGTTCCTATGGGTTTTTCTAGAAAACAGAATCAACGTCGACAACCCAAGATGTGGCGCATGATGATCACTTGTTAACCGATCACTTAATGCATGCATATCATCATGACTAACTGTCCTCGGCGCATGCAACACGAGGTAAACTACAGCATACACAGTAGATGAATTACTCCCTTCAAATGAGAGGGTCCAAAGTACGTTGTTCCTGGCAAAGTGTTTTTTTACTAGTTTGTACTCCTAAATAGTTGTCTGATTGTCGTTTTGGTGTTTTTTTTTTCTTGCTAGGCACCCAATTTTTAAGATGGAGTACCTCCTTTCATGAATTGCTTGTTGATATATAGTAGCGTTAATTCTATTAGTGTGTTAGACTGACATATATAGTAAGAAATAATCCTATGTAAGACCCGGTTCCTATACATGTTTGGTGAATCCTTCTCAGAATATGACACGTTGCATTAACTTTCGTTCCGTTTACTTTCCCATTTAACCCACACACTAACTCCAAGATTAATTGGGTTTTTATCACGTGTCATGTTCGATCTTAGGAGGATTAGTTAAGCTAATATGCATATATAGAAGTAGAACTGGGTCTTATATGATTATTTTTTCATATACTCCATTTAATAGAAAACACACACACATATATATAAGGAGTATGCGCAGATCACGTTCTTTTATGCTACATATGTCATATTATATGAAATACTTTCTAAGAAATATCAAAGGTTGTATTTGGTCGTATATGTCACCTTTTTCTTTGTTTTTTTTATACGCACACACCTGCACATGCACGCACACACGAATGCCCCCTTGAGCACATGTCTAGAAATACAGAGGCGGGAATATATTTATGACCTCACAAAGTTTTTATTGGGGTGCACTTACACATATGCATAAAGGTAGGCACAAGGAATTAATCATATTAAGTGGAGTTATACATTCTCAACTCTATCACTGAGCGAGATGGTTTTCACCTTTTTTTTTTCTCTCGTTTCTTTCGGTTAATGATGAACGAGTCTTTTGACAAGGTGAAAAAGGAAGCAAAACCCTTTGTTTTTATAAGATTACTATGGTATAAAAAAACATTTAGGTTTTAGCCACAAAATTTCTCAACTTTTTTCAGGATTTTTCCGCTCCCACTTTGTAGGACTAATGGTGAATAGTGGTAAAAATGTATATAAAGTGCATTAAATACGTACATTTTATTTCTGCTTGTCCAGTTAACTTGGTGCCTCTAATTAATCTCATCTTTTTCTAAATTAATTATGTAGGCATGCATGTGATAAGGGGAAAAAAGATTTAGATACGATATGATCGATATATAAAACAAGATAAGATTACGTGATCGGTATTTTAATTAGTTTGATCAGGGGAAGTGGCAGGACATGGTCAGCGTTTATAAGCTACGAACAGATCTCCAGTACTTGTTGTGGGCTTGTGGCCATGTACTACGTACGTATTTACGTACTGGTCTTCCTTAATTAAACCTTTTTTTAAGGTGCCCATTAAACTTAAAGGCAGTAAGGCACCCTACCACGCGTCATGCTAGCTAAGCACACGATGAAGTACCCATCGTTTTATTCATCTAGAAGTTAGCCCCGGCCCGTGCACGTGCGTGCAAATTGAGTTGCAGAAGTGAAATACAGCGGTACGCGTCCATTTTTCTCTCCACTTGACAGAAACAAATTAAGGTACAGCACTTAAGCATCTCCAATGGGTCTATAGCAGCTATCTACAAGAGAGTCTATGTCATCAACTGTCCTACGTGGAAGATATTAAATGAAGAAAGAGAACACAGCTCTCTACAGCTCTAGAGATAGTCTATAGCGCCAAACGAGGCAGCTTCCATAAATTCTGTGTGTGCATGTAAGCATCAAATAGCTATCCTTAGAGCAAGTCCAATAATAGAGCCAAGTGTTTGGCTATAAGTCAAGTTATAAGAGCCAAGCTATACAATAATCTGTCTTCTATTTGTCTACAAAAGATTTTTTTATTATTATGTGGTACCATGTCTCACATTCTCTTTCCTACTCCTCCTCACATACATTTATTAGCTGGACCCACCACTGCATAGGCTCCCGTGTGCAGCTTGTTGCTTGCATGAGAGCCAAGCTCTCCTCTCTCTCCTCTCTTCTCTCCTCCACATCAGCAAAAATGCTGACTAGCTTGGCTATAAGACCATTGTTGTACTTGCTCGGGCATCTCCAACAGTATGAGCTAGTTACTAGCTCTAAGACAATTTCTCCAATAGTACTAACTTTTAGCACATAGCTCATAACATAAATAGCCTCACATGACACTCTCACATAATCTTGGAATGTGTGTATGAGACTAGCTCTTGATCAAGAGCTAGCTTTTCTCTCTCTTCTATTAAAATATGAAATAATATGCTTAGAGCTAGCTCATAAGTCACCATTGGAGATGCTCTTATAGATAGTTCTTTAGAATGCTAACTTTAGTGTGTACTATATAGATGATGTGGAAGTCTTATAGTTAGTTGCTAGCTATAACCATTGGAGATGCCATAGTTAACTGATACACACCATGCTAGCTAGCTAGGCACCAATTAATCCACCACCACGTACGTACGCACGTGCCACCATCCGATCGAGCAGGCGTTTGGTTTGAACCGACCCCGGTCAAACGTACCAACGCGCGCACCCACCCGGCCCGACTCCCCACGCCGCCGTCCGCCCGGGTGGCGAATGCCGTGGTGTGGTGCGCGCGCAGCAGTGCATGCATGGCATGGCACGGCACGGCCGGCCGCGCGCGCGCTCGGGATCCGCGAAAGGCGACGCGAGCTGGACGCGTCCGTCCGTCCATCCACCGGCTGCCGTGGCGAGAGTAGCTAGCTAGACTGACCGGCTGGCTGACCAGGCGGCCTTGAGGTAGCCAGCCTTTTCCCCAGAATAGCACGGAGTGAGTGCTCCCTCGTTTCTAATGATTGTGCCAAATCCGTTAAAGGCCACCTCCTATCCCCTACCCGTCTACGCATACGTGTCTAGCTACGTACCTCTCTACCGCCTACTGTGTCTACTGCATGCCTCTGGCCGGCCTCCCCTCCCTTTGCTTTTTTAAGCAAACGGCCTAGACGCCACATGCGTAGCATTGGCTAGCTAGCAGCCTGGTACAGATCGAGGCGAGCGTCTAGCTTACCTAAATCCAGCAGGTAGTGGTAACTTCTGAGGGCACTGGAGGCAGATCTGATCTATTAATGTGTGGAATTTTTTTGTACGGATAATCCCTTTTTCATTCGAAAATATATAAATATACCCGCGAGAAATTTTTTTACAAAAATAGTCTCCAGTCGCCGCCCCATTGGGCGACTTCTGCCTTTCGCCCAACCGGGAAGCGACAAAATATCTGTCGCTCGATGATTGAGCGACTGCAAGTAGTCGCTTTCCTGTTAAGCGACTTCATAGTAGTCGCCCAATGGATGGGCGACTTTAGGCAATCCCCGTGAAATTTTAGAGTTTTGTCAATTTTGTAGTTTTAAACTGGAAAAAAATATGGTACAGTTGTAATAAAAGGTTATGTTTATTGTATATTGTAGGTGCATTTAAAATTTTGCGAATTTTTTTAAGAACAATTGACTGTAGAACGTTTGATATATACATTGGTAAGTGATATTTTTATGTTACTAAAAATTAGTGTACCAAGAGTATGTTAATATTGTTAAATGACTTGCTATCTGAATCATTGAATGCGAACACACGAGATAATAACCTTATGTGAATAGAAATAAACTTCATAACATGCCGCGTACAATTTTATTACATGCATAACATATAGCATGATATGCGACTAACCCACCCAACTGCTCGTAACATTTTGTCTACTGGGTGTAGCGTGGTTGTTTCCCCTTTTTATCGCGCCTTGAAGATGGCTCCGCTGCATCCTTTTTCCTGTCATTCTTGGACTTGAGAGCTGCCTCCCGAGCTTGAAGCTCTTCCTCCTGACGCTTGATGGCTGCTTCACGCAGACTTAGCTGCTCCCGCCTCCTTTGCAGCTCATCCTCCTTGCCCTTTAGACGGATTTGGTCCACCCTCACGCGGCGCTCTTGCTCACGCCGCATCTGTCGTTCCACCTCGCGAGCCTGAGTCATCTTGACAAAGTATTGTCCTTTGTTTTCCACCTCCACTGCCTGGTTATGTGGCCATGTCGGCGACACCCGATCCACCCATTCGATGAACCTGCAAGCCTATGTGTGGCATGGTAGATGTCATGGATCAAGTTGAAAAACGACAACGAGAAACAAATGATTTAGTTGTCGTCGTTACCATGAAATCGTCATCCAGGTTTGGACACTTGAAGAACCTACAGCCGTATTTGGCTCGCTCTTCTTGATCCGTCCAGACTCCCAACATCGTCCTAAAGCCGCAGCGGCACTTCGGGCGCTCATGCCACTCCGGCACTCCAAATGGGTCGGACCTCCAGGAAGACATTGTTGTGTAGTAGTATTGTGAAGGCTTGAGGAGGAGATGTGGTATGGAAGACATAGGAGGCCTTTATGTAGGCAGGTTATCTGGTGCAGTGGGCATAGTCCATGGAGAGGAGGTAGTACGAATCTTTTCGCTTTTTCAGGATTCCAGTGTAGCAATAAATGTCCGTATGTAGGCTTTTCAGAGCTTGTAGCCTATATTTCTGAAACAACAAGCAAAGGTGACATGAAAACTCACTGGAAAGGATACATGCCTATGACGTGAACACTCACTGTAAAGGCTACAGCCTACGCCCCTATTTTGTTGGTTTCAGTAGCGATAGGCCTGGCATGTGTTGTCATCTGACTGAGCAAAGCTGCCCCGATTTGTCATATCACTGCGTAAAGCTGGCATGTGTTGTCATCTCACCGAGTAAAGCTGAGCGCTTTTGTCATGTCTCTGGGCAAAGCAACCATCTTTTGTCTCGCCATTCGATATAAATAGCACGGTAGAGGTCCCATGAAGTTGTAGCCAGAAAACCCTGTAAATCGAACAAAGAACATACCATGGCGGAAGATGAGGGGCCAGTCGGATATGGGTCACCGAAGGAAGACCTTCCCTTGGAAAGGAGGGAGATGTTCGGACCACAGTACCGCGTGGCCGAAATGCAGACACAATGAGTACGTGGTCGTGCAGGTCCTGGAAGGGCCGAACGATGGCGGGCGTCGTTTCTTCCGATGCCCACGCTCCTGGCTTGATTTGACAACGCGAAATGTCCGTTGCATTGAGAGGGCCCAAAGCTTGATGGCATCCTGCAGCGCTTCCTTGTCAGCAAACGTAGCATGCACCCGAACCTCTGTCTCATGATACTCCCATGGTGATTCATGTTCATCATGGGCGGAAACACCCTCCGCATTAAACCGGTTCCATTCCTGGGGGATAGGAACTTCTTCATCATCCAAACTATCCTCCTCGTCGTCCTCTACAGCTTGCTCTTCATCACATGCCCTCTGGTCATCAGATTCCATCTGCTGCACGATATACTCATTATGCTCTCCTTCATCTGCTTGCCCAGTTCCGTCTCTATAGCTTGACAGCTGTAACTCTCCTCCATGTACCGCATTGCCTTCATCACGAGCAACTTCATCAGCTCCACCAACGTGCGGCCCGCCCGAGCTGCTAGCACCTCCCGAAGCATAGGCGGACGCACGAGCTTGCGCAACTGCTTGTAGTGAGCACGGTTGCACAAGCAGGACACACTCGTATCCACGGCGCCGGCACCCTTGCACAAATCCCTTCCACGAAGCTGAGCGCACCAATGTCTTCAACTCCCATCTGATGTCAGTGGGAGACCGGCTCCAAAGCCCTTGCACAACGACGCTGCACACCTCGGGGTCCAATGAAAAACTCTCGGTCAGCCAATGCTGCACATCTGTCATTCCAGCATTCTCGTCATCGGGAAGTACGAGAGTGACTTGCGGAAAATCGCTTAAATCCACACCATTCGGACCTTCACGAATCATTCCAGCACCATAATACACTCTCAATGTAGTACTGGCCATTAATGATGTAGACCTACATGTACGATTGAAATTTACGACATGTCAAATAACATCGTTCAACACTAAACTAAACTTTCCATACTAAAAAGGGTAGTCAAATTTCTATACTACAAAATGTATACTACATCTACAATTTTTACTAACACCAATATTTCATCTAAACAACAGTGTAAATACAACCTAATTAACAAAAATACATGGATCCAAATCGATGGAATAGCTTGAACTCCTTCTTCCGCCCTCACCTCCTCCTTCAACCCTGTCCTCCTCTCCTTCTCTTCTCCCCTCTCCTCCTTTTCTTCCCCTCCTCCCTCTTTTCTCCCCTTCCTCTTCCTCCTCTCTTCTTCTCTCTGGCTCTCTGCGCAGAATGGGGGAAATGAGGGAAAAGTGGTTGCTAGTGGGCGGCAGGCGGTGGAATAAGTGGCATCCACTCCTGTCGCCCTACGGTTGAGTGACTGCAATTTCAGTCGCTCAACCATACAGCGACTGAAATTACAGTCACTCAACCGTAGAGCGACTGTATAAGTCGCCCAACGGTTCACACATTTCCTAAATGTCGCTTCCCAGTTGGGCGAAAAGCAGAAGTCGCCCAATGGGGCGGCGACTGGAGACTATTTTTGTAAAAAAATTTCTCGCGGGTATATTTATGTATTTTCGAATAAAAAAGGGATTATCCGTACAAAAAATTCTTAATGTGTGTGTGTGGGCATGCGTCTACACGTATATATGCTAGTAGTGCTACGTACTGCCTTTTGTTCTTGCATGTTGTTGTTGTGGGTTCCGTGTTAGTTTAATTAATTACCGGCATGGATTAATAATGTGCTGTTTCAGAGCTGGGTAATTATATGGATCGCCTTAATGGAGATATGATGTGCAGCTTGCCAGGGTGAATATATTAGACGAGAACCGAAAGGGGAGCTTAGGAGGGTTTCAGTTCTGTACAAACTGGCGCAGAGAGCTCGGGCCCGCCCGCTCGTTCGTACCAGCGTGGCTCATTGCACCATCATTGTGTGTGTGCCGGCATGTGTGTGTGTGTGTGGACTCTTGCGAACAGGAGTTTCAAGGACTGCATATCATAGAGGAGAGTACGTACTCGCTGTTAGAGATCTTACTTTCACACCCAGATCAGTGGAAACATATATATTACGAAATTAATTCATACCCGGTGAAGATTAGTTGTATGATCTTCGTTTCAATGAAGTGGGGCTTCACACTTTATTCATAGTCATTCGGTCCAAAAAAAAGGGCCTACCTGTTATTTTCAATGAAAATATTGTATATCTGTGTACAGATGTAATATAAAGTTTCATGTTCACTTTGGCTCCACAACACATTTTGGAGCAGCGATGGAGGCAAATGAGGTCCTATAAAGACATGACCCCATGGAAATTTTGCAAACACCATCTTTAATTAGCTATAGTGTATATCAGCATAAACGTCCAAGACGCTTTTACAAGACAACCTAGCTAGCTAGCAATGATTCAAATGTTTCGATATGTAAGGGGGTCGTACCATTTTTTTACAAACTGTGTGTGTGTGATGCTGAAATGAGGCATGGTACTTGGACATCATGATTTCACATACGCGAATTCAATCCAAATTAGGGTATATATTTTTTTTGAAAATAGTAGGTTTATAATATACACATATCTATAAAAATTCAAATAAAACATATACCTTTGAAAAATAACTTGAATTAAAAGTTTTGAATAAATTTAGATCACATGTTTTGCTGATTTATATATATTATCAGCACATACCTACAATCAAACTATCATAAAAAAGCAACTACAATTCAAATTTCAGTTCAAACTTATTTGAACTAGTTATTAAACTAGTTAAACTCGACATCCAAAAAAATTCAAACTTTTTTGCACATGATACATAGGGAAATATATATTTTAGATCATGGTGCCTAGGAACCATTGTGTCCTAGTTAATTATACTTATATATAATATTAACTGGGACACCATGGTGTTTATGCACCATGATCTAAAATAGATATTTTTCTTATGTATCGTTGCAAGAAAATTTTTGAATGTTGAGTTTAACTAGTTCAAACAAGTTTGAATGGAAATTCAAGCTGCTATTGCCTTTTTGTTGATAGTTTGATTGTAGGTATGTGCTGATTTTAGATAAAAATTAGTAAAGCATGTGATCTAAAGTTGTTCAAAATCTTTGAATTTGAGTATATTTATTCAAAGGTATGCATTTTATTTAAATTGCTATAGATAGGCATATACCCAAAACCGTTTTTTAAATATACATATATTTGGGTTGAATATGCGCATTCAAAATTATGGTGCCCTGACACCATGGCATCCATTTCAGTGTCATACACACACACACACGGTAGCACTATTTTGCACTCGCATGTGTTCTACTCGCAATTTTGTGCCCCATCAAGTTATCACCGGTTGTATAAAAAGTTACCATCGACTGTGAAGAAAATTATCACTGGTTGTATTGTTTGCGTCGGTGGTAATTTCACTCATTGATGATAGTAACTTCATGTAGAATCGATGATAACTTGCTGGCACTGTCAAGATTTGGCAATAACTTCATTCAAAACCAATGGTAACTTCATTTAGAAATGTCAGTAACTTTTTCGGGTATTTAAACATGCGTGCTGGTTAGTGTATGTGTGTGTATAGTAAAAATTGCAAGGGAGTCCATAGTTTTTAGCTACATACCCTCCGTTGCGCGAGATACTCCCTACATTGTGAGATACAACATAGAGTGTAATTACACCCGGGTGTAGAAAAAAGGCTTCCTATATATATATATATATATATATATATATATATATATATATATATATATATATGGGAACGTATCTAGTGCTAATGGGCATTTGGGTGCTAACATGCTAATGCCGCTCTGGATCGTTAGATCAGCCCCCTACGGCCTAGATCCTTGAAGGTGGAAGTACCCAATCCACTTATGCAATTTTACGAAAACCCCCCGCCGCTTCCCAATCTTTAATTTTCTTTTCACCGCCTCAGCTCCCAGTTCTTCCCCGCGACGTTTGAACTTCCTGTCCTCCAGCTTCGCCGCGGTGAAGAGCACCATCCGCGACGCCGTGGCCCGAATCAACGACCTAACACCCACCAAATTATGTACAACCTGACTCGAGATCAAAAGATTCATTTTTCTGTTGACATTTGCAAGCAAAGAATTGATTCCCCCAAATGTTATCAATTGCTATACATTTTAACATCCAGATCTGCTCGAAGCAGATTGTCGAGAAACAAACTAACGCTCGATTCAATGAGGTGATCCTATGAACATGTGAAAATCCAGACTGTTAACAATGCAATATGGCTGTGTAACCAGTGAATCTATGCTTGTATTCAGATAAATTTGATTCATTAGTGCTACTGTGATCGCCGCAGAGAATCAACTGCGTGTGTTTGGCAGTGAAGGAAGGATGTTGCGATATTGTTCCTGTCCTCCTGACTCCAAAATCATATATTACTCCCTGCAAAGGAAAGAAGGATGCTGCTTGAGGATGGTGCTCTTCACCGCGGCGAAGCTGGAGGACAGGAAGTTCAAAAGTCGCGGGGAAGAACTGGGAGCTGAGGCGGTGAAAAGAAAATTAAAGATTGGGAAGCGGCGGGGGGTTTTCGTAAAATTGCATAAGTGGATTGGGTACTTCCACCTTCAAGAATCCAGGCCGTAGGGGGCAGATCTAACGATCCAGAGCGGCATTAGCATGTTAACACCCAAATGCCCATTAGCACTAGATACATTCCCTATATATATATATATATATATATATATATATATATATATATATATATATATATATATATATATATATATATATATATATATATATATATAGATATAGATATAGATATAGAGAGAGAGAGAGAGAGAGAGAGAGAGTAGACACACACGCACACCCCCTCCATTCCAAGAAAGGAATTTCTTTTTCGGCTGATGCGCATGCGATCTCCCATATGTAAATTTGACTCGTAATATTTGTTAATCTATATTAGTAAAAATTATAAAGTATTTTTGACAATTAGTATGCCTATGTCGCTTTTGTAACGTCAGGCGCACGCTTGCCAGTAATATTGATAGTATCTCAATTAATACTCGCAAATGTATGAAGGGTTACAAGTTCGAAAAGTTTTGAGTTCAGGAGGTTCTACCGGCACAGATGCAAAAGCAACATTACTTTTAGATTGGATGGAGTATTTCATTCTTACAAAATCCCTACAAAATGTTTCCTTTACTGTTTAAAAAACTGCTTGGTTAAAAGATTAATTATACATTGCGATTGTGTTGTCTTAAGAAGCCCTCCACAATCAAGGTGCACTTTTTGTTTTAGGAATTTTATCAATTCGTTTACATAGAATTACACATGCAATGCTGAACAAAAATGAGTACAGTTCCATTTCCCAAATGCATGTACCATGCCAGTCCTGATGCAACAACCATGCATGGTGATTAAGGAAAGCACATTGGTGCTGTGTTCCTATTCTAAGCTAGCTAGCTAGCTAGTTCCTATGCAACATATATATTAATGCCTTCAAAGCAAACATAAGTGAGGATCTTGTTCCACTGGGACCATATCATCATATATATCCAAGAACCTAAGCCACGCATGAATGACTGATCAATAATATTATTTGGTTTGCAGCTGACACCGTGAAGCGTTGTGGTCACTGTCAAAACTCGAGAGGTTAACAACAATCGTGGTGATATGATACGTGAAGTATCGGCGACCGACGGAGGGCGTGTGATAGATAAGCTCCTTTGTCGTGCTCCATTGTCAGCTAGCTAGGCATCCATCCATGCAGCCAAATCAATGGGCTACATACATTGACACATCCGGCTGACAAGTAATATGTGCCCAACAGAGGAGCCACTATTGCGAGTACCAGCAGCTGCTGCGATGCAATCGATCGAGCTAGCTAGGGCAGACAGGCACATAGATGGCTACACATCCAGCAAAAAAAAAAAAAAAAAAGCCCTGGCCGGGCATGCACACACAATGGCACACGCAAGCAAGCTAGGCAAAGCAAATAAAGCTAGAGACCAACCAAAGGAGGTGTGCGTGAAGTGACAAGATATCCTAGAATCTTCCTCCCATCCTACCCTAAACGAACATACACATGCAGTAACCTTTTTTCAAAGGCCAGCGTTCGATGGAGTAGTGATCAGTGCACTCAGCTCGCTGGTACGGTCGGTAGGGCAAGGCATGCATGCGCAGGCAGGCAGGCAGCTTAGAGCCGAGGCCACAGCTATGGAGTAGTAGTAATAGTAGACTAGTAGTAAAAAGCAGAGATCTCGAATTCTCGATCGAGCGGTGGCTGGGCTGGTTTCTTAGGGCATCTGTAGTGTATATAACCCAAGGGGCCTTAAGGTGGATCCCATCTAAACCTTAAGGCTGACTCCATAGTGTATATAACCCAAAGGGCCTTAAGACGGACCCACTTGGCAGATAAAGAAAAATTGTATTTTAATGCTTGTGGCCAGGCCTTTAGCTTGAGGACCAGCCTTAAGACTTTTTTGCTTATAGCCTGCTTAAGGTCACCCCTGTAATGTATAAGGTTGACCTTAAGATGGCTTAAGACCCTCTATTTTCATACACTACAGATGCCCTTATACCGGAGGAGTAAGAGGGGGCGAGGGGTGGGCGCTTTGTCATGGAAAGGAAACTGAGGATTCGTCACATCACCACGGCCACGCGGGGTCGCAGTCCATCGCCAACCTCCACCAGACAGCGACCTAGCTATATGCTCTCTCTTTATGAGCTTATCATCCTGGCCTAGCTCTCGATCAGCTACTGCCTTACTGCTCTCTCCTCTATCTCTCTCACGCGCGCGCGCACAACCAACAAAAAAACAAAAAATCATGTAGCTAGCCGGCCAGCCTCCTTGCGATCTGAGAGTTCTCACTCCCACGTACTCACCACTTCACCTTTACTACCTCTCGATTCCAAACATGCGTCGGCTCTACACGACCTCTCGATCTCTCCTCTGTGTGTCTCTGTGTGTGTGTGTGTGTGTGTGAGAGAGAGAGAGAGAGAGAGAGAGAGAGAGAGAGAGAGAGAGAGAGAGGAGAGTGTCAAACATGTGGGGCCGAGGAGGGTGGAGCTAATTGGTGCGCAGGCACGATGGCGCATTCACCGCCTGGGCGCGGCGCAGGGTACTGAGCAGGAAGGGGGAGGAGCAGTCAGTCGCGGTGGCCGTCGTCGTGCACTGGGTGTCGCCATCCGGCTCAAGCTTTGTGGCATAAATGACACCAATCGATCCCAGATCAGATTCTTTCGGTAATAATGCTGCGCGCCGTTCGTATACGGTGTGTGCTCGCGCGCGCGCGTCAGTCAAGATCACTGGCCGCCCCCGTGTGCGCGCGCCAGATGTGGTCGATGCTAGCTATCTGAATCCTGTGATCTCTCTCTCTCTCCATCCATCAAACTGGCCGCCCTGGTGGAACTGATTAGTTCGATTGACGGACTGGTGGACATCTTGCTGTGCAGCATTTATGCATGTAATGAGAGAGCTAGCTACATATATGTGAATCGGAATGGGCCCATTTATGCTTCATGATATATGATCGATCTCTCTTATTGCTAGCTAGTTGTTTTGTTCATTCAACATCGATCGATCTCCGTGTGTAAGCATCGGCCATGCATGCATGCCCCTTCATATCATATGCCAACAGGCAATGGATCCCAACCGGCATAAAGGACTTGATCGAGCGAACGAACAACAACCTACTTTCCATATCATATGCCATATGGATCGGAGGAATCAACTTCGCTTCCATATCATATGTCGGCAGATGCATGATACCAAATATCCCAATCTCATGCAATTTGTGTAGTCGCAAGAGCTGCCGCATGCTGCTGCTGCCTGAATCCAAGAAATCAATTATATGCTTTGGTTGACGTTGACCCATGATATACTTCAGGTTCGATGATCGATTAGCAAATGATGGAGATTCTTCTCGAAATGATCAAGCTCAAAAGTAACTAAATTGTACCGCTTCCCTATGGTTAATGATCAAGCCGGAAAATCCATAGATCATGTAGTGATCCGTGGCACTATTTTGTCTCCACGTGTGAAGTAGAGAAATGAGCTGTGGCATGCTGGCGCAACTGCACGGGCAAATAGTGATCACAGAAACTATTTTGGGGACATCCACATGCATGCGTGCGTCTTTTTCCAGCTTACCTAGAAAGAAAATCTTCCGTCCTTGTCTTGTTTTTGTCATGAATAGTTAAACCTAATAATCTCATCGTGCCTACAGATCTTTAATCATGATAAGAACGTCATAGACCTCTTCTTTTTTATCGCTTATATTTTTCTTTCATTGAAAAACGTCGGGAAAGTCAGGTCTGTGAAAAGGCACAAGAAAGCATGTTATCCGTATCATGGAAGTATGTAAACTGGCCCTACGTACAACCTGCTTATCAGTTCAAAGATTAAATTGTACTACCAAGCTAGCTAGCATGGATGGTAGTAACAAATTATAGTTATTAGCACCAAAATAAGGCATGCAGCTTCTTGTTTCCCAGATGGAATCTGGATTTATGTTGTGTTTCTCAACACAAGAACAATGCTCATCATTTAACCTCACAACAACTTGAATCCACACAATCAATTTTCGTTTGGAATGATTTTTTTGCTATTATGTCTTGTTCTTCTTCTTTTGCATGATTAAATCCAATGGTGCTATGATTAGAAGTGTCAGTGATATTATTCGATTTTCAGTGGGCCTTTTTGCTTTAATCTACTTATAACCATGTTAGAATAGGAATCTTTTGTATTTCCTTATATGTGTATGCCATATTTTCTTATAATATCTCCTTGTACTCTCTATATATATTGCTCATTGGGCCTCATGAATATATATACAATATTTATAACATATTATCAGAGCTAGTGTACTAGCCTAGCTACTTTTGCTGCCATCCTACCACCGATGTTGCCGTCGAGGTCGTTGTCGCTTCGTACGTATGGGCCATTGTTGTCTGAATCGAGCTGTCGTCGCCTCCTATGGTCATCGCTTGGGTCGTTAGGCCGCCGTCCCACTTGTCGCTTCTTGGGTCGCCACCAAGCCACTGTCATCCAAGGCCACAGCTCGACCATTCCCGAGGTCATCCCCCTAGCTATCGCCGCTTATTCGTGTCCTCCCCTCCCACCGGTGATGCCATCAGTCATTGCTGCAAGTCACCGTCCAAGGTCACCACTCGGCAGGGAGGGCCTTCCCTAGCCACCGCCACCTGCCAGTGACACCCCTGGGCCGCCACCGCAGGTTCTTGTTCCTGCGCTGCCATTCGTAGTCCAGACTCCTGTAGGAGGGAGATACCTAGCCATCACCTGCCACCGCCCAAACCCGACCATCCAGATCACCACCGGCTGTTGCCTCCTCTGTCGTCAACCGGCCACTGCCTCATCGGCCTTATATAGAAACAATATCTGTTTCCATATAAAAAGTCTTGATATTAAAAAAGATTGATCTAACTGCTGTGCCGTCCAGCACTGCCTGTTAGACGTCGTTGCCTTGGTTGTTGTGTCATCCATCATAGCCTACCGATGGCTTCTGTTCCATCAGCTATGATCCCTCTCTCAGGAACAAAGCTCCATGGGACCAACTATAGGTTGTAGTCTTCACTCATGGAAATCACGCTCGATGGTCTCCACCTCCAGGGACATGTCACCTGTGCTTGACCTTGTCTGCCATCATTGGTTCAACCTCCTCATAGGCAGCCTGTTTATACAACTCTTGTAGAAGATAAGGCCGCCAAGAAGGAGGCAAAGACTGCTGATGCTGCTAATAAGCCTTTTTAATATGCCATAGGTGCTTTCGAGCGCTGGTGTGCTGATGAGGCCCATATTCGAGCCATCCTAGTGGTCAGTTTTGATGGCTCTATCCAGCCATACATTGTTGGCCTATGTTCTACTCATCAGATCTGGGAGTACTCATGAGATTGATACCAGTAGAGTAGCAATGCTCAATTCTTTTCGCTTTAGCATGAGTTGGAGACACTTTGCCAGGAGAACTCCTTTATTGATGACTTCTTTCAAGCCATGGCCAGTCTCTGGCACCAACTGGATGAGCTGGCTTCTTTGCTCTTCCAGAAGTGTCACAAGGTGTAGAAAGTGCATCGTGATCGCCTTCACCTTTATGACTTTGTCTACCATCTTCACCCAGAGTTTGAGCTTGTTAGGGCTCAACTACCGAGTTGCTCACCACGATCGACCATCATCGAGGCTCTTTCGACGCTTCGTGCTAAAGAGCTTTGCCATGGGTTAGTAGCACACTTTTTTCCGACTGTGCTTGCTGCCCCTTCTTCGGCTACACCAACAGCTTTTGCTTTGACTATAGTCCCTCCTCATGTGTCTATTTCCACTCCTGTTTTTGTACCAACTAGGGTTTAGTGTAATTATTGTAAGAATTTTGTGCACAACCATCGTCTCGTTTCTCTAGGATTCACTACTCTAGACGTCCTCATCCTTCACTAGCCTTCTCTCCTGTTATTTTGCCGACACTGACATCTGATCCTTCTGATGATGCTCCTCGTTACGCTCTTCGTGACTGGACATCTCTTCGACCTCCTGAACGTCTTGGTTTTGCTTTGACAACTCATGCTCTGTCTGTCACTAAGCCTAGTTCTTATCGTGAGGCTGCTCCTTATTCTGAGTGGCAGCTCACTATGACAAAGGAGCTTGATGCTCTTCGACATGCGAAGACATGGGATATTGTACTAATACTTGTGCATGCTTACCTTATCACGTGTAAATGGGTGTACAAGATTAAGAGTTGATCTGACTGTACTATTGAGCGCTACAAGACTGATTGTCTTATGGCTCATGGATTTCAGTAGGAGTACATTGTGACAACAATGTGACTTTTATTCTTGTTGCCCATATGACCTCTGTGTGTACTCTTGTCATGGTTGTTCCTCTTTGCTAGTGGTTTATCTCTCAATTGAATGTTAAGAATGCTTTTCTTAATGGTGTTTTATATGGGGAGATCTACATGCAGCCACTACCTAGGTATTATGTTACAGATGGACATGTCTGTTGTCTTCGTTGTGCTTTTATGGTCTCAAACAGACTCCTCTGCCTGGTTTATGCATTTACCTCAATGATTACCGTTGTCGGTTTCACTATCAGTTCCCACGATCATGCTCTTTTTGTCCATCTATCATCTCAGGGTAAGACAGTGCTTCTTTTGTATGTGGATGATATGCTCTTTACTAGTGATATGCTCTTTACTAGTGATATGCTAATTTATTTGCAAGAGAAACCAAGTTAAGGAGTTAGGTCTTTTTTACATAAATCTAGTTGGACCCTCAATCCATTACCAGAACGTGAAGTTTTATTCGCAACTGAAAACACTAATGGTGAAAACAACAGCATAACAACATGTTAGACCTCTGATATAAGCTGGAGAGGTCACCATCAAAGTTCGCATCCAAGCGATCACACATCACACACATAGAATCATATGAATGAATTTATACGAGGTCAATACATCACATACGTACAAGTCTCATGCATACCCCCTCAGCCGGCATCTAGCGAGCTAGGGTACTCTTCCAGGTCGCTACAACCACGCACATCGATCGATCTCGTCAGTCCAAAAACCAATTAATAGTGAAAAATTGCGATCCACCATCAATATCTCACATGCAATTCAACCAAAACACCCTCATGCCAACACATCTCCGAGGCGGCAAATGAATTGATCACCACAATTTGTTCCATCGATCGATCGAGCGATACGTACGGGTGCATCAATCACATAGATATACATACTACCTCTTAATCGCAGGGAGCAGTCGTACTCAAAGGCGCAATTGGTTGGATGTGCCACTACTCCCACCACCATACATTCCCAATAGGCCCCGAGATGCTAGGAGCTGCAGGGTGCCTGTTCCTTTCCCTTGAGATGTACATTTACAAATGGGAGAGAAGAGAGATACCGATCACTGTGCAGGTTAGGCCGCGTATATATATTGCTTGTCTGAAAAAAAAGGGCTCATTTCTTAGGCTTATGGCTTAATATTTTATATTAATTAGCTTTTAAATATGTGTTTTTTAAGATGAGATTTATAAGTTAATTGTAGTGGACGCTATCTCGACTTCATCTGTATCGATCAAAAATCGTACACTATTATCTCTCTTTATACTCTCTCATAAACAAACATAATTCAAAATTTTAAATCAAACACCACAGCCTCAAAGAATCACACTTTATGGTGTGCAGCTAGCTCGATCGCTGTGGTTGGTCTCGTGCGTACGGACCCATGTGTGTGGGCCCCAGGCATTATTGCAAGAATAGAAACCCTACCCCCATCTTCTTTCTCTTGGAGTTAGCCCAACCCTCTCCACTGTCTTCTTCTACCTCCCCCTCTCCTGCCACTTCGCCCTCACCATATCTCCACCTCCTCCTACTACTACAGCTTAACACCATAGCATCTCTCCCCAACCACCAGCCAGGCATGGATTTGGTGTCGCCGTCCGAGCACCTGTGCTACGTGCGCTGCACCTACTGCAACACCGTGCTAGCGGTAAACTCCTCGAGAGACCGGAGTGGCTTTGCGAGGGAGCGAAACATCACCGCAAGATCGCGCACTGCAAGAATGATCGCTACATGGCACATGCTTTCCATTCTTTGGCTAATTCTTTTGTAGAAGTGTTGGCTGCGTTTGCTGGTTCCCAAAAGGCTTTTGTCTCTTGCTTCCATCCTTACGTTAGTTATATGAAGGTGTGCTTTCTCACAAGAGTACGAACTGGACAAATTAAGGACCAAATCCAGCTTCTTGCTTTGTGATTGGAGGAGTAAACGCATCCACTAGATTTTTTGTTCGTGAGACGTGATTGATGTGTCATGCTTGCTAGGCTTTCCTACGTTGCGTTTCATTGGTTCTTGATGCTTTGTAGAATATTCTGCTAGCTCCCTGGCTCTCCTGATAGCGTGTCATGTTTCATCTTTCACTTCCGTTAGGTTTGGTGGTTCCCAGCTTCCATTTCTTCTCTTCTTTCTTGTTGCATATGCAGTCTGGATTTTAAATTGGGAAAATAATCCAATTTAGTACCTTCTATTCTTCCCTCCTCTCTCCTTCTCGGCACGTCCCTTTCTTTTCCTCTAGATTTCTTCCACGATGCTACAACTTAAGGACAGCGTCATGCAAGGTAAGTTTAGTAGGTTCATTTAATTACATGCTGTGATTGATTTTGTGTGTTTTGGGTAGCTGCAGGTTGGAGTTCCATGCAAGAGGCTGATGGACACCGTGACTGTGAAATGCGGCCACTGCAACAACCTCTCCTTCCTCAGCCCGCGGCCGCCGATGATGCAGCCACTCTCCCCAACTGATCACCCCATGGGGCCGTTTCAGGTCGATCGTTGGAACTCACCTAAACATCTCCCGCTTTCCATTTGTCTGTTGAGTTCATCTTTTGGAGTACGGTTTATCTTCTTGCTGTTTCTCTTTCTGAATATGGTACTTATGAGGAGAAAAAAATGATGACAAACAGTGTAATAAATAGAAAGAAGTTGCACTCATGAAAGAAATGGAGCATAGGGGAATAAATAATTTCAGTGTGTGCTCTCTTTGCTTTGTTTGTTTGCTCTCTCTCTCTGCTTTATTGAACTACTCAAAAGTACTGTTTGCGAGGCAGGATTAAACAACGCTGGACTACAAAAGATTTCTTTTGCTCATCTGTGGCCTGGGAATGCCCTCATCGCTGCAAAAGGCAGTTGATCTTTTTTAAGGCAGCATGCAGCTAGCATAGCAGCAGCTCAGCTCTGCTGTGGCATTCACGGTTCCCCTAATGTCTTTTGGAAAGAGAGGCATTCATTACCAGTTTTGACGACCCAAGGAGATCTGTAAATAGTTACTAGGAAATGATTTTATCATCATTGTACATGGCTAACATTGTGAGATCTTGAAACGCTGGTACCTAATATAACATTGATCCTTTTGTGGCCATTTCATGGTGTTAGGGACCCTGCAATGACTGCAGGAGGAACCAACCGCTGCCGCTGGCCTCGCCAACATCAAGTGAGGCCAGCCCCAGAGCACCCTTTGTTGTCAAGCGTAAGTAGCAGGAAACTACATCAACTCTTTCTTTCTTTCTTTCTTTCTTTCTTTCTTTCTTTATACCTTCCTTCCTTTCTCTTTCCTTTCTTGCTTGCTTGCTGGTGTAACAAGACTTCTTTCTTTCTTTCTATTTACTTTCTTTCAGTATTCTTTCTTTTTGTAGACGAGCAAATTACATGAGTAAACTCCCCCCTGTTTTTGTTGATCAATATTTTTGTTCTTTGATTGTAGCCCCAGAGAAGAAACACCGCCTCCCATCAGCTTACAATCGCTTCATGAGGTTACAAGATATTTCTCCTTTTACTTTTATTTTGCTCAAATGCATTGTCCCTAATAGTTTACATGTGATCTGATGTTTTTGGTGATGGGGTTCGCTATTTTTTTTGATACAATGAATTTCATGAGATCTGCACATATTTTGAAGTTCAAGTTTGATTATCTGTTTTGCTGAAAAAAGAAGAGAGTTCAAGTTTGATTAAAAGGGATCTTTTCCCAGAACATATACCCCTTTTTGCTCATCACAAGCTAAGGCATTTACATTACTTGTAAATGTGAACACATCAGTGCAATAGAAGCCTATCATATGTGTGTGATAAATCAAGAGTCGTTTCTGTTGGCCAACCAAGTACAAATAAACACTTGAGTACATAAACTATCTAAACCATAGTCCATGGATCTTGCTTGTCTTCAGGTCTTTTTTCTTTAAAAAAATTCATACTTTATGAAGTATTGTGATGACTTCAGTTGTGATGTATATACTAATGCATACATCATATATACACCCCCATCTTGCATCATGTAATTAGCTAGACTGGCACTAAACTGAGTATATTCTTTTTCTTTTAATTAGGGGATATATCCTCTCTTTTCCTCCTCAACTTTGCAGGAAATGTTGCATGTGCTACCGATTTTTATTTGAAAGGAGAGACGCTAGCTGCACAGAAAATTGTTCTTGCAAATTAGTAGTTTTTAAAACTATTTGCACCGAGTTAAATTGGACTTGTTATTGCTAAATTTCACAGATTTTTATGAACTGTTCATATTGATCTTTCCTAACATATGTAGTGTATTAGTCATGTTTTAACAAACCTAGCAATTTTCTTGTCAACTTCCGGCCAGTTTCAAAACAAGTTTAGCCTGAGCTCAAGTCCGGTATTAGTTCGAACCTTTCTAGGAAACAAGAAAGAAACAATTGATGACCTTATTTCAACTGGGTATGGAACGTATTTTAGACCATAGTATATATTAATCAATCTACAAACTGCATGCATTCATGCATTTTTCTTCCTCTTTGAAACAAATAATGCAAGACCATTCATGTTATTCGTCATCTAGATTTCGAAAATAATTCAGCTCCATGGTCTTCTACATATGTATGGATATAAGGAAGGTGTTAATACAACGTTATATCTACTTTTCTCTTGTGTTTGTGTTGACCACTAATCTTTGTTTTGTCTTCAGTGGGTTTATATTAACCCATATCTCTCCTCTGTTGTATATAACTGACACATGAGATAATCTGTGCATTTTAACTGTGTACAAAAATGTAATATAGATAGTTAATTGCTTGTGCTTGTTGAAAGCAATGAATTCCTATAACATTTAATGGCCTATATCTATATATTATCCGAATCAAATCTATAAATGGTTAGTTTTGTTTCTCTAACTATACTCTAAAAATTATTTATTTGGATTCTTTTACTTAATTTTAGTTTCAGCACTGAGATATTGTATCCAATTATTATTGGTTAAAAACAGGCCTTCCATTAATTAGGTAAATTTAAAAAGTTTTAATTTTAGTCCCATAGCGAGCTGATTGATAATGCAACCAATTTGAGTATCTATTATATTACTAAAGCTATAGAAAAAAGCCACCATGTTTGCTCTCAAGAGCTAAAATTTTTTCATGTTAATTGGTGAAAAAAAGATTTATACTATTAATTATAGTGGGTCTAAATTATAATGGTCTAGATTAAAAAGAAAGAGTTCATGCTAAATACAATCTACAAATAACTGAAGTTCAGAATAAAAAATAAAATAAAATAAGGAATTTTATTTCATGTGGATTCTTAAGTAAAATACTTAAATAAATATAATTGGGATAAAAATAAAAACTGGATTTTTATACAAATTCCAACAAAAAATAACTAAAATTAGGAATAAAAATAAAATTAGCAATTTGATTTCAATACGAATGCTAAAATAAAATCCCTAAATAAGTGTAATTCAGAATAAAAATGAAATACAATCAGCAATTTGATTTTTATGCACATTCCTTAGTAAAACCCTTGAATAAATATAATTCATAATAAAAATTAAACAAAAAATAGCAATTGGATTTGTGAACAAATTCTAAGAAAAATAACACCACATTCACTTTCAAGGGTTAGAAATTTTCACATAAATCAGTCAAAAAAGAGAAAGATCTATATTATCAATTATGGTGAGTCCAAATCATAATTGTTTAGACTAAAAGAAAGAGTTCATGTCAAATACAATATAAAAATAACCAAAATTCAGAATATAAAATAAAATAAAGTCAGGAATTTGATTTTCATATGAATTCTTAAGTAAAATCTCCAAATAAATATAATTCAGAATAAAAATTAAACAAAAGCTGACAATTGTATTTGTATATGAATTTCAAGTAGAAGTAGCTAAAATATGCAATAAAAATAAAATAAAATCAGGAATTTGACTTTGATACAAATTCCAAAGTAAAATACGTAAATAAATTCAATTCAGAATAAAAATAAAATGAAATTACCAATTTTAATTCCATACAAATTATTTAGTAAAAGAGCTAAATAAATATAATTCATAATAAAATTAAAAATTAGCAATTGGATTCGTATACAAATTATAACAAAAAATAACTAAAATTCAACATAAAAAATAAAATTTAGCCATTTGGTTTTGATACGTATTCCAAAGTAAAATTACTAAATAACTGTAATTTTAAAAAAAATATAGATAAGTTAGCTTGTATAATTTTCTTCCACCAAATCTCATACTTCAATAGTGGTCATTAAGTTGTATTTCCCTTCAAGCTTCTATTGTTATTTTTAATGTTTATGATGTCTTAAAAATCTAAATAGCATATAAAATATATAAATATATTCTTAAACATTTAACAAATCTAGCCGTATAAATGCACGGGCCAGTGCTAGTTTGACTAAAAGTAACTAAATAAGGGGAGTGTCTTGCACAATTAAGCTGAAGACTGCAGGAGAGAAACTACAGAAATTTATGAGAAAAATGAAGGACACAGAACATAAATAAAAATTGTCAAAAAGTAAGACAGAACCCGGATTGTTTGACATGTCCAATATGTTAATTTGCATATTAAGTGTTATTATTGTTAATACGACGCATGTCCAGTTTCTGCGCGTATGCTATCAATTAAAGTTTATGTTCTCAGTGCCTTACGTATTAGTAAGATACTAAGGTAGTAAGATAAACCAGAAGTTCCACCTAAAAAAATGATAAACCAGAAGGAAAATGAGGAAACCTAGGATGGATGGCGGGCCGACCAATCAACTAAAAAAAGAGATATGCAACCATTGCATCTATATAACCTTGCTTTCTTTTTCTTTTTTTAAATGCATATATCTAACAAAATAACGCCTCATGATGGTGTGTACAAACGCTTGCATATGTGGCAGGGAGGAAATACAGCGTATCAAAGCTGCGAAGCCGGATATCCCACACAGGGAGGCCTTCAGCATGGCTGCCAAGAACGTAAGATGCTCAAGCTACCCATACAGATCATAAGAAATAAGTAGTTCAGCAGCTGCTAGCTCCGGCTAATCTCTCAAACAAATTCGCCACACTAATTTGCTACGATGGACTGCATGCAGTGGGCGAAGTGCGACCCTCGCTGCTCATCGACTGTTTCTACTTCCAACAGCAATCAGGAGTGTAGAGTAGTGCCTGGTCCACAGGTATATAACTAGCTAAGCATGCATTGAAAGATTTTGAGGTATCTCCCGCGCGCTTGCCTGACATGATCGGTCTATGCACTTGCAGGAGAGGGCCAACGAGCAAGTCGTTGAGAGCTTCGACATCTTCAAGCAGATGGAGCGCAGCGGCTAGGTCGACGCATGGTGCAGTAACTAGCTAGCCTGCTGGGAGTATCAGATCACTTGTCAGCTCATCATCCGTTATGCATATATAATGCATGCGCGTTTTGTGTACGTCTACCCCATTGTTGCTGCCGTTAAGTTGTTGTTGTTTGTTGTTGGAGTGTACGTACCCTTTAATTATGACCAGCTGCTACCGTATAATATTTGCATGCATCTTAAATATCGATCTTCCCTATATATCATGCGTGTGTGTTTACTTAATTGTATATATGCAGGTGAAGGTTTCACACAGGTACGATTTAGATCTGGTTGATATGCATAGGATGGTCCTATATATGCGATAGTATATTCTTTTTGGACTGAGATAGTACATTTATGTGGAAATTTCTGCTTTCTATTGCATGATATACTGTTCTCTCTCTATACATACATACATATATGTATGTATGTATGTATAGCCCGTTTCGTACTTCCGGAGTATGTACTCTCATACCTCTCTACCGTAGATCAGCTTGGAGATGTGTACTATCTAAACGGATGTCTTTAAAATGGATACATCCATTAGTAGGCTTGATACGCTGTAAACTGAATGTTTTAATTAAACTATATTTTTGGCACATGCATAACTAACCACTCGAATCATTTTTTTATATGGCTGCATGCACACTAACTACTTGAATCAAGGGAGCATGATCATGTTTGGTTGCATCGATCCTGCGTTTAATGTGGGAGTATACGCACATGATTTAAACGCCGGTGTGTAATTAGGGGGAGGTAATAGGCGACACAAACCAGAAGCATACTCATCTCGACTAGAAAATTTTCTGGTGTTTTGATGCTCGTTTGTGAATATGGAGATTGGAGAAGCACTATATGCTAACGTATGCACCACAATACCCCTTTTTCAGATGACAATCAAATGATGATTAATAGTATGTGCTTAAATCTGTTACTAGTAATACTTCTTTTCGAGCCGAGCATACCTTTCTTTCACATGACTAAGTAATCGTCATAGGTAAGAAGTATATATTGCTGGGCAACGAAGAAGTATATAAGTGCTTAGCTATGAAGTATATACTTTTCAAGTGCTTATAAAGGAAAGAGATATATGCTGCTGAATTTCAACTATGAAAAAGAAGTATGTTCTCTTTCAAAAAAGAATGAAGTTAGAGTCAGATTAGTTAAACTCAATGCTGCACATACTACCGAGGGGTTGGTAGATTTTAGAATATGAAGAGTAACATTTAAACGCAAGAATTTGAGCTAATACAAGTACCATAAAGGTGGCATATCTTCCACTTGAATCGGCAGTACATATACATCTAGAGTATATCAAGTGAGAAGAGACAAGTGTAGTAGAATTGAATTTTCTTCTATTTGAACAAACAAGCATGAAAATCCGAATAAATAATAGAAGAGCTCTGCTCAGCTAACAGGCATACCATTTTTTTGCACAGTAATATACTCCAATAATCAATACAAAACTACATGCATGTTGCTAATCAGAAGCTTATTCTAATTACACCAAATGGGAGCTTAAACTAGTGCATGTTGTTGTCAGGTCATTGCAGTTGCAGGTTGCTCCTTTAGTGCATGTAGTAAAGGTGCACCTGACATTCTTCAGTACAAGTCGCTGACCAGCAGGTTGTGGTGCCGCCGTGACTGGCCATACTACTACTCAAAAACTTGTATGCCTCTCACCTCTAGGCTATTGGGCACTAACACCGTAAAATCAAAAGAGGTATGCAAGAAAGAAGTATATTTGAAATAACAAAAGGGGATCATAATTGGTATCTCAAATACAAGGACTATGGACCTGTTACATGCATGTTCATGGTGAGCTTGCGCTAAAACATATCACAAACAAATAAGTGATGGCTAATATGAAAAGCATCCTTGTACGGTTGTACCAAAAGCGATTAGGATCCTTATCGCCAGTTACAATAACAAATAAGCATATGTTTATCCTATGTATGATTAATTAATTACTGATCATTATACCCCTTTCTTTAAAATTGCACTTACTCTGTTCAAATATGTGGTTAATTAAAAATTGAGGGTGGATTTATAAAAGTGAAAACCATTCTGCATTAGAATGATGCACTAGTTTGCATTCTAAACTGAAAGCCATTCTGAAATCCATACCCCTTATCAGTATAACCTATTCACTTATTGCACATACCCTTTTCCAAAATCCTAATCTACAATAGAGAATTTAAGCTGCAACTATAGAAAATCAATCAAGTATTAACTATCAAATGATGTTTGGATCAACCAGTACGTAACTCCAATGAGTATATTACAAAGAGATGAACAAAATTCAGTTGTTCTAATCGATATACCCTATTCTCCAACTGCATATACTGCTTCCAAACCAAAGACTACAACAAATCACATTTTCTGAAAGGTTTTACCCCTTAAGCCCATTGCACATACGCTTTTCCAAAAGCCAAATCTCTAATGAAGAAGTCAAGAAGCAACTCCATTAATGCACCGAAAGAAGTATGTAATGACGGTAATCATGTCAAAATTTCTAATTGTGCGGTATTGCCTTGTCACCACTGGTTGCATAACTTCAGATTAGAACTTTTAATTCACAGTGCAATGCGTGCTTCGTCCCTGGAACAAGCACCATTGGGGATGCTACTTCGGTAGTGAGAAGGATGTGGAACTAACCTACAATAAAAATAAAGATTCAAATGTCTACATAATTTCACAAAATAAGAGTCAGGCCAAATAGAAAAACATGTGTGCATCAATTCAATGCTCTGCACCTCTTCATGCTCTGAGAAGGCTGTTATAGTCACAGTTCCCAATCGGTCGCCGCCGTAGGCACTGTCTGATGCTACGGAGTTGAAACATCATAGATCTAGAACGCATAGCTCGGTGAACGGTGGTTGTCTACAATTCCGATGGCCAAGTCTTTCCTCGGTGCTGATCTCCTAGAAAAAGAAGAATTCGTTGGATCAGCCGGCGCCGTGCCCCAATCTCCCAAATTGAAATGAAGAATCTTTCCGAATGCTACGTATAGGTTACTCGGTTCCTTATCCTACCTATTTAATCTATGGAAAATGGACGAGTACAGAAAATTAATCAATTACCTAGCATGGAAATGGGACGATCCTTCACCTCGTGCTTGCGGTTGGAGTTGAAGCTTCCATCAATCACCGGTTAGGAGGAGCTTGGTGGCGCTACCGTGATGCCATGGGGTCATGAGGGCCGTCACCATATGAGGGTGTTGTGGGAAGCCGCAACCGCCGCCACCGAATGCCGATGCCGCGGTAGCCACCAACTCTGGATGCCGGTGCCGTGGGAGAATGAGATGAATATGTGCTCCTACAGTATGAGGGAAAATTGTAGATTTGCCCCACTGTTGAGTGCACTTTGTAGATTTGCCCCATGATGTCTCAATGACATGTGGGTCCAGGACCCACATGTCATTGAGACAACTAAGGCAAATCTACAAAGTGCACTTTTTAAAGTGGGGTAAATCTAAAAACTTCCACATCATCTATTCTATATAGTATACACTAAAGTTAGCATTCTAAGAGCAAGTTTAATAGTATAGATAGCTGCTACCTCCAATACATTTCCATGTCATCAAAAGATAATGATGCAGTCAACTCATACAATATAAGCTGGCTACCGAAGTATATATGTGTGTGTATGTATGTATGTATATATGTGTGTATATGTGTGTGTGTGTATGTGTGTGTGTGTGTGTGTGTGTGTGTGTATATATATATATATATATATATATATATATATATATATATATATATATATATATATATATATATATATATATATATATATATATATATATATATAGTACATAATTTTGGAATTAAACAAGTTGTCGTGATCGTTAAAATCCAATAGGATTACTTGTCATAGAGTCGTAGTTTGTACCGATATATATGGTCATTAGTTGTGAATTGGAGAACTGGTACGTCTTTCTTGCTGAACTAGGGCAAGGACCATTTCAGTGACTGGTACCCAGCTTACATATTCTGCTGCAGCTAGCCACCCCACAGGTATATTCTTTTGTCATATATAGTATCTCCGGTAATAGAGTTGCTGAGAAAGTCATACTAAATTTACCAGAAGAGAAAGAAAATCTATATACGTACCATATGCACCTAGCTATATATTAATTGGTCTATATTTATGTATCTGCTAAATTATACTATATCGTATAGTATTGTATGGGATTATACAAGTTGGTTAATTATATATAAAATAGTTCAAAAAAATATATGTAACGACATATGCCCATTTTTCTTGGAGAACTACATTACCAGTAAGTGTAATACCCCAATTATGCATAAGGGAAAATGATAGCGATTAAGGAGTGTAGTTTTGCTGTCAGACCCATCGACCTGTTTGGAGCGTCAATTTAGTATCGCGCGCAGAGGTTCCCGGACCGCCTAGGGACAGTCGGCACCGTCTCGCGTTTCGGGTGTTCATCATCCGGCAATTTCACCTTACCTTTTTACCGAATTACCGCTGCAATAAAGACCCCAAAACCAACAGCCTTGGACCAAAATGCCCCTGAGCAGTCAAGTTACATGAGGAAGGAAGGGGAGGGCGGTTTGGTCATTTCATAAATGCCAAGGGCAACCCCCAACCATGCCCATATATGCTAGTCCCATGCAGCAAGCCACATTTCCTCAACCCATTCTCTCGGTCAAGGTAAGAACACAGCAAGGAGAGCAAGCCACTCCCTCCATCCTTCCACTGTCAAACCAAGAGGAAACCAGCCGAGAGCCTCCCCAATACCACAACCGAAGACCACCACAAGGAGGAGAAAACCAAGGAGGAGAAGGAGTGTAATGTCCTGGAAGAGTTTCGGCAAATAATCAAATTAATCGGGGAGAAGGATCTTAAAGGGAAGAGTAAAATATCAATTTTAAAGGGGATTTTTCTGAATTTCCCTTGCAACCTGGGCCTTGGCCCAGGTGGGTTTCAGCCAGGAGGGGGGAGGCGCCACCTCCCCCTCTAACCCTAGCCGCCTCTCCCCCTCTCCCCCCTTGTGCGCCCCTCCCCTCTGCCTTGCGCCGTCCAGAAGCGCCTCCTCCTCCCCTCTCCTCCATTGCCGGTGATCAAGACCTCCAATTGATGCCGAATGATCGGGGGAAAGGAATAATTCGCAGCTAGGCAATTGGGCTCGGAGGAAGGGAAGACGAAGGGGCAAAGAGGAAAAGAAGGAGAGGAGAGATTCGTGGGGTGTTCGTGGTATTCTTCAGCGTTCATCAAGGGTAATCCATGTTCTTCCCCTAGTAGATGTAAATTCTAATTGCGTTATCAATGTTGGTATTCTGGACTGCTAGATCAGATCGGGTTAGTCGGCTGTTTTGGGGAAGATTCGTGGGGATTTAGGTCTGGACTTTGCCTAGAGAGTTGTAGAGGATGTCATTATGTTTCCATGAAGTTCTAGAACACGTCATTCGTACCTCTGTAGCAGAAGTTATGATTTTATTAGCGGGACTGTTCTGCGGATCGGAGGGTTTTCCGTCAGGTTTTGGGAGATCGAGTTTTGCGATTAGATATTGGGAGAATCAGAGAACCTCAGTATAATGGAAGTTGTAGGTAATTGTCTTAGATTTCCATAAAATTCAAGAAATCGTGATTCGGACACTCGTACAGGAAGTTATGGTGTTTTTAGTGCTCTGTCCAGAGAGCCTGACGAGAATTGGATGTTTTAAGAAAACTGGATGGTGCGGGTAGATTATGACCGAATCAGGAAGGCTCACCAACTAGGTTTAGTTATATAATTTAATTATATTTCCAGAAAGTCTGAGAACGTCCTATTCGGACTTCTGTACCAATAGATATGAATTTTTGAAGTTGACTGTCCGTAGTGGGGGACAGGATGGCCGAAAGGATTTGGGGTTTTGAATCAAGCTAACATGTTGGGTTAGTTTGGGGGAGTTTTTATTTAATCTAAAGACTTGCCACTGTTGTCTTAGCAATCATTATAATTATTATTCAGGAGGAGGACGGATTCCAGGGGCCGCGCCTTCTGATCATTCTCCGTTTTCTCGGGGTTAAGGCAAGTATAATGATGGTTTAAATTTTGTAGCATGGATTGTTGATGTTTGTTGGTGTGTAGATGTTTGATCCATGTTATGAGAATTTGTGGTCTTGATGATGTTAATGATATGTGGATATTGTTTATGGTCGAATGCAAGTGAAAGAGTTCATGAGAATTTCTGATGCATAGATGTTGTGAATGCACGTTTTATTTGTTAAGACATTCACATTTGTGCATCATGCTGATTTATTGAAGTCTTGGTCACGAGATGACCAAGCGTCGAGGTCCCCGTCATGTTGATGACGTGACGGGCTAAACGTCCCCATACTTGAGGAGTATGGGCTATTGGTCCCTGTACTAGAGGGTACAGGCATGGGTGTGCATTGACGGATGCACACTCCGCATTACCGGTAAAATGCGAAAGAGAAGTGATAAAGGAATTTTTGATCATAATGCATAGCATGTTTATTCTTATGATTGATGGATAAATTTGTGAAGTGACGCCTCTTTTTTTATTCTTGCTGCCACTTATTATATTTGCTGAGTCTTTGAACTCACTCTTGTTGTTGTTTGTTGTTGTGGTTGTTGTTTGTTTTAGGTACCTACATGAGATCGGCATGCATGGGAATAAAGAAGGATTAGTTTTGTTGCACATGCACGGTCTATTCACCATGGAAGGAAGAAAGAACATTAAACACTATTTGCTGAATAATTTAAGTGGTATTAGATTAATGTCAATTAGGTTCAAAGTGTAATAAAAGAATACAAATCTTTTGCATTGGTTCCGTTCCTTATCTTAGTAGTATTGTTATGAGAGCGATGGTGAACATAATCCAGTTTTGCTTAAACGAATTTGTTGCTTATTGTTATTCATATCAATTGATTATGCTCGTTGGAACCTTTGATTTACTCAATAAACAAAGGAGGTTCTGCCGAATTTTTGTAAGATGAATATTAGTTTCTTTATTAAGTGATTAGTTTGGTAGCATTCCAAGTCATTGATTGGCTGGGGTGTTACAAGGAGCTCGGAGGCTAGTACGAGAGGACGGTGCCACGTCGTCGACGACCGCCGGTCACGCGCCAAGCCGTCACCGAGTTTGTCCTCCATCCCTTAACCCCATGGCACAAACACACGCATAGAGAGAGTGAGGGAAGGGGAGTTGAAGGAGAGGCATGGCGCCGGCCGGCCATGAGCCGAGGCCGGTGAGCCAAGGGGCCCCGAACCGAGGGCGGTGCCGCAGGGGGAAAGGATTAGCAGGCCGGGGGCAGCCGGTGAAGGGGCCGCGCACCGCCGCGCCGCTCCGCTCTGGCTTGAGCCCGCCTGTGCCGTCGCGCCACTCGGGGAGGGGCCGGATGCAGACGCGCACGCAGGGGAGAGAAGGGGAGAGAGTGGGGAGCCGGCCGGTGGCGGGCCGAGCCCCCCCCCCCCCCCCGCACGCCCTCAAGCTGCCGGAGGAGTGCCGTGCGCCGCCGCCTGGGGAGTCCCACCCGGCCGCTCGGCTGCACGCGAGGGGGAGAGGGGAAGGGGACGGCGGAGGGGGCTGCCGGCGACGCCTAGCCAGTCGCGCGCCGCCGCGCCGCCCCTGTCCCGCGCGCAAGGAAGAGAGCGAGAGGGGGGAGAGGAAGTGAGAGTGGGGGAGGAGGAGAGGAAGGTAGAGGGGGGGCGGGAGGGGCCGCCGGCGGTGAGGGGCCGGCCGGCCTTGCGCGCCGCCGCGCCGCTCCGGGCAGGCCGTTCAGCCGAGTGGGGAAAAGGAGAGAGAGAAAAATGAGGGGGAGAAGAAGAGGCCAGGCCAGTTCGGCCAAAAGAGATAAGGAGGAGAGAGAAAAGAAAGAAAGAGAAGGGGAAGAAAGGAAGAAAAAAAGAAAAGAGGAGAAAAAGAAAAGAAAAGAGGAGAAAAAGAAAGAGAAGGAAAAAAAATAAGGGGTTCGGCACCTGCGCGACAGGTCCCTCAAAACCCGTGCGATTTCGCTCGAGATCGGGATACAGGCTTAGGAGCGTTGTTCTCCGTTTACGCTCTGATTTTTGTTTTGCCGTTGAGTCGGGTTAACGTGTACGCAGGTGGAGGTCCCGGGTCGGAGCCGTCCACGCGTCATCCCCGAGGCTAACCAGGCAAGTGCGTTGTAAAGCGGTGAATTCGGGTAGTGATTTCGGTTAAATTGAATGATTTGGGGTAAGTTTACCTTTTCCGGGTGCATATTGAGAAAAGGTGAATGATGAACATTCAGATAGGGCAAGTTAATATGCATAAATAAACTTGCAAGTGCATGGTAGAACGGTAGACCGTGGGGTTTATAAAATATGCGATGTTTACCTGACATGATGATGCTTATATGGAACTGTGATGTTTACATGATATGATGATACTTATATGGAACTGAAATGTTTACATGACATGATGATGATGACAATGATAATAGAGCGGGGTGAGCAGCGATGCCGCCCTACTAATGATAAAACTGATGACAATGGCAGTGACAATGGTAATGACAATGGGTACATGCATTCACATCATGATGCTTATTTATGGATGACCATGATAATGACAATGGCATATGCATTTGCATTATGTGCACTCAAGAGTGAGGGCGGTGAGGAAGTCCCTAGCTACGAGTGAAGCTAACGGACTAATCCGGAGTGATCTTGAGTAAGACCTACTTCGGTAGGCCTCCACGGGAGTGGAGAGACCCCCGTGCCGATATGGGCGGGCCCAAGATTTTGGGTGAACATCGACGGGTGTTCACTCGGCAATACCGGTATATGCAATGAGATGAGCAAATGAGCATCTAGAGTAGTGCTGCATTGCACTAATGGTATAAGCTACAGTTACAAACGCATTACAGATGTATTGCATTGCATGAAAACAGAACAGAACAGATGTATTGTATTGCCTAAAAATGAAGATAGTGAAACAGTTACTGAGTTAGTGATGTACAGTTCGCAGAGGTGGGAGGTGATAACGGTAAAATAGTTACAGAGATATTGACGTGTAGTTCACAGCGATTGGAGGTGATAGCAGTAAAATAGTTACAGACTTAGTGAGGAATAGCCCACAGAGATGGGAAGTGAAGAATAGAAATAGTGAGGAGTAGCTCACAGAAATGGGGGTGATGGTAGTAGAACAGTACCGAGATAGTAGGGATTAGCGCGCAGAACTGGGAAGTAATGGCGATAGAATAGCTACAAAGGTAATGAGGTACAATCCACAGAGATGAGAAATGTTAACCGTTAAGTAGTATAGGCTAAAGAGTTGAGAAAGATGTGCATGAGCATGTGCATGGGCATATGCATACTGAACGGTTGATGAGAACCGGAAGGGATATGAGAAAGGAGCATGTGCATGATGAATAGTTCATTGGTCTTGAAATGGTTAAATGGAAAAGTGATTAATGATACTGGAATGATAATGGTCTAATGAATGAATCTATTATTTGCTGTTTTGCTTTGTATTTGCTGATTCGGTGGACTCAGCCTTACTTTGTTGATGTTTTTAGGTGACCGTCGAGGACGGCATGTGGGCGGGAGTAGCACATGGATAACTGGCACGAACCAGCAGCACTCATGTATCACTTTTGTCAATGTACTTTAGCTATTACTAGTCTAGAGTAATCACCCAAAATGCTATGATGTAACTGAACGCAGCACAATAAATAAATTTAGTGTTGGTTTTAAATTTTTCTAGTGTTGTTGAAATGGTAAGAGTTGCAGAGGTGGTAGCATCTTGGCCCAGAGAGTGGGCGGGGTGTTACAGTAAGTTAATATATGTGCCTACTAATATATCAATTTTGATTTATACTCACAGAGGTATCTGATATTCTGATATCACACGGCAACAGGTGAAAGGAGGAAATATATGGAATTTTTTTGTACGGGTAATCTATTTTTTATTCGAAATTACATAAATATACCCGCGGGAAATTTTTTTTGCAAAAATAGGCTCCAGTCGCCTAATGGTTGGGCGACTGGAGCCTTTCGCCCAACCAGACCGCGACAGCTGGAGAGTCTACCAACCGTTGGGCGATTAATTACGGTCGCCCAACCGTTGGGCGACTTCCATGCAGTCGCCCAACGGTTCGGCGACTGCGATTCAGTCGCCCAACGGTTCGGCGACTGAAGGTGGGATATAAGGCCGCGCTCGGCGACGACGAAGTTTGTTCTTCCGTTCGGCCAGCGCAGAGAAGAGAGGGGAAAGAAGGAGAGGGAGAGGAGGAGAAGAGAAGGGGGAGGCCCTACTACAAAACATGGATACTGTAATACATTGCTGTATCACATTCGTCAATGTGTTACAAAGAAATTCCATAGTAACATAAAACAATGTGTTACAGACAATGGTTGTAACACAAAGCACTTGTTTTATAAAAATGTGTTACTGAGAACAATTATAGTAACACAAAATTAATGTTACAAGTAAAATGTTACAAATATTGTACTATGTTGTAACACATAAATGCAACATGTAAAATGTGTGCCAAATAAATACCCTATAGTAACACAAAACAATGTTACAACTAAAGTGTTACAAAGAAACATATATATGTGACCTTCCAATTCATGGCCGCGCGGAGTCACGGAGGGTCGGAGGGCGACCGGCGACGAGACGACAGACAAGCCGACGAGGGAGTACTTGTCTATCTCTACTACATACTTCTTTTATTTCAAATAGCATACTTCATACTTTGAGGTTATTGGCAGCAACATGTCTGCTGTCACAAACCCTTCAAAAAAGGATGTTTTCATTTGTTAAAAAATGAGAACTCTATGGACATACTACTTTAAAATTGCATGCTTCAGACTTCCACGAAATATCCATGTTTGCTGTAACACACCCTTCAAGAAAAGGATATACTAATTTTTGTAAAAATGTGAAAACTATGGACGTAATCCTTTAATTTAAGATTGTGTACCTCAGACTTGCATTGTATCTGAAAAACATGAGAGTTATGTTTGAGAAATTGTGAAATTAGTACCCTCTTTCATACTCCAAATGGCCAGATATACTTGAGATGCACCGCATAAGTGTATATACTACCTGTAGGAGCATACATTCTTCATCTTATATACTTCCTAGGACCCACATACTCCTTTTCGTGAGTACTTCAATTGAACGGTTCTATACGGTCATCTTCGCGCGCTCACGATCCTCACAATACGCGACTCCTTCTTTTATAATAGTAAAGATATATATTTATTTTTATTATATTTGTAAAAAACATAACAATTTTCCCTCCCTAATAACTTCCCCACGATACGCACATCCCGCCCAAAACCATCGCGGCCCTAAATCTTACGCCCGCCGCCGCCTCGTCCCCCACCTCCCCCGGCCTCCCCGCCTCCCCGTCTCCCTCCGCCTCGTCCCCCACCTCCCCCCGGCCTCCCCCACTCCGCCCGGCGCCAGCTCCCACGGGACCCCCTCCCACGCCGCCCCGCCGCCTCATCCCCCACCTCCCCCGCCACCGCCTCGTCCCCCACCTCCCCCGACCTCCCCGCCTCCGCCGCCTCCCCGTCTCCATCTGCATCCCTCCGCCTCCCCGGCCCCTTCGTTTTTCAGGTAAGTTTTTGGTGTTATATTTTTGGTTAGTGTAGAAGATTAGTTTAGAAAATGTAGTGTAGAAAATTAGTTTAGAAAATTAGTTTAGAAAATGTAGTCTAGAAAATTAGTTTAGAAAAATAGTTTAGAAAATGTAGTGTAGAAAATTAGTTTAGAAAATGTAGTGTAGAAAATTAGTTTAGAAATATAGTTTAGAAAATTAGTTTAGAAAATGTAGTGTAGAAAATTAGTTTAGAAATATAGTTTAGAAAATTAGTTTAGAAAATGTAGTCTAGAAAATTAGTTTAGAAAATGTAGTTTAGAAATTTAGTTTACAAATTTAATTTTCAAATTTTGTTTAGTAAATATAGTTTAGAAATTTAGTTTACAAAATTTATAAACTAAATTTTGTATACCATTTATAATGCATTATTGTACAAAATATAGTATTTAAATGTACATGTAAAAAATTTAATGTTGCAATTATTGTACAAATTTAGATGTAGAAAATTTAGTGTTGAAATTTAGATGTAGAAAATTTAATGTTGCAATTATTGTACAAATTTAGATGTAGACCATTTAATGTTGAAATTATTGTACAAATTTTCCAGGTATGACTCGTGCTGGACGTGACTCGGAGTGGCGGTTCGCGCTGTTGGACAAGCACGTGGACCGCTCTCATCGCGCTTCCCGTCTAGTCCCGCCACCGGGGAGCACGGACGACCCGCCTCAGCTGGGAGTGGTCCGGACACGCACACCTCGCGTGGCCTGGGGACTCGACCCTCGTTGGACCGCCAGGTTTGCACTACTCCAGCGTTTAGTGCGACCGTAAGTTCGTTCCGTGCTGACCTTCACTTTGTTTGCAGGCTGCGGGATGCCGGGCTACTCTCTCTTGCCCGGATGGTGTAGGCCACGGACGAGGATGGAGGCGCTGGCGCCGCTGGCGGGGACGAGGGCGGGGACGAGGCGGGCGGGGAGCGATCACGACGCTTTCCGTTCGACCGTTCCCTGCTGACGGCTTTGGTGGACCGTTGGCGGCCCGAGACGCACACTTTCCACCTCCCATTCGGGGAGATGACGCCAACCTTGCAGGATGTGTCCCTGCTCCTTGGGCTTCCGATCGCGGGAGACGCTGCCTTCCTACCGGAGACCCCGGCCCACTGGCGCGCTGACCTGCTCGCCAGATTCCAGGGTGTCGTTCCACCGGCCGATGACCACCACGTGTTCGGAGAGGAGCAGACCCATGGGCCGACACTGAGGTGGCTCAGACAGTACCGGGTACGTGGTATATAAAATCGATCGTGTCTTCGAAGCTCTTATTTGTGGTATTACGTACTAATAACAACTTTTTTGCATTCAGGTGGAGCGCATGGTTCTGCAGGCAGACGATCACCAGGTCTCGCGGCACCTGGAGGCGTACGTGCTGTGGTTGTTTGGTTGGGTGCTTTTCACCACCACCCACGGCAACTCGGTGGATGCGCGCCTCATCGCTTATGCGAGGGCGATCGCTGACGGCGAGCCCCACCAGGTCAGCTGGGGATCGGCCGTACTTGCCGCGACGTATCGCGCGCTATGTGATGCGTGCACGAGGATCAAGGCAAACTCGATCCTCACGGGCTGTCCCCTTCTACTGCAGTTGTGGTCGTTCGAGCGCTTAAGCGTCGGACGACCTGTGCTGGACGACATGGGTCCGTACGGGCCCGAGATGTATCCAGGGGGAGGGGGAGATGTCGACCGGCCGACGATGGGTTCTATCTGGTGCCGTCGTCGAGTAAGTGTTATCACAGTCTACTATTTCTTTCTTACTGACGATCGTCAATCTAAACAACTTGTCTTTCTTGCAGGTACAGTTCGCGCACGTGCAGGTCACGCGGGCGTACCGGGTCTTTGTGGAGCAGCTCGACCGCATCACATCCGACGACGTGCGCTGGGAGCTGTACGCTGATACGACAGTGCAGGCCCGTGCTCCTAGCGGTCTGTCCTCACTTTGCTGGCGTGACAGGGCTTTCTGGCTCATCCGCCGGAAGCTCGTGTACCTCATCTACGTGGAGGACTACGCACCCCAGCGGGTGATGCGGCAGTTCGGGCTACGGCAGTCGGTTCCTGTACCAGTCGGACCATCGCTTCCGTGGCACGTGCACGGGTGAGTGAGGGCCAAGCGAGGCCGTATGGGAGGACGCGGGCGTGGTGACGGGGCACACCAGGGTGACCAGTGAGGCGTGTTGCAGATGCTATATATGTTATGCATGTAATGAAAAAACATGCGGCATGTTACTCTCAGTTATATTATGAGGTTTATTTAAATTTACATAGTCTATCATCTCTCTCCGCACATAAACTATCTCACTTAACAGTGTATCACTACTAGATTTCGGGTCTTGGACAACGGCACGAAAACGTTGCAATAGGACCAAAATAGATGCAATATGTATGTATTTCAACTAATCACTTCCGTTGGCAAGCGTTGCTAATTGTTGCGTCCTTAAAAGATTGTGCAACAGTTTTTGGTTTCGTTGCAGTACATATGGTTATTGCCATGCAATGAAGCATTGCAATTGTTTGTTGTTGCAAGGAGCGATGTCATGGCAATAGAGGCTATTGCATCGACCAACTACGTGGCAATAGCCTCTTTTGCCATGAAGTTTGTTTGTGGCAATAGTTTGTCTTGCCACGGAGTTATTACGTGGCAATAGACTCTATTGCCATGGAGTTGTAGTATGGCAAGAGAATCTATTGCAACACCATGTTTCGTGGTAAGAGGTACTATTGCCACGTTAGGTGTTTCGTTGCAACATTAGCTCACTAGTTTTCCCATCGTCATAGAGTCTGGAGATCTGCACTCATTTGAAATAAAATATATTAGTGAAATAAATGACAGCATTATGAACCAAACAATACAAAATAAAATAGAAACTCACTGTACGCTCAAACCAGCCTACAAATTGGTCTCTGTGACGGTTTTCAACATTCCGTGGGCTGATCCTTCTAAGCTCATTCTTATGGTCACTAAATTAAAACAGAAAAAGAAGGGCTTCAGTAAGTTACACAAACATGAAAAATAATACTACAGATTTAGTACATCTAAAGTAGAACTTACTTTATCCATTGAATGGCTTCATCACAGTTTGTAATTATGTAGTGCCTCATCTGATGCAACTCCGTAGTAGAAATTGACTCGATGCAACATCCTTTCCTACCGTAGTCAATGCTCCCGAATATGCTTAGCCCAGATGGTGGTTCGTTCACTGCAGCCCTTTCATGACGCTCTGGACGATTAAGCTTGGTGTCGACGTCTTCCAAGAAGTGAGAGCAAAATGTCATGCACTCCTCAGATATATATCCCTCGGCAATTGAACCCTCAGGGTGCGCTTTGTTCCTCACGTAGCCTTTAAGCGTACGTAGGTACCTCTCAATAGGATACATCCATCTGTAACACATGGGCCCTCCAAGTCTAGCCTCTTCAGCTATATGAACTGGCAAGTGCATCATGATATCAAAAAACGCAGGCGGGAATACCATCTCAAGCCGACAAAGAGTCTCTGTAATCAAAGTGCTTAGGTTCTTAAGTTCTTTTTCCTCCAGCTCCTTTGAACATATTGCCTTGAAAAACCGACTGAGCTCAATCAATGGGATGACGACATCTTGTGGCAAGATGTTGCGAACTACTAAGGGTAAAAGATTCTGAAATATAATATGATAGTCATGAGTTTTGAGAACAGACAGCTTACACCCAGTGACATTCACAGATTTCTTGATATTCGAGGCGTAACCATCAGGCATCTTCAATCCTTCTAGAAATTTGCATAATATTGTCTTTTCATCCTTGCCTAGGAAGTACAACGCTGGTGGCAAAGTATACTTACCATTCTCGACCATAGGATGTTGATCCTTCCTTATCCCTAGATGTTGCATGTCAAGCCGAGCCTTCTCACTATCCTTGCCTTTACCTTGTATGTCGAGCAAAGTCCCCAATATGGCCTCGCATATGTTTTTCTCGATGTGCATCACATCCAAATTATGCCTTACAAGCAATGAGCTCCAGTAAGGCAGTTCAAAAAAAATACTCTTCTTCCTCCAGTTGTGCCATCTAGTTTCTTCTTCACGCTGCTTCCTCTTTTTTGTCGCCTTCCCGAATTTCACTTGCTCAAAACTCTCATACTGTTGCATCACTTGCTCGCCGGTAAGTGGCACCGGAGTCTCCCTGCGTTCCACCTTGTTATTGAAGCTGATCTTGTTCCTGCGCCACTTGTGGTCCGAAGGCAAAAAGCGGCGATGTCCCATGTAGCAATGCTTGGACCCGAATTTCAGCCACAAGTAGTCAGTATCCTTATGGCAGTATGGACATGCAAACTTGCCTTTTGTGCTCCAACCTGATAGCATCGCATATGCAGGAAAGTCATTAATTGTCCAAAGTAGAAGTGCACGTAGAGTAAAATTCTTCTTCTCCTTCGCATCCCATGTTTCAACACCCTTTTCCCAAAGATCGTTTAGCTCATCAATCAGGGGCTGCAAATAAACATCGATGTTCATGCCAGGGGATTTTGGGCCAGGTATCAACATCGACATCATCCAAAACGATTGTTTCAAACACATCCAAGGAGGCAAGTTATAAGGAATTATGATCACAGGCCATGTAGTGTATGTAACATTCAACATCCCAAATGGATTGAAGCCATCGGATGCAAGACCCAACCTAACACTACGAGGATCCACTGCTAACTCCTTATATATGTCATCCACATGCTTCCATGCTAGTGAGTCTGCAGGGTGACGCATTTTCCCATCACGAACCAATCCTTCTTTATGCCATCGCATATATGATGATGTGGTCTCCGTCATGTACAATCTTTGAAGCCGCGGAATAAGTGGGAAATAACGTAGAATTTTACGAGGGGAACGCTTCTTTGCTCCAGTAGTGCCACTAGCCTCATCAATCCCATCTGAACCCGTGGTTTTCCACCTAGACTCACCACATATTGGACAAGTATCCATCTTAGCATAGTCCCCACGAAATAATACACAATCATTCTCACATGCATGTATCTTTTGGTAATCAAGCCCAAGATCTCGAACAACCTTTTGCGCTTTCTCCAAGGTGTTTGGGATACAATGGCCTTTAGGGAGCAGAAGCGAGAACAGATGAAGTATGGATTCCAAGGCACTGTTACTAAGACCATACATGCATTTAATCTGAAAGATCCTGACAATGAAAGAAACCTTAGTGGCCTCCTTGCAACCTGGATACAATTCCTTCTGTGCCTCTTTCAATAATTTATAGAAATTCTTTGCTTGTTCATTTGGCTCTTCGTTATTACTATCTATGATGTCGCCATGCAAAGCACCCCTGATTAGAGAAGAAACTAGATCAGTGACAGAAGCACCATCACCTGATGCGCCTTCATTGCAATCCTCTTCAATAGGGACGTCCTTGCCAGCTGACGCTTCATCGGTCTCTTGCTCTCGGATAAAAATTTCATCAAACCCTCTCATTAGTAAATGACGTTCAATCTCATATTGTAATCTATAGCACTGGCAACGACACCTTGAACACGGACAGGGTGCAGTTTCTCCTTTAGATGTGCCTCCAAATGTACTTTCAAAAAATTTCTTGAATCCAGTTTGCCACTCAGTTGTTGATTTATCCATACGCATCCAACTGCTGCCAGCTTGTGACATGATTCCAAAGTATATCAATCAACAAATAACACCCAATATCTGTCCAACGTACCAGTACCTGCAATTAAGAAAACCTTATCAAGCAGCACAGAAATCATTTACAAAAAAAGTAATACAAAATAGATTAGAAAACTAGGTTCAATATGAAAATAGAATACGACTTGCCTTGGCCTTGCTCAGTTGACGGCTCTTGCTCTTCAAACCCTGCTTCTGCTCCTTCGAAGACGTGATCTAACGAGGGAGAAAACGGAACGAAACTCAAAAAAAAATTCAAATAAAATTCAAATGAACTTAAAAAACTTTCAAACAAGAACCAAAATATAGATCTCAATTTTAGATGAATTTAGGAAAAAGAATCAGGTCAATCGGAGCTAGGACGACGGAGAACGGGCTCTTGAAAAAAACCTAATTTGGGAAAAGGCTGAAAATCGAAAATTGCACTGTGCTGTGGACCCGGCTCATGAAATGATCAGTCTACGGTGAACCCGGTGCATGAAACAGTGCTGGGGACGTGGCCGGTTCACGGGTTTACAGCTGACATGCGGGCCCCGCATGTCAGTGCCTCGGTGCACAGGGAACCGGGCGCACATGAAGGCGAAGCGGCAGCAGGGCTGACGTCAGCGATGACGTTCGCGCGTGCGGGCCGCGAGGTGGCTGCGGGAACGGAGGCGGCGCATTTCGACCGAGGCGACGTCGGCGACTAACCGGCGGCAAGGCAGACAGCGGCAGCTCACCGGCGGCAACGGCGAACAGCGGCGGCGGCGCTCGTTGGCGGACGACGGCGACCCTCGACGAGACGACGGCGACCGCCGGCGGCGAAGACGAAAGCGGAGGCCCGGGTGGCGGCGAACGGCGGCGAGCTCCGGCGGAGGCTAGTGGCGGCGAGCTCGGGACGGCGACGGACCCCGGGGCGGGCCCCTTTTATACGCCCGAGGATGACCAGCTCGTGCACGGCACGGAGTTCGCGGCGGAAACGGCGAGCGGCGGCGTGCCGGACTCGGAGACGGAGACCGGGTCGGGGACGACAACTGACAAGCGGGCCCCCACCTGTCGGTGGCACGAGGCGACGGACGGCAGAGATGACGCGCCGGCACAAGGGCGACCTGGATGGATGACACGTGGCGACCATCGGGCGGGGCAGCGCGGGCGCGGATGGGCGACGCGTGGCCAGGGGCGAGGTGCGGCTGGGCCGGCGGCCTGCTGAGCGGAGAAGAGGGCCGGAGGCTAATGGGCTTTCGGCCCACTGGCTTTTAGGGTTTTTAATTCTTTTTCTTTTTCCAGAAATTTAAATAAAGCCTTTTAAGCTCCAGAAAAGAGAAAACAAATACATAAAAATCCAGAAAAATTCTAATAAATACTTTGAGACTCTAGGAACCCAAATAAAATATTTGGACAAATTTTCATGTTTATTTTAGTCATATTAAATACCTTTAATTAAATAAAATTCCATGTAAGCTTTGATTAATTCCATAAAAATTCAAATGGTGAATTTTATTTTAAAAACTTCAAAAAGGCTCTAAAAAATCATGATGTTACAACTATCTTAAAATTTCTTTAAACATGCCTGTATGCAAAGTCATGGTTATGATATCAATATCAATCTCATCATACAATTTTCTTCTCAATACATAAAGTTGTCAAACCATGTATCAATAAATCATCGTTGTCTTTATGATTCTATTAACTGATATACTCATTTCCTCTTTTTTTTCTTCTCACTACTAGATGCATATACTTTGTAAATGAATGACGGCACTTAAATTTAAAGAAACAATCAGTACCAGTGCAAATGTTGCCCAGATACGGATACGAGGCAGGGGCAGGTGTTAGGGCAGCGGCGGCAGGTGCTGAGGCGGCGTGAACTCGTCGACCGAAGCAGGGTCAGGTGTTAGGGCGACGGCGGCAGGTGCTAGGGCGGCGTGAACTGATCGACCAAAGCAGGGGCTCTAGGTAAGGACGTACGGTGTTGGGCGGCCACGTACAATGCCTGGCCCACAATGATCTATTGCCACGAAAAATTTTCATATTTTACAACAAATTTATTGTGTGGCATAAAAACTTGTTTCATGTACAATATAGAGTATCCTTTTGCAACGCAATCCAAAACTATAACTACCCAACAAGACCGTGGCAAAATTGTCAGCCATTTGCAACGAAATTCTATATCGTGGCAATACCCCATAACTCATGCAACGCACATCAATATTATTGCAACACAGGAATCTCATGGCGATAAAGTTATACTTCTTGCAACCGTTTTCTAAATAGTGGCGAAAGATCACCTTATTGCAACGAATTAAGGTGACTATCGCGACACCATATTTAAGTAGCAATATGTGCGCATATTGCAATGATTTTGGACACAGGTTGCAATAACAGGTACCTATAGCAACTAATTTTATGTCGTTGCAATGCATTTCGTGGCCAAAGACCCGAAATCTAGTAGTGTATGTATCGATCGTTCTCTACTCAATCTTTCATAAAAAAAAATTTAAAAACTTTTTACACACCTACAATATACAATGAACATAAACTTTTTTTACAACTTCACCGTATTTTTTACCGGTTCAACGTTACAAAATTTACAAAATTTAAAACAATCACGGGGGCTACATACAGTCGCCTAACGGGATGGCGACTCCATGCTAGTCGCCTAACGGGATGGCGACTACCCTTAAGTCGCCGAACGGAAGAGCGACTTAATGCAGTCGCTCTACTGTGCAGCGAGATATATTGTGTCACGGTCTGGTTGGGTGAAAGTCTCCAGTCGCCCAACCATTAGGCGACTGGAGCCTATTTTTGCAAAAAAATTTCCCACAGGTATATTTATGTAATTTCGAATAAAAAATGGATTGTCCGTACAAAAAATTCGAAATATATGTACTGTCGGTACGAAGGGTAGTCACCTAACTTTTTATGGTGCAGGCGCAGTACTGTTATACTGAAAAGTTCAAACTCAGGGAGACTTATGGTTTAAATAAACTGATTTATGGTCTATTTTGTATTATAGTTATTAGTGATTTTTACATAATTAAAATTTTAAAAATTAAAAATAGGTTAACCCATTACAGACAATACAAATGAATACTATAAAAAAGAGAAAAGTCAAAAAAAACTAAAGAGAGACGAAATTAATAAGGGAATTGATAAACGTCATCCGGATGTTTTCTTTCTAACTATCATCCAGATTTGTAACCGTTAGATTAGAGATCTAACGGTCACGAATTCTCCCCACCCCCTCCAAAAAAAATATCTCCCCCCTCCAAAAAAAGAGGCCGTTGGATCTCTAATCCAACGGTCCGAAATTTGGATGATTATTAGGAAGAAAACATCCGGGTGATACCTATACACACCCAATTAATAAATAGTGAACTAGAAGCCAAAAACTGAAGACGGAACAAGCGCGGCCTAGAAGGCACGCTAGGGAGTAGGGATCTTTTCCACTGTGAGAGAAAGAAATGATCAATATATACATGACCAGCGCAAGTTCTATCTGTCTGCCCGGCCCTCATGAAGGTTACCTCAAGATCTGTTGTATATATGGAGCGATCCGAATCCCTCTCTGAGTTGCCTCCAAATGTCATGAGAGGCATGAGTTGAAGGAGCAAGTCGAAATTTCAGTGGCTAGATCCCTCTGCTGACGAGCTTATGATTTGCTTCACTGAATGCCATGATGACTACACACACAGTGGTGAGTCCCATTTTGATTCTCCTAGGCTTACGTACTCCCTGATTATTCTGGAATTCCGGGCCCGTCTGGTTGAGTCACTTTGGGCGGCTGGGCGCAGCAAGCCCTCCAGTACAAATTGTTACTGCCCTCGGCAGCGGGCAGGAGCGAGCTCTTGATGCTTCACCAAATCATGCACAAGTTGGCTTGCTAGGACAAGGTTGGCAAAAGATTCAGGCGGCAGTACGTACGCTCGGCTGCCGTCTTGCGAGGGCCCCTGCAGTCGCTCCCAAGACAAGCGCGCGGCAGCCGGCCCCGGCAGGCAGGCCGTGCAAGGACGCCTCAGCTAGGGCGCGATCGGGAAGATTCATGTGGCTCGCGCATGATTTGTGAATTGGGAGATCAGATCGACCAGGCTTGGCGCGAGGGGACGGCCCTGCAGGCACCTACTGTTGCCTTTGGGCATTTCGTCGAGCACCTTTCAGGGCATTGGCAGCGGAGTGTACGTAGTGCCGACATGGCTGGCCACCGGCTACCAAGACTGCTCCTTGATTCACAAACGAGGGTGCGATTGTAGCATTCGTCACGCAAGTTGACAGTGCAAAGGACGGGTAGCGGTGATGAACGGATCTGCTCTTGTGTGCGGATGGGCGCAGCGGTGGCGCGTACTAGCAGTTAATCTTTGGAAAATTTCGATATATGCCACCGTTTGGTGATTGTTTACAGAGAAATGCCACTTCTAAGTAGTTTCTTTGGAATATGCCATTGTTATACGAGATTATTTTGATATATACCATTACGAATGGTTACAAACTATTTTTTTAATACGCCTAATGTATTTACTGTGTATTTATTTTCATATGGACCAAAATGCTCTCATTGGATTCACTCAAGATACATAGTTGAACCCAACTAGGTGCTTGCCAGACCACACATCTTCTCCAGACTCCAGTCGATTCCTTCTCACTCTACCACTACTACCATGGACTACTCCAGGCTTCATCATCGCCTGCTGTCCCCGCCCCCAATTCTGGCAAAGCGCATGGCGTGGGATGCCGTCCATGGTCCCCTCCGCTGCCTACGGACCTTGCCCCCACACCGTCGCCGCCTACATCGCTCACCCCCTGACACCACCGCCGCTTAAGACCCTGAACTCCGGCGATGCCTACAGCTCTGGTCGCCGCTTGCGGTCCCCTCTCCCCTCCCCCAACATTGTTGCCGCTTGCAATCCTAGCCTCCAACACCGCCGCCGCTTGCAACAACGCCCTCACTTGGATGCATGGTTCCTGCACAGGGTAGGATGTTGTGAAATTTGTCATCAAAATTTGATCTTGGGTTGATCCATCATATTGTGTTTGAAGGAGAAAAGGAGGGAGTTTTGCAAGTTGATTATACTGAAATCTGGATAGTGTTGCATTGAAGTTCTTGCAATTAACGTTGGTGTGTTGTAATCTTGATTTCATATGGATGCACCATGTTGATGCATGTGAGAACCAAAAAGTTGAATGTTATGCGTCACGAGTAGTTCAAATCCACTCCTCAAAAGATGATACTACAGGGTCAAGTTTATTGCAAGATTTATGGCCTATTTGAAAGAGCTCTAGATTTTGATAGAATCATATTCTGCTCTGATTCACTAAAGAATTAGATCCTGCGAGAATTAGGAGCGGGCTGGGAAGTGTTTGATAGAAAGGTGGCTCCAAAAATCCTCCCCGCCTTTTCTTCTTCACCGCCGGCCCCTTCGTCACCGGCGCCATCGCCTTCTTTGTCACCATCGACCTCCCCGCTGCCGACGCCATCGCCTTCTCTGTCACCGCCTGCCTCCCTATCGCCTTCTTCATCAATACCAGCCTCCACACCACCTTCTCCGTCACCGTCCGCCTCCTCACCACCTCCTTCCTCCCCACCGACGGTGTTGCCACCTTTGGCCTCCCTATCGTCGCCAGCATCCACCTGCTCCTGCTCCCAGAGCGTGTGAGGCACCCTTGCTCTCACTTCGTGTTTTGCACTGCTAGCTCCTGCCACTCCTGATTCTCTAGCTCTCAGAGCTGGTCACGTTTGGTGCCGCCTTGGTCACTCTGGACGACAAGTCAGGAGCAAGAGCTGCGCCAAACAGGACCTTATGAGCATGGCTCGAAGAGAGACTATCGATGCATCTTTCCTTGCTACTCTAGTTGCTGTGGAGAGGGCTGTGGCCCTGGAAGCCTGTGGAGGTAGCCACCGCCCTGGTCATGTCTAGCTCGCTCCATGGTGGCCGCTGCCTATGGGCCATGTTTCCATGAGAATGAATGGGAGAATTGGTTGCGATCTGATTTGGCTAGCCATGCCATATGATCTGATTTGAGTCGAGTGGCTAATGCAGCTAGAGACTGTTGGAGGTAATCTTATCGTAGTCGAGTTCGAGTTTGAATCATAGTCATAGTCGTACCCGAATAGAAGTCGTAGAGCAGGGTACAAAAGACAGAGCCATGTAATCGAGAAATTGTGAAGAAGAAAAATAAAAAAGGAAGAAAAGAAAGAGTGGTTTGGCTCTGGAAAACTATCGAGTATCGAGTTCATTGTGTGTTCGCAGACGCGATCGTAAATGACTTAGGACCACGACAAGTGGAGGATCGCAGACGTGGTCGTAAACGGAGGTACGACCACGGCAATGAGCGGAGGTGTCCGCTGGTATTGAAGATGTGGTCGTAAAGGAGTTACGACCATGGTCAAAGTGCAGAAGACGTGGTCGTAAAGGAGTTACAACCACAACGAGAAGGCGTAGTCGTAAGCGACCACGATGGTCGACAGAATCACTGCGTGGTCGTAGGGAGCTACGACTATGGTGATCGACTGTGGTCGACGGAAGCGTAGCGGCAGTGAACGTGGTCGTAACTTCTGCTGAAGTTTATGACTATGTGATCGGAGCAGCGAGGAGTGATCGAAGGGGTCATAACGTGGTCGTTACGATTGTTAGCGTGGTTGGTAAACTAGTAGAGCAGTCATAACAACACAAGAGGTGGTTGTAGCCTCTTCAATGTGGTCGTACAGCTGAAGGAGGTGGTCGTAGCAACTACAGAGTGGTCGTAGAGGTTCTGGGAGCAGTCGTAAAGGCTGTAACAAGTGGTATCAGAGCTATGGGAGAGTCTTCAAAGTCCAAGGAGAGCTTCGTGTCGCTGCAATATCCTCTTCTCACCCCGGATAACTATTTGGTCTAGGCCATGAAGATGAAGGCCAATATGTATGCCTAGGGAGTCTGGGGCGCAGTGGATCCGAAGGGGAAGGACAAGGAGGTTGACGATCATTTGGATCAAACGACGTTGGCGGTGATTTACCAAGCTATACCCGATTCAATGATGCAATAATTGATTGGCAAAGAGATGCACGAGAAGCTTGGGCTGCACTTCAAACAATGCATGAATGTGTTGATAGAGTAAAAGAAGTTCGGCTCCAAACTCTACGGAGTGAATTGAAGCAATGAAAATGGGAGAGAATCGTGGAGGAGTTCACCGAAAAATTCAACGAAGTTGTCAATGAGATCAAATCTCTTGGTGACAAATTAGAATATGAGGTGGCTGTGAAGAAATACTTGAGAGTCTTGCCGGAGAGATTCCTTCCGGTAGTGACTACACTCATGTATTCCCAAGATCTCGTGAAGATGAAGATAGAAGAAGTAACTGGGTCACTCAAGGCACATGAGCAGCTCTTGAAGGGGTATCAAACACGTAATGAACAAGTGTTGCTCGCAAAGGAAGACACCAGGAACCGAGGAAGCTGAACCATGCAGACTCATCATCTAGGGGTGGTCGTGGTTCATCCTTTGGTCGTGGCTCATCTTTTGGTCAGGGCTCATTCTCAGGCCATGGATAAGGACATGGGTATGGCCAGAGAGGCCGAGGCTTCCAGATTGGAAGAGGTGGAAGAGGAGTGTAGCACCCCACATAACCATATGGGATACTACTATGGAACGTCATCGCCAAAGTGAAGAATAAATAAGTGCAGTAAAAGAAATCACAAGGAGTTTAAAACTTTATTAACACTTTAATAGAGAACCAACGGAAGCTGGAATAAATATTTAAAATATGGGACCGGTCCACTTCTAATCAAATAAAGAACGAACGAAACAACAAAACGGTGGCAAACCACGGTGCTGAAAACTCGAGTGCTCCCACCCATGCATGATGCTATCACTTCACTGGCCTTTTACCTGAGACTGAAAAGAGCAAGCATGAGATTTGAAAATCTCAGCAAGTACCCAACTACGGTCGCAACACAAAAGTAAGACAGGCGATGCAACCATATGAAATAAAGGCAAGCATGACAAGTAAGCAATGGACAAAAGGCAACCAACGAGCAATTGATATCGGAGATACTATCATGATTAGGAGACGGATATTATGAGAACTATGTATTAAAGATATTTGTTATGTGACAAGTTATAGCAAGTTATAGCAAGGGTGCCGGCGACCTCATCCCACATACCCAGTTATACGAGAATAGCCAGGCACAACCTTGTCCTCGACTGTATAACCGCAGACGGGGTGTAATATCCTGTGTAACGAGAATGTACGGCCCCCCGTACGTTACCAGGTTGGGTGGAAATGACCCCTATATGTGGGTAGCCCCGGCGTGATAACCCTTAGTTTGTCATTAGCGAATTATTCATGATATAATTAGAGAGTTGTAATTAAATTAAGGTAAAGTTATGAGAGTAAAGATTTAATCCAATGGAACCGAAGAGACAGAATTGGTGATACTAGGTGATAAGGTAACCGATACATCATGGATAAATTAAATAGTACGAACTTAAGGAACAAAGAGATGGCAAGGGTAAGGCTATAATAAGGTTATGAGAAGTGAAAAGATGTGCTAGGGTCAAAAATGGAAAGACATAGTTTCTGATATGAGAGCGATGTGGGATAATGACAAGGTGACAATGATATAGGGATTAACCTAAAGAGGTATTATAATACAGCTCACACAAGGTTATCAACCAATCAAGTTTTATTATGTGATAAGTGATTATTAGTCAGATTAACAGATTTAAAACATACATCATTCATGGCTCAAATACAGCATCAACAATTATTGGAACATAATATGCGAAACTAAACCATAGCAGCCCTAATATCAAAGGATTGTCAATAATTTAATCCTAAGTTAAATCATTTTCATAAGCTACCCCCATTAACAATTTAAGCATAGATTCTAAAACACTCATTTAAGGTATGAATTCTAGAACATTATTAATCGAGCATTCTAACAAACCTAAAAGCATGTGAACAAGTTAGCCTATAACATCGTTGCAAGAATACAATATTAAGAGTCTAAAAACTAAGCAAGTATGAACGATATGATAATAACCAGACAAGCATTAGTGATACGATAATAACCAGATAACTTTACTGATATGATGCTAGCCAGATACTTTGGTGATATGATAATGGCCATGTAACTTTAGCAATTAGCCAGGTGACTTAGCGATATGGCAATTATTAGGTAACTTTAGTGATATGATAATGGCCAGGTAACTTTAGCAATTAGCCAGGTGACTTAGCGATATGGCAATTATTAGGTAACTTTAGTGATATGATAATGGTAATCAATGGCAAGGTGACAGGTATTCTGGAAACACATGATATGCGAAACGTAAAGGTTACGGTCGCGAGGTACTTGCCTTGAGCACGCTCGACGGACACGCTACACGATGGATCCGAGAAACGCAACTGCCCGGCTGCTCCCTCGACAGCTGCGTGAGAACCTACAGACGATTCGGAAGATAACCGATCAGATATGACGAATTTGGTTAAAAATGACAAGAGATAAATGACTAGAAGGAGAAATCAGCAGTTCAGCTCAGCGAAAGCGCGTTCGGCCGCGCGTTTGGCAACGCTCCGGTCCGCTCGGCCACGCTGCCGCCGGCCACCTCCGGCCACCGCCGCCGTCGGCCATCCGGCTGCCGGCTGCCAAGGCCACGCGTGACCTCTCGGCTGCGTGCAAACAAGCGGCGCAGGCGTCAAGCATGCGTGCGGGTGCCACCGCCACCGCTCCGTCGCCAGTCGCCGCCAGTCGTTGCCAGCCGCCGACGCCATGGCCGCGCGGCTATGTGCGCGCGAGCAAGCGCGAGCATGCACAGGCGTGCGGGCACCGCCGCCGCCTCCTGCGCCGCAGTCGTCACTGACGCCATGGATGCACGGCCCCGTGCGAACGGCCTAGCGCAAGCGCGCGCAAACATGCGGGCGCCGCCGCCGCTCCCCGCCGGACACCACCGCCGGCCGCCACCACCGACGCCGCCGCCGACGTGCCCATGCGGCCCATGCAGAACGTGGAGAGAGAAAGAGAGATAGAGGGGGTAGAGAGGAGAGAGAGGATACCTGGAAGAGATGACGGCGCACAGGGAGGCAAAAAAAAGAGATCCCTTTAAATATTAAGGTTAAGGTGAGATTAGGGTTTGGTGGGTTTTGGTCTTTTTTTAATTAATATTATTTTTAATCTTCTGGGTGCTACAAGGAGGTCGTGGAGAAAGAATTGGGTGAGGTGGTAGCGACAAACCACAAGACAAGTCACACATCCAATGTTTTGAGTGTGAAAATTTTGGCCATTACTCTTCTGAATGCCAAAGTCATATTCAGTGCCACAACTGGAAGAAGTTTGGTCACTATGCAGCAAACTGCAGGAGCAAGAAAAAAGTTGAGGAGGCTAATCTCACTCGCACCTATGAGGATGAAGAGCCGACTTTGCTGCTATCTCTTTGTACTGAAGTTGTGCCAACAATGGTAATGCTGAATGAAGGGAAGATGTTTCCAAATCTGGTAGAGAAGGGAGGAGATGCATGTACAGCTAGCAGTTTGGTATCTAGATAATGGGGCAAGCAACCACATGACAGGTACATACTCCATGTTTCATGAACTAGATGAGAAAGTACTTGGTGTGGTGCAATTTGGAGATGGCTCAACTGTCCAGTTCAGAGGAAATGGCACAATTCTCTTGGAGTGCAAGAATGGGGGGCAAAAACTGCTGTTAGATATGTATTATATACTGAGTCTTCGCAGCAATATCATGAGCCTAGGACAGCTAACCGAAGAGGGGTGCCGAATTAAACTGAAGAGCAATTATCTGAAGGTGTTTGACAGGAGTGAACAACTGCTAATGAAAGTGCAGAGGTTAGTAAACCGATTGTACAAGATCTCAATGGAAACCTGCAAACCAAAGTGCCTGAAAGTTTCAGCACATGATTCAGCATGGTTGTGGCATGCTAGATTTGGTCACATGAATTTCCAAAGCCTCAAAGTCATGGCAGACAAGGCGATGGTGATTGGCCTATCGAAAATTGATCATCCGGAGCAGATCCGCAAAGGTTGATTGGTGGCAAAACAGATTCGCAATCCTTTTCCATCACAAGCACAATTCAGAACATCTCACCCATTGGAGCTGGTACATTTTGACTTGTGTGGACCAATCACACTACAAACGGATGCCAGAAACCAATACTTCATGCTTATAGTTGATGATTACTCCAGAGCTATGTGGGTGTATATGCTAAAAGGCAAGGATGAGGCAAAGGTCAGTTTACAGAAGTTCATAACGCTAGTAGAAAATGAAGTTGAACACAAAGTCAAGGCTGTGAGATTAGATCGGGGTGGAGAGTTTCTATCAAAAGAGTTTAACTCGGTTTGTGAAATGAAAGGCATTGCAAGGTTCTTTACAGATCCGTACTCACCTTAACAAAATGGAGTCGTGGAGAGAAGAAATAGAACCGTGGTGGCCACAGCATGGAGTTTACTAAGAGCATATTTCTACCTGGGAGATTTTGGGCAGAGGCAGTGAGGCATTCGGTTTATCTCCTCAACCATGCCACCACAAGAGCACTTGACGGAGTTACTCCGTATGAACTTTGGTCAGGAAGAAAGCAGAATGTTATGCATTTAAAGGTATTTGGTTGTTTAGCATATGTAAAACTAAGCAAGCACTTGAAGAAATTGGATGACAAGAGCAAGAAGATGATATATCTAGGCTCTGAACCAGGTAGCAAGGCATATCGGTTATATGACCCGGTTGAAAGAGACTTCATGTGAGTAGAGATGTTGTGTTTCAAGAGGACAAACATTGGGAATGGGAGGAACATCAAGGTATGGAAAGAAAGATGCAGAACTGGGTTACCTTTGAAGTCAAAACAGCAGGTGCATAAGAGGTCGACAACACAGATTGGGAAAATGCAGATCCGAGTTCACCCCAAAGTACAAGCTCGCCGGGTGCAGGAACAACCACAAAAGCTCATGAGGCATCACCTGAACAAATAACTGAAACTCCAGCTGAGGAAGGTTCAATAGATAGAACACCAAAGATGAGGAATATTAGTGAGATATATGCACAAACAAAACCTGTGTAGGCTGATGAGATATTGCTTTATGCCGTAGCTGAAGAACCTGAGAATTATGAAGAAGCTAGGATGAAGAGCATTGGAGAGTGGCTATGCAAGAAGAAATGAAGTCAATTGAAGATAACAACACATGGAAACTCACTAATTTGCCTCATTGTCATCGGGCTATTGGTTTAAAGTGGGTTTACAAAGTTAAAAAGAATTATCAGGAAGAAGTTGTGAAGCATAAGGCGCGTCTTGTGGCAAAAAGCTATGTCCAAAAAACACGGGGTGGACTATGAAGAAGTGTTTGCGCCGATGGCTCACATGGAGACGATCCATGTTCTCATTGCTGTGGCAGCCCATGGTGGATGGGAGATTCACCACATGGATGTGAAAACGGCATTCTTGAATGGAGACATTGAGGAGGAGGTATATGTAGCTCAACCACTAGGGTTTTAGATCAAAGCACAAGCTAAGAAAGTGTTGAAACTGAATAAAGCTTTGTATGGGCTCAAACAAGCACCACGGGTTTGGAATATGAAGCTTGAAAAAAGTCTCACGTCACTTGGATTCAAGCGGAGTAAAACTGAACATGCCGTGTATACAAGAGGTGATGAGAATACGAGGTTGATTGTGGGTGTTTATGTGAATGACTTGATAATCACTGGAACAAGTCCAAGGGGGATTGTAAAATTTAAAGAGGAGATGATGAAGCTTTTTAAAATGATGGATTTAGGGCTCCTAAGCTACTACCTCGGCATTAAAGTGAAGTAGACTGGAGGTGGCATCTCACTTTGTCAATCAGCTTATGCTTTGAAAATACTAGAGAAGTGTGGCATGGGAGCATGCAACCCATGTCAAGTTCCAATGGAGAATTGTTTGAAGCTAAGCAAAACAAGCTCTGGCTTTCTAGTTGATGCCACGCAGTTGTACAGGAGCATAGTAGGAAGTTTGAGGTATCTTGTTCATACCCGCCAAGACATTGCATTTGCAGTAGGATATATGAGTCGGTTTATGGAGAAGTCAACTCATGAACATTTGATGGCAGTCAAACATATCCTGAGATATATAAAAGGCACACTGTCCTTTGGCTGTCATTATGGGAGAGGAGGTGAGAAGAAGTTGCAGCTAATTGGCTATAGTGATAGTGACATGGCAGGGGATGTTGATGATCGAAAAAGCTCAGGGGTGATGTATGTGCTGGGAGATAGTCCGGTTAGTTGGCAATCTCAGAAGCAAAGAGTGGTGATATTGTCATCTTGTGAAGCAGAATATATAGCAGCAAGCGCAGCATCATGCCAGGGAGTTTGGCTTGCTCGGCTGTTAGGAGAGTTGTTGGAGAAGGAAGCCATAAAGGTTGTACTCAAAGTAGACAACAAATCAGCTATATCATTGAGCAAAAATCCAGTTTTTCATGATAGAAGCAAACATATAGATACAAGATATCATTTTATTAGAGATTGTGTTGAAGAAGGGAGAATCGCTATTGAGTACACCAACACGGATGAATAGATGGCCGACATATTGATTAAGCCGCTTGGCTAGATAAAATTCTTGGAGATGAGGAGAAAAATTGGAATGATTGAAGTCACTCAACAAGATTAGGGAGAGAATGTTGGAGGTAATCTTGTTGTAGTCGAGTTCAAGTCATAGTCATAGTCGTACCCGAGTAGAAGTCGTAGAGCAGGGTATAAAAGGCAGAGCCATGTAACCATGAAATTGTGAAGAAGAAAAATAAAAAAGGAAGAAAAGAAAGAGCGGTTTGGCTCTGGGAAACTATCGAGTATCGAGTTCATTGTGTGTTCGCAGACATGGTCATAAATGACTTACGACCACAACAAGAGGAGGATCACAGACGTGGTTGTAAACGGAGGTACGACCACGGCAACGAGTGAAGGTGTCTGCAAGTATTGAAGACGTGGTCATAAAGAAGTTACGGCCATGGTTATAGTGCAAAAGACGTGGTTGTAAATGAGTTATGACCACAACGAGAAGGCGTAGTCGTAAGCGACCACGGTGGTCGACAGAGCTATGACTACGGTGATCGACCATGGTCGAAGGAAGCATAGCGGCAGTGAACTTGGTCGTAACTTCTACTCAAGTTTACAACTACATGGTCGGAGCAGCGAGGAGTGATCAGAGGGGTCACAACGTGGTCGTAACGACTGTCAGCGTAGTCGGTGAACTAACAGAGCGGCCGTAATAACACAGGAGGTGGTCGTAACCTCTTCAATGTAGTCATACGGCTGAAGGAGGTGGTCGTAGCGACTATAGAGTGGTCTTAGAAGTTCTGGGAGCAGCCATAAAGGTTGTAACAGAGACGAGGGTATTTCGGTACATATGAAAATACATGGAAGAATATGTTGGGCATATTAGGGAAAAGGCATGTAATTCTCCGTAATGGCATATGCCAAAATAATCTCAGATAGCAATGGCATATTTTAGAGAAGCAAATGGGGAGTGGCATATTTCTATTAAGTGGTGGTATATATCAAAATTTCGCTTAATCTTTTGTTTGATTTATCTGGCCGATTGCTATGGCGCACAAGACGCGCGGCGGGAGGGTTGGGCCGACGGCGGCGCTGTCCTTGTAAGGCCCAACCCGCGCGGACGGTTGGGACGAGTGCGCGAGGCTGCGAAGTCCGGGGAGGCAGGGCGCCACGCCCATGCGTGCGTCGGCATGCCGACCTGCCGCGTGCGACGCGACACCGCGCGGCGCGCAACTAGCGTACTGCCTAACTTACCGGCCAATGCTGTGGTTGCGATGCTGACGGGCCGCGCGCGCGCGGATGGGCGGCGCTGCCGCCGTCGGCTCGTCAGGTTGGCACGGTGCTCTGCCGCTGCGGCACTCGGATGAGCTTCCGCTACCGCGCGCGGCGGGTACCGCCAACCGTTGCTGTCCCGATCGATCTCTGCAGTCTGAACGCCAGAAACGAAGAGCATTTTGCGACCCCCCCGAACACCACCACCAATTAACAAAGCATTCACGATTCATCCAAGAATATTTTTTGATAGCATGGTGCTACTCGTTTACCACACAAATATAATTAAGTGTCAACGTTTTACACATGCGATCTTAAAATAATCATTACTCGACCTGTCCAATTTAACTACGGAACGCAATAGCCACATGGTATCCGTGGTTCAATGACGATACAATACGTACGTACTCGGCTCGAATTGTTCCCCTGTTTTATTCGTTTGGGAAAGTCACAAGAGCACCTTCAATATATAGATCAGCGATAATATTGTGCCCAGATTTCCTGGATTCCTGCTGGATCAAGCGACCTATTTGGCTTATCTGAACCCATCACATCCAACCTGCATATCCAGTGTGTCCATTAGGGTCTTGAAGAGCCATGCCTTCGTTGTTCAGCTGGTCCATGTAGGTCTGTTGATACCTTCACCGATGAACATTAAAGCATTTAGATCTTGGATCGGTTGATAGAAAAACTAATACTCCTACTCAAATGCTGAATGTGATGTAATGGGAGTATATGTCTCAAAAAAAAGTTGACGGATGTCTGGTGTGGGTTAATACTGCAAATAACATTTGTGTCTAGATAGGACAGATTGACAGCTTTTCCTGGATTGACAAGTAGAAAAACTTACCCAATTTGCATGGAAGATTCATTTTCTGGGTGTTGAACGAGTTCCTGATAAGGTTCAATAGCATGCCCACTGGAGCTACTATGCCCTACAGCTTGCCAGGAAATATGTAGTGCATTCTCTCCACTGGTTTCTTGCAGCTGGCACTTAAAAGCAAACAGTGAAAAGATAGCCACATCGATAAAAGCAAACAGTGAAAAGGTAGCCACATCGATAAATAATTTTTTCCTTTCAAAATAAATAATTTAAATTTTATTGATGCAATATTATTTGAAAACTTCGTCAGGCATAGCAAGGAAAGTTGGTGTTAACAACAAAGTAAAGTTCCATATGGCCATAAATTGTAAGGCCAGTGATATTACCTTCTTCCTCAAATCTTTGTTAAGATCCTGCAATTCTTGCTCCTGCAGACCATCATTTTAGTCCGCCATAAATAATTAACATGAATAGAAGGAGCATTCAAAATTTAGGGAGAAGATAATCGGAAGTTCATCATTACCTTACTTTTCAGATCAAATAGCTGATCAAGTAATACTTGATTCTGCAGAAACATACGCCCTTGTCATAAGCGAGCCAAACAACAGATATAAATATAAATACATATTTAAGCTAAAGCTATAGAACAATGCCTTAAAAGCTCATATAGATCCTAATAAATATGGCAATTGCAGGTACTAATAGGCACAAATCAGCCCATCAAATACCACCATTCAAGTGCTCTAAGCTAGTGCAGCTTTCATACAAGAGAATTAAAAATTAATACATCCAGAACCTCCACAGAAGAAAAACATTTGAAGCTGGTGAACCTTAGCTTACGTAACATGAGATGGCAAAGTTTTCTACCTTTCTTGACCGGATTTGTTTGAGGGATGTCTCTATTTGGTTACCAAGCTGCTCAAGCTCCTTCATGCTAAGTGGACCCAGATCCTCCCCAAGAAGATTTCTACGAGATGTGAACGAGAGTTGGTAAGTTATAGGCTGATAAAAACTATGCAATATATATGCAACAAAAATAATTGTCCAGTCTCATCTCTGAAGGTTACCTTTGTGTGGTTTGAAGAAACTCAACTCTGGTCTTCAGCTTCAAATATTCCTGGTAATTAATCTAGTTTCAACAAGAAAATAATGAAACAGTACAGGTTAGTTCAAGTGAGATAATGCTTACAGGGGAAAAAAAGAAGATACAGTGTACATAAAGAATAGATCATGTTGGCCGAACAAACAAGATAGTTCAAAAAATGTTGTCCTGACAAATAGGAAGCCAGGAAAGATTAAGAAATACAACTGCAATGTAGGTGCCTGTTTGGCTTGGAGCTAGCGTTGGACAATGCAATGAATATAATGGATATTTACACACACCTGGTAAATCCTCACTATAGATTGGTGAAATTAAGAAGCTTCTTCCTAATACTTCTCAATTACAAGAACAACTCAAACTTGTAGAATCATGCACATAGTTCAGTGCTGGAGAAGAGAGCCATTTTTGTATTCAATACTTTGAAATTCACATAGATTTAGTGCAATATGCATTTTTTATAAGAAGAGGAAGAAGAAGAGGAAAAAATTTGAACCCGCCGCAGCTTCCCAGTTCCCACCCATCGAGCTACTCGTGCAGTGACTTTACGCGTCCCGCGTGCGGCAGCCCACAGTTGACACAAACTGACTCAGCCTACATGACGATCGCTGTCCAATGTGCAAGTTTCGGCCCATTTACGTGCTAAACCACGCCCCCCCCCCCCCCCCCCACCTCCACCACGGCCTGACCCACTACACCATGGTGATTGGTTGCCCATCTTTACTATTCCCTGACTCCTTGTATTGTTATGCTCTGAAGTAACCAAACATTCGTATCTAACAAAAGAAAAACAAACGCATTTCAAAAAAAGGAAAAAAAGAGCATTTGATATGCATATGAAAAAGAACGCAACTTCAATTCTCTGTGCTTAGTAGACACGTCCACCAATATCATTATATTGAAAACCAAGAGAGGGTCATATCGTCGTGTCATTCAAGCATAACAAAATCCTGTTCTTGACCATATATAGGTGATATGGTGCAAGTATATATGTGTTTTGCATCACAATAAAATAAATTGGGCCCATGATAAATGTTTTGATGACTAATTAACACGCATGCTTAGTTATATGTGCACCTGATAGTCAGTGTGCTGTTTCTGCACTAGCTCTTCTTAAACAGTCAGAAAACTTTATGTATGATATTGCTCTATGGAAAAGACAACTTTACGATGTCAATCAAAAGGACAAACTACAAAGCGAGAGAGAGAGAGATGTAATATATCGTTTGTCCAACCAGACAGTAGATTCGGTTCATTGTATGGGTATGATTGTCATTCAAAAGAGATTATGTATGCATGGAAATGGTTGTCATTCAAAAGGTTGTTAAGAGCTTGAGAGGCTTACTTCATTTTCTACCGGAGCATTTGCTTCCAGTGAGTTGTTGTTGCAGGTGCGGTATCTCTCGAGTGTTTTGTACATGCTGTTGACACAAGAAAGTGAAGGAATAAGTATAGATTGTTCAATGAGTATCTTTTTCCAGAAAAAAATAAAATATTAATTTTGATAACGAACAAGTATAGAGAAGTTACAGAATTGAAGTTGTTTAGTTATTATACAGGTATCCTTTGATCTCAATGCTACTTTTTAAAATAGGTTTGACTGAAGAAATTTAGAATGGCAATAGTTCTGCTGCTACCTGACTACCGGAGCATGCATTTTACATGGTGCAACATATATTATCGATGCACAAGACTCAAGGTCTTCTATCAAACTTACAAAAAATAATAAAGGATGATAACACACGAGACTTTATTGCCGTGTATGATAAAGTTACAAGAAATATGGAAAAACTGTTCTTTTAGGAGGCACATAGGCCCCCTAAGGGTTGGCAATTAATGATGTAACAAACATCTTTTGATTTCATGCATGTGCCTTCTTTCTGTCTTAAAATGTTGTGTTCTTTTTCAACCGTCGCATCTCATCATAACAGCCGTTAACTGCTCTGATGTGTTTAATCCAACCGTTGCGATAAACCGTCATAGCTCCAACCAGTTATATATAATCACTAGTCAGGGAAGTTGGTTATTACCCCTTACCGGTCGTCTATGGATGTAACTAGTCAACGTTCAGGAATATTTCCCTTTCTGGTTGAAAGGGTAACCGGTTTAATGGGCCATGTTAGGTTGGCCTTAGCTAAATGGACATAAATGAGATTCTATCTAACTAAAAAATATTGACTTAATCAAAGATACTCGTCATATATGCATGCTACGATATGATCGATGAAAACACAAACACTTGATAAGTACAACCCATGCAGTCACTTCAATGTAACTTTTCTAGTTTTATTTTGTTTAGCGTCAAGTTCAAATATTTCATACACATATTTGCCGTCTATAAATAAAATACAGCTATTATACACACACATACATACACTATTCTGCGTGCAGATGTAAAATGCGCACTGAAAAGTTACTGTTGTACGTGAGTAAAGTTACTGGCAAATATATGTAGAGTTATTGTCAGTTGTAACACTACAAAACTAGCAGTATCTCTACATGTATTTGATATTAACTTCACTCACGCACGACAATAACTTTCTTGCGCACATAGTACGCGTAGACGCAGAATAGCGCAGCCATACACACACAGCTGCGCTAATGAGCGCACGTGTGCACACATTACGAGCGAGTCGCTGGCCACACATGTGACCTGGCTAGCTGGTGTAGTTCGTGCTAATTCGGTTGGATAGTAACTTGCTAGTGTAGTTCGTGCTAATTTGGTTGGATAGTAACTTCATGAATTACGGATGATAACTTTTTGTGTATGACATAATAACTTTGTAAATGTAAGTAACTTGAATTATAGATGGCAACTTTATATTCAAGAGATAGTAACCTTTTCATAATTAATAACATGCATGCATGCAGCAGGAGAGAAAAGAGAATAAGTGCACTTGACTTGTGATTTTTTTATCTTGTTTACAAGCTAAAAAAATAGTACAACTCTTTTGCCAAAAGTCTGATCTACGATCCGTTTGCACCATTGTGTTCGAAATTACGAGTTTAACAAAACAAGATAAATATTGAATATGTTTCGACGCTGCGAAATTACTACATGTACATGCGATAGTAACTTCATCAATATAGATGATAACTTTATGTGCAGTAATAGTAACTTCATGAATTATAGATGATAACTTTATGTGTAAGTGATAGTAACTTCATGAATTATAAATGATAATTTTATGTGTAGGTGATAGTAACTTTTTTATAATTAACAACAATGCTAGTAGCCATCTGTGTGGTGGGTTGGTGGGGCAATTGGTTGATTGAATCGGTCAGGGTTGCGTACTTATTCTACGCGTAGCTACTGAATAGTGTATATATATACATATATATATATACAGGGATAATACCTTCTACCCCTAGATGTAGTTACTCCCACATCTAATAACACCACCTAAACGAATTTGACATACTCATTTATCTCTTTGGGTATATGTAACACCTCGGCCCAACATCTGAGCCCAGAATACTACCACTGCACACTTACCATCTCAAATTGGGGTTGCTATTAAAAATTTTGGCAGCATCTTCCTGTTTATACGACTACAGACAAGGGCAATCAACAAATAATGAACATACTGCATTAAAGACAACTGATCCCATAACGATGATAAACATAACATAAATAATGCACACACACGAACGTCATTGTTCCTACGTGCAAACCCGGCACAAACATCCCCCATTTCAGTCCCAAAGGTCATGCAGTTCTATATTGGGCAGCATCTGACTCGAATGCCTAACTTTCAATCCGTTGTGCCAAAATTGGCGGGCCAGCATTCTACAGAGCTTTAGCAATTAGTTACATTAATTAGTCTACACTAATTAATCTATACTAGTTAATTTATACTAATTATTCACGCGACAGGGAACTCTTGGAGGCTTTGGGAACATCGGCCTCGAGCCCGTCGTTGACCATCGACATAATGCTGGTGAGCTCCTCCACCATATCCCACACGTAGTTTCCTCACTTGACTCCTCTGCATGTGCGTGCAGCCAAGCGCTCAGCCTAGCTCCTGGTTGCGGCTAGGGTTTTGGCGTGGATGCGTTATTGTCGATTCGCCACCAGTGGTCCTCCTCGTCGGTTCCCCTCTATGGTTCCCCAAACCTCCTAAGGTGTGCTACGGCTTCGGCTCCACCCCACCTCCTCTACGCCTCCTCCCATCTGACCTTGTCGCCGGCTCCAGGTTGGCGTCGCTGGCCGTCAGCGAGGTGCTTGGCCTCCTTCCTAGGCTCACCAATGGTATTCTCTCCCCCTCTATTTCCCTCTTTCTACTATCTGTGCTATGTGAGCCATGATCACTATGGGATGGTTGTGGGGACCTTACTTGGGTCGGGTTAGGAATGGAAAGCAACAATGATGGTTGTAGTGGCACTGACGTAACCCACATGCTCTTAGTTGGATCCTTGGTCCCCCTCCTTGTCCCTGTCGGCCTATCATGGTCCTCATGGCTGTGGACGATTCTATGTCTTCATGACCACCGTCCTCGCTCCGCTGTCTTCCCCAACTCCTTTGTGCTCCTCTTCTCCAAGCTATTTTCCCTCACTACCTTTTTGTAGTGGTTTTGGACTTGGATGATGGTGTGGCCGTGCTCGGCTTGTTCCCTGTCTTAGCTGAGAAAGGCAATGGTGGAATGGCTCTTTGCTTGGCTTTGGGTTAGCTTTCAGTTGAGGGAAGAAAATGAGTTGGGGAATGAGAAGAAGAGGCTGGTGTGACTTGCTTATGAAGAGGGAAGGAGTGGCCGATGCTCTCTTGCTTTGCACTAGTGCCTTGGTCTTATCTTCTACACCCTCTTGGTCGGTTGTGTAATGGGTTTGGTCTTATGTCTTGTTGTGCTCTCCTGTGGCTTGGTAAAAATGAGGTTTTACTTCATGGGCAAAAAGGTTGTGGGGGTAAAAACGGCACTGTGACTTGTTTTGGCATTATCCATAGCTCTCTGGTATTGCATTCTACCCCCTTAACAGAATTCGCTCTCGAATTCTAATGCTCAACAATCTACATGGAAAAACGAAACGAACTAAATCGTACTTGTAGAGAACAACTCTGGATACTTCTCATGTATGCAAGACTTCAATTCCCAAGTCACTTCTCGCTTGGACTGATGCGACTAAAGCAATTTGACATATTTTATCATTCTGTGCCTCAACACTCTCTCTGATTCCTCCAGAATCCGAACTGGACGGAACTCGAATGTGAGGTCTTGCTTAATGGTCAACGGTTCTAGAGTAATATCAAACTTCGGGTCCCTTAAGCACTTTCTCAACATAGAAACGTGGAACACATTGTGCACTCCTTGTATGGACTTAGGAAGATCCAAGTAATAGGCCAACTTTCCAATTCAGGCTAGAATCAGAAATGGCCTAATGTACCTCGGGCTAAACTTCCCTTTGGTACCAAATCGCATGATACTTTTAGTGGGAGACACTCTCAAGAGCACCTGATCACCCACCTCAAATTCTAATTCTCGTCTCCTCACATTCGCATAGCTTTTCTGAATACTCTGGGTAGCTAGCAGATTTTGTCTAATCTCCACCACTTGTTCCACTGTCCCCTGGACCCATAACTGCCTTCATGCCCATAGCATCCCAACAAAGTGGTCATCTACACTTTCGCCCATACAAAACCTCAAAGGGTGCTGCCCGAACAATGGAGTGGTAACTGTCGTTGTAGGCAAACTCCATGAGTGCCAATTGATCCTCCCAGCTATCTTTTCAAGATAGAACACAGGACCTCAGCATGTCCTCTAGTGTTTGAATGGTGCGTTCAAACTATCCATCTGTTTGCAGGTAGAATGAGCTCCTAAATTGGAGTTTAGTGCCTATAGCGCTTTGAAAGCTCTGCTAAAACTTGGCTCCTAAATGCCAGGTGCTCCCTACTAAACCTCAAGCGGTGGCCACACTTGGCCATGGACACGACCTCCACGTCCTCGGCTAGCACTACGACCATGACCTCTACCTCTTGGCATCTTTGTTCATGTCAAACAAGTATTCACACAATCAACTCACAAGCATCTACCTCATAACATTACAAATGAACAACATAACTAATGAAAGCGTAAATGCAATGCTTGACCCAAATCCAATCCTACTGTGCACCAGAGATTGTCAAGTTTAATTTAAATATTAGGCCTAAGTCAAGTTTTAGTTGAATAAGTAAACTTAGTTGTCAAATTTTTTTCCTCGCCATAAACCTAACGTCCGCTTTGATACCAACTGTAACACCTCGACCCAACCTCTAAGCCCAAAATGCTACCACTACACACTTACCATCTCAAATTGGGGCTGCTATTAAAAATTTCGGCAACACCTTCCTATTTATATGACTATAGACAAGGGCAATCAACAAATAATGAACATCCTGCATTAAAGACAACTGATCCCATAACGATGATAAATATAACATAAATAAACCTTAGGGCTATGCATCCAAGAACACTCACAAATAAACAGGAATAAGTCCACCATAGCATAAAACACACTAAGGTTCAACATTAAGCTCTCTAAAACAATTACTAAGTTTCAAGGGGAAAGAGTTAGTTTACCAAACTAGATATACTAGAAAAGTGATTATAGAGAAAATTGAGATTTCACTAGTGTTTGCATGTGACATGGATATGCTATTTCCCCTTCCCGATGCATGACAACTCCAAGGTTCACATAAAACCAACAAATAGGCAAGAGTGAGTCTGAAGACTTAGCAAATATACAATAGAATGATAAACACTACCATATACATAAGCAATAACCTAGCCATGTCATTTCCCACATGTTTTCACATAATCATAAACATAACCATATCATCATTCTCATGTCTCATCACCATCTTTCCATTAGTGCAATGCAACACTACTCTACATGCTCATTTGCTCATCACATTGCATATATTGGTATAGCTGAGTGAACATCCGTCGATGTTCACCCCATCATTTGCTCATCCTCGTCGGCATGGGGATCTCTCCACTCCCGTGGAGGCCTATCGAAGTAGGTCTTATATATCCACCCATGGTGGATCTCTTTCTCATTATATGAGTGCACATGATACAAATGCATATGTCCATTGTCATAAACAAATTCCATCAGTATCATCATTAGCAAGGCAGCATTATTGCTTACCCCGTTCCATCATTATCATCAGATAATCAACATCATATAATATAAACATCACATATTCCATAATATTTACCATCTATCACTCTATAATACACTTGCCTTTTAATCAAGCGGAGCGGAGCGACGTGTGGACGGCATCGAACCAAAACATCTACCTGAACAAGTGTTCATCCAAACACAATACATCATAGCAATACATGCACACAAACGAACAGTATCGTTCCTACGCACAAACCTGACACAAACATCCTCCATTTTAGTCCCAAAGGTCATGTTGTCCCATACTAGGTAGCATCTGACTCAGACGCCTAACTTCCAATCCGTTGTGCCAAAATTGGCAGACCATCATTCTATAGAGCTTTAGCAATTACTTACATTAATTAGTCTACACTAATTAATCTATTCTGATTAATCCATACTAATTATTCACTCGCTTCATTAATCACATACACTAACTAATTACTTACACTAATTAATCACTAATTAGTCTTGTACAGACACACTACTCCAATACTACTACTGCTAATGCTCAACTCCTGACTCTCTCTCCAGTGATTCACAGTGCACACGGGGCTCTCAGGCACGTCGGCCTGGAGCTTGCTACTAGCCGCCGGTGTCTCCTCTGCCGCCTCCCACAAGCGTTGCCCCATTCATCCCCTTCTGGCTGCCGGCTTTGGCCTCTATTCATGTGTGACAGGGAACACTGCACGGCCTCCTTGTCCCTGTCGACCTATTGTGGTTCTCACGGCCGTGGATGGTTCTATGTCCTCATGATCGCCGTCCTCGCTCCGCCTTCTTCCCCAACTCCTTTGGGCTCCTCTCCTCCACGCTCTTCTCCCTCACTACCTCTCCGCGGTGGTTTGGACTTGGATGGTGGTGTGGCCATGCTTGGAGTGTTCTCTATCTTGGCTAAGAAAGGCAATGGTGGGATGGCTCTTTGTTTGGCTTTGGGTTAGCTTTCGGTTGAGGGAAGAAAATGAGTTGGGGAATGAGAAGAGGAGGCTAGTGTGACTTGCTTATAAAGATGGAAGGAGTGGCCAATGCTCTTTTGCTTTGCACTGGTGGCTTGGTCTTAGCTTCTACGCCCTCTTGGTCAATTGTGCTCTCCTATGGCTTGGTAAAAATGAGGTTTTACTTCATGGGCCAAAGGGTTGTGGGGTAAAAATGGCACTATGACTTTTTTTGCGTTATACATAGCTCTCTGGTATTACAGTATACTCATAAGCTAATTATAAGATACTCCAATGTAAAACACATGAAAAACTTGTAAGGGAGTATATAGTTTTAGCATATTTTACAAATACTTTTATATATGCACATAAAAAGGAGTATGTTCAAAAAATATACATATCACATCTGAAAAAATGTACATACTATCTAAATGGTGTTATATGCTCTTATAATACACATACCACCCTCTGTTAGGCGAGATATTCCATACGTTGTGAGATACGGCATAGAGAGTAAGTGCTCCCGGGAGTAGAAGAGAGGCTATGTAGAACTTCATAAAACTTTGTTATCGTCTAATTGAGATTTCTAATCGATGATTTCTTTCGCAAGTTTTGCATTTAGTCGTTTTTCTATGAGCAAAGTTTTGTTGCAGTTTTATCACTGCATGCCCTATTTATGTACACCTTCTGCAAGTTCCATAGATGATATGCATATATAGATATGGGATTTAACATGAAGGGGTGTTTTTCTCTTATTTCTAGTGGTACAGTTTGGACACACAATTATATAACTCATTGATGCTCAAACACACACACACCTCGCAGGAGCACACGTGGAGCTGCTATACTATGCTTATCTATATTAATATGATACTGCAAATTAAATAGCCTACGCGTGCCCATATAAAAAGCAATATCACTAAATGTTCTCTCGAACTATTTTGTTATGATCGGATGAAAGTGAAACAATTGAATTAAGAAAACACTTTATATATATATTATATGACAAAAAGAGCTCTTGGAAGTATGTTATATCTTTGCCTCGCTGCCCCTAAATGTTTCCAGCTAATGCTTTTAATTTCGTTGTCACTGGTAGGTTGGGCCTATTTAATAACCAGAGTATGGCAAGACAATTCCTCTTGATAATCCTTAGATCATTTTGCGCCGTGTTTATATCGAGTTATTTTTTCAAGAATAGACTTTCCAGTCTGTCGTACTTTTACGGTGTTTTCCAATGTTTTATAATGTTCCAAGCATGGATGGAAACACCCTAAATAAAAATGTTTTTCGAAGTTTGTTTTTGAATGGGAACACTACGGTTTGTTGTAGAGTTCCAATCGACAATGTTTGTTTTTAGTGGTGGGTTTATTAATTGTGAGAGCATAATTCTTTAATATACAATGTAAAGAACTTTCAAATTTGTAAATTGTGTTTGCAGTCCATGAAGGAAAGCTTCAATCATTTTATCATGTTGATCCACATATATATCCTAACTATTCTCATGTGAGTTTGTTCTACATTGAATTTCCTGGGCTTTGATAACTTGATTGGGATGTGTGCCCGATTTGCATCTTCACTTTCATTAATTTGAAGCAATTACTTCCTGATATAAATACCTAAGTTACACCCTATATTTGAGTTGTATTTTGAAGGAAATATATTAGAGTTGTATTTTGATCTCAACTTTGAATTGGCTTAGAATAAAGCTTGAAACCTTTCTATATGCAAGCTTCTCTAGGACATGATTACTTTGATCTTTGGCTTTGAGATGAATTCATCAATTCTTCACATCCTATTGTAAACATTCGAATCACAAATGCAAGTTCTTAGAGTTTAGTTTCTGTGATTAGATCTTACCCTATTTGTTTTGTAATCATCAAACGTCTTTGTTGATGAGACATTTATTATTATTATTATTATTATTATTATTATTATTATTATTATTATTATTATTATTATTATTATTGCACTTTACGACCACTCAGCAGTTGTTACGACTACACTCAAAGTCGTTATGACCACTTTTTGTTTGCTCCAACCACTCCGACCACGTCTTCGTACTTCGACCACGTACTCGTAACTTCAGCTAATGAGAGTTACGACCACGTTCACGCTATACTGCGCGTTCTCGTAACTGCTCCTTCAACCACGTAGTATCGTTCGATCACCGTAGTCATAACTTAATTACGACCACGCTAAAGATTCGATCGCCATGGTCGTAAAGCTTACAACCACGTCTTCTGCTCCACGACCGTGGTCATAACTCATTTACAATCACGTCTTCTGCTCCTACGGACACCTTTGCTCACCATGGTCGTAACTCGTTTCACGTCTATGAAAACACGAACTCGATATTTTTTGGGAGCCAAAACACTCCGTTTTCGTTATTTCTCTCCCTTTCATTTCGATCACCCCGATCGCTTCATGTCCTTCTCTCGTTACATGGCTAGCCAACACAACGACTACCATACAGAGACAACTATGACACGGACTCAAAAACTGACTCGTACACTAAAACAAACTCGTACACAGCTACGGCCACGACAAACCGACTCGAATACGACTAAACAACGTTACTAACTCTAACAAATGTGTTTGAGCATTTTGCCTATCATTTTATAAGAAAACATAGTCAATCACCACACCGGCCCAAAATTCGTTCAACTCATCGGTACGGTTAATTCTAACTCATTAAGATACACTTTTGTGCGTGTAAGGTACAAATTTCCATACATATGTTGCATCTCTATAAACACCACAATTTTCATCGAAATCGTCAGTATGTATCCATAGAAATGACTGCAGATCGTATTACACTAGCCATGCATAATAAATCCACTTCAGCCATTTATGTCATTTTAATATTTACAAAAACATCTTAATTTTATCTTGATTTTCCAGGCCCTTGAGTGATAAATTGACACGACATCCAATAAACTATTTGACAATTATTTTATCTAATTATATATTATATTATTTATAAAAATCAGCTAACATCATTTCCATGCGATAAATCTAAATATTTTTAGTTTTAAAAGTTCGCCTTTACGCGTTGTAGAATGACATCTATTTTGAAAATTATGGGAGTTTATGATAGTGCCGAGAGTAAGTACATCTCACACATGGATTAGATGTTGCACATGTAATAACCAGTTTGGTTTCCATCTACAATCCTGAAGTCTTTGTGCTTTACTCTCACTACTACAGAAAACCACATTACAGACGGTTCAGAAACGTCATCACAAACGGTTTTCTGAACCGTCTGAATTTATGGGTCGGTGATAATCCAAGGTTATCACAGACGGTTTTAAAACCGTCTGTGATTATCAGATATCACAAACGATTTTTCATTAAAAACTGTCTGTGATTATCACATATCACAGACAATTTTTAAGTAAAAATCGTCTGTGAATTATCACAGACGGTTTTTAAATAAAAACCGTCTGTGAATTATCACAGACGTTTTTTAATTAAAAACCGTCTGTGATAATCAGGGATTATCACAGACGGTTCTTAATATAGACCGACCGTCTGTGATACTCCTTTTTCCCGCCACAAATAACACAGACGACCTCCAAATTACAACCGTTTGTAATAGTGTTCATCACAGACGGTTTCACAAAACCGTCTGTGATGAGGCGTCTACTATGAGGCTTTCTGTAGTAATGTCTGGAACATGACAAACCTATTGTCCATGTTAATTTATTAAAGGTTGTTCCTTTTCATTGTCTCATAATCGACCCACAAGAAAAATTGGAAGTGACAGTTCAACAGTCCCAGACAAAGAAAAAGGGTGCACAAAATTATATAAAATCCACCGCCATAGCACCCAGTCTTAAGCATGTACTAGTACTATATTTGAATTTAAGGGAGTGTATCATATAGCTTCATCGTTTATTTATGGGTTTACAAACTAAAATACAAGATAAATGTGCAACTTGTGTCAAGGCTTATTTCGGCATGAGTTACATAAAACCTCATGTGTAAGCCGAAGTTTCAGAATTTCAGTTAACCATAAGTTTTTCCTGCCAAAATGCTTAGCTTAACACAAATCCGTTACTCCTTATCAATTCTAACTTATCGGGCCCACCTGGGGATGGTGAAATATAATATACTTGTAAATAGGCAGGAATGGAACATGGGCGGTGAAATAACAGAGGTAGGGTTAAGTGAACCATTTTTTTTTTCGTAAAGCGAAATTGTGTTGATAAATGCGAACAATTCTTGTGTCTATATACTGACGAAGAGCATGGGATTGTAGCCCACCTAGCCCCTGGTATAGCTAGTTCTGCCATTGCCAAAACCCACTCTCTAATACACCAAAATACCATCAACTATACACCTCCTTACTCTCCTTAAATATCCCCAAAGAAACAATCCTCCCTCAAATTCTCCCTCAAACTCTATGCGGCACTTAGGGTGTGTTTGGTTCTAGGGATAATAGAGGATGGGACGGGACGATCCCAGATTTGGACCTGTTTGGATTGGAGTCAGCAGGGACAGAGTCCATCCTCTTTGGGGAATATCCCGGGAATATTTCCCTAAATCGAGGATGCCCTCGTTCCTAAAAAACGAGGGGATGGGCTTGTCCCTCTTCCTCGCCTCTCAAAAACAAGAGGATGACAAAAGGGCTCCACACGTCGAATGACTCATCCCATATTTTGATGTCCCAGAACCAAACAAAAAACGGGGACGGTCCTATCCCTTACAACCAAAGAAAGAACGGGGATGGTCCCGTCCTTAAAAACAGGGATGGAGCCATTCTATCCCTACTGCCTCCAAACCAAACACACGTTGTCATCTCATAGTCCACTGAAAAAGAAGTAAACTTTCAGTCGACCACTGGAATCTCCACAGCCACTGGTGGAATAGGGGACGGGGTTCGCAACGCCGTGTTGGTTTTGATCGGTGGCACCGCTGTGGTGGTCGACCGTGACTCAACGGCCGGCCGATGTTGAGCGGACAGTAGGAGGTCGCTCTACAATGTTCCGACCTAACTAATGAAAATATGAGGATCAAATTAGCAGAAGGCCACAGGATAAGCAGTAAGCAAATTGAGCAAAACGAGGCACTAATCTAAAATTCCAATTCCAATGCACTCATCACTTTTTGTGTCACATATTATTAACGAACATCAAACTCTCCCGAACACACAGTTGAGAGCAGATAATGCCATGGACATGGGGGACCAAACTAGCCTGAAACGTCAAAACAATTAAGCAAACAAACTACGAGCAACCAACAGACTGCATGCACTAGGACGAGAATCAGTGATGATGCAAATGCATCCAAGCAATGTACTACGATCTAAGGCTCAAAGCACTCACAAAATTAGATCAGATCAGGCTATGAAACACTCAGATCTGCAAACCAATAGCCATCAGAACAACTAAAGCACCATGCGTGCACACCATCATTAACCAAAACCCTAGGGAAAAAATCGAGAAGACCAATATCAGATCGGACGAAGAAGAAGCAACCTTAAACGCCGCAACACCTCTTGACTTCGCTAGAAATCTCCGGTCACCAATGGAGTCACCTCTCCACCGAGCGCCGGTGAGTCAGAGACGAAGAGACGACCAATCGCTAATCAATTCGCTAAGGAGACTAGGAGGCACACGAAAACTTTTCATCTTTTGAACACTCCGCCAGGACACAAATGAACCAAAGAGATAAGAGGAGGCGCGCGGACTAAGAAATACAAAAACAATTTATATCGGGTTAAAATATTAAATTGACGGACAATAAAATCGACTGAAGCAAAAAAAATCTAGGCGACTGTGGAATAGCAAACGCACTCCACATATCGATAACCCCTACCAGGATAGAGAGAGGTCTACGGTACCAAACATAGCACGAATTGTCCTTCCAACATATCCAATACCATTCACCTTTGCTGCTACAAAAAAAACCTATATATATATATATATATATATATATATATATATATATATATATATATATATATATATATATATATATATATATAGTATAAATAACAGGGGCACCTAGGTGTCTGGACACCTAGTCTCCCTACCTTTGGATTGCTTTTAGATGCGTGCTAGTGTGATTGAGACTTTCCATCCATGATTAAGACTTTCCTTCCATGATTGATTTAGCATGCCTAATATATTACATACCATACATACCATTGCTCTAGCACGTATCTAAAAGCAATCTAACGGCAGGGAGCCTAGGTGTCTGGGCACCTAAGTGTCCCATTTCAGCGTCCTATATATATATATATATATATATATATATATATATATATATATATGCTAATGACTTTAACACTGCTTGTGACAGCACGTGAAATTCGACAAAAATACATTCAATATTGATAAACTCACCAAAGGTCCATGCTGACAATAATGATCAGATATTCAAACATTTGATACAATTGTAATCACTCAATTGTGTTTAATCAAATAATTCATTCAGTTGTACATCCTTCAATTATTTAATTTATTTGTGAGATCTGTGTAATGATTGTCATGTGCTATATGTGTGATTTGTTTGCTTATTTTCAGAGGGCATGGCTAGCATTTCCTAAGACTAGCCGAAAAATAGAAAATAATTTAGCTATTAAAATAGCTATCACAGATGTTTTGTAACAACAAACCGTCTGTGATATATGATATATCATAGACAATTTTGTTATTAGCCGTCTGTGATATTTCAAATTTCACAAACGGCTATGTTGAAGAACAATCTGTGATATTTGTTATATCACAGACAGTTTTTAGTATTAACCGTCTGTGATATTTGTGAGATATCACAGACGGCTATGTTGAAGAATCATCTGTGATATCTGTTATATCACAAACGGTTTTTAGTATTAACCATCTGTGATATTCATCTGCGATATGTGAGATATCACAAACGGCTATATTTAAAAACTATCTATGATATATGTAATATCACAAACGATTTTTACTATTAGCCGTCTGTGATACCTGACATATCACATACGGCTATGTTTAAGAACTGTCTCTGATATCTGATGTGTTACAGACGGTTTTATTGAAAAAATTGTCTGTGTTGTAACTTATCACAAATGGTTTGAAAACCATATGTGATAACCATCAGTTATCACAGATATAAATTCAGATGATTCGGAAATCACCTGTGATGACGATTTTGAACCGTCTGTGATGACCATTTTTGTAATAATACTTGGTCTTATCCATATAAGATATCTTACTATCTCTGTTGTTTCAAACATAAGGTCGTTTTAGAATGTATGTAGTAAAAAATTTCAAAGTTTATACACTAAAATACATAGAAAATATTTAAATTAGTCATATAAAATAAATATTGTTAGATATATAACAAAAGTACTCCCAAAGCATTTTTATATTTTATAAACTTAATGGCCAAAGGTGTATATTGGGGACATATGCCAATGTCTAAAACAACATAAATTTTGAAGCAAAGTAAGTACAAAAAAGGAATAAACTAGTTCATATTTGGCTCTTACCTATATTTTCTTTTCGTTCTTAGCTAGAGAGAGAGAACTTCCTCGTATTTCCTAGCTTAATTCCTTTTACTTTCAATGAACCCTAAAGTCGACCGTTTTAGTTGAACACTTGTCCACTAACTTCAACTGACTAGCTAGATGTGAAACTGAAATAATTATCTCAACTTCAACATGTGGATAATAATGTGGTGATTAGATGATTCATATGAGTTAGACCCTTTCGGGTACTCTCTTTCCCAACGAGACGTACTTGCGTAAGAGCTAAGGTGGGCATCCAAAATTTGATTCCCGAGTTCATACTCACATTACTCTATGCTAAGGGCGCACTCGCATGTGTGTGCGTTTATGATGGTAGTGTGTATGCGTGTATAGGTCCTAATTGTAAACTGAAAAACTGTAAGTGAATAGTGTATTTTGGCTTATATCTTGTATAGTAGATTACTTATACAACAATTTCAAGAAACCTATACTCAACTGCCCTAGTAAGAATCTATAATCACTCTATAGGACATGTATATATATAACTGGAGGGTGTTAATTAACTTAGCTACAGGCATTAATATTTGTACTACATATGCATACTCATTACGGCCTATACACTTTAGACAACTGAACAATTCTATATATAAATAAAGCACCTAACAACAAGGAGAAACCATAAAATTTACCATTATATAGAGAATCATTCGAAGGAAAAACAATATCTTCAAGTTAAAAAATGAGAAGGTCATAATTAAAACTTCAGAGCCACGAAGACTGAACTGAAAAGAACAGTGTTTGCATGGACGATGAGCAAAAGTAAGAAATACTAGAAAAGCAGTCGAATATATAATTACTTCGGAAAAGAAAGCCCGAAAAGAATTGGCTAGCTAGAAGATAAGAAAACAAAGGGAGAAAATAGATCCAATGCACTTCGCATTCATCCAGTAACATGGGCGGATCTGCCATAGTTCAAGGGTGTATTTTGGCTTATACCTTGTATAGTAAATTACTTATACAACAATTTCAAAAAAACCTATACTCAACTGCCCTAGTAACATGGGCAGATCTGCCATAGTTCAAGGGTGTTCAGCTGAACATCCAAATTTTTTTATAAAATACCAGGTATATAATAGATATATTATATGTATATACTATTAGTTGTGTTAAAACTATATTTTATGCCTGCGAATAAATTCAGCCCGCACGCCCCATATCTCACAGCAGCCCATATAATACATTAGACCTATTTTTCCTTCCACCTCAGCCCTCCTCATGCCCAAAGAGGTAAAGATATAAACAAAATCCTAACATTTATTCTATTTCTCATCTTGTGGCTGTATGTGTGGGAGGCGGCTTCAGCCTTCGAGTGACGAGCGGGCGCAGGTGCAGGCTAGAGGCGAGTGACGACCGGCGGACGTGGACGTGGTGCCATGATGTGACGACAATCATGCGTGAGGCGGCGCATGGTGCAAGGTGAGCGTGCGGCAGCGCGAGCAAGCAGAGGTGTCACGGGCAATGGCACAACGAACACGGAGGTAAGAAGCGGGCGACAGGAAGGGAGCAGCGCGATAGCCGGGAGGGAGCGTGGCATTGGGAAGTGAGTAACACCTCCAACTTATTGTCATCGTCATCTCTTCAGGTCTAGATGTGCTCCACCCCACTCCACTTATTTTCTTTCTTAGTTTGTTCTGCTCCATGAAAAGACATACGATTTCCTCGATGGACAGTTCTTGCTGATGGGGAAATAGCAAAAAAGAGACAAGATTAACAAGATATACAACTCTCATTTATCTCTATAATTTATTGTTTAATTCATATAATTATGCTCGCTTTATATCGCATATTTCCTCATAAGAAATCATTAATTTCTGTATTTTTTGTATTTTTATTATATCTACATATACGTATCGTTGTATCGGTGCTTTAGGGTGGGGGACGGTGCGCTACGGTATCAACGTATTCGAGCTACTTAGCTTCAAAATCTAAACACACATACTAAAAATCCTAGATCCCCACTGCCTAGTAAGAATCTATAATCACTCTATAGGACATGTATATATATAACTGGAGGGTGTTAATTAACTTAGCTACAGGCATGTACTACGTATGCATACTCACTACGGCCTATATATACACTTACTTTAGACAACTGAACAATTCTATATATAAACAAAGCACCTAACAACAAGGAGAAACCATAAAATTTACCATTATATAGAGAATCATTCGAAGGAAAAACAATATCATCAAGTTAAAGAATGAGAAGGTCATAATTAAAACTTCAGAGCCACGAAGACTGAACTGAAAAGAACAGTCTTTGCATGGACGATGAGCAAAAGCAAGAAATACTAGAAAAGCAGTCGAATATATAATTACTTCGGAAAAGAAAGCCCGACAAGAATTGGCTAGCTAGAAGAGGGGGAAAATAGATCCAATGCACTTCGCATTCATCCAGTTTAATTACGCACATGGATAAAAACACTAGTTGTACATATTGCATGCAATGCTGAGCTGCTTGATTGATATGACGTGTGAAGGAAAAATTCACTTGACATGTGACTTTTCAGGATATAAATGACGGTTCGGCAGTCCGAGCGCAATCGAGTAGTAGTTCTACACGGGACTCGATAAGAAAACATTGGGAGAGATGCTATCTTCAATGGAACAGTAACTAATGGAACAGTAGCATACAGATCTCAGGACGTCGTAGAGGCTTTATTACATCACTACACCAAATTATATATATTGACGATTCCATGTCTGGAGATCGCAATCTCTTTTTTTTTTACCTTTGGATGCGTCGACAAAAGAGACGGTCGATCTAGTGACCATGAATGGGAAAAGAAACAGAAGGAAGAGATCCTATGGGTAGCTGGAAGGCCAGTGAAGCACAAATGCTAGGAAGAGATCTTTGGATGCGTCGACAAAAGAGACGGTCGATCTAGTGACCATGAATGGGAAAAGAAACAGAAGGAAGAGATCTTAGGGCATCCACAGTCCAGCTTACCCTTTTGTGATGATTTTAGGAGAGAAAATTTCGTCACATCAGTTGAAACTACCGTATAAAGTTATGTTCTTCCATAATATATGTAACGTTTTGTGGTAGCTTTAACTATTTACAGTTTAAACTTTTTCTTTCTTTAGGACGTGTGTGCACCTTTCCTCAGGTAGTGGCGAGGCTCTGGCCTGCTGCTTCTGGATGTCAGTCTGAACCTCTAGAGAGCCACCGCTCCAAGTGATGTGGAAGCCTGTACGCGAAGTAGAGCGTGGGGGCACCCATCGTTGTGCATGCCAGAAATGCCAGAAATAGAAGAAAGAGGCAGCGAGCTTATGGATTGCTTCTTAATTCTTGCCCATTATAGCAAGAGATCCAGTTAATAATCGAATATTTCTTTTGAGGTATACAGGCTTACTGATCGAGCTCAAGAAATCTTCCTCGGGACGTGCAAGAACACAAGGCCTATTGTGTGTCTGGTTTAATTGCCCGAATCGGAATCGAGAAAACAAGAAACAAAAAAAAGTTAATTTGAACAAATGATTAAGAAGGCAATCGTCACTTCTCTGAGAGAAAAAGAGGGGTCTTCATCGTGTTTTAGTTGATTGAAGGCAAGATAATAGAGAAGATCGAGATTTATTTGAACAGATCTTGATGATCCCGGTGATCAACTGAGACCAGAAAGGAGGGGGAAATATGATGAACAGATAATACTGATAACCAAAACCAAACAAGAAAACGGAGCTGAGACCGAAAAGAAACGAGGTGGCTTTCCAACGAGAGGGATCTATAAACAAGTTCCGGATCTGTTGATCCGTTATTTCCAGACACAATGGATCAAAACTAACAAGCCAAATCTATTTGTTCATGAGACCGGCCGGCTCCAATTAATCGAAGCGAGCACAACTAGTTAATCGAAACTTGGATGGATTTCACTTTAGCCAGTTAGTGGTCTTGTTTGCACTGTGTTAGTTAAGGCGATGTGTTGTGGGGGGCAGGAAGTTGAGTACACCGATGTGCGTACGTACCATGACGAGCTTGAGAACTCGAAGAGGCGGCCGCGGCCGGAGAAGATGATGAGCGCGACCTCGGCGTCGCACAGCAGCGAGAGCTCGTACGCCTTCTTGAGCAGCCCGTTCCTCCGCTTGGCGAACGTCACCTGCCGGCTTATCTTGTTCTCGATCCGCTTCAGCTCCACCTTCCCGCGACCCATCTTCCTCCTCCTCCTCCTCCTTGAGATCTTCTTTTTCTTCGTCTTCTTCCTCTCTCTCTCTCTCTCTCTCTCTCCCCCTCTCCCCCTGTTCTGTTACTTTATGCAGCTAGCCAGAGGGATATGTCCGATCATATTCTTGGTGCCGTAAGTCTCTCTCCCTCTCTCTCTCTCTCTATAGATGTCTCTTAGCTATTAGACTGTCCATCAGTGATCACTCGGCCACCCATTGCGCTTTCCTCTCTCCTCTATCTCACTGACTTGTTACTGTAGCTTTCTGGGGGAGGTGGTGGCCTGGGCGCGAGAGCGAGCCGGTGGTGTTAGTTGGTACGTCCCCACGCGCCCCCCTCACTGACGATCGAATAATGACGGTGTGCGAGTGAGAGAGAGAGAGAGAGAGAGGTCGGCGTCAATAATCTCTCTTTATCTCGCGCGCGATCGAGGAGAGGGAGGCGTGTGCGAGCGCAGCAGTCAAGGCGGCCGTACGTCACGTAGCTGGGACGGGCGGAATGGCAGAGAGTGGGCAACACGTGTCGACGAGCGTGCGGCTGGCGGCCTGCGGGCGGAAGTAGCCGACACGTTAGCCCCACGGCCTGCTTGCTGCGATTCAGCTCAGCTGCTAGGGCTTGCAGGGCTTTCCTCTCGTTGGCACATAGGCGATGAAGACTCCACGCAAACACGCGCGATCGATCTGGAAACTCAAACCCGGCAAAGACAACGCATGAAGATTTTTGCGTCGCACAAACTCTACGACCTTTCTATTCTTTTCTTCTCCTATTTAGGGTAAGACGGAGGTACACCTCAAACAAAGTAGGCTTCAGTCCGAAATATAAAAAAATATCTATATAGTCTAAAAATAATTATAAAGATGATTATATCACTTCTATATTTATGATCTTTTAAATAATATATTATTTTAACCCTTGAATAAATGCCTTTCATATTGATCAACAAGTATGCGATTTGTTCGTGAAACTCTTTATTCATGTTTTGATATTATTCTAAATTATTCTTGATATTATATCATTATGTGGGACTATTATAATTTACAGATTAGCATATGAATTAATTGATGATCATGTTTTACAGATCACGGATATGGAATATCAAATCAATAATATGGACACATGTTAGAGAACATGATGTTGGATTGACCCACTAAGAAACACTACGAGAATTGTTATATTCTTAAGTGTCATCAGTTGATCTCATACATAGTATATATAGGATCTTTAAACCTAATATTGTCATTATTTTCTATATGTGTAATAGTTTACTTAGGGATTACCAAACACTATCCCGTGACTGGGTAATCATAAAGGCAGCTTTTGTATTTACTATAAAACATGCGAAAAATATGAGTCGATCAAGATGGAATTTACCTCTCCCATATAATAGGAAATATCTCTGGGCTCTTTGATGTGATTGAATTAAGGAAGTGTATGGTCATGCCGAATGTGGTTGAGGAGTCAATCACAACTGAGTAATCCACTACATATTCGAGTGATGAATTGAGCTATCATATGATGACACGCTTCTCGTCTTGAGTTCAATCTGATATCATGAAGTAAAAGAATCGGTACGTAAACACTATATAGTTTCATTCGATATAATCTTTATATATATATATATATATATATATATATATATATATATATATATATATATATATATATATATATATATATATATATATATATATATATATATATTTGGGAGTTATTATATTCTACTAGAGACCGCTACCGACTTATGACCGAAAAGGAGTTTTCGGCCTATGGCTAAATATACATGAACCTACAGGGTCACATACTTAATGGGTTGGAACAACAAGGGTTCGTATGATAGTTTTCGAGTGGGATACGATCTCTACTCGTATCGAATAAAGATTTGATTGGAGGTCATATAAGGAGAGGTGCGGGGCTGAGGGAGAAATCCTAAAACACATCCGTCGAAACCCTAGCCGTCACCTCTTATAACCCCTGCCGTGTGTGCTGCTGCTAGCACGCCGACGTATAGTGTTCCATCTCTAGACATGTGGACCTTGATAGAGGCGTTGTTGCGACTGCGGCGCTGATTAGGACGATCGCAAAGAGTAGACGGTTGTCCAGAGGATGATTGATTACTACCACTACACCGACGCTTTGTTTGTTGAATCTATTGCTTCAACTCTACTCCTATGCACTGCACGTCTAGTGGTAACGATCTATAATCTCTTACTGGTATAGTTTTTTGATTTACATAGTATAAAATTTTAATTTATAATAGTATAACCTACTCGTATCTCAACACACATGATCTCGTGACGCACCTAAACAAACGAAAACAAAGTTTTACACGGAAAAGAAAACTAAGCGAGAAGGTTCGTTCAACACCTTTCCTGTCAGTTCTCTCTCATCCTCTTTCTTTCTTCTTTCCCATCTCTCTGTCATGCTACAGTTTGTCAGTAAATTGCCCCTTGTTTTTATCTTGGAAAAGAAAGGAAATTGGATCTCTTTCGAAGTGATGGGTTCTCAGTAGAGGTGAAAACGGATCAAATACAGATTATATAATACTTAAATTATATTTGTATTTGTATTTGTAAGTGAATACGAATATAAATCTAAATATTCTTGAATAAGAATACGAATCGAATATTGTAACGAATATGAATTCGAATCGAATATCTACTCAATTCGGTCGGATCCGGATACATAACTTATGCAAGATATTAATGATATTTTATCCTCGTACAATCACGCTTAATCATTCTAATTCATTTATTTCGCCTAAAGAAACATGAATTCACGTTCAATTAAAAAAACTTGTGCAACTAATTAGTTGTATTGTAATAAAATATGCATACTGCTTCGTCGAATACGAATATGGATATAAATATCCGGATAAAATAATATTTAGGATGATAAAAGTCTTTACCATATTTGCATTTATATTTTTTATATGAATTCAAATACGAATACGACTATGATAGGAATTGTTAATCGCATAGAAAATTTTATACCATATTTCTACTTTACTAAATACGTAAACCGAATAATACAGCTTCACCCCTCGTTCTTGGCAAAGCAGGCATCGGGATTCCCGGTGAAATCATGGAGTACGTACGCATGCACGAACGAATCTTTTGTTCGAAAGAAAATTAGAGGTAAACTTTTAGTCTAAATCTATGTGTCCACGATTTTATTTGTGTTTTGTCGTTGCGATTAGTTCAAATAACAGAGAACACTTGCCCCGAAATTATTTGGACCATTCAATTCAGTTCAGTAAAAAAGTACTGGTAGATAGGTAGAAAGTCCAACGGTGAGCATGTTTAATTTCCTACATGTGGGAAAACTGCGCTAGAGCTAGCCTCACTCTACAGCAAAGAAAGTTTTTTTTAGCTCACATGGATATGGGAATGTTATTTATGGGTGACCTATGTGATCTCAAGTAAAATTATTTGGTAGTTGGTATCCCTGAATAGCCAAAATCTGTAATGTTATCAAACAGCCCCCCCCCCCCCCCCCCCCAACACACAAAAATAGTGAGGTACACCCAAATAATCACTAACAGCACCATGGCGAAGTGGTGAACCACTGACCACAGTAAGAGCCACTTTTTTGGTACAGAAACATATGTATTTGATTGTACTATTGATTTAGCCAGAAAAAAACTGGTCATTGAAATTGACTTAAACATGCTGCTGCTGCTTTTTTTTTTCCATGCGTCAGAAATTGCCCACGACAGGCGTTGTCCATAGCACAGCAAATGTTGGTGTGGAGCTGTGGCTAATTTGGGCCACCAGCATTAATTGATCTTCTCACAGAAAACTTTAAATGATCCGTTTTACAGTCCAGAGTTTCGCTGTACAATAGCAGTATATGTGTTGGCTAGAGGCTATTGGGCCTGTTTGGGACTGCTCTACTCCTATTTTTGCAGCTCCGCTCCTAAACTACCCAGCCAAACAGGTCCAGCTCCAGAAACTCCACTCCAAGAAAAAGGTGGAGTTGAGGGCCAACTTCACGTTTTTCCTGGAGCTCCTCAAGGGGTACTCCAGAAACCAGCGTTTTGTAACTTCTCGTGGAGTTGGGGGGTAATTACCCACCACTGCCATTACACAATCTTCCCTCCGTACCGATTCATCAATTTCTTTTCTTCTCCTCCCCACCCACCCGCACGAAGCCTCTCCTCCCCACCCACCCACCCACGCCGCTCCTCTCGTCCGCCCCCGACCCGCGCCGCTCCTCTCCTCCGCCGCCCCCACCCGCGCCGCTCCTCTCCTCCGCCCCCCCCACCCGCGCCGCTCCTCTCCTCCGCCGCCCCCACCCGCGCCGCTCCTCTCCTCCGCCCCCCCCCCACCCGCGCCGCTCCTCTCCTCCGCCCCGCTCCTCTCCTCCGCCCCCTCCCGCGCCGCTCCTCTCCACGCCGGGCAGCCAGGCACCGGCAAGACCGCCCTCGCCATGGGCATCGCCAAGTCGCTCGGCACCGAGACGCCCTTCGCCTCCGTCGCCGCCTCCGAGCTCTTCTCCCTCGACCTCTCCAAGACCGAGGCGCTCACCCAGGCCTTCCGCCGCGCCATCGGCGTCCGCATCAAGGAGGAGGCAGAGATCATCGAGGGCGAGGTCGTCGAGATCTCAATCGACCGCCCCGTCTCCGCCGCAGGCGCTAGTGGCAGCTTGACCACGCCCTCCAGGGTTGCTGCGGCCGGGAAGACTGGGCGGCTCACGCTGAAGACGATGGACATGGAGACGGTGTATGAGCTTGGTGGCAAGATGATTGAGGCCCTAGGGAAGGAGAAGGTGCAGAGCGGGGATGTGATTGCGCTCGACAAGGCAAATTGCTGCAACGAGAAAACACATACAAGTAAAATGACTCCATAAAGGATTTGAAATTCTATTAACTAGGATAATTGGCAATCTGGCATTGACTTTGAGCTACCGTTGCTATGCCTTATAGTGCACTTTTTCCATTCTGAATTGGAAAAATATTTGATGTAGTGTGTCAAGCTATTGTTGTGCTATGTCTGAGCTATGTTGATCCAAACATCATTATATTTATATGTTGATTTATGAGGATCACCAAAATTTATAGAACTCAAGCTAGTGTCACACCGAGTTTTCATTTATAGCAAATTTAACCAGCGTCCTGTGGTTAATGTTTTGATATTTGTCGACAAGTGACTTGAGTATGTATGACAATGACATAACCAAATGGGATTCAGACATTCTAACCTGTTTTGGTATTTTCATGTACTACAAATTTCTGAATAATACTGAGATAAATATAAGTATAAAACACTTTGGCATGTTTATCTTGTCATTTGACTGAATGTTAACAAACAGAGCTTTGCTTAGGTACTCCTCTTTTAGAAAAGTTTACGAATCATAAATGAAAGTAATTAATATTAGGTGGGTACATATCTGTACCAACATAAAAAAGATAATTCAAATTGAAGATTAGATATACATGTAGATTTGAAATTAAGGTGGAGGCAAATCTTTGTTTTGATTTATTTTTTTAGGTTAATATAGATTTATGGGACAAAATGATGGAATTATTTGACCAAAATATTTGTTTTTTTGTTTTCTTGAATAAATTAATTGTGATTATAATATTTTACATCATATTTCAATTGGCAACAAAAAAATTCAGTTACATATGCTCCGCAGACATCAAAATATACACCAAACATCATTCAGGGGCACATTGGACCTTTCTCAGGGAAACATCACATTCCTGAAGCTGGAGCTAGGCTGTGTGCCAAACAGGACCACCTGTTCCAGGAACTCCATAGTGGAGCTGCTCCATGGTGGAGTTGGTGGAGCAGAGCTGGAAAAACTGGAGCAGAGCAGTCCCAAACAGGCCCTATATATGCAACTTGAAATATTCAGTGCCTGATTGTTGGAACACATGAAACGGTTTATAATTCTCACCAGAATCCAAAAAAAAAAAACCTATGTTCCAAAACAGCGTCTTTTAACTATGTGATTTACTTAGTTTGCTAGTACAATAAATAATCTTCAACAACCTTGTGTAAGGTTGTTAACCATATATACTTATTGGAGCAAATGGCACAAACGACAAGTAATGATGCATACATATTGTCATATTTCCATATGATCGATGTACTATTGCATTAGTGCTATAGGGAAGGACTTGCGACAGTAGGTGTACAGTGAGTAGCACTACGCATCTACGCAGAGCGCCATGCCGCCATGCCGGGTTGCAGGACACGCAAGTACGCAACAAATAACATTTGCTATCGATCATGGCCTGTATTTTTTTTTATTTCCTTATGGTATGGTATGAATGTGCATGATCGATGGCTCGTGCCCGGTGATATATATGTTCAATGTCAAATGGACAAGGAAGTCAGACTCTACCCATCAATCATCATCTAGCATAAAAGATTTTTGGGTAGTCTTTTGAGCTTAAATTTGATATTATTTAAATTTTTTTACTGTAGTTACTGTTAACTTTTAATATAATTAAAATTAATAAAAAGGTTACGTGATCACATATAATGCAAGGAATAAACAAAAAAGAAAAAAACAAAAACCTAAAATAAATCCAAAAGGCTGAAAAAGATAAAATCAAGAATCTAACAGCTAAAAGCTGAAGCTCAAATGAGCATAGCCTGCTGACCTTTAATTTTAAGCAGCATTAAAGCCTCTTACTTTTTAGCTTCTAAAAGTTGTTTTTCTGCTTTTCTATAATAATTAGCTTCCAAATAGAACGTCTTTTCGAGATAGGATCTATAAATTTATTGTGGTACATACTGTAGCGACTTCATTTATATCGGTCAAAACAACACACGAGTTCTTATTACTTCATACTCTATCTTATAAGCAACCTAAAATATATAAGCCACACATATAAACCATAAATCCAAATAAAAAAACAGACCCTTGGAAATCTCGAAGTCCTTGATCACTTCCACGGACCAATAGGCAGGCTTACCACACCAACCAGTTCTACCGCGGAGAGCTGCTAGCTACAATCCGAAAGTGACAAACCTTCCGGTGTCTATTCTTTGGCTCCTTTTCGGGCCCTCTGTGCAGTATGGCGGCTAAAGAGGTCGGTCATTTTTTTTATATATCGGTTGGGCTTCAGCTTTTAGCTTCCGGTTTATTTTTCAATATTTATAAATTTCGTCTTTTTCTGAACTTTTGGCTTTTTTGTGAGCTTTTTTGTCGGTTCTTTTTTCGTATTTGTTTGTATTATATGTAATGGGCTAACATATTTTTTAATTTTTTTAAATTTAATTATGCTAAATAAGCCTCTGTCAGCTACAGTGCTTTTCAGCCATAAGCCACTGAAAATAAGCCCAAATAATCACTAAGTCAAAATAAACAGAATGATATTTTTAAACAGATTCTTAAAGCTATTTTTTAAACGGCTTGCTGAGATCAAAACTGTACGCACTATCTACATCAACATTTCCATCATGCGTTACCATCTTAAAAATATAGATAAAAAATATCAACCACAACTCAAAAGAACAATGCCATATATATGGCCTCAAAGAGTGTTTGGATGAAGTTCTGAAATGGGCCAAACAAATGGGCGTTCTTGGCATTTTTCAACAATAATGGTGTACAGAGTATTTATACCGGCATTTCACAAATTACGTGGTTTTCGAATGGCAGGATCAAACTTCTCAAAAAAAAATCATCTATATTACTTACTTATTTGGACTTAAACTTTCAGCTTATAGTTTCTAATTTTTTTAATTCCGTTCTTTCCTAGTTTTTTTTACTTTTTAGTCTTTTTTTTACTTTTTTTCCTCTTATTTCTTTGTATTGTTCGTGATGATATAACTTTTTTTAAATAAAATTAATTACAGTAAAAAACTAACATCAGTTATAATAAAAATATCTAAAAAGTATCAAATAAACTATAAGCTCGGCCTTATAAGCTAGAATAAGCACCCCTAAAATAAAAAAACAGACAAAAGTCGGTCTGCCCGCAGTTGGCCACTTGGGCACCGCACCTAGCGTCTCTCTCTATTTGCTATGGTCTTTACCTTGCGTACTCCAGCCGCAGCTGTGAACGGAACATCTTTGTAGCACTCCTCAAGCTTGCCGTCGCTGTGCAGATTAGCTGACAACTTCTCCCAAGTCTTGCTCTTGGCATTAAGAGAAGCCTCAGGCTCTCCAGAGCACCCAGCAAAGCAATGGTCACCCTCTCCCCCACGGCAGAGGATGCAAGACAACCACAAGAACATATGTCGTGACTACACATGATGCTGAGAAAGGGCAACCTGCATTTCGTCAAGAGGGGACGTATTTGACAGGGCCGCTAACCATTGTTCTTGGTGCCCCCTCTCCAACATCGATCTCCTCTTACGTAAAGTGAATCGGCATCTGGATGCTTCTCTGCTTTTCTGATAAGACCCACCCAAATATCCAACTTTGCAACCGAGACTTTCTCTGCTGTCTATTGTAAAATACACGACAAAAAATAGAATTAAAAGACATAGATTTAATATAAAAAACTCTTATAAAAAACCATATACATATGAAGGCGAAATTTATTATATAAGAAAATATTACAATAAGACTCTTCCTATTCCTATGAATTACTAGGGTATATATAGAGTGATGAAACAAATCCCTATACGGAGAGGAAACCAAATCTCTACCTTAAGTCGAATTCCCTCAAATAGTCAAAAAACACAATTAACTTTTCTAATTAAATCATGATGAACACCTTATGCATCGAAAGTCCATCGACTAATCTTTAACAAAAAAAACTAGAACAATTTTATCCAAATGTTTCTCGTGAAGTAAAATTGAGCAAACCATCAGCAGATCTAAACACACAACTATTAACAAAGCAGACATCATTTATTAGAGTAAATATCGATGAATATTTAGGAAAAATTAGAAGACATCATTTACCTCGCTCTGTTGTCGTACTGGTCTTACATCTTGTGTTTCTTTCAAGGTAGTAGTTCTTTTTTTTTTTGGAGTAACTTGGTGTGATCACCGTCAAAACCAAATCTGACTAGTAGAACCGTCTCGGTTCGTCCCTCTCATCAAGTCTCAACTCCCAAGTCCCAACTAGTGGAACAGCCCGACTAAACCCACGGTTCGCTGTGCCCTTTCGTCGCCTCCCCTCCCGATGGCGGCAGGAGCAGCCGCCGCCGCCGCCGCTGCCGTATCCCTGTTCGCCTACTACCTCCTCCTCCACAAGAGCGGCTCCAAGCTCCGATGGCTCCGTACCTCCCTCGCAAACGGCCGGCGGACGCGGCGGAAGGGCCTCGTGGAAGCCATCGGCAACACGCCCCTCATCCGCATCAACAGCCTCTCCGACGCCACAGGGTGCGAGGTATAGGCGTTCATATTTCTGTAGGTGGCTCTGCTTTGCTAGTTTGAGTTCGGTTTTTGATGTGGCGGAGTTTTTTTTTCGATTGGGTTGCAGATTCTGGGGAAGGCCGAGTTCCTGAATCCGGGAGGCAGCGTGAAGGACCGCGTGGCGGTTAAGATCATTGAGGAGGTAATTTTGCAATTCGGTGTAAATTAATTTAATTTTGTAGAAGGGGAGAGCTGAGAAGTAGAGTTCGTAGGTTTCAAAATTGGCACATTGTTGAACTGCAATTTCCTTACTGAAAGCTGCGTAAAGTATGGGCCTTTGTGCATTTAGATTTTCGTTTGATAGACTAATTTATCCTTCTTTTCTGGTTATACTGGGGTTCTTGAGCAAGGTTATCACGGCGATAAGGCGAGGCGAGGCGAGGCGAGGCGCCAGACTACCTTCACACCTTTTAGGCGAGTATGGCGTGCGGCGAGGCGACGCCATACTCACATCCTAACCTTTTATAGCAGCAAATTTGTTGAACATACAATGTGATTATTTTAACTATGTAACAAAGCAAATAAACATGAATAATGGTGCAGCTAGAAAACATGAATGTTGAATAGCATACCTTGACGACATTGTCCATTGTTTGTTGACTTTGCGCTCCGATGAGTCCCTTCTAATAGCATTGCTGCCATAGAGCAACTTAGTACGTTAGTAAACTATTAACACCCTCTATGGAATAAAAACATGTCTATGCAATAAAAACATCTAGCAACATCTAACAATCTAGCAACAATCTAACAATCAACATCCAGTAATATCTAGAAACATCTAAACATATGCCTACTGCATACGGAAATAGTTGGCGGAACACTGCATATGGACAAACATCAGTAAACAGCAGTACGCAGCAGCAAACAACCAACGCACTCGCTCATCTCCCTCGCTCGCTCTCTCTCGCACTCCGCCTCGGCGCCTCCGCAGCTCCGCTCGCTCTCATCTCTCTCGCTCGGCGCTTGCTCGCTCCTCTCTCCGGCGAATCCGCCTCCCCCGGTCCCTCCCTTCTCCCCGCGCGCCTCCGCCTCGCCCCCCTCCCTCCCCTGCTCCCCCTCCTTCTCATCCTCCCCCTTTCTGCCGGCGTGAACTGTAGGGAAGAGCGGAACAGTGGGAAGAGCCGGCGGAACAGAGGGAAGAGCTGGCGGAACCTGAGCGGCGGCGTGGAGGCCCAGAGGGAGGCGGCGGCGCGGCCCAAAGGGAGGCGGCGGCGTGAAGGCCTGGAGCCTCGGAGGGAGGTGGCGGCGTGGAGGCCTGGAGGGAGGCGGCGGCGTGGAGGCCCGGAGGGAGGCGGCGGCGGCGTGGAGGCCCTTCGCTTCGCTTCGCCCGTCGCCCGAGGTCGCCGCCTCCGAGTCCCTTCGCTTCGCCGAATGCTTCGCCCGCCGAATGTATCCGGGTAACCCTAACCCCGTTACCCCCCCCCCCCCCTCACTTATTCTCCCGCGCTCGCTCGCTCCCTCCCTCCATTTTCCCGCCTGGCACAGGGGTATGGCGCGCGCCTTGTGCTTGCGACGCGCCGTCCCGGCCATGGCGACGACTAGGCGACGCCTTCGGCTCCGAGGCGGACGCCATACATATCCGTGGCGAGGCGACGGCCGTGGCGGCAGCTCCAGGCCGCTCCGACGCCAAAGCGACGCTTAGGCGACGCCTTAATAACATTGTTCTTGAGTCCTGACTGCCTGCCTACCTCTACATGCTTGTTCAGTCATTTAGTGCGGTCAAGTTCTGGTAGCAGTTTTGTGATTTCCTCGTTAATGTAGGATATGGTATTATAGGCTTACTTGTAGTAAGTGTAGCATACATATTATTTCTTCCCTACAAAAGCTTGTTCTCATTCTCATATGCATATACAATGTTTAAAGATGGAAGTTAACAATAGGGAGACATCAAGATTTTTCTTTCATTTGTTTATGAAACGTGCAAAACTATCTTGCTAAAGGGACAATAATAGTAGCTCTATTGGCATGAAATGCAAACAAACAGGTAATAATACTGAATTACTTCCTGGCATACTTGGGCGTACACCTAAATTCTTTTCATTTCACTGTTTCAGTGGATGAGTCATGAGATACTTCGCTAATATATTCGGTTTCCCAGTAATTCGTTGGTTTCTACAACTTCTTGTTATATAAATATCTCTTATCCTTTAACTTAAAATGATGTTGGAGCTTTTATCATTCTCAGGCTCTGGAGTCTGGGGATCTTGTCTTTGGTGGTGTTGTAACAGAGGGGAGTGCTGGAAGCACGGCTATTAGCTTGGCCACTGTTGCTCCTGCTTATGGTTGTAAGTGCCATGTTGTTATTCCTGATGATGCTGCCATTGAGAAGGTAGGGAAGTTATATGCTGTTCCAGAATTTTTGTTGTGCTTCTTAGAGGTGTAGCATCTGGAATTGCTACTTGAGTTATCTTGTTATATGATCAGCTGAACCACAACTTGGGCATTTCTGTTAAGACTGTCACAAAGTACTCACAGTAATTTCGTAGAAGATTATACAGCATAGTAGTCAGAACTCAGAAAGCACCCTGTTTGTTGCTTATGCTCCTGTATATGTAGTTTTACTAAAAAAATTTGTTTCCAGTCTCAAATAATTGAGGCGCTTGGAGCTACTGTTGAACGGGTGCGCCCTGTTTCAATCACTCACAAAGACCATTTTGTCAATATTGCGAGAAGAAGGGCTTTAGAAGCGAACAAATTAGCATCAGCACAGAGAGAATTGAATGACAGACAAACTAATGGCTCGGCATATGCCAATACAACCAACACGCTGCACAACAAGTTAGCAGCAACGCAAAGAGAGTCAGACAAGAAACAAACTAACGGTTCACTACACACCAATACTGAAATGCCACACAATGGGAAATATGACCCTAACTCTGATTCAAAGGGAGGTTTCTTTGCTGACCAATTCGAGAATATGGCAAATTACAGAGCCCATTATGAATGGACTGGTCCTGAGATATGGGAACAAACTAAAGGGACCCTTCATGCCTTTGTTGCTGCAGCTGGCACTGGTGGTACAATTGCAGGAGTCTCACGATATGTTAAGGTTTGCATGCTTATTGTTTTATTTCTTCTATAGTTTTCTTCTCAGATGAACAACTTTTTTATGCATACGATATTCTTTATTTAGGAGAAGAATAGAGATATCAAATGCTTTTTAATGGACCCGCCCGGATCTGGTCTGTTCAATAAGGTTACTAGAGGGGTGATGTACACAAAAGAGGAGTCTGAGGGAAAAAGGCTGAAGAATCCTTTTGATACTGTTACTGAAGGAATTGGAATCAACAGGGTTACTAAAAATTTTATGATGGCAGAACTGGATGGAGCTTACAGAGGAACAGACAGGGAAGCCGTCGAGATGTCAAGGTACATACTTACCAAGTTGAGGTTTTTATTGGCTTTTAGCAGTTATGATCTGAAAGAACAATGAGTACAAGTTAGCATGGCACAACTATAATTGTTTAATATAATTTGCTTAACATGGTAGACTAGAGCGTAAGTTATTTTGTTTATGGCATTTAACAAACGTGTTGCTGTTCACTGTATTCTGCCTTTAACTGACCACAAGATTCACAACAATTGGATTGATACTGTAATGCTTCCTACAACTGGAATTCCTATTAATATCAGTCTTGGCCTTTTGGGCTCATGAGTTCCTCATGTATGCAAAAGCCAAGAAAATACTTCAACTACCTGACCTCAGTATACTTGAAAAATGAGCTTAGGTTCTTGTTGAGAAACGATGGACTATTTGTTGGGAGTTCTTCAGCCATGAATTGTGTTGGAGCTGTAAGAGTTGCCCGAGATTTAGGTCCAGGACATACAATTGTGACAATTCTCTGTGACAGTGGGATGAGGCATCTAAGTAAGTTCTTCAATGACGGATATTTGGCTAATCATGGCTTGACACCAACAGCTACTGGTCTGGAATTTCTCGATCAATGAGAATACTTCATGGGGAATGTATAATTTCAGCAATTTTGTCATGCTGTGATGTCTGCCTTGACAGCGGGTGAACATTGAGGAGCTGAAAAAAATCCCATCCAGTCAGAGAACTGCTGGCTTCCAGATAGTTAACCTGGAGTACCACAATTTTGTGCCACCCTGCTTGAAGGTATCCCCGAAGATACAGTGATGTACTTTAAGTAGTTGACATTGCCTTTTTTTTGAAACGGAGTTGACATTGCATTTTAATGGGGGTTGGGATAGCCAATCCCGTGAATCTTGTTATTTTGACACATTTCTTGAGGCTGTATTCAATAAAGAATGGCTACTGCTGAGTCTTAAACTACTTAAGAATTTGTTCAGGGAATTATTTAGTCATTTGGAATTTCTGTGTTGTTACTGCCCAAGTCACCAATTTGTTTCATGTATACCGTGCAGTTATTTACAATCATTTGTACTACTACTACTAGCTTGGTTATGTGAGATGACATCAGATCTATTTGACCATTGGTGCGGCCCCAGCTTATTTCCCCCCTTCTATAGTTCTATATCAGGCTGTTTGATCAAGTTTTACTTCCCATTTTCTTTGCAAATATCCAGTAATAAAATATCTGTGATGAAAACATTGTAGGTCGTGTAACTGATTGCATGCATCATGCTGATGTTATAAAGTGTTTTTACTCTCAATTGAATACGGAATGGAACTGATATTCTTCTGCCAATGAAAGGCAATAGAAAGGCAACTGTATATGGAAGGAATTGAGCATCTACCACCAGAAATCTGTCGAGGGGGGAATGTGAGAACACCTGCAGATTACAGACAAACACAAAAAAAATCCTATGTACCTCCTAGATTGTGCAGTTTACACGGCGACTAATTCTGACGATTTCTTCGCCTCCAGCCAGTGCTTGGCAGCAACGCTAGTCGTCAAGAACCAACCAGCCTTGTCAGGAGCCTCATGGAACGGCGCATCGAGCTCCTTCAGATGCGACTCGAACACCGAAGCCAGCCCTTTGTCCGAGTACATGTTCTTCCCCTGCCCTGTATGAATCCCCAGCAACGGCGGCAGCTCCTCCCCGTTCTGCAGCGTCGTGTACAGGTCGTTCATCCAGACGTGCAGCGTGGTCAGAGCAGCACCGACGGAGAGGCCCCTGAGATGCAGCGACCACTGCGTCTGAGTCCTCGTCTGGACATTGGTGTAGATCTCGAGCTGCAGCGCGACGTCGAGAAGTGCGCAGGCTTTCTCCATCTGGCTCAGGTTCACGCACAGGTCCATCAAGCAGTTGCAGTAAGGCATCTTCACCACACCGCGGACGCTGCTCAGCAGGTTCCTGGCTACTTCCCTGAAAGATTCAGTTGAAGCATTCCTGTCCACCAGGAGCTTTACCACAGAGCCAAGCTGCGCATTGCTTCTGTCAATGCAGTCAACCACCTTGCCCAGCTCTTCCACCGGCGTGTTCGCTGCCACTGTAAGAAGGCAGCCGCAGAATCGATCGTCGGGGGTGATACCGAGGTCCTCGAGCATGCGAAATGATCTGACCACGTCATCGGTGCGTCCTGCTTTGCCGTAGCACCGGATGAGCGAGGTAAGGAAGAAGATGTTGGGCTTGAAGCCGGCCTCCACCATCTCATTCAGTATGCCCTCTGCGCCCAGGACGTTGCCAGTGCAAGAATAAAGCGTGACCATTGATGAATAGCTCCAACTATCAGGCTTGGACCGGGTATCCATGGACGCCTTCATGTCCCTGAAGATCTCCTCAGCCTCCTCAACGTAGCCAATGTCGGCGCACATCGACAGGAGCATGTTGTACAACATTACGTCGATGTCCATCACCTCGTTCTTCATCACCCGGTACACGGCCATCGCATCCTCACCGTAGCGCGCCCTGGTGTACGCCTGCAGGAGACAGCAGTACGTCGCCCTGTTGGGCAGCACCTGCTGGTTGACCATCTCTCTGTGGATGGCCTTCACCACCCACGGCCGCATGGCGCGGCCCATGGCGTCCAGCACCGTGTTGTACACGACCAGGTTTGGCTTGACGCCGGCCGCCTTCATTTCCTCGAACACGTTGAGGGCGCCGTCGAAGTTGCCGCTGGTCGAGTGCACCTTGATCACTGTCGCGCATATGACAGGGTCGAGCTGACATTTCTCCGCGCGAGCACGGTCGTACAGGCGGAGGGCCAATTCGGCGTTACCGGCGCGGCCGCACGCGTCGATCACCACCGAGTACGTGAGCATGTCCGGCGAGCACCCGAAGTCCGGCATCTTCTCGAACCACTCCACGGCCTTGTTGGGCATACCGCAGGCGCGCGCGCAGCTGATGACGGTCGAGAAGGTGGAGTTGTCCGGCTGCACGCCGTCCCGCAGCATCTCGTCCCAGAGCGCCTCGGTGTCGCTCCAGCGCCGCCTCTTGCGCAGCGCCTTGAGCACGACGTTGTAGAGGATGACCTTCTTGCGGACCTCGGCGTTCTCGAGGAACCAGCGGAGCGAGAGCACGGCGGTGGCCGGGTTGGCGGCGGCCGTGTTGAGCACGATGACGGCGTCCTGCTCGGAAGGGGGCTCGGGGAAGGCGGCTTCGAGCGCGGCAGCGACGGGTGCCGCGTTGGGCTCGCACGCTCCGAGCACCGCGGCGGCGGCAGCGAGGCGGGCGCGGCGGCTGGATCCGGCGCGCGCGCGGGCGATGCCCGCGGCGCGCGCACTGTTGGGGTTGACCCAGAGGTACCTCGTGTTGCTGGATTTCTTGGGATTCGGGTTGGGGTCGGAGGGAGGCGGCGGGTCCTGGACGGAGACATGAGCGGTGGTCGAAGAGGAGGCGGAGGAGTAGGGGTTCTTGGGTTGGAAGGAGAGGGAGATTGGCCGGTGCGGCCATGAGAGGAGGGAGGAAGGGGAAGAAGGGCAGAGGGGTAGGGAAGCCATCTGTTGCTGCGCCCTGTGGATTGGGGGTGAGAAAACTTATCACTACCGTACCGATACCGGCTGGAATAACCGGTATAAATCTTTCACCGTCTCAAACGTACAAATCTTTCATACTGATTAATACCAGTCATACCAGCCTGATATCGTATCGGTCATACTAAATCTACTAAATTTATTAAACTATATGATATATTTAATTTTACAACTATATATTTAGAGTAATATTATAACTAAAATTTAATGTCTATATATGTAAATATATATATATACTTATAAATATATATTATTATATTAAAATTCGAAACATATACCGGATACAAAAATGTACCGTTCCCAACCGGTGGCCACTGGAATGGTATATTGACGAGATCTTCGACTCGAAGTGTGACGAGTAACGACGCCAAATCGCTAATGCGTTTCTGTGTCAGATGTGGGGTCGAGATGTCAGTCACAGTGCGGAGAAAGCAGAGCACGAGGCGCGTCAGAGCGGGAAGCGGCGACTCCAAAACCGCAGGCCGCGCCGCCCGCATAAAACTCGCACTCCACCACAGCTCCGCGACGCCGCCGCCGCCACCACGAACCCCCGCTCCGTGCTGCTCGGCCGACTCCTTCTCGCCCACCACCTCCCCGTGCTTACCTTGCTCGACGTGTTCATCGCTTCCTGTCGCCCCCACCGCCGCCGCCGCGGCGAGATCAGCGTCCGCTTCGCTCGTGCCCTCCTGTGCAGCTGCGCGGCGCTGCCGTGCATTGGGTAGCGGCGAAGTGTGGGTTGCCTGGGCTCGGATGCGTGGTGTACACGGGCGGAGCTTGGTCGCACGACGGCGCGCCAGGTGTTCGACGAAATAGGTATGGCGGGTCTCTCCCCCCGAGATCAATTGTGTTTTAGAAGCTTATAGTGCGCGATAGTGGCTTACCTGCAGCGGCTGACTGGTGTTTCGCAGGTTCCGATGCATGCTGCGATCGAATTCAGGGCATTATGAATCGATGACGGTTTTCTAGTACACAATTGCTCACTTCTACACAGGTAATTTATAGACTTGAGTGTGAGTGTTGAGTCTTTTTATCTGTTGCTGTCGATTCTCTAGTCTTGTAGGAAATAAGAACTATGTTTTTACCAGGGCAATGTGAGCTCCAGTTAGCTAAATAAACTCTTCTGATAGTATGTTTCTTTTGGAATACAGTAGATGTTCTGTTTAAAATTCACAATAATGATCCTTTTTAATTTATGACTTTGCTCCTTTGTTGAAAATTTTTTGGCACAAATTGGTAGGGAAGTTACACAAACCAAACAGCCTACATAACTGCCTACATGATTCAATCCAAGGATGATTTGACCCTATAAATGGTTGGAGGAGTCCCACTTGTCTTGCCGTGGTTTCCTCAAATCGGTGAGTTTTTCGTAGAAAAATATGCGCGGATGCTAGTCATATTCTGATTGTAGCTCGGGATGAGTTGATGCTAAACATTACGAGATCGTGATCTATAGTGACTTGACTCTGTTACGGAAATTTTCAGTCTGAGCTTCTATTCTTTCTCAGCCCAATTTGAATCGATTGCAATGGCATCCATCTAAATTTCCATTTTCTTTTTTCAGTATGACATCCTACTACATGCTATTATAAACAGTAACAACTGAAAGCACCAACCACAATCATGAGCATCCTCTCAAAAAAGAAAGAAATAAGAGGTAACCATGAACAGTTGAGCACTTCAGAAATTTTCATAATTCTAAGGCCATGTGAAGTCATTGTGCGTTAGTCAAACCTAGAGGGCTCTCTGCATACACAAAATACTCATTCTTGGAAATACTTGGATTAATTGTGTGTACAAACTATACACCTTGTTCTTTCTAATTTTATGGAACCATGATGAGGCATAGAACTAACATCAGGCTTAGTTAACACTTGTTTGTTACATGTAATTCTTTTATTTTGCATATATTTTTATCAGAACGTGATACTTTTAAACACAAATACTTCAATTGTTATTCCATGCCAATGAGCATTGCAGGTAGCAACCCTTGTAGATTGAAACATACACATCAACTACAAAACTTCTGGTCTCTGCTGTAATTACCCTCCTGATGATTTTGTGGTTTTCACCATAGGATTTTTTTTGTAAGATCCAAGGTTCCCCAGACATAGGTATACCATCCTTTCACATACAGTTCTAAACATGGTCGGATCATTCAATTGGATGTTGCTTTCAGCATTGCTACATACAGTTATAGACGCGCTCACGAAGTTTCGGAGGTATTCAATTACTTTAGAAAAAGAATTTCAAACAAAACAAACAGTAATGATATTGGTATTTCCGGGCCATGGCTACATTACAGGAATCATTATACTCTATTCACAATTTGAAGCTATCCCAAAGTTCAAAAACTAGTGACATAAAAGCAGAGAATGTGGTATGACCAAGCATATTATAAGTATGAGCTTGCGGCCTCCTTGGTATGGAAGATGAAGTAAAGGCGTAGCTCAGTAGGATGGTAAACGATGTCAAAATTACGCAACTAATTGATCATGATGGCTGTATGGATGATGTCCGCACGCAGGCAAATTTAGCAAAAGTTGGTGCTCACTCATCCCTGTGGTACCTAACAGTGTTTTTCTGAGATTGCTCTTGGGATTCTTCTGGAAGCATGGTGGATTTTCTGGTTAAGGTCAGCAGCTTAATTGGTTCGTAAATTGTTTTCTCAGAGGCATCTGATATTCGAGAAAACCATATGCTTGGCTAGCAATTGGAGCTATGCTGTCGAGCTAAAAAATGTTTGGCCTAGCATAAGCTTAGGCTTATCACCGATAAGCTTGAGTCAGGGTTAAATGAACAATTTATTTTTGCCTTTAAATTTTAAGCATGAGGCATACAAGTGTGGTAGGGCTTATAAGCTGGGTTTACGCAAACAACTTTTGAGGCTTATGTAATTACTAATTAGTTAGTTTATTGGGCCTGTATGCATAGGCCCAGTAAAGTAGCATCAAGATAAGCCTAGAGTGAGGCCTAACAAGCCATGAGGAACAATATTCGAAGGGGAGCAACAAGGATCTCTGGTTGCACTTGGATGGAAATAAAAAGCAAGGTGTTCAGGATAAGTCATTTACTCTCGGATCGCGTCTCTCTTTCGAGGATTATGGAATCATGCTATGGTAATCTGGAAGCATTCTGAGAAAGGTTTGAACGAAGGTTTCTTTGTTGAGGTTTTTGTCTGCTGTCTGGCACCATACTTTCACAGGAAAGCTTGAAGAAAGGCAGCAGGAAGACTGCCCGATTGGAATTTATGTTGAAATGTTTTTGAAAAAGCATGTTTATACCATAAGGAATGCAGTGGAAGCACTATCAGTGTTCAGCTAGACAAGACTATAAGAATGAATGGTAGAGAAGTACACAATAGGCAGAAGCTTACCAGACATTTATTCGCTGATTTTCGTCGGTGCAATTCCTTATTTGCCACTGTTAAGTTTCACGATGCTAGATATGCTATCCTTTATCTCACTGACATGTGGGATTTGTGCAATTTGCAGTGACATGCGATTTTTTTCCTATTTTCTTTTGAAGCACATGGAATTTATTTGCACAATAATAATAACCACTCATAGAGTTGCTCCATTAGCAGCTTCGATGCTCAGACATCATCATTGGATATTCACAGCCGCCACAGAACTGGAACCAGGAGTCACGCGAGTAGGATTGGTCGCATTGAGAGATCATGAGCACAGGACAACGGTAGCAAGCACGATTCCTCATGGAGGTCTACCAAACCTATGGAATGACTCCCTTTCAGGCATGGTAGCGGAACGTACTCAACCTGTATCATTGCTTGATAACCGGTGGACAGTGGAATGTGACGACTCGTATCATTATTATCACAATGTAACACCGATCAATAAATTATTATTCTCCAAGCGAATAATAAGTTCTATCAAAGTTACGCAGTAGAATAATAACTAGGAACTTCACAATATTACAATAACCAGTCACGCAGGGCTAAAATCTTTAATACACGCTACCTGAATTACACCAACCATAAGGAACTATTACAGAAGTTTTATAATAGGTCCTAATTATACAAATATCATATACATAAGGAGATGTGGGTTATTTATATACCCTAACTCTCTGAGAAGACGCACTAAAGATTGTCTACTCATCCCATTGTGAACAGGGTGTCTATCTCGTCCTAGACCTCGATATGATCACTCTCATCCTACGTGGCATCCTCTAAGCTTGTAAACCCATGTCCAACCCGAGGTACTCCCTGGCCAGACTAGGGTTTAACAAATGAATTTAATAGTAAGGGTGAGTACAACGTATCTAGTAAGTATTAATAGCAACAAATGCAATGATATGACTCATCTCTTCACAATCATATGTCCTATTCCAACTCTTCCTTAATAATAAAATAAGTTATTAAGTTAAAGAGAGAACTTGCATGTTTTAGTATTGCAAATACTACTAATCACCCCGATAAAGAGAAAGAACCCCAGTCAGTCTCTGCAGCCTCCAATTCTGGAGACAAGTCTGAATTCATAATTTAATTAGCACTATGCAGGTTTGTGTCATTTTACCCATAGCTACTCCAATCTCTTTACAATTGGGTCATATCCACATTTCCTTAGATACGGTGCTAAGTTAAAGTAAAGAATGTTTTCCTAATTTCGTTATTATATCTCCACTGACTATAAATAGTCATTGGTTAGGGCGGTCGAACCCTCTCTTGACACTTCACTGCGCTAAATATAGGCACCAAGCTCACCATTTTTGGGCTCTATTCTGATTCTAGGTCCGCCTTATTTGGATCCACCACTTCTGGGATATATACAAGTTCTGGTTTCCTCTACCTAGTTATACTACTTACCATTGTGGAATATAATAACTTTGTAGGGTAACATTTTTTGCTCATCGAAACAAAAATATGGTTGACACTATAAGTTATGGCTCCATACTTGAGTGAGAGTTGTTTAGTCCTAATATTATAACTGTATGTAGAGGATCCCAAAACCTGCCCCTTTCTCTACCTAACTAGGACACTCTCTACCCTCTTGTTATACATCTTACAGTGCAACTGCTCCTTCAGCTGGTTCTATCTTTCTCTATTCTCTTTTCCTTTCTCATTTATCCCCAATTTCTTTGAAAAAGACATTTTAATGCGATAGGCGGTAATATCTACTATAAAAAATAGTTTTATTAAGTAAAATAAACTACTTAGAGTGATCAAAGATAAGCTTGCCTTAGTACGTGTAGAATGTCTCGATCTCAATGGTGGCTTGTACAGTTCCCTTTTCTTGCCCCAGTTCATTCTCTGCATTATAGAGCATATTATATCATTTAGGAAATATGCTTAATAGACAGTTATATTGTATTACCGTTTTAAGCATCGGTTGAGGTTTTATATTTGCTGAAATTTATTTAATTTGACTTTAAGTGTTTCTAAATGTTCTAGCCCATTTTCGCTCTCAGCTCACTCCTCTGATCGACCCAACACTCCTTCCACGCTAGCCCACGCATACACACACGCATGCCAGCACATACACTCTCTCCATCACACATGCGCACCTCTCTTCCTCTCCCTCTCTCCCGTTCCCCGCTCTCATGCTCTCTCTCTCTATCGACACGCTACCATCAGCACTCCCCACCGTGGTACCCCCGTTGCCTCTCCTCCACCATTGCTTGATGGCGCCGATGGTGGCAGATCTACGTGTGGCTCCACCGAATCGGGCGCTTTACCTCTTTGGTGATGTTGTTCTCCCTAACCCTAGCTCCCTCATGGCTCCTACGTCTCTTCTTCTCCTCTTTTGGCTAGATCCAGTGCCGGTGGTGGTCGATCTAGGCACGGCCTAGCCAGATCTATAATTCCCCCTCTATTCCCTAGCTAATTTGGGTCTAACTTTCTTGTTCTGTTACAACATTACAATTTATTTTCATTTTGATTTTGCTTGAGATTGATTTGGGGGAAATATGATGTGGTCCCACAGTTGAGCAAGCCGTGATAGGGCTTGGGGGTTCTACATGCACCGGGGAGCTTGGCATAACCCACCAGGTGTGCACAGGTGGCCATCCGCGGTTCGGCCATCACCACTGTGAGCCAACGATGTTACTTGTCATGGCTCTATCTAGCCAAGATAAAAAAAACCTAGTCTCATTCCCATTGTTATTTTCCTTACTCGATTTGCTAAGGTCATCCATGAGGTGAGACGGTTTTTGGTGATATTTGGGGGGGGGGGAGGGATAAGGATGTGGGGTATCCAATTCGATTTGGTCAGTTCAAGGTCGGGTTGGTAGGGGTGGTCCTCCCCTACATACTCTCTCGAGTGGCTTCCTCCTCCTTGGTCTCATATGGTCCTGACCCCCACCTCGCTCCAAGGCCACTGAGGACGCGGCTCACCTCTTCCTCCTCAGTTCTTCCCTAACTCCTCCTAGGCTTCCTCCCCCTCTCCGACTCTACCAAGGTAGCTTTAAGCCCTCATTTCTCGCGCTCTCACCTCCACTGGGATGGAATCTAGGAGGAGAGGTGGGTGGGAATGGAGAGCGTGGTGCGAGCTCTCTCTCTCTCTCTCTCTCTCTGGTGGCTTTGGGGAAAATGGATGTGAATGCTTCTATCTCTCTCTCGACTGGCTATACCTTATCCTTTGCCTCCTCTCACCTCCACTGTACATGGTGAGAGAAAGGGTCACTCGCATGGACTAACAGTCCCTAGGGTTTCTCCGGTAACGTGACTCGAGTTAACTCTTTTGAAGGTAAGTGTGGTGAGGTTTAAGTGGATTTTGACATGGTTTTCACCAAATGATGAAGCCTACTACTGCAAGAGGTGCCGAGTGGCCCCGAACAGTCTTGTTATCTCGATGAGCACTATGGTTCGATGTTCTAAATTAGACGGGTTCTGACAACAATTTTCTTTCTCTCTTACCAAATCGAGAAGGATGACAACCAAGCAAGCTGAGCCTCAGTGGGCCATGCACACACGTGAAGTTAAGTAGGCCGATCAGCCCAAACAGAGAAAGCCTCGGGCCAAAACCAAAAACCACAGCCCAACACTGTAGAACTATTCACACAACTGACACAACACTATGTAAACAAAACTCAATCCACTACTATTCCAACTCATTACTGTTCGTAGCCCAATACACTATGAACAGTGATGATCCGCTACTATTCACTAGAACCCAATAAACATATATATATACACACACACACATATACATATGTCCATTTTGACCATTTCGAGCCCATTTAAACCATTCCCATCTCCGTTTCATCAACCTAGACTCCAATAAACCCAAACCCATCTTTATTTGGTTTTTCTTGAATTTTTTTTGTTTAATTTTATTTTTCGAGCTTGAATTATTTCAAGCGTGGACTTATTTAACTTATTTGTTTGCACTAACTTCTAAGTTTGTCGAGCCAGCTGTCCAAGGACCAAATCAAGGCTTTGAAGACTTCAAACTAGTGGAATATTTTGAGCTGTAAGGCAAGTCACATGTCTTTGTCATGTTGATTCTATATCATTTAATTATGTAATTATCAGTACTTTCATTATTCCTTATTTATACATTGTTATTTCTTTAAAATAATTATTTAGAATGACATGATAATTTAGCTATGTCCTAACACTGGAAAAAAGCCGTGTTTTACTTGATGGCCATGTTCACCTTGGCAAGCCCTAATAATAGTAAATTACTATAAAATTTACTATGATTAGGAATTCGAATGTTTTACACTACTAAGAGATTCGGTATTTTGTCGATAGAATTACAAAATAATATTAAGGTTAAGGATGAATCATGAAAAGCCACGAGATAGTTGGAATCCACGACCTTACCCTAGGGATGAGGCTTGGGTTGGATTGGTGGAAGTGTCGTAGTGAACTGGGTTATTGGTTATGGATGGTCGTCTCGTTGATAAAAAATAAGGACTAGAACTTTATGCTGAGTAAAAGACATAGAAATCGCTCAACCACAAGTTTTGACTTGTCAAACCTGGTCTAGTAGCTACTCGAATCAATTGAATATTTACAAGGTGATGGGGTTCTGAAGTGGGAATGACCCACGGACAAAGGGAACAGAATGGAAATGGTAAAACCATACTTGGCAACGATAGGTCCACTCAGAGTCAGCCTGTAGCGTTCCACATTGTCCAATGAATACCAACAATGTATGGCCCATAACCTATAGGATAGAGACTAAAAAAAGAATAGTAATAAAAGACCTTGTTTTTTCGACTCATTTACACGTTATCTATTGCGTGTCTATTGTATAACATTAAGAGTTTGAAAAACTTTATGGGTAAAGTTGGGCAACTCTGCAGAGTATAATACAGGTATTCAAATACATCGTGCTTCTAGTAAATAAAGCTGTGTTTCATGGGTGAATCCAACAACAAGGCATAAGTAGAATTTGGAGTATTTTGCTATGGAAATTATGGATAACAAACCCCTTCCGTTAATGAAGTAATGTTTTACTATTTTAAATGCAAAGTTATTTACCAACAAACTTGCATCCAGGAATATTAGTTATATAACCTTCCCATGTGGCTTGCTGAGTACATAGTGCATTCAATCTTGCTTTATTTTTATTAAATCAAATACCAGAAGAAGATATGATGTTTCAGCTTTCGTGTTAGGGTTACGTTTCAGCTTTCATATTAGAGTTACGACCGCACTCAAGTGTTCTTATAGAGACTTCTTTGATTCTTCTGAATATAAGTTAAGCTTTGGGTTTCGGCGCCCATTGAATTTCTAAAGTTGATCGTTAGTCCATATTTTAATCAAGCTAATCCTTTTAAATGATCGTGAGAAGGCATAATACTCTTTCTATCTGCAACTGAACTCCTGAACTGTTATAAAAAATACAACGGCCCTGTTACCAAAAATGGAGTCGTTATATAAGGTAAGATGGGAAGGGAAGATTGGGACCGTGTGGAACATATCAGTTGTCGCTCAACGCTCATAGTAATAGCCAGTTATCCACAGTTCATGCCTGGCTTCAATAACACTTCTGTTGCTGTTCTTCAATGATCATTGACAATCCAAGCACGTAAGAACTGGGACAGTTCTTGTTCAACTTTATTTTTCAGTTTCCAAGCGGTGAGTCAGAGACTATTTTTGATATCGGTTCTGGAGAATCAGGCTAAGTGATAGGCAGTACGTTTGGTTGAAACTGGAGGCCTATATTATTATATGAGGTAATATGACAAATGAATTTGCGTAAGAGTTCTCTCCAGGATCATAGTAGATTTTTCTCTCTCTTAAGTATACTTTTGGAAACTATAGTTGGCAAAACGGTGTATTCCTTATGAAACCTAAACTAACATATGAATGGGTTTTCTTAAGCTAAAAACTGCTCGATGTTTCCCTTTTGGAAAATCACACCTGCATCACTTCGACCTTTGGATATTCAGTAATCTCTGAACCAATGCTTTTTGCAGGCTATCCATTATTGAGAACTTCTTAAGTAACTTAAAGCAAGAAGCATTATTCTCTATGCAATCTTGCATCTAATCATTTCGGTCACAGCCAAGCATGAATTCATGTTTATCATGAATATTGATGGCTGCAAACAGTAGAGAACATTATCACAAGGTGTACACGTCTTTAACTGCTGTCCTGGGAACAGCATGTCAACTCATTCAGTCAGTGAAATTCCCTTTTTCTTTATGGCATACTCATGGCAAGAATATTTCTATAGCAGTATGATACAATGGTGTTTGGGGTTCCCAAATGGATGCGTGCTGTCCATGATCATTTGCAAATTTGGTGGTTATCATGATGGTGATCAAACTGCTCATTAAAAAGACAATCTCAAATAGTGATTTCATCAGCATACAAAAAATTAATTTACCAAGTTTGCCTAAAAAACTAATTTATCAAGTTGGTGCAATTCCTTTTCTAGTCTATTACATTATTATTAAATACAATATTTTCACTTTTGTTTTCCATTTTTGGAACTCATTTATAACCAAATGACTTTGTGCTAGATGCTTGCCTGTTTCGCTAATCTCTAAAGGTGGCTGCACCGAAGTCAATTAAACTTTACAAAATCAGATAGAGATATTTGCTCGCCAATCATAAGAATCGTTGTCATCTTTAATATTTATGTCTGCAAGAACTAAGCAATGTCTGTGGTCCTTGCCTTCATTGCTATTGTACATGTGAGCAGATATTGTCTACTATCTAGTACTAGAGATGAGAAACATTGTCCCAACTATACCTATAAGAACAAAAAGGGAAGTATTAAACATTTTTTCAGAGAGGCCTAAAAATGCTTTCAGACCTAGCATACCCCTCTTTCTTTAGGCAATTATTGAATCATTCTTCACATAATTCCATCCATTAAACAAAATATTGCAATATTTTTTGCAAATATTACCACACACTGCAATTTAAATGCATAAACAATAATTTTCTCCCATGGACAACTATATGTTGCCCTTTTGCGAGCAACTGCTAGAAGCAATATCAGAATACTTGCAGCATCAGGAATGGATGGGAGCTTCAAATTTGCTGACACATTTACCAAGAATATTGTTTACAAATATGTTCTTATATTCTAGATGTCTTATGTATTTTATTTATACTAATGTTGCATAGGAAACATCGTATGCTACTAAATATGGACATGCATGTGCATAATATAATTTTTTTCAAAGAATGGTTTTGGATCTAATTTGCTGATATGTACTACCTTCATTTGGTACTCCGTTGCAACGCACCGATATCTAACTAGTAAGCACAAAAAGGGAAGTATTAAACATTTTTTCAGAGAGGCCTAAAAATGCTTTCTGACCTAGCAGACCCCTCTTTCTTTAGGCAATTGGACAAAACTAGAAGGTCCGAAAATAAATGGAGAATAGCAAATAGATGTGTGACTTGCACGTTGGATTCCCCTCAGTTCAGGGAATAAGGAACATGGGTCCAAGGCTTTTGGTGTCTAGCTGCGAGGATGCATGTAACATCCCATTTCGGCAAATTTGAAATTTTTTAATGAAATTTGCTACTTGAACTCTTTTCGAATTTTCAGCAAATTAAAAACTCAAATTGAAACTCAAAATGGAATTTGAAACTTAAAATTCAAAATCAAATCCAAACTCAAACTCAAAATCAAAATACACACATGGAATTGGGCCAGCCCAGCCGGTCCAACACCCTCCCCTATCTCTTTTCTCTCTTTCCCTCTCTCCTACTTTTCGGTCGCACACGCGACCCGGCCACGCCACTCTCGCCACGCCCACCGCATTGTCATGTTGCACTGCCCCGCATCGTGCACACTTGTGCTTGCCGCCACACTATGCGATTGTCCTTGCCATAGTGCCCCGTTGTGCGCACGCACCCCATCTCTCTCTCTCCCTCTCCCTGTACTCGCTCCCTCACCCGTGCGCGCCCCGACCCCGCCCTGCCGCACCCGCGCCATCCCCGCACCGCGTGTCCCCTACCTCGCGACAAGCCATGTAACCCCCGTCGTGCCATGCACACACACCGCCCACACTGCGCACTATTGCGCCACCCTTGGTCACCGTGCCACCCCTATGTGTGCACAGTGCCATGCCACCCCCTTTATCCATAAAAGCCTCCCGAGCTGCTTCCCTCGCTTCTCACCTCTTCCTTACTCCCTCTCTGCCTCCCCACTGCTATGCTGAGCTTAGACAAGCTCAGGAGCTCATTAACATTGCTGTTTTCCCCAAAATCAATTGGATCTGCCACCATCGTCGCCAACCCCTCTCCGATGAGCCCCATTCCAATTTCTTATGTCTAGAGCATCCTCATGCCTCTCTTTTACCATCTCCATGGTCAATTAGGGTCACCATCAACCCCACAGTCATCGTGAAAGACACCATATCGCCTTAGAGTCCTTCATACCACCTAAGATCAACACCACCAGACCACCTCAGCCACTCTCGGGCCACACCAACCTCTTCCAGCGAGTAACCTGATACCCGTAGATGCTTCCTGTGCCCTTGTTTTAGCTCCCCTCTTTGTCGGTTGCCTTGTTGCCATGGACCCTAGGCACCACCGTCGCTAGGCTCGCCATTGCCGTCGCGGCAACTCACCGTCGGCCACGGCACCCCGCCTATGGGTGCGGCTTGGCCTCGACAATCCATTTTGGGGGTTGTCGGTGACCGCCGCCACTTGCCTCACCGGTGACGAGCACGGCAACACTATGCTCTGGTTCGACTGAAGAAGAAGGCACTATAGCCACGTTATTGTGCTAATGATGTCATTATGACGTAATTAATTAGTGTTAATAATATTAGTTAATGTTTCACCGATATGTGAGCTTAGTTCATTAAGAAATATAATTAAAACCAATTTTAAGTTATAAGCCACTAACATGTGGGCCTATTTTTATTATGGCCGCCATAGAGTCGTGGCCCACCTGTCAGCCTCTAGTATATTTTTAAATAGGAAAATAAATCCAAAAGTAAATTAAAATCATAGGGCCTAGCTGTCAGAGCGACACTATCTATCGTCTATTTTATTTTTTAGGATTTTTCATCAAATTAAAATTTGGAATGCCCATTCTCACTCATTTTTTATCCAATCAAACAAAAATTGTTTCTAAATTTATCTAAAATCAAGATATTTCTAATGGAAGTAAAACAATAAATTTTGGAGTTTATTTGTACATTTATGTATTTATTTGCTTTTTCATCTCGATCGCTCAAGTAGATTATGAAGACCTGGAAGAGCAGCAATTTTAGCTCCATCAAGACCACTAAGACCAGTAAGATTGTGAGTAAGGCGAGTCAATACTTGATTATGCTACACCCGCTTTTTGAATGAAAATTCTGTTGATTTGAATTATCAAATTGCATGCTTTAATTCATTATGCAAATTTATATTCACCTTAAGGTTCTAGTTACTTACCTATTGTTAATTGTACTACTATACCTGACTCCTTGGTATTTGAACAATAATCCTTGTCGTCCTAGAATTAATGATAAATATATTAATTATAAGTATTATCTAAGCATCATGCTTAGCTCTGCTTAGATACCCGGGGGTATTAATTTGCCTTGACACCATTTTAAACATGAAATTTTGGTTTTGGACAGCTATTGGAAGGAAATGGTTGGTATGTTAAACTAAATTATTTTATGCTCTAAAAAACTCCTAAAGCTTGTTTTATATCTGGGTGGATGGTAAGAGAGACTGGTGCGGATGTAGCACGAGAGTATCGTTTGTGGTAGAACTGTCCAGATAGCTTTAAGGATTGAATCCTGTAACGACCTCCCAATATAAAACAATGCAATTACAAGTCTATAATGAATACGACCTGACTAATTAATTTTTATCGACCCAGCGTGCATTGCATTATTTGGATGAACACGAGTCATGTCGCTGGATGTAATCCATCGTGCAGCGCAAGAGTAGGCCTCTGGAGCGGGTGGTTGTAACCCCATAGCGGTGGAGATCTTAGTGGGTGTAGTCTTGTTGGGAAGATGCATTGTAAAAGCCTTGTAGTGATCTTCTTGATTTGCATGTCTAAGGCAATATATGGAATATAACAAGTTGATTGTTTCTTGTGGGTAAAATGTGCGACCTCTGTAGAGTGAAAATTATTCGAATAGTTGTGCCCATGGTTATGGGCCAATATGGGAACTTACTCAAGTTAGTGTCTACTTTACAAAAGAAACTTTGTTGGTGGGATGGAAAACACGACAGGTAGATGTAATCCTGACTCAATTTGCCCTAAGTGAATGCAACCCAGTGACAATAATGGGTTGATGTAACCCTTGTAACAAAACAAGCATATGGACATATGGTGGATAGAACCATGTAACAGGTGGATGGAACTTAAACTACTACTACTACTATTGCATTATCCTACACTTTAGAAAAAGCATGGTTTATTTAAAAATACTAAGTCTTAGGAACTTCTAATTATCGTAAATTTTAACTATGTTATTTCAAAAATAAAAGAACCCGAGCCTTCCTTTGATAAGCTTTGCATCTATACAATTGTATTTTGTGTATTGGCCCGCGAAGTATGGTTGATTGTACTCACCCTCGCTCACTAAATTAACTTAGAAACTGTGGATAATGACCATTACGTCTACTACACCGCCCCAGGACCAGTGGAGAAGAAGACGGCGGAGATTAGGATATTCTTTAGTATTCTAGTCCTTACCCCAAATAGGTAGACTTTGATGATGACTATGTTTATATCTATTATCCCCCAGTTACTTATCTGTGGCAAGGTGTGGCCTCATATTTTGCTTCTCGTTTCCGCTTTCTGTAATGTAACATTTAGCCTGATTGGCCATTTATGTAAGCTCTACCCGATAAATGTTATTTAAACTCTGATATATATTATTAATGAATGGTGTGATTCATACGGTGTATGAGTTGATTCAACAATGCATCTGTAAACATTATCTACTGATTTGGAGAATAGTGCGATGGAATTGCAGAGGGTTCCGGATTGTAAATTCAAGGTCCGACAATACATGATACTTTTACTATACTATTGGTGTATCTCCACGGGCCATATATATGCTTGGTTTGCCCGACTGCCTAAGGATGAACATTCAGGGCTGCGTTTGCATGCTTTCACAATCGTCGATTTACAGAGAATTTTGGACTATCTCAAATTCACAGTACACACAACTTAGGAGGATGGTATGATGGTAAGCATAAATTGATTGTATGCCATGTTTGCCGCTTTAAAGTGCACTGATCTGAATAAGGGAGACCCAATCATTCATTGCCTTTTACATCCCATCTGAAAAAGCATTAGTATTGGACAATCTATGTGCTATAGTACTCAGAGTGGCCCATCCAGGCCCAACAGGGTTGATATTTGGTGATTTCCATATCTTATGATTGTGACCTGAAGCGATCATATCAGCCCACACAAGCTTAGGCCTTGAAGCTTTATAAGTTTGATATGACCGCAGCATTAGAAAGTCGATTGGAAGAGGCGTACCTATTAAGACTCGCAGAGCATGACATCTGAAGCTTGATGTACACTTTGTTTCAAGGAAGTTATGAGTTGCATCAACCAGAAGCAATTCTTGTTATTGTACTCTATTTTGCCAGACATTTTTTTCTTCCCGTTTTTCTAATAACTGATGTTGGTTGGTCTCTTTAATTAACCGGTTATTGGGTTTTCTTGTATGCATGCAGAACGGAACACCAAATCGCTGTAGATCCTGTTCTTTTCAGCTTCTAAAAGCTGCTTTTCGGCTTTTCTACAGTAATTAGCCTTTAAACAGAGTATTTTTTTTAAGATAGGGTCTACTAGTTAATTGTAGTACATACTTTACTGACTTCATTTATATCGGTAAAAACCAAATGTGAGTTTCTGTTACTCTGTAATCTTTCATATAAACAGTCTAAAAGCCAAAAACCTCAGCCAAAAAGAACAGGCCCGGCGCTCACGTCACATCGGTCGTCCGGGGCACGGCACATGGGTGCCTGCCGCAACGGAGCATGGTGGCCATCATAGGCTCATGTTGAAACTAAGGTTAGCAGCTGCAAACTCTGACCTGAAAACTGTGTGGGCGATGCTGCGATCGAGATGGAACTAGAACATAGAGTTTTTGGGGTCAGGAGGCCGCGTGGGTTCCATTTGTGCCGATGCCTGTTTGGGTGCCCAGCTTTTCTTGTGTCCCCTGAACAGAAGAACAAGGATTTAACTGGTGCATGCCCTCTGCGCCAAAGCCTGCCCTCAGTAATACAAGCGTTGTACAACCTGTACTGCCATCTTCCATGCACCGTCCTGAACCTGTGAAGCCCTTTGTTGCTTGGGGTTTACAGCATGGCTCCCGCCCTCGAGTTTTCAGACCTCCTCCCTGCAGCCCGAATGCCTCCTCGCTTTGAATTAAAGAAATGTACCCTATAATCGATATGGATCATTAGATTTGGACCCCCTGTGCAGCTCAGAATGGTCGCGGTGTGCGCGTAGGCTGTGATAGGTGGTATGTTCAATGGAGGACATGATGCACATTCAAAAGTCTAGCTTTAGTATAACATGGGGGGGTAGCTGCTACGGTTGTAACATAGATACAAGCGACATATTGGGCTAGCTAGGGCTGCCATTTCGATCTAGTATTGGGAAACTGGTGGTGATGGGAGGTCTACGCTTGAAATGTTGCCTCTAGGTATTTGTTTCTTTTCCTCGCTTTGCTGTCCTTCACAACTGTACCTGCTTTGGATTTTGATCTTAGTGTCGCTTGAATAGCCAACCAAACATGGCGAGTCCTTGGCTGTAAGAATATTCAAGGTGTCCATTGCGTTGTTTGTTTAGTAACCAAGTGGTACTAACCAAGTGTTGTGTGTCCAGAGAATACAAAGATTTCTTGCATGCAGATAAAAGTGCTGCTGTCCCCAACGTTTTGAATTTTGTGGACAGTTCTTATTTGCATGCAGAAGGGAGAAAACGACACATCCTGAAGTCGCATTGGATCTATCACCAATAATAGCGACAGGAACGGCCGTGCAGCAGCAACAGCAGCAGCAGCAGCATCAAAAATGATAGCATTGGACATTAAAAGCTTCAATTCAGGACATCCATATGATATCCTACTCTGAGACTAGGCCACTTGCTTAAGAGAGGCGGGGCTATGTGCATGGTTGGAAAACACCCCCATTTACTTAAGCCATTTTTCACCATACATGTACCGTGTTGTGTACAGTTTAATAATGTTTCAAACCATATCACAACTACGTATGTATAACCACCTGTTATAGTCCAACTGAGAACTAATTAAAACTTGTTTGGCAGTATAGTCCAGAGTCGACTCCGGCAGATCGTGGGAGCAACATTTTTTTCACTTCCATGGGATAGGACGATAGGTGGTACGATGATTCCATGCCGGTCGTAACACTTCAACTAATCTACGCCTCAAGGTAACTACTCAAGCTTAACTACTATCATGTGAAAAGAAGATGAACTTAATCTCTGCATATTGCCTGATAGCCTCCTTTCGTTTCGAGAACAATCTCGCTGTCTGGTCTGATCACTAGACATTCAGATAAGATTATCCTCTCAGCCTGACATTCTCATGCCTCGTTGAGAGCGAAACCCTAGGACAACATCAGGCTGCATGAGCTAACTAGCCACCAGCCAGCCGTGGTCCAAGTAACAGTGCTTTCATATGCTAGCAGTACGAACACCGTCTTGGATAGGAGTGTTGGGAAATAACTATGGGGTGGCTTTCCGATCATGTCATTTTTTTATCATCAGTTTGAGCTGCCATTTCTCATGTGCCTGGTCTGTCTGAACTCCTTATCCCTTCTGCTCCCTCTTCTCATACTTGTACTTTCCCTCTTGCATCTGTGAATGCGCTTTACTCTTTTGTAATATAATTTTATTCACACAAAAGTACGCACACATTTTAAAACACCACACAACAGACATTGATCCTTTCTTAGGAGAGATAATTTAAAATTAAGAAAAACTAGGTAACAGTATACCGTTCACATGCAATGCAACGGGATAGCTTTTAAGCGTCGGATAGAGTCGCATGGATCCTAAAGCATGGGTCTCTCCCAGCTCGCTCCATCTCGTGTGCTCCTGAGTCTCCTTTATCCCAAATGCTCATGCCTCTCTCTCTCTCTCTCTCTCTCTCTCTCTCTCTCTCTCTCTCTCTCCCTCCCTCCCTCCCTCCCTCCCTCCCTCAATTCACCATACACCTATTTCTCGAGCAGTAACAGCACTCGCATGTGGCAACCGTGGGCAAGCACGACGGCGAGTGGGTGCTCATGCTTCTTTTGCATGAAACTTGCTTTTGAAATTTGGAGTTCATCACTTGAAACTTTAGTTGAAACTTTGAATTTGGCTCAAAATATAGCTAAAACTTATTGAAACTCACATTTCAAATGTCAACGTTTCATATTTGAAACCTGGAGTTTTTGCTTGGAGCTTACCTGAAACTTGAGCTGAAACTTTGAAATTGGATTTAAGTTTGGTGAAACCTATTGAAACTCACATTTCAAATGTCAAGTTTCATATTTGAAACTTTAGTTTGAAACATAGAATTTTTGCTTAAACCTGCATGAAACTTTGAAATTGACTTAAAATTTGGTGAAACCCATTGAGACTTACATTGAAATATCAACTTTCAGTTTTGAAATTTGAAGTTTCAATATTGAAGCATGAAACTTCTTCAGAGATTAAGTTTCAATTTTTGAAACTATCATGTACCATTCTAATGTTTCAGACTTTGAAACCTTTGAAGCTCTCTGAAACATGATGTTTTCAGTTTTTGAAACTTTATAAAACACGATGAAACATCCTTGAAACATCAAACTTAAAATCTGAAATTTTTTTGAAACTTTTGTGCAACTGAAACTCCATAAAACTTTATGAAACCGCTATACCATTTGAAATTCATCCCAACAATATAGCGTGGGCTAGCAGCTCCCTTTAAAATCATATATTTCAACCTCTTAGATAGAGTCAACACTGTACATGCATCGTCAACTTTCAGAAGTCAACTGGTATGGAGTCATATTATGATCTCGATTCGTTAGCTACGTACGTACGATGCAACTCTCTTTAATTAATATGTATCCGGAGCTAGCTGCACGTATGCTTGAATCTACATTTGAAAGCTACATTTGAAAGCTACAGCCTTATTGCCCATCCAAGCAGCAGTTACTCGCATATACGTACGTACGTACGTACAGGGTAAAACTCTGGTGGGGCTTCAAAAGATTTTACTATTTCTGCACATGTATTTGTTTAGTGTGCGAGTTCATACAGACCTTCAGCAGTTGACGAAGCATCATGAAAAGTATACATATATATTTCAGAAAAAAAGCAAATGGATAGCTTATTTTCCATTAGCTAAAAAGAGAAGTTATTTTTGCATCTTTTGGAGTAGTTTTCACTCACACGTATCCAGATATGAATGATGCCCTACGATATGTTCTCTTTATCATAGTTAATTCCTTCAAACGTATGTTGTGCTTTCACAAACACAAAAGTTGGTTAATAACTTTAGAATTCTGTGTCTTTCAGCGTAAAGAATTTGTAACTCTATTTTAAAAAAAAAACAGCAAGTAACGTGTGCCTCTTAATTAGGGAATTAATCATATGGTCTATTCAACAATTTTAGTGTAATTCAGCTTAACTTAAACGAAAGAGTTTCAAAGAATCTTCAACTGAGTACAAATTGACCAGTTGAAATGTACAGATTGGTCGTGTTAAATGATAAAAGTTAAACCCTAATCATACAACCCAAATCGTTCCTTGTATATGCATGCCAACAGAAGGACCGAAACTTTGATAAATGGAATTCTTTTGCACGTGTCAGAAAATAAGGCATCATCTGAATTCAGTAAAGGGTAATCTCAGGCAAGGAAAAAGGCTGGGAAATCAGTTCTTGGAGTGATCCACTAAAAACAGCAGAGAACATTTATAGATGCAAATCTAAGCTCACACCCTCGGCCGCGGTGGTCGCCGGCTGCTCGCAAGCAAACTGACCTAGTGTAGACAGCAGCAGAGAGGAAGAAGAGGAGGGGGAAGTCACAAGAGAAGCCGAAGCTCTCGGTTCGTCTCCTCGGAACAAGGACAGAGCAACCGGCCGCCGCTCTCCTGCCAACGGCATGCCCGTGTTCCCATGCGAAGCCAGCGGCCCCCTCCAGAGCCCCGCCGGCAGAGGGTTCCCGATGATCGGCTGAGCGACCGATCCGATCCCGCTATAGAGCTGCGGGCCAATGGAGATGCCGCCGCCGCCGCCGCCTGCACCCCTCACCGTGGGCCACGACGGGTACAATGTCGCCACCGTGGGGCTGGGGCCTGCCACGCCGAAGCGGTGCTGCGGGTAGCCGAGGAGGTGGTGGTGGTGCGCGCCGCCAGCCGCCGCGGCCATCGCGGACTGCATCTGCACCCGCTTCGCGCGCTGCCGCTCGCGCTTGTGCGCGTTCTGGTGGCCTCCGAGCGCCTGCGACGTCGGGAAGTGCCTGCAGCAGTAGTGGCACTCGAACTTGCGGCTGCTGTCGGGGGCAGCGGCGATGGCAGTGCCACTGCTGCTCTGTGTGGCAGCGGCAGCAGGGGCAGCGGCAGGGGCTGGGGTGGCGGTGGCTTCTTCAGTTTTGCCCTCAGCCTCAGGTGATGCACGCGGGACGTCAATGCCAAAGAGGCGGATACCGGAGTTGGGGCTTTCGCGGGGCGGGGCGGAGCGCAGGAATGGTAACTCGGAGAAGGACGCGACGTTGGCAAAGTCATGAGGCTCCCGTACGCTCGCCGCGCCGCCACCGCCTTCGCCGCCGCTGCCCATGCGACCAGGTGGAGAATTTCTCGAGTGCTTGCAAGATAACCCTCAATGCAAAGTAAGCAATGTCGTCTCAGCTGGTCTAGCAGCGAACCCTCTCAATGTCTCTCCTCCCTGGCCAGGAGAGAGGAATGGAAGGAGGGAGGAACCAGGGAGAGAGCAGGTAGGGAATAGAAAGGGCAAGGAGGCTCGTGCTCGTGTTGCTCAGAGGAGGTTTTGCATGCTGAGGCAGACGGGGTAGTGAGACTGAGATGGATGGATCAGCAGGGTAATTGTCACCTTACTATATTGTGGTTAGTTAGGTGGAGGTGGGCCTGCTGGGAGGGTGGGAGAAAAGGACATGCGCACACGTCGTCCATGGTGGTGTTGCAGTAAATTCTTGAGGAACGGCTGGGAGCCCATAAATAAGCTCTGAGTCTGGCATGTACTACTGCACTGCACTAGGAAGCTTTTGAGCTCTCACATAAAAACAAGTACCTGTCGCTGAGAGGAAAGGCCATCTCTCTCTCTCTCTCTCACACACACACAACAAGCACATAAACACAGCTCTCTCTCTCTCTCTCTCTCTCCCCCTCCACATTCTTCTGTCCATCTCTCTCTTTTTCTTCTCTGCTTTCTTCATTTCTCTGGCTTTCATGCATGTGTAGGCATCAGTGAATACGTGACAAGCTCTGAGCGTGGGCCTGTCGCGCTATATAGCTATGTGGGGGTGGTACTGGCTGTTTTATGGAGGCTCTTTATAGCTGTTGCTTCTTTACATCTGGAGCTGTAGGGCTTGTGTTTGGAAGTGGTCCTGCGCACAGATCTAGCTAGTTGTAGCCCTGTGCCTACGCTGGCTGCGTGACTGATTTCTCTCTACCTCCTCCAAAAGACTAGTGCTGTGCAAGTCTTTGTTTCTTATCCTGTTTGTTCTCTCTACCTTATATGGGAACGTCCTAAAATATCTGCCTCCTGTTACTTTTCCTATGAAAGCTAAACTACCTGCTTTGCTAGGGTTGTTAAGTGAAAAGTAGCACTTACTCATGCATCCTGTTGCTTGTTCACCTAGCGGATCACCCCACGTACATATATACCTCCGATCGATGCGACGGGACGGTATAACTAGGTTCATCATGGTAGAATCTGCTTTGTTCTTTCGCTATAATCAAGCTACTCAGCACTCACTTTGTTTGTTGTCCCTATGATTAAAGCGAGGCTCATCTGAAGTAGCGGACACATGAATGCTTTGCAGGTGCCCTCACTTAACTAACTACTTAAGCATCCATCATCGGTTGAGGCGAAAACAACGGAGTACTATTATATATTCGTGCTTCCGTCTGAGGGTACGTACATTCTCATTGCCTGGTCACTTCGCCTCTTGCAAAACCAAGAATATATACCCCAACTATAGCAAAACGGCTAATGCCAAAACATATATACATCGAGAACAGAAGTGTTCCACAGGTGAAAAAGCCCGATCGCTGTTTCTCCGGCCGGGCAGTCACGTTCCTGGCCGATGGGGATTCTGCGCTAGCTATTGTGCGTGCTGCTATGTCGAAAGGTGTTCTCCTCTGTCCTCAACAACCTTTGTTTTGTGAAGCATAACAACCTTTGTTAAAAGATCAACTAGGTACTTTCCTCATCTTGTCCATATCACGCCTTTGGAGATTGTTAGTAGCTTTCTAAGACAAGGGAATAATCGGCAGCAGCTGGGGATGAAGCCCCAGAATGATTAGTTACTTATCAGCACAGTCACTACCACTGTCGCATAAATCATATATAATATCGCAGACATCACAATGTTGAGTCTAATTTGCTGTACCTTTGGTGACCAGATCATAACTTACAATTTAATCCAAGAAGAGCTCACACTTGCCTAGAAATTGCTCATGCATGGTCACTTCAAGGAGATGACTGCGCTGGTTAGGACATGCCAGTTGGTACATATGTACGTATAGACATAGGCCTTCTTGTTTGTGTGAAAATTTTAAAGCTGTTCACAGTATAGTAGTGAATCTGAACCAACTGTGCATGTAGAAATTCTAGATCCAGCAGGGTTACTATCCGGAATTTTGCGGACCGAACTATGCTAGGTGCATTGTACTACTGGCTAGCTGGTCGTATTAAATGATTCAGACAGAAAGAATGGTCGTTAATTGATTGATTAAGACTCTCTTGACCAAAACCAAAAACATACAAATCCTAGTGGTTGGTTACAGGTCTAGATCTCACCAGCATTCCAGCACTTGATCAATAGCTACTTGTGCTAATCAGAAAGGGACCTTCCTGGCATTTTCAGAGACTGCCACTATCCTTGTCCTCCTGAGAAACTTGCTGTTTTGTAAGTGGTAGGGCCATATGAAAAGAGAGAAAAATAAATATAATCTTGTCAGTTTTGTTAATAGTCCAATGCAGTAAGTTTATTAAACAATGCTGCTTGTGCAATTTGCTCATTCCTCTCAATCACTTTCTTCTGGAAAATGTTGCTCGTGGGTACCGATCCTTTTAACTGCGGTGTTACATATGTTCGTACCAAACAGCAACTTGATCATTAAGACATGGGGCCTCCTATATAATGATATATATACATTTCAACAAAGTGGGGATATCCAATAAATCATTTATGTGCAATGTTCCTCTTAAAAATTATATAAAGTGAAAGTTTTTGTTAGTTTGAACTGTTCGATATAATTTATACATGTCCTTGCCGCTACTCTGTGTGGAAATATGTGGGAAAACAAAAGAAGGGATCACAAATAAAGAAATCGAGAGTAATTTATTTTATATTGGGAGTATCTCTACAAATAATTAGGTATAATCACGACCATTTTCGCATGAGAAATATATAAACCTGAAAAGTTCCCAAAAAGTTGAGATGGTACGCTCGTTTGGGCTTCAGCTCTTCGCTTCTTGCTTTCAATTTCTTAATTTCGTTTTTTTCTGGTTTTTTGGGCTTTTCCTTTTTTTCCCGCATATTTCTTTGTATTGTCTATGATGGGATAACTTGTTTTTTCTATTTATAAATTTAATTATGCTAAAAAGATATCAGCAGCTACAGTGTAAAACAAAACATCAAACAGTAAAAAAAGTCAAAAGTCATAAATTTAAACTTAAACGAGCACACCAACTATTTTCATTTACCATATATCGAGCACCTTTTGATCAACTAAATATGTAGTTTGATTGTGCTAGATACTTCTATGATGAACCTATATGTTACTGACCAGTGGCCAGTGCCTACCCTTCGTGTACGAAGTGGCCAGAGAATGGTGGTTGCTTTACCGATGCAACGCCTGACTCGTAGGCAATTATTCTTCCTCTCATAACGGTACTCAGCTTCCCTCTTTATTCTGCTCTGCGTTCCCATCGATCATCTCTTGGCCTTGTGAGATGGACACCAGCCTTGGTTCAGGCCACAGCTGCACCTGCACTGCGGCGGTGCGATCCTCTCTCTCCCTCCCTCCCCCTCCCTCCCCCTGTGAGATGGCCGAACAAGGTACTTGCCTGCAGCCCCCGTCAGCCCCACTTCCATACGACGGGCCAACAGTGAGCCCACTTGTTCTCTTTCTTGGCTCATACATCAGTGCTGATCTCTCTCTCTCTCTCTCTCTCTCTCTCTCTCTCTAGGGAGGATTGCTATACTGAAAACGTCTGGGTATCATTTTTATTAAAAAGGAAAAAGGCACACAAAATTTGAGCCGAAGAGAGAGGACTGGAACCACCGGTAGCCGAGGTAGAAAATTTTAGAAGTCTAAGTAAGCCTAAGGGCATCTCCAACAGTATGAGCTAGTTACTAGCTTTAAGATAACTTCTCCAATAGTACTAACTTTAGCACATAGCTCATAACATAAATAGCCTCACATGACACTCTCACATAATCTTGGAATGTGTGTATGAGACTAGCTCTTGATCAAGAGATAGCTTTTCTCTCTCTTCTATTAAAATATGAAACAATATGCTTAGAGCTAGCTCATAAGTCACTGTTGGAGATGCTCTAACTATATATGGTTAGACCGAGCTAGAAAATTGTAGGAGTCTAAGCAAGCCTAACTAGGGTCAGTAAATACGAATAAATCTAAATAAGCAAAGTTAATAACTGTAATAGTTTTAAACTAAAACTATTCCAACACACGTGAATGTGCACTGGAGCATTTGAACAAACACGTGATGTGCAGGTGAAAATTACAAATTGGCCACAGACATGGCTCCTGCAATGGACGAGGTTCAGGCATGCCTCAACAATTCAATTTGTCAGCCACAACGTTATGCAACAGCAACTAGACCTACAACGAATTGGAATTTTTCGGTAAAACAGAGTTGGATTAGATACCGAATAACATCAGTGCCAACCCTGCCGGCGCAACTTGGCGTTGCTGTTGCAGTCGCCGGCAACGTCCTCGGTGTAGCAACCACGGATGGCAGTGACCCCCGAGGTCGAAGTGCTGCACGGCGCATACACGCGCAGTTCAGTCTGAGTGACGTAGCTGGTGGTGCTGGATGGCGGGTCCTCCACGCGCGGCTCGTCACCGACGAGCCAAGGCAGCCGTCCAGAGTCGCTGAGAGGTGGTTCCGATCCTGCGAACCACGGTGGTGGATACACCCACATCTCTCATCAATTGAGCTAGATAGTCATGGATGGATCCATATGGAGCTTCAGGGGTGCATAGGACACCGGATTCAATGTCGTTTTGCCTTATCAAAATACATATATGCATAGGTGTGTACCCCACGGCTTAAGCTCAGTAATCCTATACACATATAGTGATACATATGGTAACTCCTGGTCGATCTTGCTATGGATCCGCCACTAGGCTCAGTTCCTATTTAAATTGTTAAGAATGCCCTAATTTCTCACTATATTCGTCCCCGTTAAGTATTGCAATTGTTATATATTAATGTGAATGTTTCATAATATAAAGTCTCGTTACAATTTTGGCATTATCAATAAACGGTAAAATCTTGTTAGGAGGAGAAAAATAATCAACATGTCTACCTTGATATCTAGGCAATTCATTACCCAGTGTCATGTTTATACATGTATCTAGGGAAGAAAGTGAAAAATAGTACTCCGTTCTTTTTTTACTAGAAAACCTAAAATCCGTGCCATCAGATTATATCATTATATTTACCTTAGAAAATATTTCATAATATTATAATTTTATTAATATATTTTAATGTAAAGTTATAAAAAATAACGTCCCGAAGACCATAAAAGTGAAAAAATATCAAGTAAAAAACGGAGGAAGTATTTACTATTCAGTGAATGCTACCTCGATTTATGTGGGGAGGTCATATATACAAGAAGCACGGAGAATGGTAAATAGAACCAGTATTATTAAACAATTTTGTTATTTGTAAGTTGTTTGATTGTCTATAAATGTATATATATATAAGTTGATTTTTTGCCATAAATTAGCTTTAAGATGTGTGTGATTCCGATTTTGGTTTATCCAATGGTTAAAAAACATGACTTGTACCTAAGAAAAAACCAGTTGCCTTATAAATAGGTAGTCCCTCGTTAAAAGGAGGGACATCAAGTTAGGCCAGGCACCGGATGTGGTGTATATTTGTGTAAGAGATCAGATCTAGCTAAACCAGGTGCATGGGACAATCTTTTTGTAATGTCCTTTTCTTTTTCAAATTTTTTTTCTACAATTCCCACACGAGAGCATCACAGTTCACAACACGGTCGAGCGCACTGATAGAACAATACGTCCCATTCAACCTTTCCATTCCTCCTGGGCAACATCTCGCGGGAACAACTATGGTGCATGCACGGAGGGAGCATGCGAATGCAAGTAAGGCGTTGCTAAAAAGGCTTTTTTTATGGCTTATAACTCTGTAGCTGGCTGAAATTGCACTGTAGCTGATGATAGCTTATTTGACGTAATTAAATTTAAAAAAAATAAAAATAGAAAAAATAGGTTAACCTATCACGGATAGTATAAATGAATTAAAAAAAGAACTGTAAAAAAAGTTCCAAAAAATCAAAAATCAGAAGAAGAAAAACGAAATTGTTGAATAGTAAAATTAAACCAGAAGCCTAAGCTATTTTAAACGGAGCCTAAGTCACTCAACTCGTATGTAACGTACATGCGCGCGCGTCTCCCCGCGGGCGCGGCTCGTTGCGCTGCTCAGGCTTGCCGGATAGGGCCGATATGGCGCGGGCGTCCATCGAGCAGACGTGAGACGTCGGACGTACGGCCCCCGGCACGAGTGCGACCATCAAAGTAGATAAGCGACGGTCCCGTCTCGTTCGAGTACGGTGAGGACGCGCGCGCGGTAAGGCGCGTCCGGCCGGTTCAATCAGTGGATCAGCAGCTTGCATGCACGCATGCGCGGCGCGTGCGGGCGGCCGGCGCTGCACGGGCACGACCGACGACCTGCAACCAGATGCAGCTGCCCGTGCGCAGCACGGCCAACACGATGAAGCCAGACGCCGGCTTCTCTCTTGGAGAAGTCGATCCATCCATCAATTTGTACGTCCGAATTGATCCTCGTCACAGGCTTTGGCGCTGCGGTCGATGGGCACGGCGTTTATAGGCCTGTCGGGGTAGAGATCTCGAAACTTCACCCCAGGACCACCGGGCGCGCTAGCTAGCTAGCTGCATGCCCCTGCCCCGGCCCGGCCCGACCGGCGTAGCATTCAGACTGTGCGCGCAGCGCGTACGGTTGTGTTGCGAACTCGTGTCTGCGCCTAGCCCCGGCCCTTCAACTGTTTACTTTAAGTTGTAACTGTGTCTAGTGGTACCGGCAAAGATAGGTTTTATTGATCATATACCCTTTCCTTAGATGGAAATTCAGGATTTACCCTCTTGGCTCACGCGTCAGTGACTTATGATGACCCCATATGTCATTGAGGTGGGAGGATAAATCCTGAATTTTCCAACTAAGTGAAGGGTATATGATCCAATCCCCCGCAAAGATATGATCGATGATCCAGCTGCATCTGCATGCATGCATGCATGTCCTCGCAGTTACTGCATGCAGGATGGGTTTGTTTTTTTTCCCATGTGGGCGTACGAGATTTGTAACAGGGGCGGTGGGTCATGCATGCATGCGCTAGCTGCAGATCGAGGTGTAGCGCACGTACGTATACATGCGTTAATGTGCGCGTGCTAATCTTCACGATCACGTTACGTACAAACGTGCTGGATCGATCGGTCGGTCCTTTTTGGCGTGCGTGCATGCAGTAGCGCACAGTGCTTGGAACAGTGGGGTTTACAGATTTGCAAAAGCATGTGGTGACCATTGCTAGGCCTCTGCCTATGCATGTACCCCCGTACGTCGTATTACTGCATGCTGCCATATGGCTAGCTCGATCGACGTACGAGTACCACCCACAGTAGCTACCTCGGTACTTAGGCTCTGTTTGGCACAGCTTCATCAACAGCTTCATGAGCTGTTGTGAGCTGTTTTTTACCAAACACCCTTTTTGCAAACAGCTTCATGGATGAAGCTCCTTAAATCATGCTCTCACAAGAGAATGGGGTGGGGTGAAGCTGAAAATAGTAGCTTTTCACAGCTATCTCCCTCAGGCTCGCAGTTCTAGGAACCCACTGCCCTTATAGTTGACAGAAATTACAGCACTTTGCCACTGGGTCCCAACGCCTGTTTCCTCTCCTCCCGTTCGCACTTCTCTACCGTTCGCACTTCTCTAATGATTTTATTTTTTTTATTTTAATTTTTTAATTCATACTCATTCAAATATATTATTTTTAATTCATATGACCATATACAAACATACAACTCCAAATGTTAGAACAAGTCAGGTAGACAGGGGCATCTTGGACAATTGCCCTCTTTCAGCTATGCATGAAGCTGTTGGTGAAGCTGTTTTGCCAAACAGTTTTCCAAAACAGTTTTAGCTTCACCGGTGAAGCTGCTCGATCGTGAAGCTGAAACAAAAAAACAACAGCTTCACTAGTGAAGCTGAGCTGTGCCAAACGGGATTTTACTATAGCTTGGCCGGAGGTTGCCAATAATTCAGCTAGAGCTGGCACACATGTACGCGCGTATACGTGTGACAAGTTAATGATCACCTCCATCCATAAAATCAACTTCGAAATTAGGATGCTGCTGTCAGCTAATAAATTCATTAATTTGGTCTACATGTACTTACATCGACACGACAGTTTTACAGTTTTCCTTTGCTCGGTTGATCGACCGATGGGTTAGTTTGAGCTGGGCTAACGCGACGGTGGTGGCTAGGTGCAGAACGGCCGGAGGTCGCCAATAATTCAGCTAGAGCTAGCACGCATGTACGCATGGCCCTCCTGGCTGGGCCCTCGCATCACGTTCGTGACGAAGCTGATGTGATCGACATGATGCATGCCACCGTGCTGGAAAAGGCCGGCCCGCCGAGCTGTGTCTGCCGCGCGCGCGACCTCTCGAACGATCGATCCATCCATGATGCATCTCGACGGAGCACCACACGCGCGCGCGCGAACAATCGAACACCTGCAGCCACCACCCTATAGACTATAGAGTCGCGGGATCCAAGGCCGCCTGTGCTCTTCTCGGATCGCGCGCGCGGCTTGCGTGGCTGCGCGCGCGCGTACGTGGCTGAGCTTGCAGACTCCAAACCGCATGCTGCTGCAGCAGCAGCGCGGGCAGGCGCCTCCGGCTGTCCGTTGGCCCGGCCGGAGAGGGCCACGGCGTCACATGCGCCGTATAAGCGTGGGCTCGCCCCGGCCGGTCCGTTCGTTGGGTGCAAATTCCGTGGACCATGGGAGCGCATGGCCATGTCCGAGAGATGGAGAGAGAGAGAGAGAGAGAGTGGTGCTCGGCTTGGCGGTGGTGTTGGCGCGTTGCTCATGAGCCATAGTTCTCAGTTGGCATTTAGCTGTCGCGATGGGGATGCAACGTCGGAGCCATTGATTGTGTTATTCTGAAACGTGATTGATTGGCACCCGTGCTGGGCTTACAGTCCATGCAGCAATCAATCGTCTGTTCTTACGTGTGCAAGACAGAGACTATTTCTTTAATAAATTAACTGAGGTTATTTTAAGAGTAGAATCTGAGGATATTGCTACTACTAGTTCTCAATTGCACCGCGAGAGATGAGAAGGATAAGTTGTCAATTCTAGACTCACACAGTGGCATATATACGACAAAATATGCAATATTTACTGGGAAGCAGCGTGTACGAAAACTTTGTGTTACGAACTACCATTGACAATCAGCATGAAAACGGTTCTTACGCACTGGGCTCACTCCTCGTAACCCTTTATTGCTCTATTTCACACCTGATCTTTTATATTAACTAGCTTACCGATCATCTTTTCGCTGCTCTTTACCAGCGTCTTTTTTTGCTCCAGTGTTTTTCTTTTACTAGATTGAACTGTTCAAATCGAACTGTACACAGTTTTTTTAAAAAAATAACATAACTGTACATGGACGTTTTTTTAAAATAAAAAGGAAATGGAATTGCTCTGAGCCAGATGTCCGACGGAAGCCCACGTATTAGACGCTCTATGCCCAGATCCCACTGTCCATTTCAAACGCTCATTCCGATTCTTATTTTCTCCCATTTTTTTCTGTAGTCCAGCTTCCCGATCTCTCTCTCCCTGAGATCACGTCAAACTTGCAAGCTCCACGGCCGACATCTAGTCTAAGGCTCTCACCACTAGAGCTCGACGGAGGCTGTCCGACTGCAACGGAAGCTCGTGCAATGGTCTTCTCCTCTGTCCCCTTCTTCCTCCACCTCATCTCTTATTCTCTATCTAAAATCTCTCCCCTAATTTAGCCCCTACGAGCAAAAGTCTAAGTCTGATCTGCCGGTGGCCGTTGCAATCGCTACTCGCCGCGCGCCATATGCCGCAAATCCCCTTCCTTAGCGCTGCAAACAACACTCCACCACACAGCTGTAATACCACTAAAATGCAAAGGGAAGAAAAGTGAAAAATAAAACAATCCAAGGAAAAAATAAAGGAAATAAAGTAGAGTTTTGCTATTAAACCCAACGGCTTTAGAATGCCGAATAAAAGTAGCGCTCACAAAGGTTCCCAGACCTTCCGAGGCCAGTCGACGCCTCTCGCTATTGTGGGCTTCGTCATTCGGCAAAAAATTTAGCCAACGCCCACTTTTATCAACTTACCTGCCGAAGTAGAAAAAGAAAAGCCCAAACAATCAAGAACACTTTGGACCGAAATATCCTTTAGGCAACAGCCACATGAAGAAGAGTAGGGGTAAGATGAGGGCACTCCAGTCATTTCACAAGCCAAGAGAGTTATAAGACCAATGCCTCAATGCATGAGCAGTTGAGTTACTGGAAGGCCTCATCTCGCTTCTATTTTTCTCCACCGTGAGCAAAGCCACCTAACCAGTGAGGGCGTTCCTTCCCCCATCTCCTTCCTCTTTGCCAAGACAGAGAAGAGATAGAGATCATACCCAAAGCAAGCCAAGAGAAAACACCAAGCCGAGGTCAACCCTATCACCACCCAAACTCCTTGCCAGCCATACCCAAGCAGTGAGGAAGACGAAGCCCAGAGGAGAAGAACTAAGGAAGAAGGGGAGGACAACGGGGAGGAGCAAGGAGACAGCAACAACTCCGGAGGCGCAAGACTTCTGGCGATCGTCAATACTACGCCAAGTCGTCGTCCACCCCCAGGCCTTTTTTCAGCCAATATTAAGTAAGCCTCCATTCCTCCCCCAATGCTTTGACGGCGAGCCTGTAGCACTGCCGTGCGCCCTTGATGGCAATGCATGCTCCCCGGCACATACACTCCACCAAGTCCCATCACAACGGCCACTTGAGCCTTCCCAGCCATGCGTTCTTAAGATCGACTAGAGTAAGGCAAAGGTAGTAGCTAAATCAAATGCACACAAATAAAGGGGGAGAGTGAACCAGTAACGCTTTAGGGCTCATGGTGATGGCGGTCGGAGGTGTAATGGCTTTAGGTCGGCATCGAGGATGGCGAGCCCTTGGCCGGCGCACCTCAGGGCGTCAAGGCAACGACGTCACATCAGAGGTGAAGCAGCTGATGATGAAGAGGCACCAGGCTCCTGGCCCGACCGCGTGCCATGGCCGGTGAGCCCGAGGGAGAGGTTGAGTTGGGGAGGCGCCAGAGGGTGGTGGCATGGAGCCAGAGGCTGGGGAAAGGAGTGGCAGAAGTAGGCAGACGGCGGTCAGTGGCCGATGGTCGGCGGCGTGCTCGGGGCTGCCGCGCCCGTACGCCGCCATGAGCCCAGAGGACCACCTAGAGAGACACCAGAGAGAGAGAGGCAGAGGGAGAGGAGGCGCAGCTCGGGGGAAAGGGAACAACAGAGAGCCCACAGCCAACAACCGAAGGCCGACGGCACAGGGAACACCCTGACCCCTAGATCCAATCCGAGCAGAGAGAGTGAGGAGGGGTAAGGCCGGTTCGGCCGAATCAGATGAAGGGGAGAGAGAAAGGAAAGAGAAAGAGAGAGAGAGAAAAGGATAGAAGAATTGAGAAGAAAAGGAAGAAAAAGAAGAAAGAGAGAAAAGGAAAGAAGAATTGAGAAGAAAAGGAAGAAAAAAAGAGAGAGGAAAGAAAAAGAGGGAAAAGGAAAGAAAAATAGGGGGTTTGGTACCTACGCGACGGGTCCTTAACCCTGGACGTTTTTATGCTAGAGTCGGGTTATGCGTGTAGAGTCATCGTTGCTCGCTTAAGCATTGGTTTCGATATGATATATTGAGTCAGGTTGACATTTGTACAGGTGGAGATCCTAGGTCGGAGCCATCCACGCATCATCCCCGAGATTAACCATGCAAGTGCATAATAGAATAGTGGATTGTGATGAATGATTGGTATCTTATATCTTCTTTGTCATGTTCTACAGTACTTATGATTACGTGCTAATCATACTTTAATAAGTGCTACTTATGATTAAATGACAACATTGAAAGCATGTTGCATCGCGCATTGCACTCATACGCAGACAACATGACCTACTTCGGTAGGTACTTCACGGTAGTAGACTTTGGATCCCTGTATAAAAGAGGATGGGGATTGAGTGGTCCATCGACGGGTGAACACTCTGCTATACCAATGTAAGCTACAGTTACAGATGCATCGCATCGCATTGCATGAAAACTGAACAGAACAGTTATACAGTTACAGATACATTGCACAAAAGTGCCAATAGTGAAACAATTACAGAGATAGTGATGTACAGTTCACAGAAATGGGAATTATTAAAGTGGTGTGTTAATGACACTGTTTTATCGTGTGCTTACTGAGTCTCTGGACTCACCATTGCTTTGTTGTTTTTTAGGTGACCGTTAAGGACGTCATGCACGGGCGAAAGTAGCACATGAATAACTTCACGTACTAGCAGCACTTCACATATCAGCTTATGGTAGCATATTTAAACTCCTCTAGTATGATAGAATAATTGCTTTAAATGATATGTTGTAAGTGGTCGTAGCTTTATGGATAGAGTAGTATTTGCTTCAAATGGTTAGCAGTTCAAAGGAAAGGGGTAATGTTATGCAATGATGGTAGCACTCTAGGCCCATAGGGTAAGTAGGGTGTTATAGTTGATATCAGAGCATGCGTTAGGTCCATGGTAAAGAAATTTGACACTTAGCTTAATTATTCAACTAAAATTTGACTTAAGCCTAACAATAAAAATTAAAATTTGACACACTCTGGTGCACAATAAGGATGGGGAATGGGTCTTGCATTGCATGTACGCTTTCGCTAGCTATGTTGTTGAATTGTACTGCTGAGGTAGATATTTATGGGTTGATTGTGTGGTTGGCTATTTGTCATGAACAGGGATGCCGAGAGGTAGAGGACGTGATCGTGGTTGAGGCGGTGGCCGTGGCCAAGTGGAGCCAGCGCTTAAGGATTAGCATGACGCACCTAGCGCAGAGGTTGCTTCTGCTAGGTAATCCGTAGCTAGAGATCTGGCACTGTTGAAAGAGTTTGTAGAGGAGGTCCGTGCACTTCATGCGTTGGCAGCCGCAGCTGCGAATGTACCCATTGCTTCTCCTACTATCGTTTCGGTTGTACCAGAGGCAAGGATGGTCCTTTGTGAGTGGTTGGCTTTGCGATTCGCTACATTCGACGAGTCAGGTACACCGGTACAAGCTGCGGATTAGTTACGCTATATATAAGCTACCGCACCACAAGACTTTAGGCCCGTGGCTGACCAGGTCAGAGGGATGGGGATGGAGATGTAGCTCACTAAAGGGCTGCAACCCTCTAGTGGTCCGAAAGCTTTTGGTGGTGACCATAAGAGGAGTTTTAGTGAGGGAGGTGGGTCATCTCAGCAGCCCACTCCTAAAAAGTTCAAGTGGGGCTAGCGTCCCCCGTAGTCATCCAGATCCATGTCTTCGAGGCCATTTTCTTCAGTGCCTTGTTCTTCATCAGTGACCCCAGCCTATCGTCCTATCCCAGGATAGGGAATGGTCTGTTTCAAGTGCAGTGGTGGGCACCGTGCTGTCAAATGTTCTTGGTCGATGAACTATCGGCATTGTGGCCAAGTTGGCCACTGGATGATGGTTTGTCGAAGGAATCCCTCTAGTATCATCAAGTGGGAGCTAGTATCTGGGTCTTCGTTAAACGCTACACCTTGGGGGTCAGTTCAGATGTTGGTGGTTGCCCCTGCATCGCAGCCTCCTCTTTCCTGGGCTCTACCTGCCAGGTATTACTGGCATTCTACACCGACTCCTCCATTCTAGCATGCTACACTGCCTTGATTCCTGATGCCACCACAGCAGAATGTCGGGGCTCTTGCCGCCCCGACACCACTCGGAGTCTACTCACTGCCTGCTACTGAGTCCGCGGGTCGACCTGGCGCGGTGACAGGTATCCTATTAGTAGACCTATATGATGCCCTTTTTCTTTTTGACCCTAGTGCTGCTTATTCTTTTGTGTCCTGGGAGTTTGCTAGAAGAGCCAAGTTGAGTGTTCAGCAGAGTTCCCAGTCGGCTATGGTTAGTACCCCAAGTGGTATCATTGCTAGTTCCACAGTGTGCCCTGGCTATGTGGTTGCAATGGATGGTGAGGATTTTGTTGTCAACCTAATAGTTATCCAGTTAGAACCTTTTGATGTTATCCTCGGTATGGGCTAGTTGCATTGCTACTAGGCCGTGATTTTCTGCTTCTGGAGGACAATCACTTTACAAACTCCTTCAAGGGGGAGATAATCTTTCGAGGAAATGCACTCCATGTTCTCTCTTTGTGTTAGCTAGCCTATTCCTTGGTCGATGAACAATATAAGTCTAGGCTACTTCTAGCACTTATGAAAAAGCCGAGTACGCCTTTGCGCATTGAGAATATTCCAGTGGTGCGTGAGTATCCTAATATGTTTCCCTAAGAGCTTCCGAAAATGCCACCCGAAAAAGATATGGAATTTAGAATTGATTTTATTCATAGCACACGACCTATCTCTATGGCACTTGCAGTGAAACGGAGCAAAGTGATGAGTACACATGGTGCTCCAAATACCTCACGTCAGGGGCGGAGGGCCCGGTAGGGCAAGGTAGGGCGCTCGCCCTACCTTGGCTCCGCCGCGAATCCCCACCCCGAGTTGATCTAGCCGCCATGGATGCTAGGTTGAAGGTCCTGCTGCTGCTATTGAACGAAGTCTGAATGTTCTCACGAGGAAGATGACTGAATCGTTACTTCATAAGTCTGTTAGTCGACCTTTGGCCTTTGGGCCTTGACGCTTCACGCTTGCGGCTTGCCTTGTGGGCTTGTGGCTTGTGGGCCGCGTAACATATGTGGACTGGGACTGCGGTAGCCCGTTCGTTTTCCAAAGCAGCGACGACGCTTTGCCTTCAGCCGCCGGCTATACCTTAAATTTTTTTCGTCCTCCGCCACTGCCTCACGTGGTACTTGCAGTGAAACGGAGCAAAGCGATGAGTACACATGCCGCAATTTCTGCAGGACCTCACCTCTTTTCGCAGCACAAGATGAATGATAACCCAACTCATTTTAATTATGACATCCAAACTAGCCTTCCACTTCATTCAAGTAGGAATAGTTGATTGGTTCTCTGAATGTTTTGTCCTAACTAACGATGAACGTACGGGTGCTCTAGCTAGGGTCAGGATGATGGACAATTCATGAAACGACTGGCTAGCTACATGAAGTTCTTCGGGCAGGCATGAAACTTGCAAATACGTACATATTGGTCGTTTTGCAGTGATGCATTCATGTATTTTCATACGGAATGCATGCCTGCATGCATGCATGCATGGTCAATATGATGGCAGGATAATAATATAAGATCTAATGCACTTTTGCTTACGTGACAATTAACAATGCAATTCCCCGTGCGCCACGCCATTCTGTATCATCATGAACGACAACTGCGTTACATGTGCATTGTTTTAGCGGTGACGAGTGACTTAGTTGGCAAGGTAGATGCAAGTAGTGCATGCACAGAACTACAGAAGGAAAGTAAAGGAGACTTGTGTACTACCAAATCTTGAAGCTGTGATGAGTGAAGTAGCTGACCTTGCTGACGCTGAAGTGGCTGATTCAGTTCTGCCCACTGCAAGGACGTACAAGAAGAGGATCGAGATCATGTACGGGAAGATGGAAGCGGCGAGATTTAGCCAAGTTCGAATTAGCCTTGTCGGCCCGGCCCACAATATCTGCTCTGGTACGTCCGATCTGCCCGTTTCCTCCTGGACTGCAGTTGGCTTTCACCAGCACGCACATGCAATCGGGTTTCGCCGGCTCCGCCTAAAACTCCACGACAACCCGTCTTTGTGATGGATTTGGCCCGTGAAACGCACGAAATCTACCGCACGGTGCGGCCCGCTCCGCCTCCAGCACGGACGGCCATCCATTCAACGGCGACCCGCCCGCCCGGCCCCACTCCTTCGAAGACTCCGGCCGAGACAACAAGAGGCAGACAAGTGTACTCGTCCACTGTGTCCCAGTCCCAGGTCCACCCGTCCCCACGCCGCGGCCGCACCACCACCGCCCCCGGCGCGCCATGGATCCCCCGCCGCTGCCGCGCCTCCTCCGCCTCGCCATCTTCCTCGTCCTGCTCGCCGCCTCCCCCGCCGCGCGCGCCTGGAAGAAGGACGAGTTCCGCAACTGCAACCAGACCCCCTTCTGCAAGCGCGCCCGCGCCCGCGCCCCGCACTCCCTCGACGCGCCGCTCTCCCTCACCGCCGGCTCCCTCACCGTATCCCCCGAAGGCTCCCTCACAGCCGCGCTCTCCCACCCCTCCCGCCCCCGCCCCCTCCTGCTCCGCCTGTCCGCGCTGACCCCGCACGCGCTCCGCCTCCAGATCGACGAGGAATACTCCGTCAGCCCGCCGCCTCACCGCCGCTTCCACGTTCCCGACGTCCTCCTCCCGGAAGTCGAATCCCGCGCGCTCCACCTCTCCGAACCCAAGACCGTGGGTGGAGTCTCCACTTTCGCGCTCTCCTTCGACCTCGACGTAGTCGTCAAGCACGATCCGTTCGAGCTGACCGTCCGCCGCGCCGGCTCGGGCGACCTCGTGCTCTCCTTTAACACCTACGGCCTCTTCGACTTCGAGCCGCTGCAGGAGTCGAAGCCGGAGGGCGAGACCTGGGAGGAGCACTTCCGAAGCCACACCGACACGCGTCCCCGAGGCCCGCAGTCCATCACCTTCGACGTTTCCTTCCACGGCGCCGACTTCGTGTACGGCCTCCCCGAGCACGGCTCCACATCTCTCGCCCTCCGCCCCACCCGCGGCCCGGGGGTCGAGGAGTCCGAGCCCTACCGCCTCTTCAACCTCGATGTGTTTGAGTACCTCCACGACTCGCCCTTTGGGCTGTATGGGTCGATCCCCTTCATGATCGGGCATGGCTCGGGGGCGTCCTCAGGGTTCTTCTGGCTCAACGCTGCGGAGATGCAGATTGACGTGCTTGCACCAGGGTGGGATGGTGCCACATCCCCGGAGAATGGGCGGATCGACACGCTGTGGATGGCTGAGGCTGGCGTTGTCGATGCGTTCTTCTTTGTTGGGTCTGAGCCGAAGGATGTGATCAAGCAGTACATAAGTTTCACAGGCACGCCCTCAATGCCACAGGAGTTTGCGGTGGCGTATCACCAGTGCCGGTGGAACTACCGTGATGAGGAGGATGTTGCCAGAGTGGATGCTGGGTTTGATGAGCATGACATTCCATATGATGTGCTCTGGCTTGACATTGAACACACGGATGGCAAGCGGTACTTTACATGGGACCATTCAACATTCCCGAATCCGGAGGAGATGCAGCGGAAGATAGCAGATAAGGGGAGGAAGATGGTAACTATTGTAGACCCACACATCAAACAAGACAGTTCGTTCCACCTCCATGAGGAAACTACTGCAAAGGGGTACTATGTGAAAGATGCGACTGGGGAGGACTACAATGGGTGGTGCTGGCCTGGGGCATCGTCATATCCTGACATGTTAAACCCTGAGATACGTGAGTGGTGGGCTGACAAATTTTCCTATGGAAACTACAAGGGATCAACTCCAACACTGTACATTTGGAATGACATGAATGAGCCATCAGTCTTCAATGGCCCTGAGGTATATCACTGAATTGCAATATGCCTGTGCATTATCTTGTGACGCAAGTATACAACAAAATTGAAACATCTTGTGCATGGATTAATCTTGATAAAGTATTTTTTCCATAAATAGGTCACCATGCCTCGGGATGCAATACATTATGGGGATGTTGAACACCGAGAGCTACACAATGCATATGGATACTACTTCCATATGGCTACATCAGATGGACTTCTCACGCGAAGTGAGGGGAAAGACAGGCCCTTCGTTTTGTCGAGGGCCTTCTTTTCTGGAAGTCAACGGTATGGGGCAGTTTGGACTGGCGACAACTCTGCAGATTGGGATCACCTTAAATCTTCAATTCCAATGGTTCTAACTCTTGGTCTTACTGGCATGACCTTCTCTGGTGGGTGGACCTACCTTACAACTTCACTTTAGTAACCCTGGTGTTAAAAGCCTCATTAACATTTGAAGCTTTGACAGGTGCCGATGTTGGTGGGTACTTTGGTGATCCAGAACCTGCCCTATTGGTGCGATGGTACCAAGTAGGAGCTTTTTATCCTTTCTTTCGAGGTCATGCTCATCATGACACCAAGAGACGTGAGCCATGGTTATTTGGGTAATGCCTCAAATACTAAACTTTGTGGAATTTGGTTTATCTTGGAAGTTCTGCCCAACCTGGGTGATAATCTCCTCTCTCCCAAAAAAAAGGCTGATAATTGAGGAAAATCAATCACCAAGATGTGACTCAATCTGGTGATCTAGAAAATTTCCTTGAGAAACTTTTTTTGGGAAACATAAACCATAAATGCCATTCTTTTCAAGGCTAACATAATCTTTGTACTTACTACAGAGAGCGAAGAACTGCCCTCATGAGGGAGGCAGTACATATGCGGTATTCATTGTTGCCCTACTATTACACACTGTTCAGAGAGGCTAGCGTAACCGGCATTCCTGTTATGCGTCCGTTGTGGTTAGAGTTTCCCGATGACAAAGAAACATACAATAATGGTGAGGCTTTTATGGTTGGGCCAAGCCTTTTAGTCCAAGGAATTTACGAAGAGGTCAATGATTCTACGTATATTTTTCAAAATTAATTCTAGTTTGCTCGAAAATGCAATTTACCTGTTAATATGTTATAACTTCACGCAGAGCCAGAAATCAGTCTCAATTTACCTTCCTGGAAAGGAGTCATGGTACGACTTGAGAAATGGATCTCCATACAACGGAAGTGTGTCACACAAGCTAGAAGTTTCAGAAGATAGCATACCCAGCTTCCAAAGGGCAGGTACAATTGTGCCAAGAAAGGATAGATTCAGGCGCAGTACTACTCAGATGGTGAACGATCCATACACCCTGGTATGTTAAACATGTTTTCCTATGTGTGAAGCATTTAATTTGTTCAGTACACATGTTGCTCTTTAATTTCATTTGGTAAGTCATAATTCCATTGACTTGTTTATTTCCTTGAAATGCAAATAGTTACGAATAGTGTTACATATTTACCCCGTATCTCTCAATAATTTTACTAAAGAAAAGTTGCATGCAAACCTTACCTAGCTATCTACTTCCCCATTAGTTGCTGTTGTTCTGATGCTCAACTATACATCCTTTTCCAATTTTAGTTAAAATTACTACTCATTGGTCTGCTAGACAAAGGGTTGCTGTGTTTTCATTGCTTGACTTAAGCATTGATATATGCATAACTTCTACGAATGTGTACCAGCTAAATATTTGGCATTGCCAATCTGTTTGATTGAAGTAGCTACATTACTGGTACAGTTTATTCTCAAGTATATCCAAAGAGACCATTTAACTGTGTAATTTTGCAATGAATCAGGTGATAGCCCTCAATAGCTCAAGTGCTGCAGAAGGTGAACTTTATGTGGATGATGGGAAAAGTTATGATTATCAGCAAGGGGCATTCATCCATCGCCGTTTTGTATTTGCAGACAATAAGCTAACTTCGATTAATATTGCGCCCGATAATCTGGGCAAGAAGAAATTTTCGACTGAGTGTGCGATTGAAAGAATTATAATCCTTGGCTTACCATCAGGAGCAAAGAAGGCTATTATTGAACCTGGAAACAAAGAAGTGGAAATTGCACTGGGACCGATTAGTTTACGGAGTGGTTCAAGCTATGTTGCACCGACAGTCCGGAAGCCCAATGTTCGTGTTGTAGAAGATTGGACAATAAGGATATCTTGAGATGTAGTCCATTCACATCTGGAGCCTGATGTCCCTTTTGGTCGCTGTCAGGTCATAAAATTAGGCCAGTGTTAGAAGCGCAGTTGCGGCATCATAAAGGATGTATGTGGAAGCGCTTAGAATCCTAGTTGGTCGCTTGCAGCCGTCCGCTGTCCTGTAACTGTACAAATGTGACGAAGAAAACAAAAGTATACAATTAAAGACGAAGAAGGCAAAAGTATACAATTAAACTTGCTAGTTAGCAAGTTTTCAGGCACTGGTTGGAACTTGGAAGTGGGAACTGTGTGGTTAACAAATATACCCCTATCTGAATTTTTTTTTTCTGGGCAAGAACAGGTCATCCGTCCAGCTTTTGCTATGCTGCACACTTGGTTTTGCTCAGGTCGAGAACAAAGCTTCATAAGCAGGTCTCGCAGCCTCCCATCTATGCACCACAGAACGCTAAAAGCAAGATTAGGTTCCTTGGTGGAATTCTGGACGAAGGATGGCCATATGTACATCTCTCTTCCTGCTTACTTTCTGGCAGTAGTATCACGGTAAATCACTCCATTTCATACAACAAAGACAGGTCCTGCCCAAAAAATAGGTAAAGAAACAAATAGAGAATGGTAGATAGACCCATGTATTAATGTATGATATTATAGAGCAATGATCCAATTAAATCGCCATCACTGGCACACAAGAACAACATGAATCACAAGAACAAAGTAACCTTTCCCCCCACAAAATTCAGGCTATCACGAAGCAATATTTCCGTCTAACTCCAATATCTGAAGCTTAAACAACAGCACAACATATACTATACTGTACTGATTTTTTATTACATGGAACGAGCATGCAGTATGGCTATCTATCAGCAATTTCCTGGAGAAAAGTCACCACCAATCTTGGGAGCCGATCCATTACTTCCGGATGAACACCCATGGTCCCCTCGCTGCCCCCATCCTGCAGATAGAAGCAACTGTTATGAATATTGTGTGTATTGATATGAGACCCAATGGGCCATATATATAGAAGAGTACAAGAGATATAAGGAAACAAATAAGAGTCCTATTCTATCTCTAATACCTTATCTCTAATACCCTTAACACCCCCCACAAATGCAAGGCGTATGCAATAGCATTGCATTTGAAAAAGGGTTAATACTAAAACAAAAAAAATATCCAACATCCGAGTCGTGATAAAGTCGTCGTTGCGTGCAGTCGTCGAATAAACTGTCAAATCAAGCCGAAGAGGAATAGATAGAAGCATGACGGCACAGATCGAAGTCTGAGACGGCAGCGGCGCAGTGCACAAGAAGCGCAACGGAGGCGCAGTGCAGAAGAAGCGCGGCGGCGCAATGCACAAGAAGCGCAACGGAGGCGCGGTGCAAAAGAAACGCGGCGACGCAATGCACAATAAGCGCAACGGAGGCGCGGTGCAGAAGAAGCGCGGCGGCCTCATAGAGACTTCTACAATCTGCAGTGGCTCAAGGAAAAGAGCAGCGGCTGCTGCCATGCAAAAGAGAATTCCTACACTTCTATGACTGACAATAAATTTGTGGACTCGCACGGCTTGAACGAACTAAAAGAGACTACGGATTTTGGATGGACGCGACGGAAGACTCACGAAAAATAACTGAAGACCGACTAAAAGAAAACAGCAGTAGAAAGGCCCGCCCGGTGAAGCCGGGCCTGGTCGTGCGCGCCTGTAACTCCAGCTTATCGGAGGGCTTAAGAGTTGGTAATGGGGGTTGTGGGCTCGAGTCCACGTCATTAGCCAACACCGAAACTTAAGACCAGGCCTCCTCCCGTCAAAGCGCATCGGTGCTTAGTGTAGGAGGGCCGGGCGACCTAGCCTTTCAACGAACGGCCACCAACCAGAGAAAGGAGCAGAGAGGAGGGTGGGGGCCGTGGAGCGCCGGCCGTGGAAGCACACGCGACAGCGAGACGCCTCCTCCCCCGGGTCGTCCGCGTCCGACTCCGCCCCCTCCCGCGCTTCACGAGCCGGGGTTTTGGGTGACGGCGCGGCCCTCTTGTGCCTGGGGGTTGGGGTGGGCTTCGTCGGGGCCTCCGAGGGGCGGCGTGGAGAAGCCTGTCTGGGCAGCGGCGGCTTCAGGGTCCGCAACGTGATCCCGGATCTGGGCGGAGAAAGGGCCAGTCGGGAGCCGCCGCCAACGGATCCGCCGGATCTGGCGTCGAGGAGAGCAGATCCGGCGGCGGGAAGCCTGGATCTGGCAGATCCGGGTCCAGCTACAGCAGAGCTGGCGGCAACACGACGCGGCGGGGCGCGGGAGAACGGCGGCGTGGGCGCACGGGCAACCCGGCGGCAGACGAGCCAAGAGGGCGGCGGCGACCCGAGAGTGGCGACGGCGGAACAACCTGGCGACCAACGAGGAAGAGCCAACCTTGGGTACCTAGATCCGGCGAAAATGAGCCGGTGAAGAGGCCGCACAAGCGACGGCGACCCAAGAGGGCACCCAGATCCGACGAAGTCGAGCCGGTGAAGAGGCCGCAAGAAGAGGATCCACCGACCGGAGATGAGGAGGCCGCCCCCGGGAGTAGAGATCGATCCTCCCGGGGGCAACGGCGGCGGCGGCGGAGGCGGCAACCGGATCCGAGGCGCGACGGCGGGCGCGCCGACGTCGTGGAGGCGGGTGCAGAGGGAGAGGACCTGCTCCGTGAGCAGCTGCTCGCCGCCGCCCTTCTTCCTGCTCACCCAGGCGCGCATCGCGGAGTCGTCGCAGTCTGGACACGAAAGGAAGAGGTGGCCGCCCCCCGGGAGAGGAGATCGATTCTCCCGGGGCAGCAGCAGCGAAAGTAGATTGGAAGTAGATCGAGTTAGGGTTTCAACCTAAGCTCTGATACCATGTTATGAATATTGTGTGTATTGATATGAGACCCAATGGGCCATATATATAGGAGAGTACAAGAGATATAAGGAAACAAATAAGAGTCCTATTCTATCTCTAATACCTTATCTCTAATACCCTTAACAGCAACAACCTAGATGAGTCCTGAAGGCTAAGATGAGCTAGAGCTACTGAAGAAATGGCGGCACCGAGGAGTATAAGGTGGTGGTGGTAGTAGTAGTATCATACCTCCAGGTGCTAGCTACGGTCCTCAGGCTCATGTAGATCGTTAATGCGATCCATATACCGATGAATCCGTTATGCGCCGACAGGTATACCAGGCATGGTATTGATATAGCCGCTACGCCAACCTGAAGGGGGAGAGTTTCAGAGCTAAAATTTGATATATTAGCATGTCATCATAGGTAAAACGAAAGGATTTACCATGGAGTAGGCAGAGAATGTGTAATCTGATGCTCCGAAGTTGATGCCATCAAACACAAACGCCAGGGAATTTATCGTCTGTGTGCCCGCGACAAACTGAACCCAAACAAAACCTTCTTTCACTGTCTGAACCTTAGGCATTACTATTCACATAGAGAGTTCTTTCTCCTCTTTTGAACAGCCAAGATTCTTACCGGGATGCCTTTATGAATGACATCGATCACGGGGATGTCCTTTGTGAAAATGCCAGCCCCAAACTTCATACCAAGTCCAAGCACAGCAGTGAGACCCATGCCCAAAACAATGCTCAGCTGCAAGGTGAAGATTACTGTTAGCATGAGATCTACTTGCAGAGTTGCAGTGAAAGTAAAAGAAGTTACACGAACATGACAGATGGAACTGTGACTAACCTGCAACACACGAGAGGTCGCGGCAACCACCTTGTTGTTATCCTTCTTGGCAAACGCACTTGCAAGTACTGCCTGCAAGCACTCATTGACAATACAGCCCAGTTTAGTACACTTTCTGAAACTGAAACTCCTGCTCCATGAACTGATCTACGAGACTATGATATGAGAATCTGACCTGTCCTGCGACGGCCAATCCATCTGCAAGAAGAGATGTGGCAAGCCAGAGCTGGCAGCAGATCTGGAAGGCTGCCATGATAGTTGGTCCATGGCGAGCAGCTAACGACGACGCCAGCGTGACGCAGAACGTTACTGCTACAACCCTTGCAAGCAGCAGGAATCCTGAAATTAGGGAAACTTCAGAACCATTTTCAAGGATCAGTCAGAGATTTTGTCCACTTTTATGATTCCAATGGTATCTCACCACATCCAAGAAACCGCCCAAATTTCAGGGATTTAAGGCTAGGTGGGATAACAACAACTTGCTTAACGAGCCGACAAAGCAATATCATAGTTATCAGGTACCTGCAATAACGAGAAAGGGAGAGAGGTTAGGACAAACTGATCATTGAAACACAGGATCTGTGGATGCTACTGGTAATATGGCGAAACTTACTGAGAAACGACATGAGCAATGGCTGCACCGGTGACGCCCATATGACAAACAAACATCAAAATTGGGTCTAGTATGATATTTACTGCATCTCCAACCACTGAAAGATAAGCAAATGTTAGCAAGGTCAGGATTACTATCACTTCAATTCTTTTTCTTGATTGAAATGAAAGTGCATATGGCAACTGAAAGAATGTACATCAACACTAGATGTTCTTACCAGTAGCATATAATGGTGTCTTCGTGTCTTTGAAACCCCGGAAAACGCCCTGCATGGCCAGAGACAGTAACACAGCGGGAGCACCAAGTGATCTTATTGTTAGGTAGCGAACTGCAGGCCTTAGCATTGGCGAATCCTGAAATAGGGTGATGTAAATAAAAAGAGGAATTAGCATCAAGGATAGCAACAAACTACACAAGTAAATGAAGCTTGAGCAGAGAAAGTAAGGTAGTAGCACTTACTTGTTTCACACCCATGACGCCCAATACAATTTTTGCCGAAAAAACCAGGAACACAGCCTGAAGCAGCCCAAGAAATGATCCAACTATTAGCGCTGATGTGACAGAAGGTATGTACTTTCTACTGCACATATGGTTGGAGAGATTTGTACACTCTGTTGGAATGCATGGATTGACACATTCTGCCTTATCAGGACCTGGAAGCAAAGAAAGACAGATGCATGCCAAATTCTTCAGTCTTGAGGTGAACTAATTTACTATTCCAAAATGTGAAACCATATATGTTCCAATAGCGAAGTACCAGATACAGGCACATCGTTGGCTTCTGAAGCCACAGGAGAAGCTTTCTCCAGGTCTTGGCTGCTGTTTTCTTCTATGCATTTGCTAATGATAGCATCTTCTTCAGCGACAAATGATGTCGTCACGCTAACTAGGGGGTAGATACAGACTTTGGAGATTTGGTTAAATATGGCAATTGAAACACCAACAGCAGCTATCTCCACCGAACCTGACCATCGATCGATTGAACACAGATTTCATACCATTAAATTTCAGATCAACAACAGCTTCTCTCTTTTATTGGACAAAGTAATATGACACAACACTGTGTTGATGTTAGTATTTCTGAAAGAAAAGGTTAGTCCTTCAAATTATCCATTGCAACTAGCTTAAACACGCAAAGGAAACCTAGAGACGTCGATTGGACATACAAAAAGTGCAGAACTGAATGGATATCTTTGGAATAATCGTACTGTTTTGTGCCAAAAAGGGATATTCTAAAAAATGGAAAAGAATGAGATTGGGTCACTATGACACAATTCGACAAAAAGGAAACGGATGACTGTTTATCGAAAAAGAACAAAATGAAACGGATGAACTCAGCATGTACCTGGCTAACCAATTGTAACGAGATATCGCAAGCACACACAAAGAAAGATTCAGAAAGGATATTTTGCCGATACGTAAAACGACAAATAAAAATCGAGTAGTGCTTCTATACTTTCCTCTCTAACAAGAGTAACACTAATCTTAAAACACAAAAAAAGGTAAATAATATCTATTCATTATTCATTGTGCTTTAAAAATTGTACAAATTACTATTGACAAAAGTATATAAGCACCTCAAAAAACAAACTGTCGACAAAATTCTATACGCGACAAGAGGAATAAAGTTACATTAAAGCTCCTATAAGTACAAAAAAATCCCTATCTAACTGAATCATAAGAAAGAAAAAACAAAAGGGAACATTATGGTATCAATAACAGCTAAATGAAGACATGCAATTGAGATTATCAACGTATCAACATTGACAAAAACAAAAAAAAAAGACCTGGTGAGCATCATTAGTAAACATGAATAATTCTAGAGCACATTTCTTGGAAGTTTTAGCATCCAATTAGTCAATTGGCCGGGTATTTGTCCAAATGAAAGGGACGTTGCAGTGCGAAGTTTGTTACTTTGCCAAACTGACAAAAAGTAAATGAAATAGGGAATGTCCATTAACAAAAACAACAAGGTTGACATATTTGGAAATTTCCTTGTATAACTATCTAGAATTAACACTGCCATTCAAAATAATTTGGGGAGCTGAGGAACTCGATTGCGTGCAATTTGTATGATTTGAACACTGTGGTGGAACTACAAGTGAATATGGTGCAGCCGTAGCAATGTATGACAGATAAATCACAAACGATACAGATCATTAGGGTGATGCTTTACCTAAACGGCCGATGAATGCTGTGTCCACCAAGGAAGCAAGCGGGTCTGCCGCCAAGGCAAGCGATGCGGGCACCGCGATGCGCAACACCTCTGATCCAAGCTCATCAAGCTTGAAGACACTCCTGCGACAAGTTAGAACCAAATCAGACAGAAACACAAGCATCAGCAGACTGGTAATATATCGGTGCAAAATAAATATACGCAACTCCCTCCAAGCTAGCACCAAACGAACCTGACGTTCATGACGAAAAGATAGAGCCCCATCTTCCTCGGAAAACCGGAGCCGGACAATGCAGGTGGCGCCGGCAAATCCTCCACCTTCTCCCCCGCACCGACACCGTTCGTCACCGCCGCGTCAGGGATAGCCATCTGCTTCTCGGTCACGCTCGCAGAAGCAGCAGCGCCCTCCTCCATGTCCCAACCAGCCAGCACACGGATAGGTAGATAATAGGTAGGTGCTTGCTTGAGATCCGAGTGTGTTCTCGGTGCTCACACGAGGAGTGAGCAGCAGCAGACGCACCCCTGCTTTCCGGTAACGCGCACACAAGCAAACAAGGACAACATGAGTCACTTGCGTGTAAGCGGACGCAGGGACGCAAGCGCGCGAGAGGCGGGCGATGCGTTGCGACCGAGCGCAGCCGTCGAAAAGATGGCAACTTGTGATCGTCCTCCGCTGTAACGTAAAAAATGGCAAGTTGCACGTGCCACGAGGGCGATGGGCATGGAGCGGAACGCGGTCCGAGGCTGGGCCGCGCCGGCCGGCCGGGAACGTCCGGAGCGAGGGATGAACTCGCGCGCCGCTGTTTTTCTGTGCGTGCAGCGCATGGGGTCGGCCGGCCGGCGGTGCAGAACGCAAGATGGAATGGCGGTTTCGTTCGTTGGCATGTGTGGAATGCCGTGCGGGAGGGTATCGATTGCTGCTGTTACGTTGCGTGGTTAAAGGTGCAAGTGACGAACGGTGCCGCCGCCGCGGTCGTCAGTGTCGTCCCGGCGGCAACTATATACCATACCACCGTTGGAATTGCCCGGGAATGTGCTGTGCGGTGATACGTACGGCTTCGCCGAGGGGGGTGGCCGGCGCGGGCAGCATGGGCTCGATCGTCTAGGCCTTTTTGACTGAAAAGATGAGGAGATTGGTGAGGTCTTGAGCTCATGGGCTCTGCTTGTTTCTTTCCTTGAACCCCTGATTTCTTGTACGCGAAGGGTAGGCTTACAGCAAGTGAAGTGAAGTGAAATTGTGCGAATACGTTATGCTGGATTTTCCAGGAAACAAAATGAATTCTTCAAACTTTCTTTGCTGATCTTCCGATCCAAAAAGAACCAACCGCGTTGCATGCAACGGGGTTAGGTAGTTTTGCATGGGCAAGTGTTTCGACGGGCCGCGTGAATCCGGCGAGAGGCAACCCGACAGAGATTCGGATCGACGCGACAAGGGGCATGGGAAAAAGACCAGCATTTTGGGGGTTCGGCACCATTCCTGACCGGCTTATAGGATGGCTAAGGTCTGGATAAAAATTCAGGGTGAAGATTCTCGCAGAGGGGACCTCGGATTGGATAAGAAGAAGGGGCAGTTCAGATTAATTGAAGGGCATGTTCGGTTTAACTTGGTTTTTGTTCCTATGGATACAGGTTGATTATCAATCTTGAGTCGGCCCGTTTGGAATGTGGGTGTGAAATTCATGTGTTCCCAACAGGGTCTCAATATCACACTGCAGGAATTGGACTGATTTGCAGTGATTGATTATAGTACTACATATCATTATAGACAACCCATTCTAATGTCAAGTTCACTGAAATTTTGTCTGGTTACAAGATAGTGCAAGCTTAATTTTGGGTTCGCCACTAGTTTACGTCACATGATTGATCTGCTTTGCAGAAGTAGGGTAGTGGTTTTTTCTCTGTGTTCCTTGGTCATCTCGTTCCATATGGTCTCTCCTTTGTCCCTTTTTTCCTTCTCTTTTTAGACTCTTTCTGTTCTTCAAGGTGGGAAGATGAAAATAGGCAATCATCTTGGTTCCCCCATTACTCATTGTTTGTTCTCTCTCCTCACTCTTTCCTATGTGAGAGATGAGATCAATTATGAATTATCCCCTCTCCAATTTAGATATCACCCTAGCAAACTAGGAGGCATTTGATATGAAAATACTTGTCATTATGGTTTTTAGGCAATTTCACCATATAGTATTAGAGAGATGAATATAATCAATGGAGTCAATTATAATCATGAACTCATTCTCATTGCATTTTGTAGAGAGTGATATCGAAATTAGACTAGAAGGGTAGGAACGATTTTGGGTGTAGTTGCTTCCACCCATGATATACCACATAAAACAACTTGATATATATATTCATTTACCACTTTAGGTATACTCATGTACTAATTATAATATACTATAATGCCAACCATATGAAAAACCTGTAAGTCTATAGTTTTCAACATATTTTTCAAATACATTCATATACGCACATAAAAAGAAGTATGTTTGAAAAATATGCATACCACATCTGAAAAAATGTTCATACCACCTAGATAATTTTATATACTCGTATACTACACATGTATACGCTTCGTTACATAATATACTCGCTATGTTATGAAATACGATATAGTACGTAACTACTCCGCTACATACATCCAGTCAGCCTTTTATATCCAACAAAAGCACTGAAATGCGAGCTGCGTCGTGGCCATTAATTAAGCAACTTTAGGACACTAATACCATCTAGATATATTGTGCTTGCTAGCTTTTGGGTGTTTGATTGAAATGAACAAAGAGAAGGCACTACAGTATACAAATCTATTGACGTGCACTTACCCTGATCGCTCTTTTTTATAGCAACAACAAGATGAACTTTAGATTGACGCCAATCAACCAGCTTTAGAGACTTCTTGCCGTATAGAAATCTTTCAAATGTGGGCCACTTACTAATCCATATTCACTCAAACTTTAATCAGCACTTCAAAAGAAAAGGCTGCATAGATGTACTAAGAATGGAACCGATGAGTGCATGCAATGTTTGGAGTTTGGACAAGTATGTAGAGTAGAATTGTGGAACCAAGTACTTCCCCCCCTACATACAGTTCCAAGTACAAAGACGAAGAACTTGACCTCCAAATTAACAACTCGAGTGTAAGAATCGGTTAATCCACAGCATGCATGCAGGCCGTTCGAGTGAAGTCCCCTAGTGTGCAAGCATCCATTAGAACCCGTACGTACGTTCTCCGTAGAAAGAGACACCACTATGGCACTATCGGAAAAAAAATGGTTAAGAAAACTTGGACTAATGGACTTACTCTGCGTACTACTGTAGTTACTGATTATTGTTTACCTTTTCAAAAGAGAGGAAAAGGATATACATAAGCGAGCCGGTCACTAGCATTCACCTACTTAAAACGTCAGTACAGTCAGTACAACTATATATCACGGAGTGCAGTACCGTACGCGCTTGCGATCTGTCAGTATCGGTCTATCGATCGCTAGCTACAGCCAAGCAAGAACGCCGGATATGCACACTGTAAAAGCTGAATATGCAAGCAGAAACGGAAGGCAAAGCAAAAGCATACGCATGCGTGCGTGCGTACCTTTGGCCTGAAATGGTGAAATGGCTCAGAGGCACGGCCGGCGAGTGTACGAGCTGGCCAGCTTGCTAGTACCACTTGCTATTGCACTCTTGTTGCTGAGCGCTTGAGCTGTTGCTCTGCCTTGCTCGGTTCGTGGCCGTGGCCTCTATAAATAGGCGCGCGCGCGGCAGCACGCTGCGGAGGAAGCGGGCGTGTCGCGCGTACTTGCCGTTCGGTCGGCTTAAGGTGGTGGTCTTGTTTTTTTTTTTGGCTTATGGCTGAAAACACTGCAGCTGGCTGAAAAAACAATGTAGCTGACAGAGTCTTATTTAGCATAATTAAATTTAAAAAATTTTAAAAATATAAAAAATATGTTAGTCCATTACGTATAATACATACGGGAAAAAAGAACCGGCAAAAAAGCTCAACAAAAAGCCAAAAGTTCAGAAAAAGACGAAATTTATGAATAGTGAAAAATAAGCCGGAAGCCAGAAGCTGAAGCCCAACCGATCGGGGCCTAAGCTTATGTTCTAGACACCGATAGCTTCTAGTTTTACAAAAATAAATATTATTTAAAATATATTTTTTCTTTTATATTGTTTGTGGAGATATAATAATGTTTTGTATTTTTTATTTATTTTTAATCAAATTTCTTAGAAAAACTAACATTCTCTATAGTACCATCTATTTATTACTAAAAATCATTGATAGACATTTTAGAGTCACTAAAAAAAGAGAAAAGCTAAAAATTCTTACAAAAAACAAAATATCTGATCCTTAATCAAGTGGGTCCTAATTAAATAAAACTATAGTAATTAAATAAAACTATAGCAGCCGTCAGATATTATTATTGCTTAAAAATATGTTTCTTCTTAATTTAAAGGATAACGGGCATGTTTGTTTTGGCTGCGGCTTATGGCTTTTGGCTGAAATTTTTGAATTTTGGCTGTTTACGGTACAGATTACGGAGAGACCGATACTCACTTACAATTTTGGCTGGTACAGATGTTGAGCTTTTAACGTGTACAACGTTTAACTTGTAGACTCCGTTTTGAAAAAATACTCCGTTTGAAAGTTAGGTACTGTAGCAAAAGTCAAAAGCCGGCCGTCTTGTTGCTTGCCAAACAGGCCCAACGTCCGCGTAAGTGTATGGGCCACCATACTAGTTACAACTAAAAGTCAAAAGGTACAACCAAAACAAAAACCACGGCACTTTTAGCAGGGCGCACGGGCCCGGTGGATTTTCGTCCCGCTAGCGGCTGCCATTGCCTTAGCTTTGGACTCCAGGCAGGAGTCGCAATAGCGAAGAGAAAATGTTGTTTAGTCGCTCGCCGCGTGGCCTCCACAGGTCGCTGCCGTACGCCGGATTCGGCGCTCTAGCCAGAACACCGTGCACCGTACTGCCGTCCGACTTGTCAATGCCTCATTAGCCGTCGCAGCCCATTCGGAGCGCGACAATGTGTGGGTGGGGCAGAGCGTGCGGAGGTGCATCGCATATTCCGTATACAAATCGAGGATATATGCCACTAAGGAGGCCAGCGATAGAAAAACTGGGTCACTTATCTGAGCTCGCGTCGCTTCCGTCTCCACCCCAGTTCGTGCTTTCGACCGAGTAGAACAAGTCTCGTAAATTGGAGCACTGCTGCACCGAGAGAAAGAGGGCGAGCTTTTGAGAGCCGAGGCTCCATCCCGGATTGTCTTATTATCTCAAGATACTGTTAAACAATATCCTCCAAAGAAAATACACACAGTTGCGTATTGAGTGGGATAACGTATGTTTATGTTCCGAAGGCGTGTGGTATAAGTGAACGTGCATGGATTATATACGCCTACTTTGTACCTCTCGAAAAAAACTATGTACCTCTCTCAGGGCATCTGTAGTATATGAAAATAGAAGGTCTTAAGCTACCTTAAGGTCAACCTTATACATTACAGGGGTGACCTTAAGCAGGTTATAAGCAAAAAAGGTTTAAAACTGATCCTCAAGCTAAAGACCTGACCACAAGCATTAAAATATAATTTTTCTTTATCTGCCAAGTGGGACCGTCTTAAGACCCTTTGGGTTATATACATTATATAGTCAGCCTTAAGGTTTAGATAAGACCTACCTTAAAACCTTTTAAGTTATATACACTACAGATGCCCTTAAAAGAAAAAAGATGAGGGCGAGCTTTATTTCGGCCGCGTGGAATATAATATGACGGAATCCGTGGGATGGGAAAGTTAGGTTACGGAAAGCGGGGGGCTCAGTGAGTGCGTGTGGTGCACGCGCCTTCGGTATTTTTATTACCACACCCACGCGCCTTCGGTATTGTTATTGCTGAAGACCATGGTCACCAAGCCGGAGCTAAGAAACATTGGCTGGAAGAACGAAGTGCCCCCCTTTGATAAGTTCATCTGGTGATTGCTTTTGGTCTGAATGCATGGAAAGCGGCGTGAACCAGTGGGCGAGTGGCTGCTTGCGTGTGTGATGTTGGTGCTGCTTGGGCGGCCGCACAACCTAGCTTATAACTAATGATCGGAGAAGAAGCTTCCCTCGACTATTGCAAGTGTTTATCGTTATTCCACTACAGCTTAAAGCCTAGGCATGTAGGGATGGAAAGTTTGCCTTACCTCTTAAGAATTTCTGGCTCCGTTACTGTTGAAACCATGAATGATAATGTAGTTCTAGGCTAGGGTTAAATTTTGTTACTGCCTTGCTCACCGCTAATTGAGTGTGTTCAAGTTATATACTGGTAACACCTCTGCGTCTCAAGTGTTTTGATTCACTCTTTCCTCTCGAGAAACATGATTAACTCTTTCCTCTTAAAAAGCATTATTAGCTCTCCCCTCTTTAAAAAAAACATGTATAGTTTGTCCCAATCATGTTCATGTATATGGACTACCCAACCATGCAAGCAAAAACTCCTTGCATCTGCAAAATTCATCGAACGCAGAAAAGCGTACGTGATGGGGGTGTCATCTAGAACATAAACGAACAGGCGATGCGAGGCAAACTAGAAAAAGGAGAGGGGACACCTTTGGAGAAGAAGAAAAGGCAATTGCATTGTGCTGTTATCCCGCGTTAGCTCTGTTAAGTGACCTCTCCTCTTTTTAAATTCCTGTCAAGAAAGTAGCCTCTTTTATAGGAGGAGGATTTGTCCTAGCTATCTGCAATTTGCAACAAGAAACCAGCCAAAAGTACCCATGACCTAATAAGCGATGCCGGTTTCGAGAAAATCCGGGATCTGGTCTGGAGGAAACAGAAAAGTGCTCCGTGAGAGGGATCGAGAGGAAATTTTCCTCAATGGTTATTGCTGCTTGTCTCTTGTGTTACCTCCTGAAATATGAGCCTAACGATAAGGTCAATGGGAATTACAAGTATACTATCGTGTTCCATGAACCATCTCATTGCATCAATTCTCCCCTCCTCCCACGCACCATGCTAGTTAGTAATTTAGTATAGCTCCCACATTTTTATTGCAACCCTTTTGGCTCATCATCACTCAGCTCAAAAAAGTTGACCTGATTGTTACTGATTGATCCTGCCACATATATACTCATGTAATATGAAATCATCACAAATTTGGAGAACGTGGGAATCGAGTTGATGTTATTAATGGGGGTATGAATTGATATATAGGAGAACTATCGCACAAAACTAAAGTTAGGATGGTGTGGACGTGGATCACTGCTGCGCCAACTCATATCAGTTCTCCACGAAGGGTGGTCCAATCTCCACAATGTAGGATTGATATTGAGAATAACTAGTTGTAAGCAACCGGGATAACTAGCTTTAACCGGCTAAGATTGGATGCGACCCGTAAGTTGAAGAGAAATGATCCAAAGCTTGAAGAACTTCGACTCGCTATCTGAACAATCACAGAACTATAAACCAGGACAAATCCACACAAAATGGCCAGAACCATAGAGCATGAATTAGGGGGAACCTATGGGCTCCTCGCAAATCCAAGAGAACTCACAAGAGCAATGGTGGTAAGAACATTATCAGTCTTGCTGCAATATCATATTTCTGACTAGTTGATCAAAAGTTATGAAATAGTTGGAGTACATAGGTGTTTATACTAGGAATAACCCTTCTAATTTAGATATGAATACTAATCACCAACCGAAAGGTTTTCTTAGTTAGCCAAAGGGTTAGCATAGTAACTATATCAAGGTTATTATACACTCCATATGGGTAAGGAGTATATGATTGTTAGGATGGGGTATAGCCAGAGAGGGCAAAACCCAAGGTGCATATATTAGTACAGTAGAGTGTCAGGTGAAGGTATGTCTGGCTCGACCAACGACTAGCTCCTAATTGGGCGAGTAAGGATGAGAAACTGCTTCAGGCCAACAATTATGGGTAGTCGGGTAGAGGTATAATATACTAAGATAGAGTTAAAAATGATGTGATCTGATTTGGACATCACATCTAAAGAAATGCGAAGATATATTCACTGCAAGAATCAGGATAATTATGGGTAAAATGATATAGGTATGTGCAGTGCTATATAAACCATAAATTCATGCCTATCTCCTAGACTAGATGCTATGGGAACTAGTGGAGGTTTTTATCTATTTATACGAGTGTTTAGCAAATTTCTAAATTAAAATCCAAAATTATTTCTCAACTTAAAAATATTTATTTTTGAGATGAGAAGAGAGGATAGCTTATGATCATATAAGTGTATTTTTGCTATTAATGCTTGCTGAGTACTTTTGTATTCACCCTTGCTATTATTTTCTCTTATTTAGAAGCAGGTCAGTCCAAAGATTTACTCGGTTCGGACGAAGCCTATGTGGAGGACAAATACCACGCTGGATGGAGTGCAGAGAACCCAGAGTACGACGTGTACAAGGTGAACGCCCTGTATAGAGGTTGGATGAGTAGGCGGAAGCTGGGAGCTGTTCCCGTGAACTCGAGTATATTAGTGTGTAGATATCTACTTGTCTCCGTCTTTGCATAATTATTAGTTAGAACCACTTCCTTTCCAATTACTGTAATATTCGGATATAACTTGCTAAGCTATGTTTTGGATTGTAGCCCTACGTGGTAATAGTATTATAATAATGTTGTATCGTCTTTGGCAATTATTCTGCTACAACACTCTGATGTGGCTATTATTCGATAAAATGAGATTTTATCTTGTTTTATTGGGTAATAATCGCATACTAATGTCGATACCTAAGAAAATGATGGCACTGATAGGGACAGCCCACATCTTCTTCAGTAGTGACCGCTTAGTTCGGCTAAAATAAGCTGACTTATGGCTTATTTTGCACTGCAGCTGATGGTGGCTTATTTGGCGTAATTAAATTTAAAAAAATAAAAATAAAAAATATGTTAACCTATTACAGATAATACAAACAAATACAAAAAACAAAAAAGACCCAAAACCAAAAGACTAAAAGAAATAAATTAGAAATCAGAAACAAAAACTCAAATGGAAACGAGCGGTCCTTATCCAGTCCAAAACACTCTAGTTTGTTGTGCCAGCCGTCGTCCACCCTAACGCCGAGACGACTGAGGTCTGGCGACGTACAACATACAGTACCGCTTCAAATTTCGGCTGGAACCATCAACCAATGCGTGCGTGCCCCTGTCGCGGACGTACAACTAACGGACCCCTCTCAGGCTCTCACTGCCCTCGCTGTCATGTCCTCCTCTCCCTGCCAATTCAAAGCCTGCCTGCCTGCCTGCTGCTCTCACTCCACATGCGTCCAACTCCACCCAGGCCCAGCCAAGCCAAACCAAACACCGTTCCAGCCCCTCAGGTGCCCCACATGTCACACAGCGCACGGAGCCACGTAGGCCGCGCTGTGCTGCGTCGCGTTTTGAACTTGCCTTGGGCTCGCCGCGCAAGAGACGACACGGCCTGTGTCGAAGCGTACTAGCGGCAGCAGCGGCCCGGTTTGGATTAAACTGACGCGCGGAGACGCCGGAGCGCGGCCCCGCATGGCAGTCGCGGCGCTACCGAGCGGGGGAGGAGGCGGAGCTTGAGGTGATTGTAACTTTAGAAACAGGACTAGTTGATGAGTTGCTATAAATTTTAAAGTTTATCGTATTACATATTTTAAAATTTATAGGTGAGATTTTTTTTTAGAATATGCATACAAACATATTCTAAAAGTTTTTAAATCCATCAAGTAAGACAGAAGCCGTCGATCACACCTCGTGGTCATAAGTCGGAAGACATCAACCACACCTCGTGGTTGTAGCCTTGTAGGTCAGGAACCCTCGAGCACACCTCGTCGTTGTAAGTTGGAAGCCGTCGACCATCACGCTTGATCATAGGTCGGGAGCGGTCGACCATCACTGGTGGTTGTAAGTTGGTAGCAATCGACAATCGATCGTAGTCCTAAATCGGGAGCTTTCGACAATGAGTTGAAACAAATAAGTTCACTTCTTCAAGCGATTTTTTAAACCGCTTCTAAAACGTTTTTTGAACTTGAAACTACATATATCGTTCGCGTTGGTATCTCCATTACCCTTACTATCTTAAAAATACAGATAAAAATCATCGACTTTAACCAAAATTCATCAGTTGTGGCAAAAAAAATAGAACAAACCTGATACAGTGCAAGCCGGCCGCGGAACGACGTCTTCGCCGCGGTTAGCAAAACGTCCACTGCGGCCCAGACCCGGCTCGACCCAGCGGCCGGAATTAAAATTTGTGCAGGATCCCGAGTTAACCGCAGCCCGGCTGTGCTCTGCTTCTGCATGGCGCGCACAGGCAGGCGGGTCGCGGCTCACGAGGCCCTGCGTGGCTGGCCGCGTGACATGGCGCGATGCGATGCAATGCGATGCGGCGCGGGGGAGTTATTGGGTCCGGCTGGCCACATTGGTGGCGCCGTTGCGCGCAGGGTGGAGGCCCGTGCAGACGTGCAGTGGTGGGCGTCATGCGCCGTTCCTTCCTAGGTGAAGGCCCCAGAGTAGGACGGGCGCTGTACCGGCCTAGCTACCGGGAGGAGGATCTAGGCTTGTGGGGAGGAGGGTGCGTGCCGCTCTGTGGCTGTGGTACGGCCCATCGGTAAACAACATGCGCTTTGAATAGTACGGCAGATGATACTACAAGCTGAAGGAATATAACTAGCCAAGGAAAGAATGCATGACAACGACATTTTTTAGTACCACTGAGTTCGGCTTTAGTTGCTCATTACTATTCTTCCCAGGTGTAACAGATCAATTTTTTGTCTAGAGAGGAGAGAGATACTTTTGGAGTGGACAGATGCGTTTCAAAATGCAATATGCTGCACGGGTGGCTGGTTTCCAGTGGCATGGGCCACTCGCAGTTGCGCCTGCGCAGCAATTGCCAAATGCCCACCCCTGCAACGCGCGACCCAGGCCTCCCAATAGTCGCCCAAAACTAGCCACAGTTTCGCCTGTCCGCTCGATTGCGTTGCTGCCGCATCGGAATTCCGGCCGGCCTGGGGCAGTTCGGTCATTTCCGCGCAAAGATCCTGTCAAGTCGTGGCTTTTCACGGAAAACTAGAAACACCGCGCTCCTTGCCCCCGTCGTGCCAGGGTTTTTTTCCCATCGCCATCCCCCTCCGACCACCACCTTCCACATAACCCGCCCGCACCACACAGGCTCCGGCCGGCGCGCTCTCCCGTTCGGTTCGAAACAACAACCCAATCTGCACGCCCGGGCCGGCAACGATGTCCGCGCGGCGGGCGGCCAGAGGCCAGCACGCGACGGCGACGCCGGGGGGGTCGGCACCGGCGTCGCGGATCCTCAACTTGCCGAGGAGGCCAGCCGGCGGGAGGCCCAGCCGGAGCGCCGGCCGCGCGCGGCAGCCCCAGCAGGCGCCGAGGGCGGTCAACCTCGGCGCGCTGTTCGAGATGGTGCGCCACGTGCGGTGGCTGGAGTCCCCGCCGGCGTCGCCGCCCTACTCCCGGGCGGCGCGGTCGCAGAAGGACGCCGGGGAGCAGGAGGAGAAGTGGCGGTTCCAGGCGGAGATCCTCCGCGCCGAGTGCAACTTCCTCCGGATGGAGCGGGAGGTCGCCCTCCGCAAGCTCGACCGCCACCGCGGCCAGATGGAGGCCGCCCTCAAGTCCGCCGTCGAAACGCTCGTCTCGGTATGCACGTCGCGCACCAAACGAACTACTCGTCCTCTCAAACCTATTGTTCATTGCAACAGTCTGATGATGCTCGATCGTACGGATGCAACAGGGGAGGAAGAAGATTGATGGCAGGGGTGAGGTCGGCGTGACGGCGGCGTTGGACTGGGGGATCGAGGACCTGGAGGAGATAATGGAGGAGCTGCGGGTGGAGAAGGAGAGCGGGAGGAGAGCAATGAGCGGGCTGCGGGAGCTGCAGCGGAGCCACGGCCGGAACTTCGACCGGCAGGCGTCCTCGCTCCGCCGCCGCCTCGAGAAGATGTCATCGGACGACGCGGAGCCCAGCGTCAAGGACATCCGCGAGATCGCGCTCCCCGTCGCCCCGCTGCCACTCGCCGACCACAGCAACGAAGATGACCACGTCCACGGCGCCAACGTGTCTGATGTACGTAATGCATCCGAATAGCACGTATAGCGTGCTGACGTCGTTGCGGTGGCATCTCTCTTTGATGATTACTAAACGTGCAATATTGTGCGATGTATACATTGAAGGTGGAGATGCTGAGGATGAAGATGGAGGGGATGTCGAAGGGGATGCGCGAGAGGATGGCGGAGTACAGCAGGAGGCTGGAAGCCGTCGCCGGCGGCGACAACGTTGACTGCCAGTCCAGGAAATGCGGCAACCAGCACAGTCGAAAAGCAAGCGCAAGTAGCCAGAGGAGCTGGAGCGGCGGCGGCAACGCAAGCAACGGCAATGTGGCGGCATCCCTGGACAACGCCTTGCACGGCCGCAGCCGCCAGATCGTGGCGGCGGAGAAGCATCACCAGCAGCAGAAGGTAGGATTCAAATTTGTTCTCTCTACTGTTCGTACTGTTTAGTTACTATGCTTATTACTCCACTTTTCAGTAGTAGCGTAGTACTAAGCGTTACATGGTAGTCTTGGGCACCCGAATGTTGTTGACATACATTGGTCAGCGACTTGACAGAATTGTTAATCCACGATTAGGTCGGTTTTGTCTCATCCGGGAGAGCCACTAGGCAAGATTTGAAATCGCCTACAGGGTACAGCCCCAGATGGATGCGTGCAATGCAATCGCTGCTCAGTTGCTGTGCTTTGGGGGTCACTTGTACAGGGTATTGCTCTGGTTTTGTAGAGAGATGAGTAATTGATCTGATCCCCTGGGTCCACAAATCTATAGATTGCCATGGTGCACTCGACATGTACATCTTAATACGATAGGTTAATGGTGCTGTGCCTTTTCGGATTGATACTATGCCGCTGTTAAGCACTGTTGGTTTGATGTGGATGGGACCATCCGTAAGGACCATGGCCTTTCTAGAGCTCGCTTCTCCTCACTGTTATGCCTAGTTGTTTCAAAAAAATAGCTTTACCGTATGTTCCCCTGATTTGAACCCGTCAGTGAATGCGAGTTGGCCCATGCTGTCGGTGCCGCTGCCGGCTGCCACCATTGGCCATGTTGGCAGGTGGTCCTGGGCTAAGAGTTGGAAGTTGGAAATGTTCTTTTTGTATTGCTCGTGCGAGACGTGGGCCAATGAGAAGCTTGTTTACTTGAACATTTTCTAATGGCCTGGTTCTGTAAATTACGTATTCCAAGATTGGTTCTGTACCTGTGCATATAGTATTTGTCTGCATTTTATTCAAGAAATGTACTAGTCACTTCGAGCCGTGCTGGATTGTTCTGAATGGTTCGCACCGATGGGCATGTTTGAATGCATGCAAGAAATCAATGTAAAGTGCAAATTTGAAAGTGAAAAGGACCTGAACTTCAGTGAAGATAACAAACACATGCTGGAGCAGGAGCAGAAGTATCCAGTTTGGGCAGAGGCATACTACACATCTAAAAGCTTTGGAGCCACAGGCCGGCACATGATGTATCTGGGCCAAGCATGACCTTTTGAATAGGAGGAGATGCCCCCACAACAAGAAAGCTAACCTTTCCTGGCAAAGGTATGGGCCAGGCCCAGGGATCAGGGCATGTGCTGGTGGAGTTGCTTTCGCATCGACTAGTATGTGTTACGGGACCATCTTACTCATGCCCACATGCATTGCCTTCTGAATGTTTACAGCCGTAGTAGTTTCGTAGAGTGAAGTTGGTTGGGGTAGCTGTGAATGGCAATACAGTATTGTGCTTGCTTGGAAATCCATATTTGAAAAGGCACTGCATTCCCATGTCAAGCTGTTTCTAATAATGAGCAACCTATGGTATTATAGGCTTCAGTTTGGATGGGCAGCAATGCTGCAGAGTTTGGTCGACACATACTGGGTAAACTTTTATGGCGTTCTCCCATCTGCACATTCTGCTTTTATGACCCACAGAGTTTCGTCCAGAGTTTCTGTGCACTGAATCATTTGTCGTGTTAGGATGAATTGATGTCATGCTAAAATCTATTTGGTGCGCAAAAAATTCTTAAGAGTAACTGTTCCTTCTCTCAACAGATTGTGTCTGAAGATTGCAAATTGGTGAGCTCTGGAAGCTGCTGCGACTGCAAGGAGATTGTGGGGAAGATAATGGAGCAAGTAAGAGCAGAATCAGAGCAATGGACTGAGATGCAGGACATGTTGGAGCAGGTCAGGCTAGAGATGCAAGAGCTGCAGTCTTCCAGGGGTACCTGGCAGCGTCGTGCTATTGCTTCTGAAATCAGTCTGCGCTCCTTGAATTCTCAAGTAAGTAGCCTCTAATTATGCTCATGCACTAATACCATGAAGTACTTCTTGGACTCTTGGTTGTACATGAAACATGTTTGGTTGTGTTATGTTTGCTAACATGTCAAAGACGATTCTACGCTGTCGAGGTTGTGGTTATTGCATATCTTACATACCGGAGTACTAGTGGTACTTACTATGAATCCAGTTTTGGAATTAGGAATAAGTATTGGTTGAAACAAAATAGTACCACTACTTTGATGTAGTATATCTGTTTTGGCACGAAATTTTTACTGCCCTTGATTTCTTACTCCAGAGTACTGCTGACTGAAAGTAAAATAGTGAAGATGTCAGAATTTACTGCTGAACTAGTCATTGATATTCTACAGTACGTGTACAGATGTTTGCAGATTTATTTGGAACTAACCTACTACTTCTTCATGCATTTTCACCAATAAATAAATGTTTAAACTGGGTTCAAGGCTCTGGCTAAATCTCTAGTTTCAGAAATAGCTGAACACATCATTTCGTAGAGTTTGGGGTTTAAATTTGAACATTTCAGATATTCAGTTCTTTAATCTCCATCTGAGCCTCAAAACTTTTTTTCTCGAAAACCATCTGACCCTCAAATTTAAGCCACTGCATCCATATTAGTGGTACTTCATGCTCGTGTCACAGTGAGTCAGTGAGGTTGTTGTCTAAACGAAAATTTTTAGCATTCACCAGATGCTGGAGTGGAAGCATCGGGCGCAAGTGTCGGAACAGCATGTGGAAGAGCTGCAGAAGAAGATTTCGGAGCTCCAAAGCAAGTTACACACCTTCATAGCCCATTTTCCTAGCCCACGTCTGCCTAGCCAAGAGTGGTCAGAAGCACGCAAGATGGAGAAGGAGAACCCAAGAACCAAGGCTCGGCACCACCGATCGCAGGAGTGCGGCAATGAGAAAGAAAAGCACGTCCTGATCTGCCGTGTGAAGCACTCGCCCAGCGTGATCTCAAAGCGCTCGCCGTTTCAGGAGATTCGCAACATCAGCTTGCCACGGCAGCGGTGAGAACCGACAAGCATGGGGAGCCTCTGCTGCAATCAAGATTTCAGGCGGGAGTGGGAAGACAGAATTCTGTCACTTTAGCCTCGGTCTCCGGTTGCTTCGATCAATCAATCTCTACTAAGTAATGTATAACCCACTGATGTGTAATGACTCCTGACTTCTCGTTGTAAGTTAGCCACTACTAAATAAGTTACTAGCCACTAGCTAGCCACTACCTATTAATTTGCGGAGTACAGCGTTGGTTGTTGAGGAATAGGTATGATCGATATGTATGTAAGGCGAATGCATCTTTTTTGCTACTAATATATGCAATTTTGCTCCTGCTCCTTCCAAGATAAGATAACCGCATAGCTGATAAAGGTTTTCGTGGATCTACGAAGCGAGATAGCGGCGACATAACCGTGCGTGCAAATTAACTTTCTTGAATCATTTGTAGCAAATAAAAGAAACTCGATCCAATAGAATGGTACAGGTAAAAAAAGCAACTGGAGCTTTATTGGCGCTAAATATATTACAAGCACAGCATCCACATATACGCAGCTACGTTCTATTTTTTTAACCACATATTGCTACTGCTCTAGTGCTCTACACAAGGGGGTGTACATAATTACAACATTAAGCTTGAAATTAAGTAAGAAGGAACCATACATCTCGTTGAGAAGTTATGATCACTAGTGATTAATCATGGAAATCCAAGCGCAATACGTGCACACGTAGACGGAGAAGGAGAAGATCATAAGTTTCTCCTAAGTGACTCCTAACTAGTAACTATGGGAGGAGGAGAAGGCAAGGCTGGCACGTAGGCATATCGTGTAGCAGCAAGCTGGCAGTTGGCCCAAGCAAGCTCCTACTCCTGCGATCGATATCCATACAACCTGGTCAAAAACACACTAGATTTCGCACTTTTGCGTGTATTTTTGAGCTCACGAAAGCTGATCCAAATGAGACATCCTTGGAGTTTTCTAAAAGGTAAATTCAGAAGAAATAAACGGCAAATGATAGATGGTACAAATATCTCAAATTTGCCAAAGTGAACCTGGGCCGGGTGTACTTTGTTCTGGCTGTCGCAGAGCAATACCATAATTGTGGACCGTATATTGGGCCTAACAAGGAGAGCCCGTCCTATATTTGGGCGGCAACTAGGCCCGTTATTGGTCCAGGATTACGAGTCTCCGACTGTCTGGCGACAGTAGTTAAGGCGAAGTTGAAACTTCCCAATCAATGTGCCACTAGTCCACGTCTCCACTGAAAAAAAGCGTCAATATTCTTCCTCTCAAAAAAGAAAGAAAAAAAAAGGTGTCAAGGCTCAAGATGGTCAAGTAGGGTAGTTAATGTAGAGCTTTCATTCTGATGGGTCGAACCTGCCCTTTGGAATCTCTGGAGGGAGAGAAACCAGGAACCACGTGACTTTCCAGAACACGATCCTTCAACCGCATCAAGTTGCTTTGCTAATTCAACAGATGTCGATCTCAGCGCAAAGAGAAGCTTCAGTCCATCATTAGGCTAGCTTCTTCTGCCTGGTGCTGTTGTTTTTGCTTTTTCATTTTGTTTCTAGCCTTCCTCTGATTGCTGTGTGTTCGGTCCTTTAATCGGGCTGATCTGAACTTCATTCTATTTCTTATTCTTCTTTTAATGAATGGGAGCGCTTCTGCCACTTTCAAAAATATATCTGCCTTGCCCCTGTACTTAGGATGCAAGCGTGTGGGGATAAAATATCCGTGCCATCATACATACACATTTGTCAACATCATCATACATACACATTTGTCAACATGATCTTAAAGAAAAGATCAAAATCAATCAAATCAAGAGCAAATAAACCAAAACAAGAGAGATCTATGAGATATGAACAAATTGATATATTACTACTTGAGGCTGAAGGTTGTACAATCACTCCACCTGAAGGACAAGATAGCATACCAAGTACTCACACTTCTCAAACTCTAATCTTATAACACTTGGCTTCAATGAGTGAAATTAGAATGCTTGGATGATAACTAGCAAGTCTTCATCCTAACTCTTTAAATAAATTGGTCAACTAGCATCTATGTTTGACTTAAAAAAAGTTCGAGACTCATAAGCTGCTCGTGCTTGGTGTAACACCCCACGTAACCATATGGGATATTACTATGGAACGTCATCGCCAAAATGAAGAATAAATAAGTACAATAAAAGAAATCACAAAGAGTTTAAAACTTTATTAACACTTTAATAGAGAACCAACGGAAGCTGGAATAAATATTTAAAACATGGGACCGGTCCACTTCTAATCAAATAAAGAACGGACGAAACAACAAAACGGCGGCAAACCACGGTGCTGAAAACTCGAGTGCTCCCACCCATGCATAATGCTATCACTCCACTGGCCTTTTACCTGAGACTGAAAAGAGCAAGCGTGAGATTTGGAAATCTCAGCAAGTACCCAACTACGGCCGCAACACAAAAGTAAGACAGGCGATGCAACCATATGAAATAAAGGCAAGCATGACAAGTAAGCAATGGACAAAAGGCAACCAACGAGCAGCTGATATCGGAAATACTGTCATGATTAGGAGACGGATATTATGAGAACTGTGTATTAAAGATATTTGTTATGTGACAAGTTATAGCAAGTTATAGCAAGGGTGCCAGCGACCTCATCCCACATACCCGGTTATACGAGAATAGCCAGGCACAACCTTGTCCTCGACTGTATAACCGCAGACGGGGTGTAATATCCTGTGTAACGAGAATGTACGGCCCCCCGTACGTTACCAGGTTGGGTGGAAATGACCCCTATATGTGGGTAGCCCCGGCGTGATAACCCTTAGTTTGTTATTTAGCGAGTTATCCATGATATAATTAGAGAGTTGTGATTGAATTAAGGTAAAGTTATGAGAGTAATAATTTAATCCAATGAGACCAAAGAGACATGATTGGTGAAACTAGGTGATAAAGTAACCAATACATCATGGACAGATTAAATAGAACAAATTTAGGGTAACTAAGAGATGGCGAGGATAAAGCTGTAATAAAGTTATGAGAAATTTAGGGTTGAAAATGGAAAGACATAGTTTCTGATAAGAGGGCGATGTGGAATAATGATAAGATGATAGTGATGTAGTAATCAATCTAAAGAGGTATTATAATGCAGCTCACACAAGTTTATCAACCAATCAAGTTTTATTATGTGATAAGTGATTATTAGTCAAATTAACATTTATTAAGGTATAACGATCATGACTCACATAAGAAACTGTACCGGCAAAACATCATGATATCGAGAGGATTGAACACAGAAGCGTGATACGTAAAGGACTGCTAGTGATTTAACCTAAATCTACAACATGATCATCTGCTACCCCTATTAACGGTTTAAGCATGAACTCTACACATTACTTAAAAGCATGAATCTTATAACATTATTAACTGAGTATCATGATAAACCTAAAGGCATGTGAAATAAGGTAATCTAGAACATCATGGCAGGAATACAATATTAAGGGTATATAACCAGCAAGCATTAACAATAATCAAGCAAGCATTAACCATTTGATAAGAACTAGACAAGCATTAACAATATGATCATAACTAGGCATAATAATAAACAGGCAAGCATGAATACTATTATAACAACCAGGCAAGTACTAGAGAGATGATAATAACCGGGTAACTTGGTGACAGGATATTAGCCAGGTAAATTCAGCGATATGATAAGAACCAGGTAATTCATTGATATGATAATTGTACTCAATGACAATGGGAACAAGTAATCATGAAAGATGTGAAATGTGGAATTAAAATAATTGAAGATAAGTTCATGCACGATTACAAGGAGTGAAAAGGATTGCTGAGGTTGAGGACAGGAGATAAAATCAGATGGGAGATGAAGAAGGATAATACGACGGTGGTAGGGATCCATGAATGATTCTCACCCAGCATTACAACTTAACTCACATCCAGGGGTTGTCAAACAACTAGATTTTATTACGTGATAAGTTGTAATTAGTCAGGTTAACAATATCATACATAATTCCATCGAGACCAATCAAGCAATAACATACAAGTAATGAATCAGGGAACCGGTAATTAAATATATCGTTCCGAAGCTAAAGATTACTAGTGGTTAACCTTATGTTGAAGTCACTCCTATACTACCCCAACCACAATTTAAACTTCAATTATAATTACCAATTAGAGCTTGCAACTTAGACATTAACCCTAGCATTCTAATACATTTAAAGTCTAAGGCATTAATTAGCATCAAGCATCGCAATATGAAAATATCTAACAACATGCGACCAGGTAATCATCGCAATGTAATAATCATGGTCTAGGACAACGACAATAGTCAATCCAGGACAGGTGACATATGAAATGGAAAGGTTACGGCCGCGAGGTACTTGCCTTGAGCACGCTTGACGGACACGCTGCACGATGGATCTGGGAAACGCAACTGCCCAGCTACCCCCTCAACAGCTGCGTGAGAATCTACAAGGTGATACGAAGGATAACCAATCAGATATGATGAATTTTGATAAAGAAACGACGATAATTAAATAACTAGAAGGAAACAGCCGTTCGGCCGAGCGGAGCGCTGTTCGGCCGCGCGAACGCGCGTTCGGCCATGTCTGCCATCGGCCACCGCCGGCGAAGCCGTGCGCGCGGGCGTGTGCATCGTGGTCGAGCGTGCATGCTGGCGTGTGCGCGCCGCCGCCTCTGCCGTGCGCCGCCACCGCTGCCATGCACCGGCCTCCATCGGCTGACGTTGTCGTCGCCGCCGCCGCAGAGCCCCTCACCGCCGCCACCGCAGCCCCCCTGGCTGTGTGAGCGCGCGGTGAGCGCGTGCAGGCGTGTGGGCGAACGCATGCAGGCGTGTCGCCGTCGCTGTCGCCATTGCCGTCGGTCGGCCGGTCACCGGCTGCCGTCGCCGCAACGCCCCTCGCCGCCGCCGCCGTCGCAGCCACCATGGCCGTGCGAGCGCGCGAAAAAACGCGTGCGAGCGTGCTGGCAGTGCCGCCGCGTGGCCGCCGCACCGGCCTCCGCCGCCGCCCACACCTGTGCGTTCCTCCACCAGCGCGTGCCCGCGCCGCCATGCACCTCGCGCCGCACCGCTGCCTCCGCCGCGCGTGCGCGTGAGTTCGGACGGGAGAGGAAGGTTAGAGGTGTGAGGGAGCGAGACAGAGATTAGACGCGAGAGATAGATGAATAGAGAGAGAAGAATATCCATGCAATCTCGTATGTGAAAGAGATCCATGCAGATGCGTACGTGAGACAGATATTGGGAGAGAGAGAGAGAGTTAGTTAGGGAAAGAGAGATTAGGAAGGATAGAGAGAGGTAATGGGGGAGGGATATGCGGGATTTCTTTTCGAGGGTGCTACACTTGGATTGCTCTATGCTTGATTTGAACTCGAAACAAACCGAGCTTAAGCTTGATCCTGAGTTCATGAGCTTTAACGAGCTCGTCTACACCCCTAAATCTTTCTCTTTTTCCTATTAGGGCACAATTCATTTACGCTAGTAGCAATCTCTACTGTGGTCATTGTACTGTGACAGGGAAATCAGATCATTCATTTCTTGATCGGGTTGATCCAAACATCTAAAGGAAAAACATTGTCTGACTCCCGCTCATTTGGGTTTTTTGGTTTACAGTTTATTTTTTTACTGTTTAGTGCTGTAATTGGTTTATTTTGCACTATAGCTGCTAGTCTTTTTTGGTATAATTAAATTTAAAAATAAAAAGGTTAGCCCATCGCAGACAATACAAAAGAATACGAGAAAAAAAATAAAAAGTTTAAAAATTAGAAAAAAAAAGATGAAAATAAAAGGTTAGAAGCCTGAAGAGCATGACGTTTACCGAGTCAAGGCAGAGAATCTGCTTCGGCCCTACATGGGTGAGATTCACCTTTACCTTCAGCTAACATGGTAATACATCTTACCAAGCGAGCTGAAACTTGCGTTGTAATAAGAAGCTGAAGGCGAGTGATTTACATAATCACAGTAATCATTCAGGATTCAACAGAAAAATAAGACATGTACTATGCTGCTCATGCGAGTCAGTCGGGTGCAAGCAAACTTCGGCAGCGGGCAGGCCTGTTTGGCAACGGCTGCGGCTTATGGTTTTTGGCTGAAATTTTTGAATTTTGGCTGTTTACGGTACAGATTACGGAGAGATAGATACTCACTTGCGATTTTGGCTGGTACAGATGTTGGGCTTTTAACGTGTATATCGTTTAACTTGTAGACCCCGTCTTGAGAAAATATTCCGTTTGAAAGTTAGGTACTGTAGCAAAAGTCAAAAGCTGACAGCTTCGGAGGAAAAGAACAGGCCTTGCAGGAGATAAATTGTTGGCTTATTTTCGTCAAGCAACGGGTAAACTCCGGTCTGCGCCATATTTTATTTCTGAAAAACCTAAAGCACTTTTTAAAGTTCAGAAAAATGTTGGCTGCAAGACCATACTACCCCACTAGGCTCCACCAGAACTGGACTAGTGGGGTCATGACGGCAGCCGGAGAAGCGTGGAGGTCAAAAAAGTCAAAAGGCTGACGCCTTCGCTCTCCGATCTAGGCGAACACCAGTCAAAAAGCTGACCCACCCCCCACCACACCCCCACCACCCTCCTCCACACAAAGCCATCAACCCACCACCCCGCCGCATCCCGCAACTCGCCACCAACCCCACACCCCACCACCACCACCCGTCCCCTGCCGCCACGCGCCGCCGCGCCCCCTGTTCCGACCCCGCGCCGGATCCGCGCTCTACCAGTCCGCACCGGCTCTCACGTGGTGCGGCTGTGGACTCCACTCCGTACGAGGCCACGCGCGACTCCATGACGGCGGGCCCCGCCGAGCCGCACGCCCCCGGGTCAGTGGCACACCGACCGCGCGGCCTCGGCGTGGGGCAGCCGAGTGTCTTTCTCTTCCGTCGGCGGTAAAAATCCGGGGCGTTTTACCGCGGTGGGGGAGAAAAATCTCCGACCCGGGTCCAAATCCAGGTGGCGGCCGTTCACCGCGACCGGGGGAGTGGCCGGGAGCGAGCGAGACGAGTGACCCGGAAGCAAGCGGATGCGAGAGGGGGAGAGCAGCGGATGCGAGGGGGAGCGGTAGCCATCTCGCGCACGCCTTTCCCCGGACGCGCTCCTCCGCTGTTTCCTTATCTCTCCTGAACAGCACGCCAGTTTTCTCGGCGAATCCGAGGGTGATTTTGGCCCAGGCGGCGGCATGAAGCGGCAGAGGTCGTACGGCGACGGCCTCGACGACGACCGGCGGAGGTTCTACGACCGCGGCCCTCCGCCGCCCCCGCCGCAGAGGCGGCGCCCGGGGGAGTACGAGGGCGATGGGTTCGACCGCCGGAAGGGGTTTGGCGGCGGGTTCTACGACCACCGCTACCGGGAGTCCCCCTCGCCGCGGGGCTACGGAGGGGACCGGGCGATGCACTGGTCCGAGAGCTTCTCCGGGTTCCGCCGGGAGTTCCCCAAGGGGTTTCGCTCGGAGCGCGACCGGTCGCGGCGGGATGGAGGCGGCAGCTCGGCGTGGCGGCGGCCGGGCGGCGGGTGGAGGGATTCGGAGGGTTTGGACGGGTACAGGCCGGTGCCCAGGCGGCCGGCGGCGTCGCCACCTACGCCGCCGCGGCGCTCGCCCAGTGAGCCGTACAGGAGGTTAGAGGGCGCAAAGGTGGACAAGTTAAGGAAGCAGAGCTGCGGCGTCAGCGAGATGGAGGAAGGGGAGGTCGCTCCAGATCCCCAGCCCAAGGCCCGGCCTGCTGCGGCGGAGTATCGGAAGCAGGCTGAGTCAAGCCGTGTGAAGGAGAAGCGACCGGCGCGAGGCGAGGTGGAAAAAGTGGGTTCTGGGGTGAGGGGCAATTCGGGAACTCTAGGTAAGGGAGTGATTGGTTCATCTGCTTCTGACAATGCAGGGAAGGAGGAAGGGAAGAGCAAGGATGGCATGGTTGTAGAAGCAGGGCAAGTAACAAATACAAGGCATGAAAAGTCGGCGTCGGAGGTCGCAGAGAAAGTTGGGGGAGGATATGAGGTGCCGGTGCGAGATGAGACTGCCAATTCTGTCGGTCAGGTTGCACAGAGCACTTCATCCAGTATGCAGAAGGAAGCGCTGTGCGAGGAAGTGATGACACGAGATGAGACTGCCAATGCTATTGACGTGGTTGGGCAGAGCACTTCGTTTAGTATCCTGAGGGAGGCTATTCAGGAAGAAGCGACAGCACGAGATGAAACTACCAATGCTGTTGATGAAGTTGGGCAGGGCACTTCATCCAGCATACAGCAAGAAGCACTGCAGGAGGAGGTGATGACGATAGATGAGACTGCCAATGCTGTTGATGCGGTTGGGAGGGGCGGTTCGTCTGCTATGCTGCAGGAAGTTCATCAGGAAGAAGTGAGAGAGGGAACTGCGAGTGCTGTTGACAGGGTTGAAATTGGCACTTCATCTGGTCTGCTGCAGCGGACTATTCAGGAAGAAGTGACATCTCTAGATGAAGCTGCCAATACTGTTGATGCGTTGGGTCAGGTTAATTATTCTGGTATGCTGAAGGAAGCTATGCATGAAGAAGAGATGTTGCTACATGGATCTGCCGATACCATCAATGTGGTGGGACAGAGCAATTCATCCAGTGTGCAGGAGGAAGAGATGCATGGGAAAGTAACCGTGGAAGAAGGAACTGCCAGTGGTCTTGATGTAGCTGGAAAGAGCAATCCATCCACTAGGCTGCAGGAACTGGTGCAGGAAGAGGTGATGACTTCTCCGTGCCAAGAGGCTATAGAAATTAATGAAATTGAAAAGGCAACTATGGCTGACAAGAAGATGGGTGAACCAACTGAATCTGTTGCATCTCAGCCACTGGAAGAGGGAGTCAAGAGGGATTGTTGTGAAAATAGAGTTGCATTGGATGGAACCAAAGTCACAGAAGAAGAGGCAGCTGTTGAGCATGAAATTGTCGAGAAGCAAGTAAAAGGTTTTGATGTGGAGGCCAAACCAATAGGTGCTAATGTGTCCTGTCAGTCAACCAAGGAACATACTGGTGATAGTAAGGAAGAGGGCACAGCTTTGAATCTGATTACGGGGAAGCCAAGGGCTGAAGATAAAGGAAAGGGTATAGCATTTGATGTCCGTAGTAAGGAAGAAAACATTGGTGGAAGAAGTTCAATGGGAAGAGCTTTTGATTTAGCACTGCAGTCTGACATAGACCAAATAGAAGCATCGAAATCTAATGGGACAAATTCTGTAAAGCTGGAAGATGAGACTCGCAACATAGGGAGACTTGATCTTTCACTGAGCTTGTCAGGTGGTTTACAGAATCCTGAATTTAAATGTTCAATTCCCAGACCCGATTCTCTAGCCCATGCAACATGCTCTCAGTCGTTGCCACCATCATCATTCCACACAAATTCAGATGGGTTCACAGCTTCCATATCATTGACCAATTCTCAAACATTTGTTCACAATCCTAGTTGCTCACTTACTCAACAGTCAGCAGACAATTACGAGCATTCAGTAGGCAGCAAACCTTTGTTTCAGGGAGTTGATAAGGTGAGCAATAGCTCAGGATGGCAAGCTCAGTTGTCCAATGAATCTACTCAGGAGGAGGAAGCTACTCCACTCCTTCAGAGAGTACTCCAAAATGGTCATCTGTCAGATAACATTTTGGTTGGTGTGAATGTGCAGAACAATGGGATTTCCAATGATCTCCAAAGGCGTGCAGGGATTCCAGGCATTTTGTCGCCAACGAAGAGTCGTGGTTCTCATGATTCTGGATTGGAAAATAGTAGACATAGAAGGAAGCTCACAAGAGAGAGAAGTAGCAGCACTCTTACAAGGGGTCAGCGGCAGGATGGGGATCAGCTTGTCCTGAATGGTGTTGGTGTCATTGAGAGGGTTATTTCCAAGATTGTTTCAGAACCTTTGCATCATACAGGAAGGATGCTTCAAGAGATGACAGGCAATTCTATAACATATTTGAGGGAAGCCATTTCTGATATCCTAGTTGAAGCAGATAAAAGAGGACAAACAATAGCGTTGCAGGAGGCTCTTAAAAAAAGATCCGATTTGAATAGTGAAATGCTGCGAAGGTGTCCACGGGTGTTGCTGGAGATACTTGTTGCTGTAAGGACTGGTCTTCCAGATTTTATAAAGAAAAGTAGCAGCATTGCTACATCTGATTTGGTTGACATTTTTCTGAATTTGAAATGCTGCAATCTCTCATGCCAAAGTGTTCTACCAGTGGATGACTGTGATTGTAAAATTTGTCAACGGAAGACCGGTTTCTGTAGCTCTTGCATGTGCATTGTCTGCTCGAAGTTTGATATGGCATCTAATACATGTAGCTGGGTTGGTTGTGATGTATGTCTTCATTGGTGCCACACAGATTGTGCTTGGCGCCGCTCTCTTATTCGGAAGGGGGAAAGTGGTTCAAGGGCATACAGTACTAATGAGATGCAGTTTCATTGTGCTGCTTGTGGACATCCATCAGAGATGTTTGGTTTTGTGAAGGAAGTCTTCCGAACATGTGCGAAGCAATGGACGATGGAGATTCTGATTAGAGAGCTTCGGTATGTGGAAAGAATCTTTTCTGCAAGTGATGATGCAAGGGGTAAGAGAGTCAGGGACTTTGTAAAGCAGATGCTGATTAAATTGGAAAACGAAGCTTATTACCCTGAAGTAGTCAAATACGTCATTGCATTCTTTTCTGGTAAGCTACTCATCATAGTTAATGATAAGTAATAGTTGTCATATCCATGCTCGTTGAAATTCTTGCTTTTATTGTGTTGCACTGTAACAAGCTTTTATATTTCTAGAAATAGAAATAAGTTTGGTTACTGTCACCCATTGCTTGATCCACAAACCAAGATCGACGGCACAACTTATAGATTTTGTGATCCATGTTCTGATGACCATGAAACCACGCTAACGCTCCACTTTCCAACTCCAGATGACGATTCTAACCTGGGCAGCGGTCCATCAGCACCACTTAAGGGCATTACGTGCAGCATCGCTGAAGGAATAGATGGGATTCCAAGTTCAAGTCGAAAGGCAACATGGCTACCATCAGTTACCTTAGAGGGAGTTCCATTCCTAGAAAAAGCAGGTGTTCATTCTACCACTGGGAGCCCATCAACGCTTAGAAAAATTGGTGAAGCTGAATTTCAGGCAGTGGATAGCAAGCCTGTCATTGATGAATTGGATGGCCTAGTCAGGTTAAAGCAAGCTGAAGCAAATATGTACCAGGAACGTGCCAACGATGCACGCAAAGAAGCTGAGAGTCTGAAGCATATTGCCATGGTAAAATATGCACGCATTGAGGAACATTATGGTACTCAGATTGCTAAACTCCACATAACTGAGTTACAAGAGCGGCGCAAGCAAAAGATTGAAGAACTCCAAGTCATTGAAAGGGCACACCATCAATTTCTCAGCATGAAAACAAGGATGGAAGCTAACATTAGGGAATTATTGTTGAAAATGGAGGCAACAAAACAAACTTTAAGCACGTGAACTGAGGTATCTACTTGTGGTTAGATGCAGATTTCAAATTTTGCTCAACTTATTGAAGACAGCCTCCATATTGTTAGAATTTTTATCTGCCTTTTAATATTTATTATAGTTAATATCAGTTTAACTCAATGTAGAATTATTTATATTATTGATACAAGTGATGGGGAATAATTTAATGTAGAATTTAACTCAAGAAATTAATACTTGAGGTGATGAGGGCGACTGTACTAAAATTGGTAGACATATTTATTGAGCTCGAGTTTACTAGAATTTAATATATATATATATGTGTTTAACCCAGGTACAACATAGGGCAAAATAGCTTGTTTTGTTTTGCAAAGGCTATTGACCTACATGATCAGATTAGAGTTGATCTCGTAAACAATCTGATCATGGCACATGATTCACACATGTATACTAGGGACTATTGACTCATAAAACTGGCCAATCTGATCGTGTTTGTGATATGGTTCAAGAGTCTTATGGCGCACCGAAAACAGATGGGTCGCTTTGCAACACCTAGAAGTGGAGTTTATAAATAGGTCTCTACCCTATAACCTTATAATGTAATTATAAGTGGCACTAAGGAAAAAATAGAGAAATAAAGAGTAGATCAAAAAGTCTCCATAAAATCAATCTAAGGTTCAAAACAATTATAACATCGTAAATTCTTAAAAGGTCAAGGAATTGTCGAGCTCTCAGCCCATCCGCGTCCGCTCCTTGCTTCTTAGGAATTTCCGCTCTCAGCACAGGCCAAAAGGATTGGAGAGATTTGATGATTTGCCCTTTCTTTGTTTGCCAACAACTTATTTAGACTATAGACTATAGTTAATTTTAATTGATAATTTACCTTATCTTTTACTGAACCATTGATCATTAATAGCTCTACTGATTGAAACTTCTAGCATGATTTCATTACCTACTTTGTAATTTCCATATACTGGCCACCAACCGAGCCTGTCACATAATATACACACTTCCTTTTCCCTGTTCATCACAACTAGCTTAAAATACTTTCTTTTCTCTAGCTCACGCTGTGGCATTGCAAACCTGCCAAAAATACTTTTTTGTTCTACAAACATTCCTTGTGTTTCCCTGTCCTCAACTTCTTAGACATAATCCTTTTCATACAGTACAAATTTTTATACGTCATTAGGTCAACGAAAGTACCATGGAGTCAGCTCCCTGAAGTGCGTCATGTTCATGTTTTCAGAGTTTCGTGCATCATGGGTTTTGCGTAAATATATTATATACAAGAATTAGATTAGGATTTTTAAAATTAGGTAGCAAAAATGATGAGCTGAAATGGAATCATCATCATCGCTATTGGTTTTGCTTTCCTGCAACTTGAACTGCAATTTTGATATTTACAATTGTATTCGACTATCACTATTGAAAAACCTCTTGTAGAAATCTATGTATGTTGATAAAAAAAAACTACAGCTATTTTCTGCATATGAATACTGTTATGCTCCTTTCTGTAATGATACTCTAAAACAGTTCGTGTACTATAAATTACAAAGGCTAATATTTATTACCTAATCTAATAAAATAAATTTAGCTGTATATTTTCGTTCGGCGCAGGGTAGCGCACTACCGTAGTTGGTATCAAAGCAGGTTGCTTCGCTGCGCGTCGTGTGGAGTTCGTTGATCAACACGTGTGCGGTGTCGATCCCCTCCGTCGGCGCGCGGGGAAAGGAGACAACGCTTCTTCGTCTCTCTCTCGCATGTAGGGGTGAAAAAAAAACTCGAGACTCGTGAACTAGCTCGGCTCGTTGAAGGCTCGGCTCGGCTTGATATCTACCCCTACTCGCATGGCACGTCTGCAAGCTTGTCGGTCCTCACGCGAGATGTCGAGTGAAGACGGTGACGATCGAGAGGAAATCAGAATACGCGCGCGAAAAAGAGATTGGCCATCTCGCGCACGGAAAGAAATCAAAGCCACATGCATTGTCCTCGGTCGGCGTGACATCGCGCGATGAAGTGTGGTATATATACAGGAAGAGAGGAACGAGTTTTATGCAGAGAGAAAATTGACAGTTTTCCTTTCTCTCCAAGAATTTCAATAGGAGAAGATGCTGGTCTAGCTTTTACTTCGGCGCCTACTTCCTTACTTCTCCTTGCTACTCCTTGAGTACTCTGACTCGGCGGCAGACTTTCCTATTACGTCACGTCATCTGGTTTTCTATGACAATAGGAAGTGGACTCAGGGGCTGGCTCTACGACTAACCTCCTAACCAATCTGTCACATCATAGAAGGATGCCTAGCTGAGACAACGCTTGTGCCAAGTAAGAACGGCTGACTCACCGAGCTTTCCATCAATCTTGCGTGGCAGCAATAAGCGGAGCGACGAGAAGCCTTCTTCTTCTACTGAATTTCATTTCTTTTTTCATAATAAAATCCGTAATTCGAACGAAGTGAGTCGATTGTTATAAATTAACATCATATCTAATATAGCTTATGAATTGCTCTGGCACTGATCATGTCATATCTGGTATAAGATGACAGTTTATCCTATACAGGCACGGTATAAATTTGGGCCAACTATAACAATTTTCATATTGACCGAATTTCCTTCGTAGTCGAAAAACGCAATTAACTCCTCCAATTAAATATAGATGAACACCTTATGCGCAAAAGTCCATCAAACTAATCTTAGCAAGAACGATTGAAATAGTCTTATTCAAACGCTTCTTGCGAAGCAAAATTGAGCAAACTTCAACAGATCTAAACACAGAACTTTTAAAAAAGTAGACGAACAAATCTGGATCTTCAACTATTCATAACCTGGTAAAGTCAGAGTCTGTGCAACTGACCTCTTGAAACAAATGCTCAATTATCAAATGGCATAAGTCAAAACATTACTTGTGGCGCTGGATAAATAGTGAAGAACTCATATCATGGAATCTAGTATGCTCCACCCGAATCACAAAACTCGGCAAAAAAAACACTCACTGAAAGAGCAACTTGCATGTGTGGCCATCATGTATGCCAAATTGCCAATTTCAAAGGTAATTAAATTTCATGATATGACTGAAACTGTTCATGTAAAACTATTCGGATAAAAGAAATTCTTGTGCCATCAATGGAATATAAATTATAGTAACCCCATGTCGAGCTGTGACAACTGAAAAACGTTGTTGTATACTTGTATCCATGAAAAACAAACTCTTCCTTGAACTTAAATCCTTCATCTCAAATTGAAATTAGAGCAAAACCTTCATGTTCAAACAGTAAAACTCCAGAGAGTATCATACTAGCTACCATCAGGGTGTCATCAAACAATGAATAAAACACCAAATTAAGTTATCCAAGCAACTGACATTGTTTTTTAAGTCTCCGCGATCAAGCGTAGCCCAAATTAACTCATTGTGGAAAACACATACAACTCCTCAGACTCCTCGTCTACGGATCTTACCGTAGTAACCTATAGAAAATGATGGGTCATCGATGAAATCGCCAGTGATTAATCTCATATACATACTGTTAATAATAGGCATAATGGTCATAATTGCAATGAACTCCACCTCCAACAAAAAACATAGAGAGCTAACAACACAACTTCTTCATAAAAGATGACAATCGACTAATGTAGAAAATTGTCGACGGAGATAACACATTACGATGCTATGGCATGGTGCCAAACAACGTAAGGCGATGATGTTAGTGAATCTGACACTAGAACAATCGCCAAGGTAGAGCGTGGATCAGCTCAGCATAGAGTTGAGTCGTGAAACAGAGTCAAGGTGGGTCCTCGATGCTATACCTTGGTGCCACATAGGGCCACCTTGTTTATGCAATGGCCGCCCCAGGAGTCTCCTCCTGGGTCAGTAATTTTTATCTTGAATCTGAAGCTCTTCCTAGTACATCTTTGTATACACGCCACAACTTCATCAGAAAAACAGAACACACCAAAAAAATCAAGGCTGATGTATCTGCTACAAGCCTCTATGTAAAATGCACAATAAAAATAGAACATCAAAAGAGCAGGAGATAAGGATTTAGCGTGGAAAACTCTTATAGAAAAAACCATAGACCTACAAATATAGAATTTACTATATGAAAAGATATTACAATGAGGCTCTTACTCTTTCTATAGACTATTGTGGTACATATATATGGCGAGAAAAATGAGTCCTAGAGAGAAAATCGAATAGTTGTTGCTATAGGTTGACACCACGTTTAATACAAACTGCACATGGTCTTGGCATCGGTCATGCCACGTCTAATATAAGGCGATATAGTGTCCTATATAGATATAGTACACATTTAGATAAATTATAACATATTTATTTGTTCGCGAAAAGACATAAGTTATAAACTACACACACAAAAAACATAACCGAGGGCTTACTAGAGGAACCGACCAAGCAGATATGCTCCCGTCTCTAGTTGAAGTAGATGGTTACAACTTACAAGATGGATCACAACACAAGAGTTCAATATTTGTGACATCGATACATTACAGCTCAACATCTATCTGGGTACCATTACTTTGATGATCAGCAACATAAAAGTAATTAAACGGCGCCGTTGCTGGCGTTGTTCTTGCCGTTGATCTTGCCGTTGACGACGTGGTGGTGGTCGTCGTCCATGAAGCGCTTCCAGAACCAGTGCTGCTTCCACACTCTCTCGGTCATCTCCTCGATGGGCACGTTCTTGGTCTCGGGGAGGAAGAAGAGGACGAAAAGCGACATGGCGACGACCCAGGCGGAGAAGAAGGCGAAGATGGCGTACTTGAGGTGGCAGAGCATGGAGAGGAAGGCCTGCGCGATGACGAAGGTGAAGAGCAGGTTGACGCAGACGGTGACGCTCTGCCCGGCGGAGCGCGTCTCGAGCGGGAAGGTCTCGCTGGGGATGAGCCAGCCCAGTGGGCCCCACGACCAGGCGAAGGAGGACACGAAGGTGCAGACCATGACGACGACCATGATGGCCCAGCCGTGGCCGAGGTTGTCGGAGCGGTCGGTGACCTTGATCCCGAGCACCACGGCGATGGCCACCTGCGACAGGAACATCTGCACGCCGGCCTCCAGCAGCAGCATCCGTCGGCCCACCCGGTCCACCGAGTACACCGACACGAGCGTGGACAGCACGTTCACCGCCCCCGTGATCACCGCCGAGTAGAGCGACGCGTCGCTCTTGAACCCGAGCGTGTTGAACAGCACGGGCGCGTAGAACATGATGGCGTTGATCCCCGTGAACTGCTGGAATATCTGGAGGAGCACGGCGATGACGAGCTGGGGGCGGTTGCGGCGCTGGAGGAGGTTGCGGAACGGGTGCTTCACCTCGTGGGCGATGCGGCTGGCCTCCACGATCTCGTTGAACTCGGGATCCACGTTGTCGGTGCCGCGGATCTTCTTGAGCACGGCCTTGCCCTCCTCCAGGCGGCCGCGCTCGATGAGGCTGTTGGGCGTGTCCACCACGAAGAGCGCGCCGAGGGTCAGCAGCACGGCCGGGATGCCGGCCAGGGACAGCGAAAGGCGCCATCCCCAAGGGTGGATCCTGCATGCATGCACCGGTCGGTGCTCGTTTCAGTACATGATATGCACACAGTACGCATAAAAAGCAAAGCGATTCATGGCCCGTCGAGGGGACGTACCTGCTGGTGCCGTAGTTGACAAGGCTGGCGAAGAGGATGCCGATGGTGACGTTGAGCTGGAACAGGATGTTGAGCCCGCCGCGGATCCTCGTCGGCGCGATCTCCGACAGGAACAAGGGAACGGCCTGCACGTGCGCCTCACTTAGTTAGTGACGCAGACGAGATCATTGCGCAGCATCAAGTTTGCAACTAGTGTGACAGCGTCTGACTAGAAAAGAAAAAAATACCGACGATCATCAAGGTCGCATGGGCTCAACGAGGCCCAATTAGGCCCAAACCGTCTTTTTTCATGGATATAATATATATGTACTCGTTTGTTTAGCATGCAACACACACTGCACTCTGTCAACAAGGAATGAACTGTATGCTCAAACCTGTGATCAACCATTCGTTCATTGGAAATGCGCCACCTCTCCGATTATCTGCTCGCCTATGTCCCGATAATTCCCCAGGCCAGCCCCTTCCCTGAATGTATCCAAAACAGTGCGAGAGCGGTTGGTGCACCCGTGCATACATATTCTGCGTATATTTACGACCTTGCCTGTTGAACATATATAACCATAGTTCACATGCCATCACCACCTAAACCTAAACAGGGAAGTGGTGTATAGAGCTGAGAAACTAACTAATAAAATCCGTTATACTAACCTAGCAGCAGCAGCAGTAGTATCTACTCGACTACTCCTACTTAATTTGTTTGTTGAGCGTAGGCCTCCACTAAACTCTTGATTAAAGGCGCAGATTAATTAAACTGACCACATGAGCTCTGTCCTACTCAAGTTCTTGCATACAACCGACACATGTCTCCTATCGTGCACGGCCAATGTTTGTTGATGGAAATTTGGATGAAGTGGTAAAAACAAAATACGCACCGACGAAAGGATGGCAAAAACAAAATTGCATGATTTTCGATGGCATGGCAGAACAAAATTTTTCCCTTCATATTAATTGACTATAGATAGCCCCGCTCCAAACGAACTTCTAGATTTTTTTTTTGTTTTCGGCTTATTTAAACCAGAAGTCATTTGGAACATATCGACTTCTAATTTCGGCCTATTTTAGCTTTTTTGCCTTTTTTTTTCTTATTCATTTGCATTGTCTATGATGATATAATGATTTTTATTTTTTCTCTCAATTTTTTCTATTTTTCTCAGAAAAAACTAACAGCCGCCACAATACAATTTCAGGAAAAAACCGAAAACCACAGCTAAAAGCTTAAGCGAAAAGTTAGTCGGAGCACCACCATATGTTGGCCAGGTTCTTTTGGGCTTAAAGTTGGCTTATACTTGTACTATCTATAATAGCTAGCTTTTAAACTATGTATTTGTTTTACAACGGGGTTAATAGAAAAATTATAGTAAAAAGTATTCTGAATTTAGCTATACCGGCCAAAATCACATGCGACTTTTTTTTCCTCTCTACGTACTGTCTCTCACGAATAACCATAATTCAAATATTTTAGTCATAAACCATAAACTATAAAAAAAACTCACCCCTAACCTCTCCAGGAAAACCAAAACACGGTTTCTGTGTAGTAAATCGACAGGGCGAAAACCAGAAGAATCCAAGCAATGTGGTACTGCTTCTCAAAGTCAAGCACCCTAGCGGCCGAGTATTTTCCGGCCCAAGACTCCAAGCTGGGGCTGTATATAATTGCGACGACTGGTGTGGCCTATGCGTGAGCAACCAGGCCGGCTACTAGTTAAAAATCAGCAGCCGGTTACAACAAATCAGAACAAGCCGAAGCTGCTGTATATACACAATATACACTATGCACTTACTGATAGGTGTACGTTACTGCTGGCTCTGCTGCTATAGGCCCTGTTCTTTTCAGCTTCTAAAAGCTGTTTTTCGACTTTTCTACAGTAACTAACTTTTAAATGAAGTATTTTTTTAAGATAGGGTATACTAGTTAATTGTAGTACATACTTTACTGACTTCATTTATATCGGTAAAAACCACACGTGAGTTTCTATTATTCTGTAATCTCTCATACAAACAGCATAAAATCTACAAATCGCTGCCAAAAACCAAAAAGAACAGGCCATATAGTGTCAACCAGACTTGCTAGTTCCAAGCTGCCGATCCATTGATTCCTCTGTTGATAACTACTGGGACAGGTCAAGAGCAGGTAGCCACCAGCAAAACCTACTAGTGAAACCAATGCCACAAGTTACAATGTAACACTCATCACCTGTTGATTGGCTCTAACTCGATCTCACGTGATGATTCTAGGTGTTTAGACTGAAATAAATTGATTTATAATTAAAATTATACTATAGCTAATAGTGATTTCTTTGGTGTAACTAAATTTATTTTTTAAAAAAAAAACCAAGGTTAGTCAATTATAGACAACGTAAACGAATATAGGAAAAAGAACATGTAAAAAAGCTAAAAAAATTTAAAAAATAAATTTTAAAAATAGTAAAAAATAAATCAAAAGTTAGAAGTTCAAGCAAAAATAAGAGCTTCTAGCCACGGGCGCAGTGGACAATTGAAACTTAAAATGGTTATCGCACGATGATACCGCCAATGCAAAGATGTCATCATGTCAACGTACACGAACACAGGTCATGCACGAGACTCGGCAACATCACCCTGTGCAGGTGTCCATGTATACACTACATAATTGCTACGCGTTTGACCCTAAAGGGTCCCATATTATACTAGTAGCGCCCCAGTATTTCACGCGATCATACGTATAAAAATTACACCTTTTGGGTGTACCAAACTAAGATGTTTTAAGGCCCGTAGGTTTGGGCCCAAAGATTAGTAATTTCAAGGACGGTGACTTATGTATTATGGCTAGATTACACACGTCCTCATGCATGCAGAAAATTGAGTCTCGTGCGCTCTACATATTCTCGAACCAGCCATCGCTTCATATGTTTGACTTAAATCTTTACAAAGACTTTTTTGACTCAAGCGACTTATCAATCAAATGTTTCTGCGAGGAAAGTAATTAATGGGGGAAAAGAAGAGCATATCCATGCGTATTTGCGTAGTTAACTGTACAACCAAATGTAATTTCGAAGCTGGGAATTTTGCTAACCTGGTTGGCGAAGCCGACGCCGCAGCCGAGCATGATCCTGCCGACGATGAGCATGGCGAGGTTCTGGGCGGCGCCGTTGAAGATGACGCCGACGATAAAGAAGACGCCAGCGATGAGCATGGTGAGGCGGCGGCCGAGGCGGCGCGTGGTGTAGGAGGCGAAGAAGGTGGCGGTGAGGCCGGCGAGGTAGAGCGACGAGGTGAAGAGCTGCAGGCCCTGGTTGTCGTACTTGCAGTAGTTGCTCTCCTTGTCCTCGTGCTTCGTGCGCAGCACAGCCGGGAAGAACTCGCGCAGGAAATCGTCCATCGATGTCACGCCGCCTACAAAAGTGATTTTTTAAAAATATTTTCAACAGATATCAGTATCATAAAATTCGTTTCAATTGATTATACAAGTTTACTGAAATATGTCATCTGAATGAATGAACAGATAGGATTTTCTTAATTTGAGTTAGAATTAATTGACCTAAATCAAAAGGCAACGTGGCCACACAAAATTATAGGAAAGAAAGCTCTGTTCCATCAGTCCTGATCCGTAGATATGCAAATGCGTTGACTTACCAGCCTGTCAAATTAGGTGGCTAGCTCACAGCACTCTCTCTCTCTCTCTCTCTCTTTTTCTAAAGTAATATCCAAAATAAAATAACGGTGGGTATCCTCACAAAATCATATACCCTACAAGATGGAGTAACAAGCTGGAAAACGTTCAAAATGGAGTTGATACAAAACGGCAGAATCTTTTTGTTCGGCTGATAGTTTTTTCCTGTGGCCGAAGTCATTTGGTTGATAATGAATAATAACGGCTAAAATAAGTGATATTTAGAAAGAGATGAGTGATATAAAAAGTAATGGAGAGATACGTGTGCGAGACGACAGTGAGAGGAATAGGGTACGTGATGCACTTGTGACCCTTTGACTTGCCCTTTGAGCGAGACGGAAGCGAGAGGAATGGAGAAGCCGTTTCGATAAACCAGATGTTCGTATTAACTTTTGATCTCTCTAAGCAGAAGTTAGAAATAGAAGTCAATACGAACAAGCCTGAGTTAAAATCCTCAAAGGCACATATGGATCGTTACACCATGGAAGAGGGATTTCACCTGATTTTCCGGAGCTACCATAGGAGATACATGCATGGAGGCCCAAGTGTAGAACGAGCGCCGTACCTGAGATGCCGACGTCGTAGCCGAACATGAGCCCGCCGGTGGCCGCCATGATGCAGGAGATGACGACGATGGGCGTGATCTTGGCCTCAAACTCCGTGCCGGACGGCGCCGACACCGAGAACCCTCCCGCCGGCATCTTGGCTGTCAGTCAAGCTAGCCCACCGATCCGATTGATGCTCTCGTCGCGAGGCAGCGATCGAAGTACGTACCAAGTATATATTTCTTCCACACGACACAACCACTCGAAGGGCGGGTGGTCTGGCCGGGACACACACAAGGCTCGAAGTCTCTCGGTATATATAGAGAGAGGGAAGCCCACTCCCCGGAGAAATTTCAAACGCATCCGTCTAGCGCGCGGGCTGGCTAGTCAACGACGGCTTCACGAATACGAATCACGACCCACAGGACAGAGCTGCTAGCTACCTGTTGCAAGTCTCAAGTCTGCAGCTGCGCACAAGCGCCCAGACTTTTCCACAAAATTTCGCTTACCCAAACTCTTTTCGAGCTCCCAGTTCCTTTTGGAAAATTACAAGGCAGAAGTAGTTTGGAATTCTGGATAGATAGGACGCCGAACTTTTTGACAATGGGTGTTATCGGGCCCATGGACCCACATGTCAGCTCCTAATATAATATCCTCTGAATTTCGGAGCAGCAGGAGTATGGCAAAATACATTTGTGCTACTGCGATAGCTAGCACTGTGCGCAGACGCTTGATTGATTCGTGTGGATTGAGGACCTTGACTTGAATATTATTGGCTAAGGACAATTATACATCATGTGGGGATGGATTTACTTGAGAATATGTGATGCTGTGGAAAAGACAAGCATAGGAAATTGATTCCTGCTCGGCTTTAGCTTGCCTACCTTCTGGTAAACATGTTCGTAGTACTAGTATAGACGCCAGCGTTTACAACAGTGCTGAGTATTTGTCTACTGGGAAAGTAGCCGCTTTTCTTGCCCAAGCGGTGCTAGTTTAGGTTTGCTGTATATCGGCGGCCCGACTCTGTGGATATTTTATCTAAACAAGGTTCATTAGGGTCAGCCGGCTCACAAAATCTATTAGCGTAGTTTAGTCCATATGATTTATTCTATCATAAACGCATCCACTTCCTCCTATACAAAGAGGTTAGGGATTACATATTATATAAGCCTACGGGTAAAAGAGCAATAAAGTTAAGAGAAAAATTGAGACTACAACTTCTGGCCCTGATCAACTCGGCTTCGGCTTCTGGCTTAATTTTCACTATTCATAAGTTTCGTCTTTTTCTGAACTTTTGGCTCTTTGTTGAGCTTTTTTGCCGGTTCTTTTTTCCCCGTATTTGTTTGTATTATACGTAATGAGCTAACATATTTTTTTATTTTTAATTTTTTTAAATTTAATTATGCTAAATAAGCCTCTGTCAGTTACAGTGTTTTTTCAGCCAGCTACAGTGTTTTCAGCCATAAGCCACGGGCTTTTCAGCCGAACCGATCACCACCAGATCTCATGTTCACTTTTTATATTCTTGTGAGTTGAGTATTTGCTCGTCAGCAACGCGAAACCGAATATACAACAACGTTTAGTTTTTGTATTGTTTGTGGATCAATTTGTTGGTGATTTCATCAAGATATGATCATGCAAGAAAAATATGCCAAAATAAATTCTCGCTTCCCTCAGAAAAACCAAAGCCGCGACAACTACTAAAAAAGAACGCGCATTATGCCATTATCCAATGTATAGCGCGTAAGGAGCATACCCGCCGAACACATGTGGGCTAATTAAGGACCGGTCACACTCCAAATAACCTATCTACACAAAACCGAATTTGCTTCGTTCTTTTATCCAGCAATCCAAATATAATGTATCTGCACGCTCTCACCGATGCTCAGTTCATACCGTATTATAGCCAATTAATCCTATCACTTGAGTATTCAAAACCCGTATGTACGTACGTGATGCCGGCAGAACGTTGTACAGGACATGGGTAGGCGACGTACACACGCCAAAGCCTCCGTGCGTTTGGGAGATCTCGCGACGTGAGATTCCACAATTTGGCCTCTTAAACTGAACTCCTCGGCGGACTGCGATGTTCCACACCAGCATGTGTTCAAGCTGCGTATGCGTACGCACAGGTTAATCTTCTGCTAATTTGCAGCCGCTGACGAATGAGACCGACGCCTGGGCGCACCACAAATTGCCACCGTACGTAAGGTACGTGACGCTTCTGCAAGAAGTTGATCGAATCGAAGCATTTCCTGTAGAGTAAAATACGAGCGTTGAGTCTGTGTGGCGTAACACCGTTATCTGAGAGCTGCACGAAACTGGAGCGTTGAATTTTGGAACATGGTAAGCGTAAGCGTTCAAAGCGACAGAAGAAACGTAACAAGCTTCTGTTGATTTGGCTGGTACGGCGTCTAATTATCGAAAAGGATATGCAACTAAAAACAGCTAGAAGCAGGCGATTCACGTTTCCTCGTATCGGTGAACAGGGGCGAACCTGAAAGCGTCCTCTAGAATCTCCAATTTTGCAGCGATTGACGCGTGCACCCAGCGTTGATGTGTTAGCCCATGACCTCTTCGTTCATGTTTTAGCCCGTTCGAGGCAGCCCATTGGCCATTAGAATGTTGCAGCCGGTACACGTCACGTCGGACCTGGACGTCTCGTGACCGCCCCAGAGGTGGAAAAAGGGTGCAAAAACGGATGGAATTCACACATGCCGGCCACACACGTCCACCGCCTATTTGGGTCCTAAGAATGTTGTGATAGGGAGGGCCAATACGCCCTTCTCGTCATCGCCAAGGTTGAATATATCGCGCGTGAATATAAACGAGCATGATGAGCTGAAAAGGATAGGCAGTCTAGAACCGTAGAGCTCAGGGCTGGTCAGGTAGAGGGTTTGGAGTACAAAATCGTGGAAATTTTACAAGCAACAGGTATTTACATGCATCACACTAGACGACCCCTCTTATTTACTCCGGATGTTCCAAAGTACAAGATCTCAACAGAGGTAACATTCATCCTATACGGAATGCATTATTGTACAAAGATGACACTGGCATGTCTTTGCTTACATGTAGAAAGCAGAGCACTCAGCACCAGAAACAGTCAAACTCACGATCGAGGACCAACCGCAATGCACCAACTACATTACTGGAGGATGCAACTACAGGCGACGTTATGCAAGTCTCACGGCTGCAGCTTCTTAGGGAGAACAGCCAGGTCAAGCTTACTGCCATACATCTTGGCGAGAGCCTGTCCGCACCAGCCATGGCCGTCGTCCAGCGTTGGCATCCTCACCTCAATGAATGGCGGATCGGCTTGGCCTTGGGGCTTGACAACGCCTGCGAACACCCTGAGGACATTGGCAGCGTCGATGTCCATGCAGACACTGATTTCGACAGTTCCCTTTGCTGCTGGTGGAATACCGGTGATCTTGAAGTATCCCAACAGATGGTTCTCTTCCGCATGTTTCCCTTCACCTTCGTAGACAGCAATGAGAGCTTCGGTCTGATTGTCTTGTGTCGTTGTAAATAGCATGTCCCTTCTTGCAGGAACTGTGGTGTTCCTTGGAATGATCGCGGCAAAGTTATCGGGACCGGCGTGGATTCCAAGGTTCATTGGGGTTGCCTGAATCGTCAGCAGATCCAAGCTTCCTGAAGAGTCAGTGACTCCGGATGCAATGGCTCCTTCCAATGCGGAACCTGAAACAGCAGCTTCTAGAGGATCTATGCCCTGGTAAGTGTCTTCCTTCTTGCATAAGCCAAGGACAAGATTTCTGATTTTAGGGATTCTAGAACATCCTCCAACCAATATCACATCATTGATGTCCTCTGGTGCTAACTTTGCATCAGCCAAGCATTGCTTGATGATCTTCTCGCATTTCTCAAAGATAATCTGATTCACTTGTTCAAATTCTGCACGATCCAAAACCTTCGACACTTTCTGGCCATCCCCGAGATCTACATTGATCTCCAGTCTCTCCTGGGTAGCCAGTTTGTGAATTGCATCCTGAGTTGCGATCCGCAGTAAACCCATCGACTTGATTCTACCCATTGTGTGACCAGCGTATAAAGTATCAAAATTGGGTAGCAGGTGGCGCATAACATTCTGAAGTATGTCCTCTCCACCAACAGTGCAGCCTGAGAGTGCTCTTATTTGAGAAACACCACCAGCAGTGGCAGCCACAGCCGCATCACAGTAACCAGCACCCATGTTAAATATCAGAGCAATTTTCTCAATGCCACTTCCCATAGTTTCCTGCAGAAGTTGCTGCTGCTGCTGAGCATACAGAAGTGCGACAGCTGTAGGCTCTGGCATCAGCCTCAGCACATGAAGCCCAGCCATTGCACAGGCTCTCTCAATCCTGGTCTGTTGAAACCGACTGAATGCAACCGGAATGGTAAGAACAGCATTCCTCACTGGATGTTTAAGATGCATCTCAACCAAGGTCTTCAATTCAAGCAGAAAGATGGCAAGAACTTCCTCAGGAGTTGTGGACCTCCACATATTGTTCACCAGCGCTGCAATGAACGGTCTCACACCGATACCCAACGTCTGAACAAGAAAAGGGAGGGCCTTGCTAGCTTGAACCACTTCATCTGTGTCCATTCTCCCAATCAAACGTTTCATGTTAAATATGGCACTTCCTGATAAAATATCTCTTTCCTCGTGTGCATGTTCCCGGGTTGCTCCTCCGGTAACACCAGCTGAAAGTGTGTCATCCTTGAACATGACATATGACCTCATCCCTTTCTGGTTGCGAGTATTTTTGAGGAGCTCAACCTGATGGCCATTCCAGACGGCAACGCTGCACCTTGAAGTCCCAATGTCAATTCCAATAGCAACATCAGGGAACGATGGCTGTGCTTTATCTTCCCCGGTGGTTTCACTATCAGATGCCACAGTGTAGAATTGTTCAGCCATCCTGCGAAACACAATTATGTAACCCAGTTACACATGGTTAACCGATTCTCTTTCTTTATATATTGAAAAAGGGGACAGTTGGAAGTTTTTTAAAATTAAAACAGGACTATAATAGGAAGGAACTAAGGCTCCATTTAGAACACACGAATTTTTCCGATTCCTACCGGAATTGAAATTATCTCTGGAATTTCTGCGTTCCAAACGGGCCCTACATGTTGGTGGATAGTACATCTCTACTCCTTAAAAGGAGGAGTTCAAGGTGATAGTGCATCCTACACTCCTTTCCTTTTCACTGACATGTGGGTCCCTCCCACCTCGAAACCGTGCGTTGCCTCCCCACCGATTCTCGTGCGGTTGCCTCACCGATTTCTTCGTCACTCTTTCCCTCTCTCCTCCGCCACCGCGTCGACCTCGCCTCCTCCCCTCCCTCCGCCGCCGCCCTCGCCTCCTCCCCTCCCTCCGCCCTCACCCCCTCCGCCCCCCCCCCCCCCCCCCCCGCGCCGCCGCCACTCCTCCGCTACCCCCGCGGCGCCGCATCCTCCTCCCCGAACCGCCTCCTCCCCAGCCTGCGCCGCCGCCGCCTCCTCCCCCCTGCGCCTCCTCCCCTACTCCCCCCAACCCCCCGCGCCGCCGCCTCCCCCTCTCCGTCCCCCGCACCGCCGCCTCCTACTCCCCCACCCCTCGCCGCCGCATCCTCCTCCCCTCCTCCTCCCAAACCGCCGCCTCCTACTCCCCCTACCCCTTGGGGGCGGAGGTAGGAGGAGGCGCGGCTGCGGCGGCGGCTGGATCGGAGAGGAAGGTGGCGGAGGAAGGAGGAGGCGCGGCTGCGGCGGCGGTGTGGCGCCACGCCGACCGCGCTTCTCGTGGCGCCACGCTGACCGCGCTGCCGCCAAGCGCGCCACCCACGTCCTCGCCGAACTCACCAAAAACGGTAACCTCCCCCACCCAACCCCACGCCCGCCGCACCGATCCGTGCTTTCCCGTACCCTCTCCGGCGCCGTTACTAAGGCGGATCTGGTTGTTGCTTTCTACGCAGAGGATGTTGTCAACGTGATCGTAGAGGGCAGGGCTTAAGAGTGGACATTTTAGTATGAGCATAAGCAGGTGCGTAGCTTGAATTTCAATGGCAACAGCCAATGGACACTTTTTTGGTCTCTATGGCAACAGCCAATGGACGCCAATTTGGTCTTAATCGGTTTGTTTTCACTTCAGATGTCGATTGAGTTCTGAAGAGGGTGAAGGTTACTGCTTTAGTAAATACCTGAACTTTGCCCAACCTCATTGTTCTCTAATACAGATATTGCTCAGCTTTGTCGACAGTATTGTGGTTAAACAAATGGAATAATGCTCTGTTCTCAAATTTCTATTTTCTCTGTTGTCCAAGACAGCGCTATAATAGTGTGTATTTTCAGATGAGTGATCTTAGTATATATTAACCTATATTAACCTTATATCCTAAAGTTTGCACAAGTCTTTTTAAGGAGAAAACACAGTAAGTCCTTATAATTGGCTTTTAGGCATAATCATGAATACAGCTGACATGCAATGAAACATTTCAACACAGTAAATCTTTAGAATTGCCAATCTTAGGGTGAAGTCTGTTTAAGAGTGGACATTTTAGTATGAGCATAAGCAGGTGCATAGCTTGAATTTCAATGGCAACAGCCAATGGACACTTTTTTGGTCTCTATGGTTGAGCTACTGGAGGCATCATTATGTTCTCAGTACGCAGAACCTTGTTCATTCAGAGTTTGCTTTGGATTACAGTGGGTTGTATTGAATGGTGCATTGGTTCACCAAATGCTTGACTTTTCCATGCGCCCTTGGTATTTGGATGGCAAACTTTCCATGATTACGGGAGTGCATTGTGCAGAAGAAAAAAAGAATGTGTGAATACATTAGGCTGAGATATGTTTGTGAATTGAGATGATTGTATATTGTTGGTAGTGATTTTATTTTCTTCTGTCATACAGGTTTTCTTCTGTTGGATATTATATTGTTGGTAGTGCCAGCATTGTCATGCGCCTTATGTTCCTCTGTAATTACCATTGTGAAGAGCTGCGAAAAAAACCTGGATGCATTGCTGAATATGACTGGATGTTTGTTGTTTAGAAAAAGAATGGGCTTGCCGGTGCCCTGCAGTGAAGGTTGATATTCCAGTAGACAAATATCCAACAGTAAGTGTGATGTTTCTGTAATTGTGATCTGTAGTTGAATTATAAGTGTGTTGTTTCTCTAATTGAATCCTGAATATGTGATCTGTAATTATCTTGAATGTTGTAAAGTTGTACATGTCATTATTGTATCACTTATTACTTATTTTGTGTAACGATGATAATGGGATTTGTGCTATGTAATTATCTTGAATGTTGTAAAGTTGTACATGCCAGTATAATTTATTTTCTTTGGGAATGAAATTATGTTTTGAACAACCATGTCCTTGCGACGAGGCTAAATTTGTCATTTGTATCATATTATTTTTTTGTCTTACACCTTTCATTTTAGGGAATGGTGTTTTAGCAAGATGTCACAGCCCTCAAGCCAAGATCTCAAAGGGAAAAAAGGTCCCTCTATTGTAATTCTTGAAGTGCAAGTTTTCAAAATAAAACATGAGCTTGCATTCATATTTTATATTTCTTTATTTTGCATTATTTGTCTCTAATTGTGTGTTTCTATATAAATTTGAAATTCTGTATAAAGTAAAACACTATATTTATGTCAATTTAGTTTAGTCCGACAAAAGATTCAGCCTACCCTCAATTTTATTCCTAGCTTCGCCACTAATCTATAGTGTTCTTGTTTGATAGACTAATTTTAGAGTATTTCCTTTGCTCCCTATCATTTTGCAATTAGACTTTTTAAATGTTACGATTATGTTTTAATCCGCAGCAACGCACGGGCATCCAACTAGTTAGTACCAAGTCTGGAATCTTTTAAGACGGAGCTAGTAGCCTGAGGGCATATGTTATTTACACATTTGCACCACGAAATGTAACTCCAATTATGAACATAAAGTGCAACCCAGTAAAGAAAGTGGCAGTACTGGCGGCAACAAATAGAAGCCACTAACTACAACTGGGAAAGAAAATTAGACACCAGACAGCATGAAAGGGAGCCCTACCTAGCAAACTAATGTCAACATAAAGAATACGCATTCAAGTTGCCCCTTCCACCGCACATTACACAGTGCAAATAGTATTTCGCTGAATTATACATTGTCCTTACATTTGATATGAACAATAGGATGCAAATTCCAGAACTTCAGGTTATCTATACTCTATTATTCAACTTTGAGACGATGCACCCCCACGGAGGGCACCCAATGCCGAATTAAAACCAACTAATTCGTTGTGCTTGTGCAGCCGAAGCGCAGAAGCAGCCCCACGTACTGCAAGCAAGTCCTCCTAAACTAGGTAACCCTTAGCGCTCACATTACCACACCCACATCACATGGTACCCCCTCTGGTCGCTAAAGAATATAATTTTGGCACAAAAGAATGTTATTTTGTATACGTGCAGTCAACTTTCTAAACTTTGGTATCTTTTTCAACATTTATATTAAACACATGAAAATAGTATGTATATATTTGTCTAAAAAACTTCACAAAATATAGTTTTATAAATCTATTACAATAGAAATTAGTGATCAAATATGTAATTTAGGGACAACATAGATGTGACCGGTGGGAGCACTACCCAATTGCGGCACACGATGCAACCACGATACCGGCATAGAAGTAGAACACACATTAGGCACCCAACAAAGGAACTCACGCGGACATGCAGGACTGAGACGGACAGAGCAACGAGATACAGAGCACGGATCAAGCTAATCAGGCACAGATCAAAGTTAGCAAGCGTACGGCGTGGAGATTTACTTACTTGACCACGCGATGGAGACGTGCCGGGGATTCTCTTGGTGGTGCTTGCTGATGCTGCTGCTTCGGACAGCGAAGAACACACGACGGGGGGGAAGAGGGGATGCGCGAGTCGAGGGGAGAAGAAGCGAGGAGAGGTGGGGAGACGGAGGTGGAAGAAGAAAAAGGCGAGGAGCGTTTTCTGGAGAGGCCGAGAGAGGGCGCGCAGGTAAGTTCCGGAAGCGTCGGGAAGCGGGGAGACGCCGCTGGAGCTTAGCTGCCGTGGGCCCCGGCAATGAAACACTGGGCCGTGAAAACTCCAAGCTTGGGCCGAATAGTGGAGAGCAATCGATCGAAACGTCACTGGGTGGGTTTGGTTTCAGCAGGTGTTGTTGGGGGTGTTCTATACGTGGGTTACGAATCTGGGCTGCAAACTTCAGCCCAGAAAAGCGCCCAGTTAAGTAAGATATGGAGTTGAGCCTGCTCCTCGTACTCACCTTTTGCAGTTCTGCCACCCATGCTATTCCAAGTGACCCTGCTACTCTGGAGTCTCTGGGCTGTGATGAAGCGCTTTGCTTAGCTGCCGACTGCAACGTTGCTAAGTCTGTCTGGCCTCGCATTGCTTGGCGTTGGAGGTAGTCAAGAACGTCGAAGAGAAGGCAATACATGCAGATATACTGCCGTCTTACAGAGCGTCGAGACTAGGAGACATCAGTTTGCGAATGTGATTTTTCGCCACGAAGGCCAGGAATCAAATGTTGTGTTTTGACGAGAGAAATGTGATTTTTCGCCACAAAGGCCAGGAATCAAATGTTGTGTTTGACGAGAGAAATCGCTCTCAGATTTCTTATCACGGGATATAAGGTGTGATTTGTACTAAAGTACACAAAAATAAATAAACATAAGAAAAAATAGAGAAACATGTATTTTATTCATTCATCTAAGAATAACAAAATTACAAGTTTCCTTTATATAAGTGTGCACCATAGCCTGTTTTGTATGGCAGATTGACATAGACGATGTGATCTCCTGGTTCCCGGGGCCTTGGAAAGCTCCCGATTAATTACATTTGTGGGGTAAACCCACTAAATACCTCCGATTAAGCTGCGCATTGGTCGTCGTCCTCATTCTTCGCTTCACGTTCTCCATACATGTAATGAATGGTCGATGTAGATGTGGACGTTGGTATTATCCACGGTTTCGTCAGTCTATGAGGCCGTTGATAGTATAGCACTGGTCGTGCTCGCCCGTGTCGTTCGACCTCGTCGGTATCACATGACACATAAAATTAAGGTGGTAAAAAGTGTGCATGATTCATGTCAAGCATGACTGATCTGAGGACACAGTAGTAGAATCAGTATAGTAGACGTACTCAATTCGGGTGGTGAGGCTGGCAAAGCAGAACGTCTGGGTCAGATGTCTAAATTTTAGTTATTTAGGGATTTTATTTTGGAATTCATATGGTAAATCAGATTGAAATATTATTTTATTTCTTATTCCGAATTTCAATTATTTTTGGATGAAATTCATATGCAAATCTAATTACTAACTTTTCTTGAGTTTTTATTCAAAATTACAGTTGAAGTTCTTACACAAATCTAATTTCTTTTTTTCCTTTAATTTTTGTTCTGAAATACAGTTTTTTAAGATATTGCTTTTTAATTCATATCACAATCGAATTGTTAATTTTAATTTTAATTTTTATTCCAAATGTCTGTTATTTTTGTTGAAGTTCATATACATATCCAATTGCTATTTTTATAGATTTTACTTAGGAATTCGTATGGAAATCAAATAACCTTTTTTCCTGAATTTCAGTTGTGTTTTTATTGTTTGACATGGACTCTTGCTTTTAATCAAACCGTTATAATCTAGACCAACCACAATCCATGATATAGATCCTTCTCTTTTTTTCCGATTAACATGGCATTACTACCTTTTTAAGAGCGAATGTGGTGGCTTTTTTCTTCTACTTTAATATTATAATAGATTTGGATCCACAAAAGTAATAGATACCACAGACCTTGTGAAATTTCCTCGCTTTTTGTTCGTGGTAAGTTACAGAAGCCTTCTCTCTGTTTTTTGAGAACGTGATAATAAATGCTTTCGTTGACGAAAGGAAACAAAAAAAAGATCACTCCACACTATGAGGGCATCTGTAGTGTATGAAAAGAGGAGGTCTTAAGCCACTTTAAGGTCAACCTTATACATTACAGGGGTGACCTTAAGCAGACCCTAAGCAAAAAAAACTTAAGGCTGGTCCTCAAGCTAAAGATCTGACCACAAGCATTAAAATATAATTTTTCTTTATCTGCTAAGTGGGACCGTCTTAAGGCCTCTTGGGTTATATACACTATAGAGTTGGTCTTAAGATTTAGATGGGACTCACCTTAAGGTATTTTGAGTTATATACACTACAGATGCCATGAGGGACGAATCAAAATAAGATACTCGGCATGATAAGGTCTCGTGACCCAATCATCGTTTGCAGCTTGTCCAAATAAAGAATCCAAACATACATGCGTGGCATGGGCACTCCTAAAAAAGCGACCTGAACGTATCAGCAGAATCAGATACGTACGTACGTACCAAACCAAATCAGCGGCAATAATTACCACTGCCGCGAAAACTTCACCCGGCTCGATCGATATGACCCACTCATCCAGACTGTGGCTCATCATTGTACCGACACACACGGACACGGCCCATATTTTGCGGTCGTTGCTAGTACTTGAACGTCTGAACAAAACACTAGCTCTATACAGTTGATCATAATATTTTTTTAGTCGCCTATATAATATTTCTCGAGCATATATACAACAAAAAAATTAATAAGAATATCAATGCTGCACGTATTAAATCAAAATGTTACACACATGAAATCAAAATGTTACATACATGAAATCAGAAAAGGATAATTAATGATTTGCCTCGTCTTTTATTGGCATGAGTTCATATGGAGGTATCCAGAGAGGCCAGCATGAGGATGATATTGTGCGCGAGGCCGCACCCATCGTCAGCGGCGATGGACATGCGGAGCGTGAGGTCGGCGACGAGGCCGCGGAAGTGTTAGAAACTTCGACCTGAGTACGACCACGGCCGTTAAGACCATGGCCGCTACGACTACGGTCACATCGACCATTGCCGTGGTCGTACGGTTGGTTACAATATTTTTTATCCATCTATGCAACATTTCTCGATCATATATGTAACAAAAAAATTGATAAGAATATCAACGTTGCACGTATGAAATCAAAATGTTACACAAGCGAAATCAAAATGTTGCATTCAAGAAATTAAAATTTTGCAACCAAAAATAACACCTACCTCCCATGGTAGGCGGTGGTGGCGGGCGGCGTGGAAACCGCGGCGAGCTTGGACGTGGAGATCTGGCCGCCGTTGCTTCAGATCTGGCGGCATCGCTGAAAGCATCTAGGCCCCTAAAAATATTGGTTTTGGTAATTAATGAAATTATGTGAATATGGGACTAATGTGTGCATTAAGTGTTTGAAAGGATAAGTTCAAATGGCAAAGAAAGAGGCTCACAAAATATCCCATGAAGATTCAAAGATCTTTAGGGCGACAAGGTAAATAGTTTAGGTATCTATTTTATTTTACCGGTCTTGGAGTTAGGTTGGAAGACCGGATTATTGGATAGACGCCGTACTATTAAGAGGGATCATGGTGATTGTTTGATCATGTTCGAATGTGCCCTTTGGATCAATTTAGGATCATGCATGCACTTAGAAATTAAAATCAAATCAAATCTGTGCATTGTCAGAAAATCCGGTAGTTCCGGTGTATATTGGGCGGAACTACCGCAGGTCCGGTAGTACCGGGCGCCCGGGCGGAACATTTTTTCCAGAGAGCGCCCAGACTCAGATTTAGTCTCTCGAAATCCGGAAGTACCGCGGGTTGAACTGCGGAACTACCGGATGGCCGGTAGTACCGGGCACCCGAGCGGAACTTTATTTCCAGAGAGCGCCCGGAGTTTAACTTAGCCTCTCGGAAAACGGAAGTACCGCGGTTTGACCTGCGGAACTACCGCATGTGCGGAAGTTCCGGATACTCGTGCAGAACTTTATTTCCAGAGAGTGCCGGGAATAAAACTTAAACTCGCTGAGATCGGAAGTACCGGGTCTTGGAGCGGAACTTCCGGACGTCCGAAAGTACCGCAACTTCAACGGCGGTAGTACCGCACTCATTGACCAACGGTTACTTCTGACTCTCTGACATAGCCGTTCTGACCGGTCAGCGTGAGTCCGGAAGTACCGCGGTTTTGCCTGCGGTAGTTCCGGATTTCCTGAATTTTCAGGATTGTTTATTGTAACGGCTATTTGAGGTTGGTGAGGGTATAAATACACCCCCACCAGAACTTGTAGTTGTTGTTGAACATCCATTGAATACATTTGAGCTTAGTGCAACCTCTCACACCTCATTCACTCACTTGTGCATTCAATTGAGATAGTTGACCCAAAATTCAAGTGCATTGCATTCTAGTTGATCCATTAGGCACTTGAGTGAGATCAAGCCGCTGTGATCTATTCTCTTGGTGCTTGCCGGCACCTCGACGGCTTGGCGGAGGTCCGGTGATCTTCTCAAGAAGATTGTGAGAAGGCCCGGAAGATTGTGAAGGCTCGGAGCTCGCCTACCCGGAGAGGGAAAGGGCTACCAAGAGTGATCGAGGTGTTTAGGCTCGTTCGTGGAGCCGGTCCGATTTGTTCGGGCTTACCTCAACGTGGACTAGGGGAGACCGGCAAGTCTCCGATCACCACGGTAAAAAGTAATCGTGTTAATTGTGGTTTGCTCTCTTGTGATCACTTTCTTTCAAGCAACGCTCTTCATTCCATTACTTGTTTGCTTGCTTAGTTAGAGTAGCAATTGTTGTTCTCTACTATTTGATATTGCTCTTCGTCGATTTCTTGTGCTAGTGATTGTTTGAGCCTTACTAGGTTGATTAGTGGTGTTAGTGATATCTTGCTCTAATATATCCATCAAGTTTAAAATTGCTAATTAGAATTAGACGAAAATTTTAAAACCTCCTATTCACCCCCCTCTAGTCGGCCTCCTCGATCTTACAATCGCGCCCGAAGAGGAAATCAACAGCGGCAGACGGATCTGGCGGTGCCGTGGCCGAAGAGGAAGATAACGGTGGCAGCCGAATCTGGCGGCGACGGCGCCGAGGACGGGGTGGTTGGGCTCGTGGTTGTCGTCTTATGGGGTCGCGTTCTATGTAGGAGATGAAGGGGGAAGGGAAGGGAGAGAGTGAGAGAAGGAAGTGGAGTAAACTCAGTGAAACCGTTCAATATAAACTCTCGCTCTGTATATATGTACAGTATCAATATCCATATTTTTCACGCAAGTGCCATGCCGTGCCGACTGTCGCGCAGGCTGAGGCGCAGCAGCAGGCAGCCCCACGGACACGGGGAGCGGTGGTCAGTGCCAACATCCGCGCGTGCGCACGCATCTTTTTTCGATCAAAACTCCCCGGCAACCCGCACAGACACTGCGAGCTAGCTAGAGCCGCAGAAGCAACAGCCACGCGATGTCACTAGCTAAGAGCAAGTATAATAAGAGGCTGTTAGTAGGCTGTATGCTGAGGTGGAGGAGAGAGAGGAGGAGAGAGAAGAGAGGTGGGCTGTAAGTTTACAGCCAGCTGAAGCACAAGAACCAAGAAACTTTGTGAGAGAAAGGGGTGGGTCATACAACCTTCAGTTGGCTGTAAACTACTATATAAATGGGCTGATAAGTGAGCTATAAGTGTCCATACAGCCAGCTAAAGGCTGTATTATTAGCCTTGCTCTAAGAGCAAGTTTAATAAGGCTGACTGTGCTAGCTATAAGGGAATCCATGTCAGCATAGTCCTATATGGAGGGGAGAGAAAAGGAGAGAGAGAGCCAAGCCGACTCCCATGCAAGAGTCAGGCTATAGCACAGGAAAAGAGGTGTTATCCATGCATGTACCAATAGAACTAACTGCTATACCCATGCATGTATTAAATGACCAATACCCATGTATGTATTAAATGATTGAGAGCTCTTGTAGAGACAACTTATAGCCAGCTTATTGTATGAGTTGGCTGCATCTTACCTTTTGATGACATGGAAATGTATTAGAGGTAGCAGCTATCTATACTATTAAACTTGCTCTAACTAAGCCACAGTAGTTGGCTTTTAAAAAAAAACTAAGCCACAGTAGCCGCGGCAGCGACGTGAAACGAGGAGATCGATGAGGAAGAGAGCTTGCGCTAAGATTAGTGGCATGATGGCCTGATGGGCTTGTTGGAGTCACGCACGCAGCAGCTAGCTGCAATCATGCTGCTGGGCTAGTGGATGGGATCGAGTGCGCGCGCAAAAACCCACGAAACGAACGAAACAAGTTATGCCCATATATAGAGGTGGGACTTGGGCTGGGCTTCTTTGGGCCAGCCCGAAGCACGGCCGGCACGGCCCGGCCCAAGCACGGCCTGGCCCGACACGTGGCGGGCCGTGCCGGCACGGCACGAACGGTGGGCCGGGCTGGGCTTCAAAATCCGGCACGGTGGGCGGCACGGCACGGCACGACAGATCGGGCCGTGCTCGGGCCGGCACGGCACGAAGAGCACGGTTGGCCAGAAACTATTTAAAATTGATTTCTTAACTATAGTAAATTGTACTCATGACTCTCCTTGAGCTTTTCTATTTGACTAGTTGGGTAGGCCTATGCTAGATTGTCGGGCGATGTCCACGTACGCCATAGTCTAATTTGCACCAAGATATGCATTCCATTAGACTAGATGACCAAGTTCGAAGGTGAAATGGCATGAGACAATAGAATTGAATTTTAAGTAGGTTTTTAATAAGGTGGATACAAGAGAAAGGAAGATAGCGGCCACCGCTACCATTGTCGCTGTCGCTTTTGTCGTGTATAGTTACTTTGGGCTGGGCTTGGGCTGGCACGGCACGAACACCGGCACGGTGGGCTTTGGGCCGTGCTTGGGCCTGGCCGAAGATGAGGCGGGCCGGCACGGCACGACACGACGGGATGACTGGGCCGAACCGACACGGCACGAAGCGGCCCAAAGCACGGCGGCACGGCCCAATTCCCACCTCTACCCATATATGTGCATGCATTGAGCTCCAAAGAAGAAAAAAATCCATGCGAAGATGGTGGGAAAAGGCGACGCAAGTTAATTAGATTCCCGCTAATGGCGTCGCTTGCCCCCGTGGACTTCTACGAGAATGAACTGCGTTTCAAAATTTGAAACGCGATCCCCAGCTGATTTGTCGGCCGGCCTCACGAATCACGGCTCTTGATCGATCGACCCATGGATGGCCCAGGGTTAAAAGGGAACGACACAACCATGGATTCAATGCCACGGCTTACAAGTGTCCATGCATGGGACCATGGCTGTGATTTGGCGATTGAAAATACGGGCGCACATGGCGTAATGGTCAATGATTTCGAATCCACGCACATTATGTACATTCATACAGTGATTCAAACATGGTTGACCCAGCAGTCTAAACTGTAGTTACTACTACATCATCAGACATTCAAGTAGAGATAGGAGTGTAATATATACCATGTCCGGTCATGCTAACAGTGATGCATGGCCTAAATCAAAGAACGATGCTTAGCTAGACATCAACAGTACGTCGAACGTAGCTCTACTACACTAGTTACATGGCTAGCTTTGCATGGGAAGGAGAGAGAAGCAGGTGAAGAGGCGTGAAGGCAGGTGGGCCCCACATCCGACATTGCGCGTGATCTCCGGTGGTCCACCCGTAAATCATTGTTTCCTAGTGGTCTCTCTGAAACGAACAAAAGCGAACAAAAGCGCTACTATTTTTTTCTCTCTCTGATACTAATTAATATACTACTGACTTGTGGGGACCTTTGCCCCTGATGGTCATGGTCCATGGATATACTAGTAGAAGCAGCAGCACTGCAGCTCTAGCCTCTAGCACGACTTCATCCATCTATCGATCGTAGGGCTCCTCTCGCAGTCGCAAGTCGATCTCTTCGATCTACAGTTCCACACCTTCATGCATGTAGAGTCGGAATATTCCAAACGAAATGGCTACGCAGCGTCCGGCTTCGTGATAAGCTCGGTTCTTCGGCTTTTGCGCAATTTGTCGAAATAAACTACAATTAGGAACTGTTGGCTAGCCTTTGAGAAAGACCAAAGAAGAATGAAGTAGCTAACTATACTTGATGATTGTTTGCGTAGGGTTCTCTATGCAGTATGCATGTACGAGTACGAATACGACGACGTTTCCTTGTGATAGAAGTAGCGTGTGAATTGAAGCACTTGCTTTCCTAGTCAACTGATCTCAGGGTGTGTTTATTTAGATTTAAATTTAAGACTTTTGATTTTTTTTTCGTACTGTAGCTTTTTTACATGGTCAATGACTTAGTGGAAAATGCTGATTGTTTACTTGACAACTTTTGACGCTGCGGTTCCCGACTTACCATAACTGAAGTCACATGCATGCATGCATGCATGCTCACCTGGCTAGTGGAGTGCAGTGTGTCATTTGGACTGACTGAAAATGGCTAATTATTCTTCGATCGTCTCATTGGAGAGGACTTCAGCGTCAGCAGTTCAGTTTTGGGAACGGTACGTAAGGAGGAAATTATTGTCAATGCATGTGGCGCCCATGTGACTGGTACGAAAAATGGTAGCTAGCGAGCGTAAAATAACCTTCAAATGGGAAATGCTTGTACAAAATCTGAGCCGAACTCAAAGTACAGCCTGCGGGCAGCAGGGTGGGATTGACTATTGTCGTCAGTTTCTTATCCCCATGAGTGGCAGTCCGATGGAAACAACCGCCCTGTGACAACACAGATTTCCTTAAAGAATTATAACACGGTACGACTCAAATTTATCTCGCTAATCTATGACAACTAAAGAGAGAAAAAAGATATTCATCTTTTGTGGTGCAAACCAATCTGCAGAATGAAATGGCAGAAAAATATTAACTGAACTTTGAATTATCATCCGAAGAGTATTAGCACAGGAAGAGATGATGTTTTTACTTGCATTCTACCTACCCTTTAGCAGTGCAACCAAAGTGTAACAAAGCAAGCATTTTTATTTATTTATGAAGTACAGAGTATAAATCATAGACGTTCACATACGCACACTACAACACATACATACTCACACACCATGACGCGGAGCTTGGTTCTCTAAACTGAGCGAGTTGAACGTCGTAAATTCATACAACTGGATCAAATTAATTTACCTATTTAGGTCTTATTCGGAACATAAGATTTTTTTTTTATCCTGGTGAAATCGAACTGTTTGCTATGAGACTTACGCCAACTACTATCAGATAAACTTTCTGGGAGTAAAACAGTGGAAACGAATCGACCAAGCCGAGACGGTAGGCAGCGCAAGCCGAACACACACCGAATCACTCCATCCATCCATTAATCAACCTACATGGCTTCCACAGCATTGAACGAGGCGCGCGCAGCTAGCACCCGGGCGCTGCAAAAAGCAGCAGCCGAACCGTGTCACGATCGGCTGTCGACGGCAACGCACTCGATCGACTTCCCGAAACGATCGACCAGCGCGAGCCAAAGCCATCGACACCGCACCGGCACCGGCACCGGCACCGCATGCACCTCGTCGGTCGGTCTCTCTAGCTCCCTGGGATTCCACCAAGAGCAACACGACGCCGCGCTCGCCTCCAACCGCGCACCTCCCCTCCCCTCCATTAGTCAACCGCCCATGCAAGCACGCACGCTGGTTTCTTCCTTTCCGCTCCTCGGGAGCCGTGAAAAGAGCGGAGAGTCCTTGATCCATCGGTCGGTCGCGCCGGCTGCGCGCCTCCGTAGTGCACGGCCCCGGCCGCGCGCGTCGCAGCGAGAGAGGCAGGCAGAGGCGTGCTTGCGCTGCGTGCGTGCATGCGTGGGTTTGGAGTTTGGGCATGCGACTACTGTCACGGGGAGGTTTGGTTAAGAAGGGACGTAGTGCCGCTTTTGTCATTTTTGTTTTCTCAACGACCGGGCTTCGGCCATTGGGTTTTTGACTTTTTATTTTTAGCTTTTGGTTTCTTTAAAAATCAAAATAAATAGTGATGATTTTTTGAAGCAAAATTTTCAAACAACATACTAAATCTAAAATTATATGTATTATTCATATCGACGTCTTTCACTATCCACTCTAATATCAAAAAGCGACAAAAGCCATGGGCCGCGTCCAAAAAACAAGGCCTTCGTCGATCGCGCGGCTTGTTTGGCTTTTCTTTTGGCGCTTGTCTGTAGCTTGTGGATGCCTTCTTCTTAAGGTGAGTAGCCTAATCGCAAGATGTGCTTTGGGGAATCGCGTGGATCGAACCGGCTTTTCATCACAAACTAGCACACATTTTGAAAAAAAACGCCGCCATTGTTTTCTTTCCAAAATAATGCATAGTTTCAACCTCTATTGCCAATTATCAACAATCATTAGGCAACCTTGGATCAGAATTAATCATCTGATGTATCATTGCTGTTCACCCAATCAACTGCCATTCTAAAGATCAACCAACCAAAAGTGATTAGGCAACACTATTTAATTAGTTTGAGGTTTAAACGTTCCTATCTGCAGGTACAGTTGCGCTCATTTACAAATACTTTGATGGGGACCCCATGCACATGAAACTGAACTGATCAAGTGATAAGGACTTGTACCCAAATCGCCATCCTTGAATTTTTTTTGTATGCCAGCGGAAGCAAGCAATATATTGAGACGACATTACAAGCCAAAACTCTGACGTACATATATGCTACTCTACAAGCTAAAGATTAATTTAACTCAGAAGTACTGAAGAGACTGGCCCTGTGTATATTGGTTTCTAAAAGTTACTTTTCTACGGTACCTAACTTTTAAACGAAGTATCTTTTTAATACGAGGTCTACTAGTCGATTGTAGTGCACACTATAGTGACTTCATTTATATTGGCAAAAATCGCACGCGAGTTTCTCTCTCCGTACAACTCTCCGTAACAAAAAACCATTAGCAAAAGTTAATATGAACGAGCCTAGTAGTATCAATCTTGTAAAATGGAAAGAACAAAGAAATCTAAAATTTCCCCATTTTCTCTAGATAAAACAGTAGAATCAAGGACCACCTGGGTTCCTTGCTTCCCCTGTAAGCTAGGTTGAGCTGGCATGCGTGAGATCTAGAAATCTGGATATATTTGGCACTGTTCCTCACGTTAATTCCAAATATAGCTCTGTGCTCACCGTAATGCCATACATAGCCCCCTCCCCGACCGCATGATTACCCGAGCGTGACACGTGGCAGTTATGCTGTCCCGGACCACGCAGTTAAGCGCTACAGTGGTCGTGCGGTCGGGGACCGCATGATTAAGCCAGCTACAGTGATCATGCAGTCCACGACCGCACGATTAAGCTGTGTATTTTTTTCTGCTCTGTGTGTTTTTCTTAAGTGCGGGCGGGAATCTTGATCAAGTTGTGCGCTCGGGCACCGCATTTCTCCCCGAATTCATGCGCTCATGGACCACACCGCTGCATGCTACAGTTTAATCGTACGGTCCCAGACCGCACGATTAACATGTATCATCATTCCGTAGTCCCGCGGTCGCATAGGGGGCCAAAAAATAGAATTTTTTTCGTTTATCAGGTTATATTTGGTATTTTTAGAGCAAACAGTACTATAAATGTCCAAATTTCTTAGACCTACAGCTACGGCGTACGGATAAGCCTAAAGCGAAAAAAAAAAGCAAAATGTGTCCGTGTCGTTGTGTGGCGCAGCAAAGCCAAGCTGCCAAAACAGCAAGACATGGATCGAAATAGAGTAGTCTGGTAATGTCCGAGATCACAGGAATGATTGCGACCCAACACCACGTCTCCCGTCGTTGTCAAAGCTCTCATTGTCACGGTCCCTCGAGATCACAAGCCGAAGCTGGAGGTTTGGTACGAGACGAGGGCATACATGCATATGTACGCGCGCGCCGATGCGCGCGTACATATATCCAGCCGCGCTGCAGCTACATGTAGCTAATCCAGGACAGAACGCTAATGGACACCTCTGATCACACGGAACCTGTTCCTGCCTTGGCGGTTAGCACTGCGAACCCCCACGTGCGAACAGAAGCCGCATGCATCGTCGTCTCCCTGCTGCTGCCGCTGTCTTGTGAGCTCAAGGGCCACGTTAGCCAGTTGCGCCTCTCTTCTCGCAGGGGTGAATCCGTGAAACACCCCGTATTAAGGGCTCGCTTATTTTAGCTTAGAACTTTTAACTTTTAGTTTATTTTTCATTATTTTTAAATTTTAAATTTTTCTAATTTTTTTGGTTTTTTAGTTTTTTTGCCGGTTTTTTTTTCTGTATTTGTTTTCATTGTCCGTGATGGGCTAACATATTTTTTCTATTTTTATTTGTTTAAATTTAATTACGCCAAATAAACCACCATCAGCTATAGTGTAATTTCAACCAGTCACAATGCAATTTCATTCATAAGTCACCTTTTTTAGCCCAACTGAGCGGGCTCGCTAACAAGCCCGCTAACATTGAGATTTAAAACACGAAATTAATAGTACAATTAACAAAGACATTAAATGCCCATTTCAATCTTTAAAACGTACAACAATTCAATTGAAGCAAAATAACAATTAAGCAAAGAGGATACAACTACAAGTAACATTTCTCAGGATTATATCACTAAACACATACAATTCACGAATACACCATTTTCACTAATGCTATACAATTAACCACATTCTTCGGAACCTTCCAATTTGGCACAAGCTAGAGTAATTAACATTGAATAATTACAAGAAGAACTAGCAACAGGATATAAAAAAAAGACCGAACAAACTAAAGAAATGAAAGCAAAGTTACCGTCAGAGCCCTCGTTAGAATAATAAAAATGGGTGATTCACACATCGAGATACCAAACCATCCAAGGCCAATCGGCACATCTCGTAGCCGTACATAGAGTTTCATCATTCGTCATTAAAAATAAATCTAAATCATCTCCAGATTCCTTTTACACTGCCAACCAACCCAGTAACACTGTTTTACTAAAGTACTAGAGCCACCCAGCACTGCTGCAGTAAAAATCTCCCCATGCCCAGCTCACTCGGGGCACAGGTGAAAGAGGATAAAACTGGACGAGAGACCAACTGAGGAAGAGTGAGAGTCTAGCATTCACACCGCATCCATAGCCCCTAACCAAAGCCAACCACCTTACCGCTAGATCCATCCCCCTTCTCATCCAGATCCATAACCCATTGCTGAGGAAGAGGGAATGGAGTGAAGCACAGCGACTGGACCAGAGGAGGACGTCAGACCCAGGAGGAGGATGAACCGATGAAGAGGAAGAGTGGAGCTAGGAGGAAGAGAGAAGCAGAGCGACATGCAAGCCAGCCAGGAGGAACTGAGCCCTAGTTCTACCTAAAATCGAGCCCAACATCATCCAACAGAGGTATCCCCACATCTCATTTCAATCCTCTCCATAACCATCGCCGGACCACACACACAGCATGTAACCTCGCATTCATATGCATCACACTAGAATCATAGCATCCACACATATAGACTAGATCAGTGGAAGAGATAGCTAGGGAGGAGTAGAGTATACCAGAGGAGAGACAAGCCATGGAGTCAGTGTGCTCACTGTTGACCGCCGTGCGCACCCGTTGGCCACCCTACACTCCCCCGCGTGTGAGGAGACCCCGAGCCCTATCACGGCATGTCAAACTGGATCACCATCTCGACCACATAAACCTCAATCCATGAAGAAAACAAACTTCAAATCAGAGAGTAAATCATATGTAAAAGACAAAATTAAAAGTAAAACAAAAAGGGGAATGAGAGTTAGAGGGAGAAGCATTGCATCCCAGCAGCTGGAGTACAAGGTGTCAGGCCCTGGGACCACTAGCAGTCGATTTGGATAGGAGCTAATAGGATCTGCAGCTCGGGTAGAGGTAGGGATGAGGCACGGTGGTAGAGCACGAGAGAGGGGCTGGCCAAGAGGAAGGATGGCGGCGCTTCACCAGGAAGCTAGACACCATCGACTGGGAGTTGGTGAAGGGGGGCGACCACGAGAGGCAACATGGCGATGTTAGTCAGATGAGGAGAGAATGAGACAGAGGAATGGAGTGAAGGGAATGAGAGAGAGAGAGAGAGAGAGATGACGGGAGTTAATCGGATGAGGCCCATTCGACCGGTAGTGAGAAGAGGGAGGATAGGGTAGAATATACACACATATATTTGGGTACTCATATACATGTATAATTGCATCTATAATCAACTAAATAGTATCTGACTTGCAAAAATCAGGTAGTAACAATTCGAGATACTATAATAGAATAATTTATATTAGTAAAATAGCAATGAATGATGGATATAAGATAGCATTTAATTATAAATACAACAATCGGCTAAATTGACCTAGGGAAATCTCCACGGTAATGCACCGACATAGTATATCTTTTATGTCTGCATATTAAACCGTAGCATTCACCCTAAATGCAGAAAACAAAATGAGTCTAGAGGAAGGGTTTCACCCAAGCACACTTGAGACTGAGACTTACGACCAACTTGTTGGTAAGCACACATTTGATCATATTGATCAGATTATCTTCAGTTAAAATAGATTATTTACCTACTAAAGTATTATCACCTTGCATTAAATAAAATTTTGTTTAACCCCGAATGAATGCTATGTGAAAGAAATGAAAGAGGAATGGCAGGCTCAACTGATAGAGCAGTTGACCTGTAGTATAAGTAATTGGTAGGCAAGAGTGCCTTGGGAAGGTGATAAGGGAAATGTCGGGACCCTCTGCATTGGAGTAAACTATAAGGACTTACAAACTTCCACTTGTGTATTGGACCATATTGGTCATATCAACCATTGTTCCGTGTAGGACAGGTAGGATCAGTAACTCAATCAAAATTATTATGCACTCCACAATAGATATATAGATTTATCTAGGGATGATCATAAAAGTGTATTTTTACTATTAATACTCGCTGAGTACTCTGTACTCACCCTTCTACTATTTTCTCTTGTTTAGATGTGAGCCAACCCGGAATTTCACTCGGTGCAGTGGATGCCTACCTAGAGGGGTTTTATACCGAGTGGAAGAGAGATGATCCTGAGTATGACCTGTATGAGGTGAACACCTTATATGAGACATGGGATGAGTAGAGAGTTACTAGTAGCTCAAGCGCGACACTCAGGGTATATTAATACGATGTTGTATATTTCCTAGCACTTGTATAGTTAGTAGTTAGATAAGAATTGTTACCGTTAATACTATAATATTTAGGTACTTATGATCTTATTAAAGATTTTAGCACTACGTGACAATATTGTTATAATATTATGAATAATCTCTAATTATTATTCTGCTGTAACACTCTGATAAATTTATTATTTAATAAAATAATTTTTTTAATAAATAATAATCTATTAACTAGTGCTATTATCTTTGATAATGACACGAGCGCTACAGAATGCCACTGCCGAACCAACAGAACTAGATAGGCTGCCTGCAGGGTTCACTGCAGCTGATCGATGCTGCCATGCTGCTCGCTTCTGGTGCTGTATGCACCGGAGCAACAGAGTTTTTAGATGGGCTTTCCGTGACATGGTAAAAAAGCTTAATAATAGCACAAAGTGCTATTTTCCGTGACGTGGTAAAAAAGCTTAATAATAGCACAAGTGCTATTGGCGTAGCTGGCCGGCCTCTCTCTGAACCTACGTGTACGTCCATAACTTTGATTTTTTCGAAAGATCCGTCCACAGTGAGTAGTAGGTCAATCGCATGAAGCAGTACCGTGCTAGAGATTTTTGCGGGAAATATTGTTAGGGATAAGGCGGGCAGAGTGAACAAAAGAGAAGTCCGTTTTGATACTCGGAAAATGAGTATTTATAAACTTCTTTAAAAATCAAAATAAATATGACGATTTTTAATGTAAATTCTTTAAATGACCTTTTCGAATCTAAAATTATTTGTGTTGTTCGTGATCATTTCAAAAAATACAAATAAAAACTATCAGCCGCAGTTCAAAAAAAAAACAAAACCGGAATGTGTAATGGAATGTTACTATATAGAAACGCAAGGATGGAGCTAGGACTTCAACCCTTTGGGGGAAATATGTGATTATCTATTTTATGGGATCAATACCTATAATTTTTGTATTGTTTTGTGAGCTTTTGCATGAGTTCACACCTATGTTGGGCGTTTTTCCAAAGAAAAAAAGTTGTGGATCAATGCAGAAATGTAATTTCTCTCTTTGAACAATTTTAAAAATGTTGTAACCAACAGATCCTGTTTGTTTGTCTCCCTCCCAACATAACCATCTTATTGTTGGCACAAGCAATGCGAACAGAGTTGAGTAGCACATACCACACACATTACAGATTAAGTGAAACTGTAGTACTCATGATGGGAAAAATAGAGAGGTGATGAAATCCTGAAAACATGGGAAACTCAGAGATATAAAAAGTAAAGAAAAGCGTAAAAAAAATGCGTCCCTTTAATGATCGGACGCACTAGCACGGACCGCGATTCGCTGGGAATCACCCAGGCCGGGGCAAGAACACGAGCGTGAGTCGACGACCCAAGCATGGGGGCCAGCGCGAGCAAACGTCCGTTTCCGTTTCGCCGTCAGCGCTCTGCCTCGGCCGCGAGCGCCTGTCGCTTAGACGGCACCCCGCCCCGCTTATAATAATACTCTCTCACTCCTCTCCTCTCCTCTACTTCCTCCACAGTTCACACCCTCCCCTGCTCCTCCCTCTCCCCTCTGTTGGGTGAAGGTTGCTGCCATGGCCATGGAGAAGGTGGATACCAAGGAGAGGGAGAAGATCGAGACCGTCCGCAAGACCCTGCGCAAGCAGGCGCCTCTCTCCGCCAAGCAGGTGCGTGCTTAGTGCATACTTTCTTGGCAGGAACAGCTTGTTCATGGCAAATATGCACGGATGTCTTTGATCGTTTTGTTTAAGCTGGTTTGGTCTACGTGGCGAGCAGGCGCTGTACTGCAACGACGCGTGCGTGGAGCGGTTCCTCCGGGCGCGGGGGGAGAGCGTGAAGAAGGCGGCGAGGCACCTGAGGACCGTCCTGTCCTGGAGGGAGACCATCGGAGCTGGTGCGTTCTGCTTCCATTCCCCTCGCTCCTCATTTACTCCTGCTCTGCTTCTCTCTCTTGTTTCCGGCAGCAAATCTGGCAATCTGCATTAAGCATGTTTGTTTCTGGGATTTTCCGGCCGTCGGGTCCTGTTTTTTGAAACCCGTGGGACGTGAACAAAAGGGGTTGTCCATGAATGCAGCGCTGCTCTGCTCTGCTATGGTTCTGTTGTTACAGCGATACCTACGGCACAGTGAATTTTAGTCAAGTTACTGTACTCCGAATTTATTGTGCTGTGTGATTTGCTTCGTTCCCATATGCAAGCAAGTACATTCTGCAACAGTGCACCCTTGTTGGCATTATGTTCGGAGGTGCTTCGTTGGGAGGGACTGGCTAATGGGTTCCTTTCTTTGTGTTGAGCAGACCATATCATCGCCGACGAGTTCTCCGCCGAGCTGGCAGACGGCATGGCCTACGTCGCCGGCCACGACAACGAGGCCCGGCCTGTTGTGGTACGCTTACACAGACATAGCTACTAGCTAGTACTGTGTAGATGTACACGCGAGCTTAGCTCTAACTGGAAGGTTTCTCTTTGCAGGTCTTTCGAATCAGGCAGGACTACCCAAAAGAACACTCACAGAAATCGTAAGAACTAGTTAAACACGGTCCTAACTACAATGCTCCCTGCCTAGTTTTTCTCCTCCTTACCACTTGTTGGACCTAACAACGCGTTGGTTCTTGCTTAGCCTTAGGTTCGTCCGCTTGCTGGTGTTCACGCTCGAGGTGGCCGTGGCATCCATGTCCCGCTTCGTCGACCAGTTCGTCCTCCTCTTCGATGCAAGTAAGCAGCCAGCTCTGTAATCTCCACTCCGTTTTCTTGTGTTACGTTCTGATAAAAAAGAAAGAAAGAAAGAAAAGAAAAAACAGAGAGAGAAGTAGCGGTCGTGTTTGACATGTCCTTGCAAGGGCCAGGCGATGCGCCGTGGCCTACAAGCCTAGTAACAGTACCTTCTCCACGGGTCAGAGTCGCAGCGAGCGCGCACATGCGGAGCGGATGGATCGGTGAAACCTGTGCTCCCGACCTCTTCGCACGAGCTGCATGCTGTATCGTTTTGTGCCCTGCTCTCGCCGTCTCCCCTGCGCCCTTGCCGTGCCTCTATTCTCTCTCTCTCTCTCTCTCTCTCTGTGGTGGGCCACAGTTACCGCTGCAGTGGCAGGCATGGCAGCCGCTTTTGCAGTGGGGAGGGAGGGCTCGTCTTCCCGCCGGTGCGGTTTGAAACGTAGCAAGAATGATTGATCTGCAGGAAAGCATGGCATGGGAAATGGGTCGTTGACGCGACGAATCGAATCTTTGCGTTCCTGCAGGCTTTTTCCGGTCGGCGTCAGCTTCCCTCAACCTATTCATGGGCACGCTCAAGATCGTCGCCGACTACTACCCCGGCCGCCTCCACCGCGCCTTCGTCATCGACCCGCCCTCCATGTTCTCCGTCCTCTGGAAGGTATGCCACATTCTGCTGCACGAGTGCTCCATCGCGCGCTGTCCGTTCCATATCGCGTGTTGTTGTGTAGGGAGTCAGGCGGTTTGTCGAGCTGGCCCCGGCGACGGCGGTGGTGTGCTCGCTGGACTTCGAGGACTCGCTGGAGGACGCGTCGTTCACAGCGTACCCGCGGACGGCGTCGCTGCGGTTCGAGCCGGCGGCTGCCGTGGTTGCAACTGGGAAGGCGGGCGTGGGTTCGGCCTCGTCGCGCTTCTCCGTCACCGCGTCCCATAACACGCTCAAGCCGTGGTACCTCTCCACCACGCCAGCGTCCGTGGGCCCGCGCTCCGTGGTGCCCACCTCCAGCCCGTCCCTCGTCGGCGCGTCCCCGCTCTCCGCGCGCTCCTTCTCCTTCGCGTCGCCCGCCGCGCGCTCGACGCCGCCCATCCAGCGCGGCAGCGGGGCCGTGCTGCTGACGCCGTCCTCAGCCAAGGGACAAAAAATCCCTCTGCCGCAGCAGTACCCGCGGACGCCGCGGCCGTCGTTCCTGCAGTCGCCGTCGACGCTGTTCACGTTCCGTAAGGACGAGCAGGCCAGCCGCGGCGAGCGCGAGCGCGAGTCCTTCCTGCCGTTCCTGCGCTTTTACCGCCGGCCCTACGACGAGATATCGTACCGCGCCAAGATGCGGCCGCCGCTCGGCGGGCTCATAGCCATCGTCGACGAGAAGTTCAGGCAGAAGCCGGGGCAGCAGTCGCTGCGCCGGCACTCCGGGCTCCACAACCAGTACCAGCACCACCACCACCACCACCACCATCAGAGGATCTGATCTAGTGCTCCTGCATTGAATCCAAGCGGGCGTCTTCTCCATACAACTTACAACATAATCCAATGCTATATTGTGCTAAGTTAATCTTTTGCCGACATTTGCCCCAAGTATTTACTGCCTATGATATTCTTGAACCCGTGTAAAATAACAGCCCTAAAATTGTGAGTAAAATCGATCCCTTTCTGCACCACTTGCTTCTCTCCGTGATTGGTTGTTTATCTGTTTGATCAGGCATGTTCTTGGCAGGCGTAAAATACCAACTTCTTACAATATTGCGACATGGGCTCGATTCAAACATGCACGCGACAATGCCTCCATTCTTTTCGTTTATGACTTCTCCGAATAAATAAATAGGATATTTTCTTCGCCGAATAAATAAATAGGATATTTTCTTCGCCGTTATTTTAAAACAGCTTATCGGTATTCGGTTCATTTGTACAAGTGCTCATGGCTAAAAACCATCGATCACAATTATAAATCATGGCCGCAATAAAAAAAGAATACACTACACTACGTTCGAGCCGGCCGTGTTCCATGCATAGTAACGCGTGAGTTACTACTTCTCGGCCTCTGAGGCCACGGACCGTCGAAAATTTTCAAACGTTGAGGGGAAAGAAGAAGAAAGCGACTTGGAGTGTCACGACAGTTTTTTCCTTTTTGATCTTTAACAGTAACACTGTCGGCCACTTCCGTAAAACACAAAAAGCATCTCCTAACTTTACCAATTAAGCACAGGTGTAATATTACGTGGAGCCTACATGTATACGCTTCCAATACCTTTTGATTTTTCTGCTTATGTTTTCTGTGTAAGTTGGTTTTACTTTGAGATGATCAGGGTTGACGCTTTAAGCTTTCCTACAAGAGCTTACAAAAAGCAAAGCAGGCGACGGAGTTGAACAACCAAGCACATCATTTCTTGCCGTCTAAATTGAAGTTTAAACTACTTAGCATGCATTGCAATTGCCGGCGTGAACAGCCTCTTTTTCTCGAGTTCTAGTAAAGCCAAGCACAGTGGGCATGCAATCCAGCCTCTTTTGCGACGAGCTGCTAAAACAATCGATCGCCTGCAACGATGATCCAGTTTGCTTTCATTGATCCAGATGCAGGGTCTGCTTCGTGTTGACCTAGATCGCTTTGGCTTTGACCGAGAAGGCTCACCGCTCCATTCGCGTTTTAACCCAAAATAATTAGCTCAACAATTCCTTCTTTTCACACGAAACTTATCTCCCTTTTTTTTGTGGACCGCGTGCTGGAAACCCCAAATGTTGTACGCCTGCTCTGGAATTCTGTTGGGTATCGTGGGCGCGTAGGTTAGCTAAGAGCAACCTCAACCGGTTCTTTATCCTGCTCTTCATTATATATTTACCTAATATGACTCAAGAAATGGACTCCAACCGGTTCTTTATCCTCCTCTTCATTTTTATCGAGTCGCTATTTTCTCCCGGCCGCTAGCTAGATTTGGCGAGCACCTCCTCACTCGCTTCTCAAATAGCTAGGCCATTGTAATGCTAACTCAAATAGAGAGCTGAAAATAATAGCTAGCCTTTTCATCCTAGGAAATAGAGAGGGAGAAATGACTAATGAGATTTAATAATGTGACGTGCGATATCCACATAGACCAGTGTGCAGAACTCATCTTTCCATGCAAGGACCTCGATCTTCCAGAGCATTCCTACCGTTGAATAAGCCCTGTGGTCTGTGGCCATGTTGATTACTACTCATATTACCTTGAGTACATCTAAGGGCCTGTTTCGATAAGTAGTATTTTTAGATTTTTTTTGATGGATACCATAGTTTCTTAAAAATAATACGGTATCCAAAACTTTAAGGTGTTTGGATAGAGCAAACCCTAAAGTTTTATAAACCGTTCTATGCCCAATACTATAGTATCTTTGGACTCTCCACCTTTTTTTTTTCTAAACCGAGTCACACCTCACCTCGTGATGTACGTGCTAGTGATGTAGAGATCTCATCTCGTATACAAATGCAGCCCCTACGTTATCTCCGAGTACCTATGCATCTGACTAAATACTTCCCTCAGTTCCCTGTTCTCTTTCGATATTGTTTTAACGTTGGGCTTTCATGAGACCTGATTGCTACAGTATAGTTATCATGATTCATGGACCGTGTACTCTGGTCCATATAAAATCTACCTTCTATGAAAATCTATGTCCATAGATCAAGCATATATCATCTATGGATATAGCTTTAATAAGTTTTCGTAATAACAACTATTTTAAACAAAATACTGTATTAATACTGCAACTACCAAACACGTCATGGTTTACTCACGGTAATATTCACAAACTGTGGTATTTCATCCCTGGTACCTAAAACTGTGCATTTTAGATACTGTGGTTTTCACATACTTAAATATCCAGACATGGCCTAAGTGCCTTTTGATTTTGGAAACTTGATTCCAATTTCCAATTTTTTAAATTCAAAATTATTAATTTTATATTATAATCTAGCTATATCAGTTTTTAGGTAATATGTTGAACTTTATATAAAAAATAAAATTTCATTTGAACCAATCAAGTTGTTAAATTCCCCTTGTTTTTTTAAAGTTTGATCCAAATTTAACATTAAATGTAATCATTCTCACTATTTCTCCGGGGAAATAGTGCATTAAATACTACAACATCCAAACGCACCTTGGTTTTTCTCAAAACTGCAAAAAAAAAAACAATGGTATTTAATAAATTGTAGTATCTTATGGATGAGGCATTGAAAATTGTGGTTTTCAAATACTGTGGATTGTAAATACTGTAACATCCATGATCCATCCCAACATGACCTAAAGGTTATCAAAAGAAGAAAAAAGATAATTGATCTACACTGTGATTGGATTCATCTTGAATTCAGTCTTGGTAACTACACTGGTAAATGAAAAAGTAAAAACAAATTCGAATGAATGGCAATTTTTACTAGTAGTAGCTCTTCCTTTTCAAACCTGTCGTTCTTCTCTACGTTCCTTTTGAGATCGAACTGCTTGCAGCCTTGTACTAATTCGAAATTTTGTGACAATATAAACTATCATTTTCAAACTGTCTCCCAGTCTTTTCTGTGGGGGGCAAAGCTCTGGTTCATCCGAAATTCAGGATCAATTATCTTTCGAGGCGTAGTACGACTGTATTGTTGTCTTACCTCCCTGAGCTCCATGCAATCGTATATCTGAATTTCAAAACCATATACTGAACGTGTACGGATGCAGTGATGCACAAAAGTCACACTCTTTCCTAGCTCCGCGTGCGTACCGATGTACAAGGTGTACCCTGAAATTGGCGCAGACTTGGCGCATGTGATTCTGATCTGTCGCAAGAGAATTTTAGGTGAAATACAGAGCCCGGATGAATTTTAAGACTGACAAACGAGGGGAAAAAATAGCTCTCTCGATCGTGGACAAAGGGGAAAAATGCAAGGCGGATACGATCAAGTCACGGACTGACCAGTCCCTTCACACCACAGGCACAACGCCTACGACCGGTCGTACAGCGGTACAGGACTACGGGCTAGAGACCACAGAAGTGGTCGGCCTGCTCGGCGGGCGCATCGGAGAGGACACACGCTGCAACGACGGTGTCGCCACGGCAACAGGGGAGCGGAGGCGAGACGACAGACACGCCATAATAATACTAGTATGCCCCACGAATGCTGCCGCGCCCACATGCCGTCCCTCCCACGCAGACGACCGCGCGCACGGCTGTTCCGAGCCATCGTCCAGGCATTTCGGACGCGGCCACGTAAGTACGTTCGCGCACCCGGCCCGCTCGGGACGCGTTAATTGGCTCTTCTGGAGTAACCCAGGGTGTGTGATGCGTTGGGCTTGGATAGGGCGCGCCAGTTCCTTCTGTTCTTATTGCAAGAGAGGTTGGACAACAAGTGATTGAGAGAAATGATGCTTTCATTAACTTCATTCTGAATCTGTACATTGCTTTATATACATGGTAAAAGGTGGTATGAAAAAGTGTCTTTTGGGAAAGACATCTGCACATTGGGCATATGTAACTGACGTAACTTGTTTGTAACACTCCCCTTGACCAATGTGTCTTCATATGATCACTTTGATTCATCATCTTGATAAAAACTCCTCCAAAACCCTGTAGGGAAAAATATGAGGAGAACCGATAGAGTACATATGACATGAAAAACTCCTTTAAAATCCGGTGGAAAAATTTAAGGAGAAAATGATATGGCATATATTTGATTATATCTCCTAAAAACCCCTGTGGGGAAAATAGAGATTTATGATTACGTTGTCATATTGTCTCATTAAAAACCTTGATGAGAAACCTTTAGAGGAAAAACTCATAAAGGGAAAAGAGTACAATATTTTTATTTGAACGGGTTAAGTCTTAGGAGATTTCCCCCCTGACATCTGCAAATCACGTAGTCTTCGCATACCAATTCCATGAACACATTTTTGAAATGTGGAAGTTGGTAATGACTTGGTGAATATGTCTGCGAGATTATCACAAGACTTAATTTGCAGAATATTTATTTCTCCACTCTCTTGCAATTCATGTGGGTAAAATAGTTTAGGAGCAATATATTTTGTGATATTGCTCTTTATGTAACCCGTTTGCATTTGAACAACGCAAACAGCATTATCTTCGTAGATAATGGTAGGTGATGCAATAGCACCTATACCACATGATTGTTGTATGTGGTTAATCATTCTGCGAAGCCATACACATTCACGTGATGCTTCATATAATGAAATTATTTCAGAATGATTAGTGGATGTAGCCACTAGAGTCTGTTTCGAAGACTTCCAAGAGATGGTTGTTCCACCGTGTAAAAATACAAAGCCCGTTTGAGATCTGGCATTACGGGGATCTGATAAATAGCCAGCATCTGTATATCCTATTAAGTCCACATTGTTATTCTTCTGGAAGAATAGACTAAGATCTTTAGTGCCTTGAAGATATCTAAGGATATGCTTCACTCCTGTCCAATATCTTTTGGTTGGAGCATCGCTATATCTAGCAAGTAGATTTACCGCAAATGCAATATCCGGCCGGGTGCAATTTGCAAGGTACATAAGCGCTCCGATGGCACTGAGATATGGAACCTCGGGTCCCAATAACTCTTCATTGTCATCTCGGGGTCTAAATGGATCTTTTTCCCTGTCTAGAGATCGAACAACCATGGGGGTTTTCGATGGATATGCTTTGTCCATATTGAATTTCTCCAATATTTTGTGGACATAGGCTGATTGATGCACTAGGATGCCTGAATAAAGGTGCTCAAGTTGTATACCTAAGCAAAATTTGGTTTTACCCAAATCCTTCATTTCAAATTCTGTCATAAGATGATTACGTGCTTTATCTATATCTTGTGTGTTACCAATGATATTAAGATCATCAACATACACAGATATAATATAAAATCCTGTTGAGGATCTTTTGATGAACACGCATGGGCAATCATCATTGTTGGAGTATCCATTTTTGGTTAGGAACTCACTTAGTCGGTTGTACCACATTCTACCCGACTGTTTCAAGCCGTATAAAGACTTGTTCAATTTTACACAATACATATTGCGATTTGCGTTTGGATTCGAAATTGAAATTCCATCGGGAACTTTCATATATATTTCCGAATCAAGTGACCCATAAATATATGCAGTCACTACATCCATCAACTGAAAAGATAGATGATTTTTAACTGCCAATGAGATTAAATATCAGAATGTTATTCCACTCATTACTGGAGAATAAGTTTCATTGAAATCAATGTCGGGTCTCTGCGTGAACCCTTGTGCTACAAGCCTTGCTTTGTATCTCACCACCTCATTGTTTTCATTCCGTTTGCGGACGAAAACCCATTTGAAACCGACAGGGAATACTTTGGGAGGTGTATGTATCACATTGGTGAATACATTTCTTTTCTTGAGCGAGGCTGACTCGGCTTGAATTGCATCCTTCCATTGGTTCCAGTCCGAGCGCTGTTTGCACTCTGCCATGGTCTTAGGATCTGGATCATTTTGAAGGTTATTTGCAATTGTTGAGGAGAAATAAATGTCGACAATTGTAGTCTTACGATCGTATGATTCTCCAGAATCAGTATAGTTAGTGGAAATTTCTTGGACCCCTGATGACTTAATGTTATTTCCCAAAATATTTGAGTCGGGGTATTCCGATGTCCCAGATCAGAATTTGAGTGCACTGTTGATCTGGGTTCAATGATCCTTTGGTGTCTATCAACTTGAGGTTGATCTGTATTTACATTCTTTTGTTTCCTTTGTCGCTTGTTAGAAGTTGTATCCGCCATTTGTACCGTACTTCTCCCCCTCTTATTTTGAATTGGGAGTTGAGTGGTATTTTGCGGTACCTCCACTCTTTCAGGTACATTTCTGGCAGGATTATAGGATTTTGTGACACCCTTATAATCAGTCAATGCATCTGGCAGAATATTTGCAATGTTTTACAAATGAATGATTTTCTGAACTTGAAGTTCAGTTTCTCTGGTACGTGGGTCTGAGGCAGGAATGCCTTATACATTCCAATTAATTTCCTGGCATTCAGTTTGGTACTTGTTGTCACCCCCTAATGTCGGGAAATGTTCATCATTGAATATGCAATCAGCGTACCGGGCCGTAAACAGGTCCCCTGTTAGGGGCTCGAGGTATTTTATAATTGACGGAGATTTATACCCAACATAGATTCCAAGTTTCCTGTGCGGTCCCATTGAGGTACGCTGCGGTGGTGAGATCGGTACGTATGTAGCGCAACCGAACTTTCGCAGATGGGAAATATCTGGTGGATTTCCACGTACTAATTGTAGCGGGGAAGTGCTATGATATGCAGTTGGACGCAATTGGATTAAGTCAGCAGCGTGTAAAATTGCATGACCCCAACATGATGTTGGTAGGTTGCAATTCTGTAGTAATGGTCTTGCAATGAGCTTGATTCTCTTGATAAGAGATTCTGCTAAACCATTTTGTGTATGGACATATGGAACAGAGTGTTGAACTTGTATCCCAAGAGGTATATAATAATCATTGAAGGCATGGGATGTAAATTCAGCAGCATTGTCCATTCGAATTGATTGAATTCGATATTCAGGATAATGTGCTCGTAATTGGATAATTTGACCAATTAACTTAGCAAATGCATGATTTCGTGTGGATAAAAGACACACATGTGACCATCTAGTAGATGCGTCAATGAGAACCATGAAGTATCTGAACGGTCCACACAATGGTTGTATAGGACCACATATATCTCCTTGAATGTGTTCAAAGAATTTAAGTGGTTCAGCTCTGATTTTAAGATAAGAGGGTCTTAAAATCAATTTTCCGGTGGCACATGAAGTACACACAAAATCTGAGGATTCCGGAAATTTTGTTTTGAGGTATGTATGACCAATTGAATTGCTAATAATTTTCCTCATCATTCCAATGCCTGGGTGGCCAAGGCGATCATGCCATGTTTGGAATGTGTTAGTGTTTTCGAAAATTACTTTGTACGCAATATGTTGAACAAGTTTGATGTATGTATAGTGCAATCCGGAGTTTAAAGATGGAATTTTTTCTAGTACTTGTTTGTCATATCCGTTGTGTTTGGTTGAGAGGAGATATTCCTCTTTGTTGTCATTCCGGGTTTCAACATGGAAACTATTCTGACGGATATCTCTATAACTAAGTAGGGTACATGTTGAATCGGGGTACAAGAGTGCATCCTCAATTTCCAATTGTGTACCCATAGGGAGAGTGATAGAGGCGCGACCAGAGCCTACTATCGTTGCATCGCGTCCAGCGATGGTTAAAACATATCCTTTCCTCCTAGTAAGAGTTAGGAAATATTTTGTGTCCCTAAGTATAGAGTTTGTGGTACCACTATCCACAAGGCATAATTCCTCCTCCATTGGATCGACTCCAAAAATCTATATACACAAAGAAGAATTTAATGAAATTCTTATAGTATATATAGAATACATACAAACTTTATTTGCAATACCGAATATGTTCGATATATGATTGTAGCATACAAGCTTACAATATAGATGACAACATTATTTATATTACAACGCTGTAGTACTTAGTAGCTATGGGACTAGGAGTCTAACTGAGATCTCCAAACATGTCTTGAGAATGAAATTCTTCAAGGGTGTCCTCGGTGCACATGAGATCATCCTTTTTTGTAGAAGCACATGTGTCTTTGAGTTCTTGAAGGAACTGTTGAGAGCATCCGGCTTCATCATTGTTGGATGTGAGATTGAAGTGTGCTTCAAATCTCTTCTCTTGAGCTTTCTTGCCGTGAGCTAAAGACTGGAGGTAGAGGTTCACAAGATGCTTCGGGGTGCGGCATTTCTTGGTTGGATGGTTGTAGCAACCACATTTTTGACAAATTTCAGTTTTGTCAACTCGCTTATCAGAATTGTCTTTACCTTTCTTGAATCCACTTGGTTTTTGCTTCTTGTTGCGTTTGTGTTTACCTTTAAAGTTCTTTGAGTGATTGTGTGAACCACTGAACTTGTTGTTATTTTGATTAGCATGAACTTCAGGAAGTGGAACAACCTCAATGGGACGTTGCTGATTGTTCTTTAAAAGAAGTTCAGCATGCTTTTCTACCTGAAGCATAGTATGCATAAGATCAAAATAAGTTTGGTAATTTGCAGCACGCCATTGCTGCTGTAGGACCCTATCAGATGGGAGCATAGTCGAGAGAGTCTTCTCTATTTTATCCGCATCCGTTGGTTCCTTTTCACAAAACCGCAATTTGGAGCAAATAGTATGAAGGGCATGGTTATAATCTCCAACAGATTTGGAATCTTGGAGTCTAAGATGTGCCCATTCATGATTAGCCTCAGGTAAGATAACAATTCGCTGCTATTCATATCTATTTTTGAGGGCTAACCATAATGTAAGTGGATTCTACTCATACAGATATTCAGCCTTCAAATCCGGATGTATGTGATTCCGTATTATGTTCAAAACGGAATATTTCACAATTTCCAGAGGAATTTGATAATCTGGTGGATCAAATATCACCCTTTGCAACCCACGTGTTGTTAGGTTGATTTTGATGTCCATAGCCCATGTAGGGTAGTTGGTACCATCGAGAGCGAGTGGCTCAAAATCTTTGGTAGCCATTTAAAAACCTACATGAAAAGTACACCATAATTAATTAATTTACATGAGATAAATTAATTTGTATGGTAATGTTGTAAGAAAATGCAAAATATATACCCGAATTAAATATAATATGTGGTTATATTTATAATACCGTGTAATTACAATATTGGTGGTGAACACCAATGTGTTGTATGGCATAGCGTACAAATGAATGCAGCAAAATGCCATAAATTGTAATTATGGTGTTTATTTTAGGTATAATATGTTGCAAAAAAATTTCCAAATTATTAAGTACAATGGTACTCACTAAATGGGAATTTTAAATTTTAAATTTGCGAAAGATAGCAAATTTAAATGTGGTCACAATTCATATTGTAAATAAATTGCAATAAAATAATCCTAAATCTGTAAAAGTTATAGAAATGTGCATGCACATTTATTTGAACAATTACATAATTTTCAGATCCTGTAGGGACTGAAATGCTAATTTATAAATGTACAAACCGACGGGTACAATTATAAATAAGCGCAAGGACTATACTGCAAATATTACAATACAAATTTATTAAACATAAAAATTCTGCATTTTTCACAAATTAGAAGGGGGAAAATGCAAATTTTTCAGCAACCTGGGCTGAAGCTCAATTGGCCTTTTGGCCCATGTGGGGTGTTATTGGGCTAAAAGCCCATTTGGGCAGCACAATATAAAAGGAGGGGGGATTTTAGGGTTTCCCCCAAACCCAAGCCACCAGCCGCCGCCTCCATGGGGACCGCCGCTGCCGGGCACGGGCGCCGCCACCGACTCGGGCCGCCTCCTCCCCGCCGCCGGCCGCGCCTTGTCGCCGCCCCGGCCGGGCCGCGCGTCTCGCCACGCCGCCGCCGGCCTTGGACGCCGCCTCACCTCGGGCCGCTTCGGGCGCCGTCACCCCCGGCCGCCTAAACCATCGCCCGGGCACCGCCACCGGGGAACGCCGCCGCCGCCTCGGCCATGTGGGCGATGCGGGCGCGGGCTGCCGCCTCGGGGCGCCGCCGGCTGCGGGTGTTGCCGGCCCCTGGGCGCCTCCGGCCGTGAGCGCCTCCAGCTGCGGGTTCTTCGGGCGCCGCCGCCGCGGGCGCTGCTGCTACGGGAGCCGCCGGTCGCGGGCGCCGCTGCGGGAGCCGTCGGCCGCCTCATTGGGCTCGGACGCCGCCACACCGTCGCCGGGCGCGGCCCCTTGGCGCCGCGCCACGCTGGCCACTACGGGCGCCGCCGCGCCGTCGCCTCCGGCGGGGTTGCGCGCCGGCCGCACCGGGCCGCGTGCCGCACGCCGCGATGGGCTGCGTTGGCCGCGCCACGGGTGGGCCTTGCCGCGCCGCACCCCCTCGGGTGGGTCGTGCCGCACCGCGCCGTGAGGACGCGCTGCGCTGGGCCGAGCCAAACCGCGCGCCACCAAAGCAGGAACATCTAGGAAAAATCTTTACCTTTCTTGTTCTTCTCTGTTCGTCTTGTGTGAATGTATGATCGCGCTGATAACGTATTGCAAGAGAGGTTGGACAACAAGTGATTGAGAGAAATGATGCTTTCATTAACTTCATTCTGAATCTGTACATTGCTTTATATACGTGGTAAAAGGTGGTATGAAAAAGTGTCTTTTGGGAAAGACATATGCACATTAGGCATATGTAACTGACGTAACTTGTTTGTAACAATTCTCTCAAGTCACTCGCCCAGTCGCCTCTCAAAAGTGCACGCACGAGCCGCTTCTCCGTGGCGCCGTCGGGAAGCCGCGCGGGCGGTGTCCGTAGCCACCGTTGCGGCCCGCGCCGGTGTCCGCTGCGCCCGCCCGGCGCCAACGGGTTCTCTCAAGTCACTCGCCCAGTCGCCTCTCAAAAGTGCACGCACGAGCCGCTTCTCCGTGGCGCCGTCGGGAAGCCGCGCGGGCGGTGTCCGTAGCCACCGTTGCGGCCCGCGCCGGTGTCCGCTGCGCCCGCCCGGCGCCAACGGGAAGCTCCAACGCCGTCCTCTCGGGCCGAGTCGACCGGTCGCGTTTTATAAAAGTTTGATGCCGACGGGTGCGCGCGTCCGGCCGAGACGCCGTGCATCGTTGTTTGGGCACGCTTCGGCGGAACGGGCGGGCACGGTTCGTCCTTGGCGCCTTCCCGCGTCGAGGCATTTCTTGCTACGGCTGACCTTGGTATCAGTGTTAGCGTAGGCTAAACTGTGGAACAGAAATTATGTGTTGATCAATTGTTGATCACATGGAGTTAAATTTTGAATCTGCGAAAGTTTGCAAATTTTCAAGTTTAGTGACCGGCCTAGCAACGATGATTAAGCAGGTGGCTATAGAACAGTTAGATCGGTCGGTCATACGACTTTTTGAAAAATGGACACCAAACACTTACATAGTTGTACTTGAGGATGTCTTTGTACTACATATCACCTCAAATAGAGTTTTAGACTAAAACTAGATAGAATTTAATCAAAATACCAGATATGGTGTTTTCTGGTGCTCAACCCCAGTGGTCAGACATGCCTTGACTGGAAATGGAAAGTTTGCAAATTTTCAGGGTTACTGGCTAGTCTGATCGGCCTGGCAACGGTGATCAGACAGGTGGCTATAGAAAGGTTAGATCGGTCATACGGCTTTTTGAAAAATAGACACCAAACACTTATGTAGGTGTACTTAAGGGTGTCTTTGTACTAAATATTATTTCAAATAGAGTTTTATGTTGAAACTAGATAGAATTTAACCCAAAAATCCAGATATGGTGTTTTCTGGTGCTCAACCCCACCGGTTAGACAAGCCTTGATTGAAAATGATCAAGAATGTTTTGGGAATTTATGGGAAATGGTTATAGGTTAAGTTTTAGAGTCTTAGGTCGTTGCATTCATGATGCATGAAATATGTTTGGGCTAACATAGGTCAAGTTATGAAAAACTTATGCCCGAAGATAATTTTTAGTCATTGATGTTTTGTAAGAAGCTTGGAGTTAACCATGGTCAACAGCATGAATTAGGACTAGGCTCAGAGATGAACTAGGGTACGATCAAGAAAATCGGGTGGGATTGTTAGACTCAAGCAAGGCACAGAGAAGTCTAGGGATGTTGAAGAGAAGGTTCGAACAATGGGTTTATCGAATGATGTGGTTGGTGAAAGTGAGGCGTGATTGGGAGAAACTGACACGGAGAGACTTGCTAATCCATGAGCTATTAGTGAACCCACACATTGCAGCTATGGAGATTGCTTACAAAAAAGGAGATGATCATGGACTGGGCTCGGGGAAGAGGTGAGGTACACAATCAAAGCAAGCGTTTTTTGGTGGAGAAACTAAAATACTAGAAACGGCGATGGGACAAAAAAATGTGACGCTTGGAGGGCGTTGGGTAAGCAGTTTAGGTTAAGGAGACACTAAGGAGGCTAATTTGATGGAAAGTTTGCTACTTAGCGGGTTTAAGGTTATGCGTTTTGAGAAGTATGCATAAGTTATGTATGAGTGTAAACCCGGTGTGCGTGTGATTAACAGATTTTTTCGGTTGTGCTAATGGATAGTATCCATTAAGGTTAAATGTAAATTGGTTGCTCCATCTATATGAGTGAGATAGGTTAGAAGCATGTGGCAAACCAACCATCCATTCTTTAGAATTTGAGAGAGAGACTTTCTTTGAGGGGAAGTTTTGGGTGAGTACTCGTATGAGAGAGAGATCTGTCCTCCATGGTGGAATGACTTTAAAACATATATCTATAAGTTACAATAGATCAATTTTATTCATCATACATAGTGTGTTCTTGCTCTCGTTGATTTTGTACTTATTTTGGCTGGTGTTTTTGCCCTCTCTTCATCCCTTTAATCTTGTTGGGTTCTGAGGATGTATAAGCGATACAGATGCCATATGAAAATAATATTTTATCCATTTAGGGACCAACTATAGTGAGATTTTGAAAGATTGCTTGATGCTTTCTTGTGAAATCTGGTTCCTAAAGTTTTAATCATGAATCTTTAGGTGCCTTTGTTTGCTGTGATATGTGAGAACTCATCTAGAGACATCTTGGCCATACTTAGGGTCTGTTTGGTAGAGCTCCAGATTCTTATTTTTTAGCTTTTGCTTCTAATTATCTAAGAATCCATTTCTTCGAGAATCTGAAGCTGTCCCTGAAAAATGTTTGGCTAGTAGGTTGCTCCAGAAACTATATGAGGGAGGATTAAAGGCAAATAGACCATGATACCCCTGATTATAACACTTCATTTGTATGTGTCTTACTCTTTCAATTGGTACATGATTTATGGAAAAAAAAGTTTCTCAAATTTTTGAAGACCATATATACTCAAATTATGAAAAAAAAAATCAAAATGTTTAAGACTATATCTACACAAATTATGATAGAGTTTGTGCACAGCGTCGTGTGCAGCAAGTGGGACGAGTTCTTTATAAAACAACATTCACACATTCTTCTATTTTGCATTGGTAACCTTGAAATGCATGAGGATCTGCAGTTTGTAGTATCTCCTTTTGTTTCTTTTAAAACCTTGTAGCGTGCAATAGACAAATCCATACACACATAAATAAGATCATATGGCATCTCACCAGCAAGACTTCGTAGGTAGAAAATTTATGAATGTTAAGTCAAAGCATAGTCCTTGCTACTTGATCCAGTCATTCAAAGAAAAGAACAAAATCATACTCCACTGCTTGAATAAAAGGCTAAAAAGCCACATTGTCAATCATCCATAATTTGTACAGCCATATTTTCCCATATAAAGTCATGAAAGCAAAAGTACAAAATCTAGTATAAATGTTAAAATTTATTCTTCTCGTTTTGTCTTCTTAACAACGAATTCAGAAGTTGGCGAGGACGACAAATGTCCAAGCATTTGAGGACCATGGCTCCATCCCCACGAGTAGGGATGTCAATCGGGCACGGTGGGTACGGGTAGTGTTCGCTCATACCCATATCCGCACATAACCCCGATTTACGCCCACGGGTATACCCGCGAAGGACGACAGGTGAAAAACTTCACCCATACTTGTGGGCATACCCATTTACCCGCGAACTGAAAGTTGAACTAATGACAGGTACATATAAGCAACAGCTATTGCTAGGAAATATAATAACTATCAAAAAAAGTTTATAACAATCAATAGCAATTAGATATATAGAAAAGTTTGTAACAATCAATAGTAACTAGAGATATTACTATGACTGCGCCACCTGTCAATCTATATCGCAGGTAAACGGGCGGAGCGGGTACGGGTGGAGCTTACACATACCTGTGCCCGTTTACCCGACAGGTAGAGTGTTCCTCCCATTTCCATACCCGTGGGTAAAGAAAATATCCCATACCCAGCTCCATTAGGGTATTTACCCACTGGTATACAGGTAAATGGGCACAATTGCCATCCCTACCCACGAGCACATCAATTTTGTTCTGATTTGGCCTGAAAATGCAATTGGATTAGTAAATATAGGACCAACCCACTTGGCCACCAATGATGATAAGTCAGAACAATATATAATAGTACTCGCAAGGTCATCGCAAACTTCTTTCATACAACAACCAAACATCGTATCAAGAGAGCATGGCCAGACCAACGCAACCAATCAAACAACTCCATGTATATGCATATTGCATGAAGTGAGCATGGCCTAGTCAGCCTGGTTCACTTTACAGGGCCAGGCTAGGCCAAAAGCAGGCAACCAAACGCACCCGTAGGGCATGAACTTCCTAATTCGTAGAAGCAAACTAGCAAAGTGTGGCAAACAACATATACCTAAAACAGCAAAACTGATAAGAGCCTAGTACCATTGTAAACTTTACTATTCAAACACAAGGCCAACCAGAAAAATCTGGATACTAATCAGGAGTTGGGCAGAGACCTGGTAATCAAGAGAACATCTATCTCTGACAAACAAAGAAACAGAACAAGCCCAAGTGAAAGCTCAATCACAGTTATTACTATAAGGTCAACCCTAAACCAGTTTCCTTATGTTGGTTCTCCAGAAAACCATTTACAAGCCTGGAAATAAGAAGAAAAAAAGATAAGTGTAGAAGAATTGTGTCTTCGGTAAAAATTTAACTCGAGTAGCAGCTGTACATTACGAGTCTAGGATAGATACTCCCACAAAAAAAAGCCTCATAATTAGTCAGCACATACTGTTAAAATATTTTCCAGATCATACAATGGTACATTCAATTTTTAATGTAATCAGGTACTCAGCTCTGCAATGTACAAAGCACACTTTTCAGACTCTCAAATACAGCAGAAATGAAAGTACTAGAGATTCTCATATATATTCTCAGTAGTATATGCATCTAGCGCTATGGTACTGCTTACTACTTGATGGCAACTTGGTGCCAAGTTGGGCACCCTTTTCATTCTGGCGCAGAGCTGGCCCTGGGTATGGATCACTACTATGAAGAGTAACATATGGTAGTTCAAATCAAATCTAGAGGACAAAGCAGAGAAACAGGAAGCAAACACCCACAGCATACTGGCACCTTAAATTAGTTCTATTAAGCTCTAGTTCAATTTACATTATCCACAGGTTGAGCTATTAATGAATTCCTAAAAGAAAACTTGTGTTCTTCCATCAAAATCTGAAATCTCCCGCTCAACGAAATTCACTGGACCCACATGAAGCTGTGGCATCTATCTGAACCCACCCAATAAAAGAGGCGATTTGCCTTTAGCAGCATGATAATGCCACGAACCCATTCTACTCCCATTGCAATTTGAGAGTTTTGCCCATGTATCACACATTACCACATAAGACGAAAATTGCACAAGAAGTTTCCATACCTCATGATTGCCATACTGTAAAGCATCGCGAGCATCTCCTCCGACTCCAGCGTATCATCCCCAGCCATTCCACTCCGAGAGAGAAAAATTCGCATATAACACCACCCCAACTCCACAGCCAACAAAAAAAAAGAAAGAGAGAAGGGTTGGAACTTTTCGTCAAGGGAAGTACCGGAAGAAGGGATCCCGCAGCAGCATCTCGAGGAAGGCGGCGGTCACGTCCACTGGTATCAGGAGGGGGGCCCTTCGCCACGCCGCGATCTAAACCAACAAAACACTCAAAACTTTACACCCTATTGCTATAATTTTGGAGCCTTGTCCGGTTTTGGGGAAGAGGGTATTATTACCCTGCGAAGAGCGGCGGCGGGGTAGGGGAGAAGAGGCCGTCGCGGACGAAGCGCCGAGAGGGCGGCAGCGGCGGGGTAGGGGGAGGAAGCTGTCGCGGACGAAGCGCCGAAAGGATGGCGGCGGCGGGGCTAAAGAAGGGCGGCGCCGAGAAGATGGCAGCAGCGGGGGCTAGAGGAGGGCGGCGCCGAGAGGAGGCAGAGGTGGGAGGCCGTGCGCGAGAGTGGTATTTCGATGGCAATCGTGGGGGAAAAAAACTTTAATGGGTAGTTTGGTTCTTACTAGAATCTATTTTAAGGCTGTTTCTCCTGCCTAATTTATTTAGAGTCTTTTCCTTGTAAAAAGTAGAATTGGGTTATTTTCGAAAATTGAGTGTTTGTCACAGCTTCACAAAATTCAAAAGAGAAAATAGAAGCAGGAGTTGTACCAAACAGTTCCTTGATCTATGAGCAAGTTATATCTTAAGTTCTTGAGTTTTACTCGATTTGAACGTAATCTCGTCTTGAGAAAATGTTGGAATTTTAGTTAAGATTCATGCGATCTTTGGATAAATTAAGTTTTTGATATTCTTAGTAAGATGTGTGCAAAATTTTAAATTATTTGAATATGTATTTTGGAGATTGTACTATTTTTTATTTTGGCTCAGGCTGGTTTTCTGTTTTGGAATAGAGGTGCGGTCTAACTACACCCAAGCCAACAGTCAGACTGGTCGATTCCGGAAGTCAGACCGTCAGCTCTCAGGCCGGTCCAACCACTCTCTCCATAGTTGTCTAACCAATCTAGGGGAATTGAACTTTATTTGCTTCCGTGTAGATCTACGAGTATTTTGTGGGTATATAAGATTTTTCTAGCTTCTAATAACTAGTGGAGCGAAAGTTTAGAGTACTATCTGCGAAAATTGAATTTGAATATATCATTCATCCAACTCTGATTATCCTATCGGTCTAACATAAAGTAAAATACTAATTGTAAGTCGTATTGATGTTGCCTGTTCTCTCGTTCTTGTTTGCTTCTCTGTTGCAAACTTAGTAGTGTTTAGCGCGTCTTGGGACTGTCTTCTTTGATGGTCACGGCTCGCAGGAATCACGGCCGGCTGGCGTTCAGGACGTCATATGCTGTCAGGTACTATATGATTCCTGTGCAGCAAGGAGCTTGATTGAAACGAGAGTGGCTGAGCATTTTTAATTCACTCGGCAGCGGGATCTAACAAAAGTTTGAAGTGATTGCACCAACAGTATGATACATCCATGTCCAGATTTGCCATGATAGGAAGTGTGTTTGCTTGGCTACCTTGTGGAAGCACAGTAAATTGAGACGCCAATACCATTGTAGAACTGTTCACCATTTGACCATGAACCTTTACCATTATGGTTCGTAAGAGCATCTCCAATAGTGACTTATGAGCTAGCTCTAAGCATATCATTTCATATTTTAATAGAAGAGAGAGAAAAGCTATCTCTTGATCAAGAGCTAGTCTCATACACACATTCCAAGATTATGTGAGAATGTCATGTGTAGGGCTGTAAACGAGCCGAGCTCGAGCGAGCTTGACCTAGCAAGCTCGAGTTCGGTAGAAACTCGAGCCGAGCTCGAGCGAGCCTAAGATCAACATCGAACTTTAAGCTGGGCTCGAGCTCGGCTCATGTAGGCTCGGTGCGTACCTGCGTGGCCGAATCCCGGTCGAGGAGGGGCGGCGCCGGCGGGGGAGGAGGGGCGCCGGGGGGAGGAGAGGCGTCGGCGGCGGGGGAGAGGAGGGGCGGCGGGGGGGGCGAGGAGAGGCGGCGGCCGGCGGGGGGCGAGGAGGGGGACCGGGGGCGAGGAGGGGGACGGGGGGGGCGGCGGGCGAGAGGAAGGGGACGTGGGGCGGGAGAGGGGGCGGCGGCGGGGCGAGAGGCGAGGAGGGGAGAGGAGGGGCGCCGGCAGGGGGGAAGAGGGGCGGTGGCGGAGAGGAGGGGCAGCGGCGGGCCGGGGGGGCGAGGAGGGGGAGGGGGGCGGGGGGAGAGGAGGGGGATGGGGGGAGGAGGGGCGGCGGCGGGGGAGAGGAGGGAGGGGGACGGGGAGGCGGCGGCGGGGCGAGGAGGGGCACGGGGAGGCGGCGGCGGGGGAGAGGAAGGGGACGGGGGGCGGGAGAGGGGGTCAGCGACGAGGGGCCAGGGGGGCGAGGAGGGCGGCGGCGGGGGAGAGGAGGGAGGCGACGAGGGGGACGGGGTGGGGGGCGGCCGGCGGCGGGGGCGGGGCCGCGGGTGGGGGCAGGCGGGGGCCCGCGGGTGGCGGCGGGGGGCCTGGGGGCTCAGCGGTGAATTTGAGAGGAGAGGCGGGAGGGAGGGGTGGGGCCGGGGGGAATTAGGGAGGGGTAAAAAATCATAAGCTCGCAAGCTATTCGAACTCGGCTCGTTAAAACTCGCGAGCTTAGGATGAAGCTCAAATTCGACTCGTTTGGAGCTCAAGCCAAGCTTGAGCAGCTCGCGAGCCTCGAGCTTTTTTACAGCCCTAGTCATGTGAGGTTATTTATGTTATGAGCTATGTGCTAAAAGTTAGTACTATTGGAGAAGTTGTCTTAGAGCTAGTAACTAGTTTATACTGTTGGAGATGCTCTAAGAGACTAAGAGATGGCTATTTTCGGGGTATATATTCAGTGCATAAAAAGGCTGCTTTGCGTTTTTATTCTGTTCCAAAAGAAGCACAAAGACATTGATTATGTCCAAATCCAAAAGCAGCATCCATTAATAAGTTGCCGATAACTAGTGACAAGCTGAGAACATAGTTGAGGATCGTCAGCAGGCTAATGTACACTAGCTTTTCTTTTTATTCAGATCGTAAGAGTATTGTATATATAACTGAAGACAGTAATATTACATCAAAATGTACAGTCTCGAAATGGTCCAGAACGACAAACATCATTATTTCCTTGTCTACGCCGTTGTTTGTTAAACAGAAGGCTGAATTCCAATGATACCTGCAAGTTATTGGCAGAAGCATACATAAGTCCCGTCACTATACTATATCAGAGGGATCATTTATGCGAAGCAACGATTTCTTTATACGTTCGCTTAGTACTAATATTTCTGTCAGGCTCTTTCCTACAGTTCAATAAACTAAAAAAAAGGCTGGCATTTACCGCATCCAATTCTGGCTCCAGCATTTCCCGTTGATTTACTGAGTTCATGTCCGCCTTCAAAATATTAAAAGAACATGGTCAGGAGCAGTAAAAAAAATGTGCATGCCGCCCAATGTTCTATTAAAATTGCAATATAATAGTCCATGTATCCTACAGCTAACGGTGCTACAAGTGTTCAGTAATCTGAAGTTTGCCAATTGTTACAGAAACAAAGTGAAAACAAGAAGGGAAATGCGTTGATGTTTCAAGTGCAGTGGAGCAAAGGTAAGTTTGAACAAAGTGCAAAGAAAACCAATTGGATGAAAGCATTGAATGTATCATAGTATCATACTCATTTAATAAATCAAATGTAATCCTGTAATGCGGCACTACACTTGCTAGTGAATTATGCCCTACAGCATCGCACCATAATAGTCATAAACTAATACTAGGCTTGAACAAATCCCAGATTAGTTGGATATGGTACTCCCAAATTAGCTGAGTGATTTTACCTTAAAGTGGCTAGCATTGTCATGCAATGAACCAGAATTTTAGCCATACTAAAGGTTACAGAGTAACAGAAACAAAATTCAGCAATTAGTCAGAACCCAATGTCACCCATAATCAACCATGATACTATAATAGCCATGAATCGAATAGGATAAGATGCTCAAGTAACAAGCATTATGATATCGATATTAATATCCATAATAACATCTCCAGTCAGCAGTTGGCAATGTCTCAGTTAATTGCTCCACAGTGAATCAATTTTTTTTTTCTGAAAGAAGATGTTCCATCTAAATTATTACTGAATACATATAGAAAGGAAGACTACTCTTCAGTTTTGCAAGAATTATAACAATCTTCCAGTAGTGACATTAGAATGCTTACCCCTCCCTAGGTCATCAGGATCAGCATGAACAACAACTGCCCTTCCCAGTATGGAATGAGGCCCGTTCAGTGAAATCTTCATAAAGCAACAGAAATGGATTACCAGTGGATCAAAATGAATACTAAGATGAACAAGCAAATATTTTTACATCCTTCAAGACAACGGAACCTGTAAGTCCTTTATGAAGACTTCTGCAACTCCTGAAATAAATAACTGGTGTATTATTAAAATGCAGGGTTTCATAAAGACAGTAACTTATTACCCCTAGTTGCCTAAGGATCATAGAGTAGGCATAGAACTAACCATCATTGTTGGCTCGTATGTTTCCCAGGTCGCCCACATGCCGTTCATCATCAAATGGTGCTCCATGGGACTTATTGTGAGGATTAAAATGAGGTCCTATTCAGCAAAGATATTTGATCATCACAGCACAAAATGTACACACAGCGGACTTTTCCTTCTTGAGAACTTAATCCTTTTCTTAAAAAAAAGGGTAATGTGCAGCTGCGAACTATTCTTTCGCCTTTTCTTTAGAATATGATGTTTGCAAGAAGTTGTACAGATCCCTTGATCAAGTTCCATATGTATGTAGCTTAAATAAAAAGGATAATGTGTTACTCTTACTAAGTAAAGCTGTAATCTCAGCTCCAAGAATTATTAAAAAAGGCCATTACGTAAAGAAGAAGACTCCGAAATCAAAAGTCCAAAAAAATGCACTGAAAAATCTACAATCTCCTAAGAACATACTCACTGTCCTATCTATTGGTAGGACGCTAGTAGACTTATCTAAAGAGGGCAATAGCCAGTAGTCCAATACGATAATTAGAAGGAACAGACGATTCCTCATTGGAAATTATTTCCCAGCCAACATTGAACTTGCAATGTTCTCTGCAAGTTTTGCAAAGTGATTGCTCCAATTCCATCAAGAGCTGCTGAAGTAGTTCTGTTCGCCGGCAAAGGTGTAGTTTTCCATAGGCAAGATGGACACGTTGCAAGATAAGACATAGCAATTTCTGTAGTACACACATACATTTAGAATTGACAATTACGCACAGGGCACTTGTTTAGCAACAAAACCTGCCATTTTGACCATTCCTCATTGCAGAGTTCAGTTTGTTAACGAATTACAATGCCCGGAAATCCTTTTCCTCGTATGTGCGTTTGGATCAGCACTGAGTAGACAACTGAGCTTAAATACCACGCTTCCCTTATGGTAGTGAATCTACTGATGTGAATTCTACTTCTACCTAAATGGGGGTAGTTGAGTCATCTGCAGGGAACTAGGGAAGTATTCACAGTTGCAATTCCCTATCTTATCTAACAGTACCCCCCCCCCCCCCCCCCCCCCCCCCAAATTTGACAGCCTAAATCACAAACCAAGCAACCGTGATACTCAAAGAAGGCAACGAACCGGTGGAATTGCAGCCGTTGGTGGTGTCGCCGAAGGCGTGGATGTGGAAGCCGTGGAGGCCCGGGGCGAGGCCCGTGACCCTTCCCCTCACCTCGGTATAACCTAACCAAATTATATCAGTTTTATCAGCGAGAAGAGGTGATTCAGGATGGCTGTAGACTGCAGAGAGTACAGAGTTTCGGGGAGGAGGTATATTACCGGTGGAGGGGTCTTGGAAGAAGTGGAGGGCGCCAGCGACCGTGCTGTTGGCGCCGCTGCCGCCACCGCCTCTGATGAGGGCTACGCCCTTGAGGCCGCCGGTTTTCCCCGCCATGTCCTGTGCGTCTCCCTCCGCCGCCTCGGCACACTGGTGTTTCGGCTCCCCTCTGCCTCTCCTTTTTAGCTTGGTTTTCACCCCTTCGTCGCTTTGTCCGGTGTGCTGACGCGGCAGATTTTTTTGTTTTGTTTATATTTGCCCTTTTTTTTTCAAAGGCGAGAAATCCACAAAGCTCGTGTAAACAAATACAGTACTCCTGTGTTCATCGTCGTGCCGATTCCTAGACAATCCCTCTGTTCCTCGAGAGATGTTATTATAGGATTTTACACTACAAGCAAGTTATATTATAGGATTGAAAGTTGAAAGTTTTTGTAATTTCAATTTTGAAAGTTTTGTGATTTCAATTTGAAAGTTTAAAGTTTGGAACTCGAATTGGAAGTTCGAATCCATTAATTGAAACTTGTTAGGCTTTTGCAAGTTTAATGAATTTTTGTTTGAAATTTCTGTGCAAGAGGGAGGAAGAGGGGGAAGAACCCTGGGTTACTTAGGGGTGTTTGGTTCCTGGTACCAAGGTGGATGGGATGATCCCATTCGGGACGGCGTGGTTCGCTCGATTTGACCAAACAACGTGGTACAACATCTCAGCGGAATATTCCCCCACTAAACAACCTAGGTGGAACCATCTCGTTCAAAATAGAATGGTTCCATCTATCGAACCAAATAAGGGGATGAGGCCTCATCCAGAATAGACACCCAACCAAACACATGCGTAATTTCATATTCCCTTGTAATCTAATATTCCCCTCAATCAGATTACCGATAACACATTACCAATAATCTAAGATTCCAATGTTTATTTGGTTTGAAAGAAACTACAAAATGGTCTTTATAATAGTTCAAATATTTCATAACTCAAACCAACAAGTCCACAAATTTAAATTACATGATTTGAAATTTTAAACCTTAAAGGTTAAAATTTATAAATGTTATATTCAAAACTAAAATTTGAATTTCACAATTTCAAATTTCACTATTTAAAATTGCAACACTAAAAAATTCAATTCGTATGATTTAAAAGTTCAAAATTTAGATTTTTGACAATTTAAATTGCCTAAATTTATGATCCTGAAATTCAGGATTCGTATTTCAAATTTTTTGTTTTGAAATTCATGTTTTGAGAATTTTTTTTTAATTTGGATTTTGAATTCAAAAGGTTCAAATTTTTACTATGAGAAATTAAAACAAATGATAAAAGTACAATAGCAAAGATTTCTTTTCCTTGGTAATCTAAGATAGGCACCATTTTTTACAAGAAAGTGGTTCCTGGATATCATGATAATCTGGTTCCAAGGTAATTTTGGATTTCTAGTTTAGATTACTGATTGTTTTACCAAACAAGAAATTTCACAAGATTACTAAAGTATTTCTAGAAAATTTTCAAGGATTCCACTAACCAAACGCGCCCCTAGAGAAGTGGCGCACACACACATATTAGCATTCCCCACGCAACTAGTAACGCAAAGGCTCTATCTTTTTGCTTTTCTTTCCCCCGAATGCTACAATCTGAAATTCTGAATACAAAATCCGCCATTTCTGCTTCTGAATGCATCAAGAATTTCCCATTTGTCCACATATACGTCGTTGATTGCATTCCCGGAAAAAGATATGCGTTGATCGGCTAGATAAGGAATTTCAGGTCAGGAGATCAAGTTTTCCATCTTTTAATTCGGATCCGGCCCACCAAGGAAACTGTATCGCCGTCGCGATGCTATCGAATCCGAACAACCAAGCCCACCTCGATACATGGACCGGGGATAGGATGCGCCTCCTCCGCGACCACCCAGCTCCCTCGCCTCCCGTCTCCGGTCACCCCTGTATTAGACAATACAAGATACTTATATACGAATGTTTAAGGGCAGTCCCAATGGAAGAAACTGACACGATTTCCATAACACAAGAAATCATCTATAGAAACTATCTTCCACAGTGGAGGTGTCTTCGAGTAATAATTATTTTCTCTTTCTCTCTCCCAACTCTATCTTCTTCCTCCAATGAGAGTGTGCCACGAGCCCCTAGAAACTGGTGGTTTCTTCCCAATGGCGATTTCATAGTTTCTTGGTGCATTGGGTGGAGTGAAGACCTGATTTCTTCATGAGGAAACCGTTTCTAGGATTTGTGCTCTCTTTCATCATTAATTACGTTGCCATGTCAGCATTTTGCCTACGTGGCAAGTCATTTAATGAGGATAGAAACCATCATCAATACACCATTGGGACTGCCCTAAAAAGAGAGAATATAGCCACATCATTAAATATCTATGCAAAAGTTACTTCCTTCAATACAAGCATCTTTTCTGTGGGTGCTTAGATGCTATATTATATATTAATAGATATAATTATACACATAAACACCTACTAAGCACCGATACTTATTTAAGCATCGATATTTCAAAATAAGCACCTTATCTATCCTATGTGGTAAAAAAATTAGTTTTTTATTGCTAAGTATTTTTCTAAGCGTCTGTATTGTACATGCTCTTAGAGTGCGGGGGACGGAAGCAGCCGACGCTGCCAGCTAAGGAGGTGGTCTCTGCCGCATCGCCATGGTCCTCGCCGCCGTCTCTCTTCACTCGCAGCCTCGCAGGTCTGCACGCTATCTCCCTCCATGCCTCATTTGCTCGGTTGTTCCCGATGAAAATTCGCCCCTCTTTTATCATAAGCAGGTACTTCTCTGACGAATCAGTTAGTCCAACCCAATATAAGATCAAGTATGCTTTGCTTTCACAGCAGCAACAAGAAAAAGGAATCACACACTGCCTTTTCTGACGAATTTCTCTTTTTTTTTTATGATGTACTAATCCAATCTTTCGCACAAAGCTGGCATACAAACTTCCCCACATCTGTGACACCGAACATCAGACCACTTCGACCAATCGTACACTTTTTTTTTCTGTGCTAAATCACTGAACAGGAGAAATGCAACAGCAAACGGGGGGCAAAGAAGAGCAACGGCAGGTACAAGAACAAATGCCACCCAAGCACGTATCACTGGCTGGCTCCAAACAATAAAGTACTATGCGTCCAGCGAGCCAACTCAATGCTCGCCTTCTTCCTCGTCGTCTTGGACATCGGCTCCGACCTCCTCGTAGTCCTTCTCCAGCGCGGCCAAATCCTCCCTAGCCTCCGAGAACTCCCCCTCCTCCATCCCTTCGCCGACGTACCAGTGAACGAACGCGCGCTTCGCGTACATGAGGTCGAACTTGTGGTCGATGCGCGAGAAGACCTCGGCCACGGCCGTGTTGTTGCTGATCATGCACACCGCGCGCCGCACCTTGGCCAGGTCCCCTCCGGGGACAACAGTTGGTGGCTGGTAGTTTATCCCGCACTTGAAGCCAGTAGGACACCTTTGCATGCATCAGCAAAGAAGGAACAGAGAAATGTCATGTGCTGCTGAATCTCAATGTCAGAAGATAACAACAATCAAGATCAATCTTATGTAACTTGGCAGGAGTTTTGGGCATATACCAATCGACAAACTGCACTGCTCTCTTGGTCTTGATTGAATGGACGGCGGCGTTCACGTCCTTCGGCACGACGTCGCCGCGGTACATCAAGCAGCACGCCATGTACTTACCATGCCTGGGGTCGCATTTCGCCATGACGCTTGACGGCTCAAAGACAGCGTTTGTGATCTCAGGAACCGAGTGCTGCTCATGGAAGGCCTTCTCCACCGAGATGATCGGAGCATACGAGGAGAGCATGAAGTGAATCCTGGGGTACGGCACAAGGTTGGTCTGGAACTCGGTTATGTCGACGTTGATCGCTCCGTCGAACCTCAGCGAGGTGGTCAGGGATGATATAACTTGAGATATAAGCCTGTTCAGATTGGTGTATGTCGGGCGCTCGATGTCCAGGGACCTCTTGCATATGTCGTAGATGGCTTCATTGTCCAAGAGCACGACAACATCGGTGTGTTCAATCAGAGAATGAGTCGAGAGCACGCTGTTATAAGGCTCGACGACGGCAGTTGAAATCTGCAACAGGAAATGGCTTCAGCACAGGGTACTTGTACTTAAACATTGACAGGTGCAGTTTCTTCATAGGGTGCTTATTATCAGATGGAGAGGGCATGTCAGTGTCTATGGCTAGATATGTGAATTACTGGTATGTTCACAAGTCACAACACAAAATTAACTTTCTCGCTGTACTCTCAAGTATACAGATGAGATATTGTCCTATGTTCCTCTATGTAGGCAATAAGGAGGACAATTGTGAGCTGTCCCTGCTGTCATGGCAAAGATGCTTATACTTATCCACTCACATCTTTGCTCCTCTTTAGAGAGAAGTGGCCTCACATGGTATCATTCTTAACAACTACTCAAGGAGATCATATGAAGAAATTATTGTTCCAGTTAATGATAGAACGATGTAGTCTCCAGAAGGAGGCACACCAGTATGAATGCTATGTCTTCTGATAAGAAGAGATAACTTTTCAAAAAAGATAAGAAGAGATGAACAGTTCCACTCATTGACAAAGATAGCTCAATTACAATGGCGATTAAACATATTTTTCTCGTAGCTCTTCAAGCAACTTGACAAAGGCAACATAACCATAACGATACCTGCGGTGAAGGATAGATGGTGAACCCGAGCTTTGACTTCCTACCATAATCTACTGATAGGCGCTCCAAAAGCAAAGAACCAAGTCCAGAGCCAGTTCCACCACCAACAGCATTGAAAACCAAAAAACCTTGGAGACCAGTGCAGTTGTCTGCCAATTTTCTTATTCGATCAAGGCAAAGATCAACTATTTCTCTTCCAACTGCAGCACAAAAACAGATTGTAAGACTTCAGATGTCCCCGGTTCCCGAAACAGGATTTGTATTAGTAGTAGCATAGGACTTCCCAAGCATGGCATGATAATTATTTAAAGTAAGTTGCCCCAAGGATGAAGAAGAAATACTGTTCCTTGTATGAGCAGTATCTCAGCATAGAATGATTAAAATTACGGATTTTGGCTCCTATAACATCCACCCCTTTATGGATACCTCTAGAATGTCGCTTGCGAATATATTCTAATAGATAAATAAATCGATTAGATATTTTCAAATACACATTATGTATGCTGAATTTCAATATAATGCTTTTGAGCTGGAAGTCACGAATATCTCCTTCCCTAATCCAAGATTGAAGAAGGAAGATCTAAGAGGGACCTATGGAGAATACGGTCAGAAATCCATAATAGAGTCCGACCACAATGACCGAATTCTCTTATATAAGTTTACATTTTAAATGATAAAAAGAACTCTCTTTTTTTTTGAAAATGCCTGAGGTCGAAGCACGGTATATCACACCTGTGTAGTGTCCACGGGCAAAGTTGTTAGCAGCGTCTTCCTTGTGGGAGATGAGCTGCTCTGGATGGAAGAGCTGACGGTATGGCCCCGTCTTCACTTCGTCGATGACAGTGGGCTCTAAATCGACGAACAAGGCCCTTGGAACGTGCTTCCCTGAACCCGTTTCACTGAAGAACGTGTTGAATGCATCCCTTGCAACCCCAATAGAGGTATCACTGCAAGCCAATGGCAAAGACTTCAGGACTGGATGGATATTGTAAAGTAGAGCTAGGCGTTAATAAGTCACATGCTATCCTTCCTGAAGCTTGTTTCACAAAACAGAAGCTTCTTTTATACATTTTGCGTCTTAAGATCATGCCCCTTTTTTTTACTTTTAAAGCGGGTGGTTTTGAAACAACTAAAGGCAGGATTAGTGTGCACAGGGGTGTCATAAATTCACAAACAGTACTGTGATGCATGTAAAAATTGAACCGGATTATCATAGCATCCAACAAAATTTCCTAAGCCTGACCATGGTCCATGATTGAAGATCATCATCAGAATTCTCTTCGAAATCAATCCCTTTCTAGGCTACTACTACAAAAACCAACGAGGGTAACCCTATACAGAATAAATAAACCATCATCTACGATGGAATCACCATCCGGAGAGAAAAATTTCACAGAATTCTCAAGGAAAAGATTGAGAAGTGCAAGAATTGGAACAGAACGGGACCTGGGCATGATGCCATCGGGCTGGATGCCATGCTCGAGGCAGTAAAGCTCCCAGCAAGAATTCCCCACCTGGATGCCCGCCTGCCCTATGTGGATGCTTATTATCTCCCTCATCTCTCTCTCTCTCTCTCTCTCTGCCGACTTCAGAGTTCAGAACTAGCACCTTCACGAGGAAGAAGCCAGAAGGGAACCGAAAAGAGGCTGCAGCACAGAGAAAAGTTGTAGGCCGCAGAGAACACAAGGGGAAGAAAAAGGGGCGAGGCTCAGCTGCGTTAACCGGACGTTCATCAGCCAGCAGAAAGCGATCGGTGGATTACACCACACGCACTTCGGAAGGAAAGCGACTGGAATGGACAAGACTACTGGGTGGACCAACTAACTACTACTCTACTAGATGGGGAGGATTATGGTAGTCTACTCCAATCTGTCCCTCTCTGTCTACGAGTATGCTTGGGGTTAAAAGATGTTGGAATTCCAGGCAAAATTGTTTCTAGATGGTTTTCAAGACAGGCTAAACAATAGTTTGATTAGAAAGGCTTCAATTGTCACCCTCATCTTATGCAAAACTGTTTAAAAAAATCTCTCGAATTAACTTATCTTGTGGTATCTAATTGGCTTTTCCAGTCGTTTCACTAGTTGGTTATTTGGTTTTCTTGTACGGGTCCAAAATTGCATGCAAGATCTCTCAATCTGGAAGTTGAGTTTTTTTTTACGGGAAGGACGTTGAGTTTTTGACAAGAAAAAGACTGCATCCATGCGCGTCTGATATCGTAGTTTTCAATTAGGGCCTAACCCAAGTAAAATTTTATTTTTTATTTTAAAAAAGAGAACTCCAACTCTTGGCCTCTCGTGTTTGTTCATTTTAGACTCAAACCACGTCATCTGCTTATAAAAAAAAGGACCACATTTTGTTTTTACCATTGATTCCAAACCGAATGCCACCATGATAAGAAAAGGACACTGGCGTCCTAGTTAGCCCATAAAAAGACGCTATGATCAAAGGCGCCATCCATGAACACGATAATGAGCACAACCGCGGCGGTATATTGCAGATGACTCATGCCGATCGGTGATGACTGATGAGCTCGATAGGGGTCGGACGTTGGTGATCTTTATGGTGCACTACGTGTCGATAACGTTGATGATTGCAGTACTTTACGCCGCTGGCACCACTGCAATCTATATGATCTAATGCTGATATCTCATGCCATGCAGCTTTGAGTACAGTTGTGTTGGCTGGGCAGCATAAGGGGGGTATGAACGGCCAGAGTACAAAGCCTAGCAGGCTAGCAAAACCAGTAAAAACTTAAGACTTTCACTGCAGCCGAAAAGACGGTTTCGTCAGCCGTCTGAATTTATAGGTTAGTAATGATACGAAGTCATCACAAACAGCTTTATGCAGACTATCATAGACAGTTTTTAGTAAAAACCGTCTGTGATACATGACTATCATAGACGATTTTTAGTAGAAATCGTATATGATATATGGTTTATCACAGACGGTTTCTACGAAAAACCGTCTGTGATTGTCATATATCACTGACAGTTACGCGTTAATAACCGTTTGTGATATTTTTTCTGTTCCAAAATCTATCTATGTTTATTGACTAGCCTCAGAAAATGCTAGCCATGCCTCTGAAATAAGTAGGAATTTTTTGTATGGATAATCCATTTTTATTCGAAATTACATAAATATACTTGCGGAATTTTTTTTTACAAAAATAGGCTCCAGTCGCCCAATAGTTGGGCGACTGGAGCCTTTCGCCCAACCCAGCAGCGACCACTAGAAATTCGCCCAATGGTTGGGCGACTGCACTCAGGCCCCCGAGAGAAAAAAGAGGGGAAAGAGTCTATCTTTGCCGAAATTTGAAAAATGCATCAAACCTTCGCCAAAAATAGTGAAAATTGGTGGAGCTGTTCTTCATACATTCAAAAGCCTCCAGAAAAAAATTTGAGCAATTTCGGCCACGGGATCAAAAGTTATAGCAGTTTCAATTGAGGCTGAAACGAATTCGAGTCCGTTTCCGACACACCTTTAGTAAAATGGGCATAACTTTTACATACGGTGTCCGTTTTCGACGTTCTTGTACTCGTTGGAAAGCTAACGACGAGCCCGATCCAAAAATAACGATCCGCTTGCGCTAGTCGCCCTCCAAGAGCCTGAAAATCGGCTATCTTTGGACCTAAACCTGCGTCGCAAGTTTTTTGTTTCTGTTTTTGCCCTTTTTCTTAATCTTCCCTTTGGAATTTGGATTTTTCTTCAACTGAAAAGTTGTAGATCTCGTCGAAACCTTTCAAATGAGTATATATAAGCCATATAGAACTTTGCTATTTTATCTTTTCAGACTAGTTGTTTATATTGTATCGGTATATAAAACGATCGGTACATACGGTTTCTGTCGACCCCTGAGTGCAGTCGCCCAACCATTGGGCGGCTGCATGAAAATCGCCCAATGGGAGTGCGACTGGATGCAGTCGCCCAATGGGAGAGCGACAGGAACTCTGTCGGCCCCTGGTTGGGCGATAGGCTCCAGTCGCCCTTCCATTGGGCGACGTGAACATATTTTTGTAAAAAAAAATTCTGCCGGTATATTTCTGTAATTTTGAATAAAAATAGATTATTCGTACCAAAAATTCAAATAAGTAGATCAACACAATATATATACATCCAGTTCACATTAATTCATTTCAGAAACAAGAACATACATTTCACAAATCAATTAACAGAAATAAAATAAATTAGCCATCTATGAACAAATACACGCATGAACAATTAAGCTCAATCTTATTCTAGTGAAATTCATTTTATATTGTGAAACTCTCCATCTTCTTTTATAACTTTAGGCATCAAGAAGTACGCACACTATCCTTGAATATGTTTGAGGACGGCCTGTTCTAACGGAGTTGTAGCAATGGATAGAAACTGTCGGTAGGAAGATCAATGTCGTGTATACATATATAAATTATATACATATATAATAGAAACTGCCAGAGGGCCCCCTCCACCACGTGCCTGGTAGAGCAGCCACATCCCGTGTGCTAACCGACATATCCTTCGGGTGTTCGCATCATCATGAAAACATCCATATACTTTCTCTCTGTGAGCAAAACACACGTGTATAAGTGCTTGTTTGTGCCCTTGGGGTAGACATTGGCAATGACCAAATCAAGCAACTGGGCTACCTCAGTGCGAACCCTCTCCTGTTCGGCCATGGCAGTGACAACACGACTGATCATTGATGTCTCGTATATGTTGCATATGCGCTCCATGCACTCATCAGATGTGCTGCCACAAGACTTCTTTGAGTCGAGGCTAGAGATCGTGGTGGCCTATTTGGCCAACCGCTTCCATGAGGAGTTTGCAGAACCGAATGGATGTGGTGCTATGTCGTCATCGGAGCTAGACTCCGCATTGAGCCTATTTGCTCCAGGAACCACCACATCCTCGTTCGTGCAAAGAGCAATGCGGAATATCACCTCCATCAAGTCCTCATGAAGCATTGGCAAATTTTTGAACTTGATGTAACCCCTCATTACCTGCAATGCAAAAATCATTTCCATTAATGCAACCAAAGGAGAATGATGAAACCAACACAAGCTAAACATTACGATGGTTCCGTACCATGTTTTGATGGTCCCACCAGTCATTGTTGGCATTGATTGACCTAGTACAGGGGTCTATTCCCAACCTAAACACATTCAGTTTTAGAGTTTTCCACTGCATGTACTCGCATTTCAGTGCATCCCAGTGGTCCTTGAATTGTTTTTTTCGTATACTCTCTATTTGTGTGCTCTTTGAATTTTCTCATAAGGTTCATGTAGACACGCCTATTCAGATAGCCCATGGGACGGTTGATGGCCTCCACTTCCTCGTGACATATTTCAAGCATGGTGATGTGGGCGACATCATCCCAAATGACAACGGGAGAGCGTGTCTTGTTCATCTATTCGGAAGCAGCAAAAGCGGAAAGGAAAGACCGACAGCCATGAGATCGCAATGAGGAATGCCCACCAGCACCATTGCGACAATGTAACGTGAAATAATGGAAATGAAAGGCTAAGCACAAGTGAAGCTAGTTGTTACCTTTGGTGGGCCCAGGAGTACGTCGGTGACAAACGTGGAGGCGATGGGACCACGCTTTGGAGTGCAACGGGAGTGATGGTGCCCTCGAGCGCTACGGCCTCCGCAAGGCGGCCCAACACGGTTGGTTATATAGGACGGCACATAATACCTGGGCTGGCTACTTCAGATGAGGAGAGGACGCTGAAAGCCGACTTCGACACTAGCATAGACGAGGCGTCCAAAGAGGAGGGGGAGGAGGATGACGTGTTGTGCGACAAGGATGGCCTGGGTGCAGACAACGACTAAGAAGCTGACGCCAACATGGTGAAGGAGGTGACCCCATGTAGTTCTGGGCAAAGGAGGTTGCGGACGGGAAGGCGCCGTAGATGGCGGCAGAGAGGCAGCGGGGGATGGAAGCGGCATGACTACGGGGTGCGGTGAGGGAGGACTGGCCCTATACCAATTTTGGTGGAGGCATCGGGACCATGGGCCGCCAGGGTAGGGGTGGCGCGGTGTGGGAGGGGGCCCGGATCCATATCTGAGCGGAGGCACGGGCGTGAAGGGGGTGAGGGGCCACGGAAGCTGACGGCGAGGGAAGAGGGCGGCCAACACAGTGGGTGGATCACATCAACAGCGTGCGGGGTGGGTGGCAGATGGGCCCTAGCGAGGATGCAGGAGGCATGCGCAATGCGGATTTGGGTTGGTTTTTTTTGGGGGGGGGGGGGGGGGGGGGGGGGGCAAGTGCACAAGCCGCTCATACAAAGCTGCTACCGAAGCCTCCATGTTCGAACTAGCTTTCGACTTCTCTTCCCTGAAGCTGAAACCGGTCCAAAAAACCGGATCTAACGCCCCTCTACTCATGTTATTGAAGATTCAATGCAAGATCTGTCCAGCATCAGGTACAGTAACCACGAGCAGAGAAGACTTCGATCATATCCAAGAACTTCATTGGAGAAACTTACCCAAGAACTTCTTTCCGCACCGTACAACTCCGAGAGACTGTTGAACAGCGGGAGGTTCCCCCAAAAGATGAAATCATGAACGCAAAACAAAACTTGGTCGGTTTACGAGGCCTTGGTTTATTCTGTTCTTGATTCGTCCAGTCAAACATTGCGTCGATCCAAAGATTGATCCTGATCCTTCCAAGTTCCAAAGTCTTTCTCTGTCACTTCGATTTATGAAGAGACCTTCCTTCCTGTAATGCGGCAGCCAGCAGGCAACTTCAGGCGCCAGTCCGCTACTGCGACAAGTTGCACATGCCAGGGTGCAGCGGGCACCACAGCGGCTGGATGGGCTCGGCGCGGATGCCGCGCGCCACCATGCGGTACCTCCAGTCGTTGAGGCGATCGGTGGCATTGGCATACCGCTTCCTCCCGCTCAAGCCCTTGTTCCCGGACCAGAGCGTCTCGGCGGCGGCGGCGGCCCTCGGCCACAGCCTGCCGTCCAGCACCGCAGCGTCCAACTGCTCCGACCACAGCGCCACCTCGCCGCCCAGCACCCGCGTGGCCTCCTGCTCCGTCAGCCCGTGCAGGATGTCGTAGTCGTACACGCGCTGCCACGACTTGAAGGGCGCGCACCACGACCCGCCGGTGCCGCCCGGGTCGTTGAACAGCGGCGTGCCCTCGCGCTCCTTTTCCTGCTTGTCGTACCGGCTGTCGTTGCCGACCCACCCGCCGTGCCCGCAGTCCAGGTAGTAGTACGCCGCCGAGGACACGATGGCGCGGTACCCCGCGGCCACGATCCGCTTTGTGTTCTCCGGCCCGTTGTTCCACGTCTGCAGCACGGTGGTCTCCCTGGGCATCACCGTCGGCCCGACCGCCACCTTGGGCCCCAGGAGGACGTCTTCCCAGTACACCACCGTGCGGTTCAGCTCCTGCACCAGGTACGGGCGCGTCGTGTTCACGAACAACTCCAGGAGTTGGTCGTGCGTGCCGCCGTCCCCGAGGAAGCGGCGCACCACGGGGTCGTCCTCCCAGCACGCCGTGTTCACCTCGTCGGCGCCCCCGTGGAGGTACGGGTCAGGGAACAAGGCCGCCAGGTCGCGCAGCACGTCCTGCGCCACACGGTACGTCTTGGGGTTGAGCGGGTTCAGCTGCCCCGTGCAGGGCTCCGCCGCCAGCGCCGGCTTCGCCGTCGGCGCCCAGAATTTGTTCGCGCAGGTCACGATCTCCGGGTACGCTCCCGCCCACGAACCCGTGTGCCCTGAAGAGATTGCAATGGGTAAACGAGAGCAAATGCATTCAGGAGCAGAGGAGTTTGGAATTCTCACTCACCGGGCATGTCGATTTCGGGGATGACGCGGATGCCGAAGGCGGCAGCGAAGCGGACGATGCGGCGGACGTCGTTGTCGGTGTAGCGCATGGCAGGGGAGTAGGAGCCGAGGTTGGCGAGGTTGGGGACGGTGGGGAGAACGATGGGGAAGGACTGGGAGTCGGTGATGTGCCAGTGGAAGACGTTGAGCTTATTGAAGGCCATGGCACGGATGGTGTGGAGGATGTCGCGGACGGGGTAGTAGTTGCGGGCGGTGTCGAGGAGGATGCCGCGGTGGGTGAAGAGGGGGCGGTCGGAGATCTCGATGCCGCTGGGCACGATCGGCTGTCCTCCCGCGGCGGCGGCGCCGCCCGCCCAGGAGAGCTGGGAGAAGGTCTCGAGGCCTCGGATGGCGCCCCACGGCGTGGCGGCGGAGATGTCGGCGGAGGCGGAGTCGGTGGGCACGGAGAGCGTGTAGGACTCGTCGACGGCGGGGCCGAGCGGGACGGCGGGGTCGGAGACGGAGAGCGCGAGGAGGCGGACGGGGACGCGGGCGAGCGTGTAGTTGGCGGGGGGCACCAGCGGCGCGTGGCGCTCAGCCCGGATGAGACGGGTGTAGTAGGCGATGGCGTGGCGGAGCGACGGGTGGGACGGCACGGCCCGGATGCTGAACAACGGGGAGAGCGGCGCGTACACCGCGGACGGCCACGAGATGGACGTCGGCTTGGGCCACACCTGCACCTTCTGAGGCGGCGGCGAGTGAGCGGCGGGTGCAGCGGCTGGATGGGAGAGCACGAGGTGGAGGAGGAGGAGGAGATGCGGCAATGCTGCCATGGCCGAGGATAGGACTGAAGTGGATGAGGAATTATGGCGTCTTCAGCGGGGGATCCGGTCGGTGGCATTGACTTCAACGAAAGCGACTCGGCTCGAGTGGCTGGCGCTGTCCGCCACACGCGGAGGTATAGAACCGGGCCCTCGTGCGCCACTTAAGCCTGGCCCATGTTATTGCTTTCAGGCCACGGCCCTGCCCAGTAACAGCAAGCTGCGTGGCCCAGCTTCGTTCGGCCCAGACTGAACTGCAGTACCGTTTGAAGCCCAGGAATATTTTCCCGATTTCTCCAGGAGTTGAATATGAACTAGTTAGAGACACATACGTTGCAACAGAGTCATAAAAATAGTGAGACGGAACTTACTGTCTGGCCAACTTCACACATCAAACAAGTAAGACCAGAAATTATCTTCTCACTTTTGTTGGCTAGAGCTGGTAGAAGAAGAACTTCTCTGATGTATGACATCTTAATCAGAAAAGCCCGAGGTAAATCCTACAACCAGATAGCAGCATACAGTAAAGGATTTCTCAGTTTATTATAAGTTGAAAGTATACTAATAGAACAGTATTTTGTAAAACAACAAATTCATCAATGGAACAGCAACCATTCAAAAACTTTACAATACCATTGTATATTCAACAAAATTACAAGTCAACTTCTTAACAGGGGCAATTCAATAGATGACAAGATATAGTTAAAAAAGAAAGACAAGAAGCATTCAAATAATTAACTCATGTGATGTACTCCTACTTCGTACCATGCCACTGGAGCTTCTCAGAGCACCAACCACAGAAGTAGCACAAAATGCATTAGTGTGTGCATGTGGAAAAAATCAAAACTTGAACCAGCTGGCATGTCCAAGAATCACGTTTATGCAGAATAAATTTATCAGATATTGTCAAAGAGACAAAAAAACGAGAAAGAGGGCCAGTATTGCAACGCTTCCGGTCTTAATCTTCATGTCATATAGATATTTAAGGAAAAACATACTTCATAAACTAAATGATGCTCTGAACATCATAAAATTAATCCCAAATGAGCTATGTATTAGTTGGTTCAAGTTATTCAAGCATTAAATCAGTGTCTTAACACAAACAGAAGAGAGCAACCTAAATTGTGCAAACCATTCCATGGCACATACCAATATAGTTCTAACCAAAAGAAATAACACGGTAACAAAAGGTGGAGTAGGACTGTGTGAAAACTTGGCATTAGCTAACAAAGCCCAATTCAACCACTATTTCATGCAACTACCAAAATGACCAGTTGATTACACCAGTGCAGTAAGAGAATCCTGCAAAATGAATCAGAAGAACAAAACTTACTTGGTACTGGCTGACAAGCTCGATCATAACCTCTATGGCCACGTCAAACGAGAAGGACACCTTCATTGGCCACACAAGAACGAAACAACATGTGAGCACGTGTATGCACAACTAATCCCTCGAAGTACACTTTTACGAGCTTATAAAGAATCGATGGGTGCATTGTTCGCACCTGTAGGGAGTTGAACGCAAAAGTGAAAAAGTAGGTGCGCGGCGAGTGTAGCCGCTGGCATCTTCGAGAAGCATCCGGTGCGGAACTACAATATTATCGCTTCTCTTAGCGTAAGGCGAGCGCGAAACAATGCAAAGGAAGGTGCATATGTACTCAGCTTAGAAGGCTTCATAGGATTTTATGGTTGCGCTTATGGAGGGGGACCCCGTCGTCCGCGGGCGCCTTCTCAAACTGGCCAGAAGGAACTTGAGCATGGCGGACACGTGTGCGAGGAGCTCGTGCGCGAACCTACACCATGTAGTGGCGTCAACCCCCGTGTTGCTACTCTAGTCCTGCGCCACCTCCTCGGGGAACACAATGAGTAGCTCCAGCACGGCAGGGTGCTGCATCCGAGTGAAGAGCACGTCCACACCTCCCTCGACACGGAGCGCAAGCCCCACTGTAAGATCGAGGAGGCCGACTAGAGGGGGGGTGAATAGACGGTTTTAAAATTTTCGTCTAATTCTAATTAGCAATTTTAAACTTAATGGATATACTAGAGCAAGATAACAATAACACCACTAATCAACCTAGTAAGGCTCAAATAATCACTAGCACAAGTAATCGACTAAGAGCAATATCAAATAGTAGAGATCAACAATTGCTACTCTAACTAAGCAAGCAATCAAGTAATATGAATGAAGAGCGTTGCTTGAATGAATGAATGAAAATGATCACAAGAGAGCAAACCACAATTGACACGATTACTTTTTACCGTGGTGATCGAAGACTTGCCGGTCTCCCCCAGTCCACGTTGAGGTAAACCCGAACAAATCGGACCGGCTCCACGAATGAGCCTAATCACCTCGGTCACTAGCGGTAGCCCTTTCCCTCTCTGGGTAGGCGAGCTCCGAGCCTTCACAATCTTCCGGGCCTTCTCACAATCTTCTTGAGAAGATCACCGGACCTCCGCCAAGCCGTCTAGGTGCCGGCAAACACCAAGAGAATGAACCACGATGGCTTGATCACACTCGAGTGCCTAATGGATCAACTAGAATGCAATGCACTTGAATTTTGTCTCAACTAGCTCAATTGAATGCACAAGTGTGAGAATGAGGTGTGAGAGGTTGCACTAGGGCCTAGGCTCAAATGAGTTCAATGGAAGGTCAACAACACTTACAAGTTCTGGTGGGGATGTATTTATACCCCCACCAACCTCAAATAGCCGTTACAATAAACAATCCTGGAAAATCAGGAAATCCGGAACTACCGCAGGTATAACCGCGGTACTTCCGGATTTTCGCTGACCGGTCAGAACGGCTATGTCAGTGAGTCAGAAGTGACCGTTGGTCAATGAGTGCGGTACTACCGCCGTTGAAATCGCGGTACTTCCGGAAGTCCGGAAGTTCCGCTCCATGACCCGGTACTTCCGATCTCAGCGAGTTTAAGTTTTATTCCCGGCGCTCTCTGGAAATAAAGTTCCGCACAGGTATCCGGAACTTCCGCACATGCGGTAGTTCCGCAGGTCAATCCGCGGTACTTCCGTTTTCCGAGAGGCTAAGTTAAACTCCGGGCGCTTTCTGGAAATAAAGTTCCGCTCGGGTGCCCGGTACTACCGGTTTCCGCAGTTAAACCCGCGGTACTTCCGTTTTCCGAGAGACTAAGTCTGAGTCCGGGCGCTCTCTGGAAAAAACGTTTCGCCCGGGCGCCCGGTACTTCCGGCCCTGCGGTAGTTCCGCCCAATTAACACCGGAACTACCGGATTTTCTGACAATGCACAGATTTGATTTGATTTTAATTTCTAAGTGCATGCATGATCCTGAATTGATCCATAAGGCACATTTGAACATGATCAAGCAATCACCATGATCCCTCTTAATAGTATGACGTCTATCCTATAATCCGGTCTTCCAACCTATCTCCAAGACCGGTAAAAATAAAATAGATACCTAAACTATTTACCTTGTCGCCCTAGAGATCTTTGAATCTTCATGGGATATTTTGTGAGCCTCTTTCTTTGCCATTTGAACTTATCCTTTCAAACACTTAATGCACACATTAGTCTCATATTCACATAATTTCATTAATTACCAAAACTAATATTTTTAGGGGCCTAGATGCTTTCACCCACGAGGGCCAAGCAAATCTGTGTGAGCAGCTGTAGGGGGCCCAGGCAGAACCGGCACGCGGCTAGGAGGAGCACGTCGAGGAGCGTCGCGCCAGGGTGGGGGAGCGGCGCGCCGGGAGACTGATATTCCAGCGAAGCATCTGGGCGGCGAAGAAGAGGAGATCGGCAGGCGAGGCGGGATCCGAGGACGCAAGTAGTAAGGTCACCAACGAGGAGCCACTGGTTGGCGGCAAGGTGGGCGGAGGAGTGTGCACCATGGTTGAGCGCGTGCACAGCTGCGGAGAGCCGCGCCTGGAGGTCCGACACCTCGGCGGCATCCATCGCGGCGGTAGGCGAAGCGGGGAGGTGGGTGGATTCGAGTGGGGAGGCGAGGGGACGGAGGGGATTGGGCCAAGTGGCAGGCACGAATGAGTGGGAAGGTGATTTTTTTCACTTTTCTTTTCTTTTCCAGGAGTGGGCTGGTTGTTTGAGTGACTGCAACATTGAAAAGCAAGCGACAGAGAGAGGAGGGTGGCTAGAATGCGTAAGGAGATAGGGAAAGTGGAGTGGATGGGCGGATGGATCCTGAAAGAGAGAGAGAGGAGGAGAGAGACGAATGGTCCAGATCAAATCGGATGGCTGTAGAGAGAGGGGAACGCACCGACGACTACCAACTCCTCTTTATATAATAGTAGAGATAGTTTATCGTAAAACTCCCATGTTCTAAATAGACCCTTATTTTTACATGTCTCTATGATTAGACTGGTTTAGCACTGATACACAATCGAAGGGGTATGCTTTAGGTATCACATATTGGGTTTTTTCAAACCCTAGATTAATTTTGTGGAGATTTTCGGTCTACTCTCTATTCTTCTGTCTTTTCCGTGGTGCCGCTCACAATGCATAATGAGGCTAGAGGGTAGGGACCTATTTATAGACTCTACTTCCAGGTGTTCCAAAGTGACTCACTTGTTTCTGGTATCCCGTGAGACTCCTGAACCATGTCACCAACCACAATCAGACAGGCCAGTTTCACGAGTCTAAAATATATTAGTCTCAAGCACACATGTGTGAGTCACGTGCCATGATCAGATTGTTTATGAGATCAATTCCAATTTGATCATGTGGGTCAACAGCTTGCAGAGCCGATCCTGCAAAACAAACCCAGTTATTCCGTCATGTGCTGTGTCCGGGTTAAACAAATGCATGCATATCAAATTCCAGTAGACTTGATCTCAATAAATATGTCTACCATATTCCAGCACAGACGTCCTCGGCACCTCGAGTATTAATTCCTCGAGTTAAAATTTCACATCAAAATATTCTCTATCACTTACATCAATAATATGAATAATTCCACATTGAGTAAAGTAGACAATAACCATAATAAATATTGAAAGCCATATAAAATTCCCAACATCACAGTTGTAAGAGTTCCCAACATATCCAAAGGAGGGGGATGGCACAGTTTTTTTTAGAAACACAGAGACGATCCGATTTCTGTTAACAGAAACCACAGAGTTACAAGATCTCTGAGATAACAAAAGAAATAAAAAGCAGGAGGAGGCTCTGCAGAGCCACATCTGTAACAAACTACTGTCCTGGCACTAGGCTTTTGGACGAAACTTACTAAGCAAGGTCATATCCTAGCTTAAAACCTAAATTAATGTATATCGTCTTTGTTCCTAGTCCCTCAATCTCAATGTTCATCCAAACACCACGTGAAGAACTTAGTGCCTACATTTTGAATCAAATGGTGTAACATTGACACCTCATTTTTCTGTTAAAAAGTAGGAGCATTGGTTTTAGTTCTGTGTTATGACCATTGCATACCTTATTTATTACTTTGATATATCTTCAAAATATTTCTGCAAGATATCTGCTGAGTAAAATATACGATTGAAGTGGATAAGGTCGAAGCTGGCATAGTCTACGTAATAAGTTATTTATTTATTTATACAGATAATATTTCTAATTTTAGTATTACCTAAACGAATAATAACTAGGTAAATGCTTCAACGCTGTAAAGAACATTTTAAGCCAAATTTAACAATTTGATTCACAACTAACGACAAATATTAGGGAAATCTACATAACTCGTACAAGCCACTCCTATTTTTTACCTACGCCCTAAATCAGAACTTCGCATACTAACGTTCTTGAAAGTATAATCACAATATCACCCTTATTTGGTTAGTTTTCGATCACCTCACACGTTTTGTCATGTCTTTCGTTACTTCGTAACTTCTACGGTGACAATTATTTTTTCACCATCACACGGGGAATAACAACGTCACGTGAACAATTTCGTCAATCCAAACTTGGTCTAGAAAATGAACAAGTCTAGATTATACATAAGCATGATCGCAGTCCAAGGGGCTGACATGATAAAGAGATAGCAAAAAAAAAGGCCGATACATCTTTAGTGATATAAAGCGAGAGTTTGTTCACGACGCACTTCCTTGGAAAATCGAATCTAAGGGCCTGTTTGGGAGAGCTCCACCAACTTCAGATTCACGAAAAACATGGATCTGGAGCTGGATTCACCGTGGAGCAGCTCCATGGTGGATCTGGGATTCGTCAAAGTGTTTGGTACAGCTCCACCTCCCTCTCTATCTCACTTACACCTGGGCCCCACGCGTCAGGGGCAAAATGAAAAAAAAACCACCTGGCCCCACGCGTCAGGCGCGGCAGCGGCCGGCGGGCGCGGCCCCGGGCGGCGCAGGCGAGGCGCGGCGGACGCGGCGGCCGGGAGGAGGCGGTCGGAGGCGGGGGAGGCGGAGGCCGGTCGGAGGCGGAGACCGAGAGGAGGCGGGGGCCGGGAGGAGGCGGGGGAGGCGGAGACCGAGAGGAGGCCGGGGAGGCGGAGACCGGTCGGAGGCGGGGAGGCGGAGGCCGGTCGGAGGCGGGGGAGGCGGAGGCCGGGAGGAGGCGGGGGAGGCGGAGACCGAGAGGAGGCCGGGGAGGCGGAGACCGAGAGGAGGCCGGTCGGAGGCGTCGGAGGCGGAGACCGGGAGGAGGCGTCGGAGGCGGAGGCCGGGAGGAGGCGGGGTTGGCGGAGGCCGGTCGGAGGCGTCGGAGGCGGAGACCGGGAGGAGGCGTCGGAGGCGGGGGAGGCGGAGATCGGGAGGAGGCGTCGGAGGCGGAGGCCGGGAGGAGGCGGGGGAGGCGGACGCGGACGCAGCCGGGAGAAGGCGGGGGAGGCGGAGGCGGAGGCCGGGAGGAGGCGGTCGGAGGCGGGGGAGGCGGAGGCCGGGAGGAGGCGGACGCGGTCGGAGCCGGGAGGAGGCGGGGGAGGCGGAGGCCGGGAGGAGGCGGGGGAGCGTCGGTGGAGGAAGAAGCCGAATAGAAAAAAGAAAAAACGGTTGGGAGGGGTGTGTAATGGCATTGGTGGGTAATTACCACCTAACTCCACGAGTAGATACGAAACAAGTTTTCGTGGAGCACCCCTTGAGGTGCTCCATGGATTTGGTGGATCTGGAGCCAGATCCATGGTTTTGGTGGAGCAGATTCACGGTGGAGCTGCTGGAGCTGGAGGTGTTTGGCTTGGAAAAGTGGATCTGAATCTGTTTTTCGTGAATCTGGAGCTGGTGGAGCTCTCCCAAACAGGCCCTAAGAATAAAAAAAGCAAAAAAAAAAAACCATCTCCCTGAAAGACTAGATCTAAGGAGACAAAAGAGACAACCATCTGGCATGGGGTCAGATCTACTCCGCCCTTGCCCAATGCTCCCCACGCAAAAATTGTCATCACCATGCATCGCACTGGTCGCCATCACTACCACGGCAGGTAGGCAATGGCCAGGGGGAGGCGGACGAGAAGGTGAGGCCGTTCATCGGTCAGGTGCCTCGCAGCTCCTCGCCGTGCTCTGCGAGGAGCTCGTGCCGACGGCGCCACCGTCATCTGTGACCGGAACACCGGCGCCTCAAGCGATGAGTCGGTAACCGCCAGGCACCATCCGGCCAAGGTTGATTGGAGATGGCGCACTCGTGCGTGTCTGTTGCCCACTCGCCCATTCTTGCTGTGACTGAGCCTGTTTGCCAGAACTCCACCAACTCCAGATCCACAAAAAATAACTCCACTCCATGAATTTTTACCCAAACGCTCCAGCTTCACGAAATCTGGATCCACCAAAATACTGAATCTAGCTCCAGATTCATGAAATCCATGGAGCACCTCAAGGGGTGCTCCACGAAACCTTGTTTCGTACCTACTCGTGGAGTTGGGTGGTAATTACCCATCTTTTGCCACTGGTTACACACTCCATCTCATACCACCATAAAACCCATGGGCAAAACAGGTCATTCCCACCAAAAACACAGTTTCGTGGATCTGGAGCTGCTGTGCAAGCCAAACAGTTTTGTCTAACTCTATGGTGGGATCCCAGATTCACGGTGGAGCTGTTTTTGGTGGATCTGCTGCTCCAGATTCATTTTTTCAGTGGTGGAGCTCTGCCAAACAGGCCCTAAGGGTCTATTTGGGACTGCTCCGCTCCAGCTTTTTCAACTCTGCTCCAAACTTGTCTAGCCAAACGGGTCCAACTCCAAGAACTCTGCTCCAAGAAATAGGTGGAGTTGAAGACCTACTCCACGTTTTTTCTGGAGCTCCTCAAGGGGTACTCCAGAAACTGAAATTTTATATCTCCTCATGAAGTTGGGAGAAAATTACCCATCACTACCATTACACAATTCCTCTCCTCCGTATCGATTCCATTTCTTCCTCTTCCGATGGGCGCTCCCTTCACCGGGTGCTTCTCCACCTGGTCGCCGCCCCTCCCAGGAAAGGTCCGCGGCAACCTCCCCAACCCAACCAAACCCGATCCCCCCGCCGCCTCCCAATCGGCACGATCCCTCCGGATGCGCCGATTCCTCCGCCACCGCCTCCGATACCCCCGCCGAATCGCGCCCCGTGGGGGCTGATCTCGTGGCTTCGCCGGTTCCTGCGAGGTACTCCGGTGCGTGTGAAGGTCACATGTAGTGGTTTCTCTCGGGTGTTGTTTGTTCGGGTTTGGGGTTGCTGGTTGCTTGTTCCTGTGCGGGAGAGGTGGGAGAGCTCTTGGACAAATTAGGCAGTCTTTGATAGGATCGCGGTGGGAAGTTGGGATTTTTTTGGAGGGTTTTGGTGCACCTGAGATGGTGTCTCCCGCTGCAAGATTTGGTGTAGTTGTTGCATTTGTGGATAGTATTTTCTGATGTTGAAACGGCCTGTTTAATTCAATCCAGTTCTTAGCGTAGAGCTAACTCTCTATGAATTATTAGCATAGGCATAGCCTTTGATTGATCCATATGTCATAGCTTCTTTAGAGTTGAGCTGATTGAGGAAGTCTCTCCAGTGAACACCGTCTTCTGGCTCTGAGCTGTAAGATTATTATAGTTTCTAATTGATTTGCTGTCATTTTTCAGAAAAAGAAAAGGTTGGTACCTTTTTTAGTATTTTTGGTTCTTATTAGATAATGCTGAAGAATTCTATATGACTACACTCGCAAAATGAACAAGAATTATATATAACTTTTAGGAGGGATTCGGGCAAAATAATTCCTCAAAAGCCTGTGCACTGTTATTTCTTTGCTACTTTCTTACAACTTGATAAGTACTCAGCTGCAACATTATTTGTTCTTCTTGCAGTTTATTGACTTGATTTCGGATAGCGATGATGATTTTGACTTTGATTCTGACGATCCAGTTGGTGGTTTTGACCAGCAGCCAGCTTCTACAAATGCATCATCTGCCCAGAATGGTGGAGGGCAGCCAATCAGGTTTCAGGATGAAGATTGGTTGAGGAGTACTCCTGCTTCATCCTCTTTTAGGCCTGTTGAAAATAGTAATGGTCAATACAGGACTCTGCCACCTTCCTTTACAAACGGTAGACATATTGAGAATGCTCACTATACATTAGGTTCAGGGGACAGGACTTATCCACATTCAAGTTCTTATATGGAGTCACCACATGATTCTGCGAGGACCACTCCTGCTTCCAACAGAATTGATACTGTAGCAAAGAAGCACAACAGTTCCGCAGTGGATGCAAATGACAATAAGAAGAGGATTCTTCCATCATCTTTTTCAAATGGCAGCACAGCAAAATCTACACATCCAAATGTTGCAAGTGAGATCCGCAAATTCCCACCACCTTTTACCAATGGAAATTCACAACGATTGTATTCGAATGATGGACTTTGTTAATTATCTATCATGCACGTTGCAATTTATGGGACAAAAGGATGGAATTATTTGACCAAAATATTTGTTTTTTGGTTTTCTCGAATAAATTAATTGTGATTATAATATTTTACATCATATTTCAATTGGCAACAAAAAAAATTCAGTTACATATGCTCCGCAGACATCAAAACATACATCAAACATCATTCAGAGGCACATTAGACCTTTCTCAGGGAAACCTCACATTCCTGGAGCTGGAGCTAGCTGCATGCTAAACAGGACGACCTACTCCAGGAACTCCACAGTGGAGCTGCTCTATGGTGGAGTTGGTGGAGCAGAGCTGAAAAAACTGGAGCAGAGCAGTCCCAAACAGGCCCTAAGGAAAAATGTTGTTTCTGCCTCATTTTTATTCAGCCTCTAAAGCAATGCAAGTAAAATACGCCAACGGCAAGTTGGAAAGATTAGGTGTGACTTTACATACACTTTACATTTGATCTCGAAATATGAGCATCCCCCCTTGTTTCTCTGTTCTCGAAATGCCATCATACGATCATTTATATATGTGGTTGTTGTTCTATGTCATGGGAATATGTTTCAGACATATTATTATGCAGACATTGCACAAATGCATTGGTCTCCATTCTAGGAAGTATAATTGTGTAGCTCTGTACCTTTTCATGCATATGCCCTATTATTGTAGGGCCAGGTTACCTTAATATCCTAAAATGTTTTTCATATCAACAAGTGAATTGTTTTACTTTAACTCAATTTTAGCTATGCCATCTAAATTAGTTTGCTTTATCTAAGAACCCTTGCTCGGTTTGATGTGTTCAAATTAGTATCTTAGTGATGCATTAGTGATGCAACTCCATTTACCAACATTGTATCTTAGTGATGCAAAATCCTTCGTTTCATGACTTCCGGTTCCATTTTTCACCCTTTGTAGTTCATGAAAACAAAGGTGATAAAGAGCAACCTGAATCCTGTATGGAATGAAAGACCAATGCTATCCATACCTGATCCCATATCACTGCTTAAATTGGTAAGTATGTTTTCTTTTCAGGGACATCGACAAATAATCAGTAATGAGTGTTAGAATGATCTCAGGCATTTGGCCCAACGGCCAAATGCCACCCTTTGACCGCGCCCTGATCGGGGGCGCCCAGCCCAATTGGCTGGTGGGCCTCTGTCGCCAGCGCCATATAAAAGAGAGGTGGGGGCCGGGGCGGCAGGTACGACGAGGTTCACCGTGCCGCCACAAACCCCACCGACATAACCCTAGATCCGATCTAAGAGGGGGCGCTCCAGCGACGGGAAGCACCACCGCCAGATTGTCGCCGCCAGGGAGTTCGCCGCCGCCCGGGACTCGCCGCCGCCGAGGAGCTCCGCACTTCTTCCCCGACCGTCGCTGCCCGTGCGCAGACCTCACCGAGCGTACCAGCTATGGTCGGCTCTTCATCCTCTACACCGGACGGTTGCTACCCCTCTCTCCCTCTCAGTGTATCTCTCAAGAACCCAAACGGAATAGAGAAGAACCAGCTAGATCTAACCTAGGAGATCCTAAAGAACTAAACCTAACAATGGTATCAGAGCAGATCTAGGTGTAGATCTAGATGCGGAAAAGAAAATCACAGAGTTCCCCCCTAACCCTAGAAAACCGAAAAGAAAGAAACGGAGAAGGGGAGCGGGGCTAACCGGTTGCGCCGCTCGGCCGCCGCCGCCACCGCGCCGCCGCTGCGCGCTGCCGCTCCGGTTGGCACCAACGTCGCGTGCGCCGTGCGGCCGCGCCTTGCGCCCCGCCCCGCCGCCTCCATGGGAGCGCGCCGCCGCGCTGTCGCGCGCCGGCCGCCGCGCATCGCTGGGGTCGCAGGGGCCGCCGCGCCGCCGTCTTGCCGCTCCTCTCCGAGCGCGGGCCGCCGCCGCCGCCGATCTGCGCGAGCACGCGCGCCGTCGCCCGTGCACGCTTTTTGGGAAGGGGTGAGAGAAATGGTTAGGGTTTTGGCGAGGGGGCGGTTTTGCCCTGGCGTTTTTCGCTCGGAGCCGTCCGATCGCTTGGACGGCCGAGATCGTGCGGAGCCTTTCAGGGCGTGGGCTAAGCGGGCCGCGCGTGAGGCCAAGCGCACGCGCGTGAGGCCGGCTGGGCTACGGCCGCACGGATGGGCCAAAAGAGAGCGCGTGCGGCGCCGATTGAGCGGGCCGCGCGTGGGCGAGGCAGGCCGCTCGCGTTCGGCCGCGCGGGCAGGCCGCCGTGGGCCGTGGCCGGGCTGAGCAGGCCGAAATGGCCAAATGAACAGTAAATTGTGTTAATTTTTTTTATTGATTTTCACAAGCATTTTTTGATGAATTTCATTGAAATTTGATCCAAAATCTATGTAAATTTTTGCACCAACGTGTTAATTTTTCAGAGATTAAATGTGTACAGTATAATGCTTCTGTATAATGAATTATTTTAGAATAATTACAGTTTCCGCTGCAAAAGTTAATGTTGATTGATTTTTCATTATTAAATTCGAACCAACGGGAGAATTTAATTTTGGAAAAATAGAGATAAATCCCAGATAATTATGATATTGTTATTTTCTGACCAACGTTGATAATAACAATATTATAATTTTTAATTGATGATTTTATGCATTATTTCTATTTCTGCCCAACGGTGATGTAGATTTAATGTATAAATAAAATTGTTTTAAATTGTATGTCGTATTTTTGACCAACGTTGGAAATAAGGCATATAATTTTCCTGTTATGTTCTCACTTTATTTGAAATATTTTTCAGGAGGATACAACTTGATGAGTTGTATCAGAGAGATCTCCACTCTCAAAGGAGATAATTATGGAGAGTGGAAGAAAAAGATAGACTTAGCGTTTATCTTGGCTGAGGTTGACTGGGTCCTCACTACAGTACGTCCCACTGAGCCTATGGCACCAGTGAGGGATCAAAATGAGGATAATACTGCTTGGCAGAAAAGACAGAGGGATCATGCTCCCTTACAGATGTCTTATGACCTTGAGCATAAGAAATGGACCACAGCCAACAAGAAATGTATGGCTGTGATAAAGAGCACGATTGAGCCTGCTATTGTGGGCTCAATCGCAGAGTGTGACACTGTCACAGAGTACCTTGAGAGAATAAAGAGTCAGTTTACTGGCTCTTCAAAGACTTATACTACACAGCTGATTAAACAGCTTGTGACAGAGAGGTACTCTGGTGGTGGCAGTGGCATAAGAGAGCACATATTGAGGATGAGCAACTTGGCATCCAAGCTTAAACCAATGGATTTGGCTCTCAAGGATGAGTTCCTTATTCGTTTGGTTTTTGCTTCCTTGCCTAAAGAGTTTGACACATTCGTTGTCAACTACAATATGCAGCCCGAGAAATGGGACTTGGAAAAATGCATAGCTATGTGTGTGCAAGAGGAGGAAAGAATTAAATTCTCACATGGTGGATCTATCAACTATGTGAAGGATAACAAGAAAAAGAACTTCAACAGTACCTCCTTCTCAAAGAACAAGGGAAAAGCCTCTGTCCATCAGCCTCAACAGAATAAATTTGCTGTAGACAAAAATCAGTGTCTTCACTGCAAGAATACGGGACACTACAAGAAGAACTGTCCTGATTATTTAAAGATGATAATGGCAAAGAAAGGTGAGAACATTATTACCTTTATAAATGAATCTCTGTATGTGCAATATTCGAAATCCACTTGGTGGATTGACTCAGGAGCAACTATTCATGTTGCTAATTCTTTACAGGGATTCCGTTCGACGGGGACTACGCAAAGAAACGAAGGATGCATTAAAGTTGCAAATGGAGTCCAAGCTGAAGTTGAAGCCGTTGGCGGTCTTTCATTAGAGTTAGCTAATGGCTCTAATCTTTTACTTAGAGATGTCCTTTTTGTTCCCTCTTTACAGAGGAATTTGATTAGTGTTTCAAATTTGGACAAAGATGGTTATGATTGTAATTTTGGAAATGGCAAATGTGAAATAATGTTTAATAAAGAATGTGTTGGTCTTGCCATCTTACAGAATGAGCTTTATTTGTTGTCACTTCGTGAAAATGTGAATTCCGTATGTGATGTGAATGAGCGTATATCCTCGCCTGTGAATGCGAACAGAAAACGAAAGAGAACTCATAATGAATCGTCGAAATTATGGCACTGTCGTTTAGGCTATATTTCGAGGGGGAGAATAGAAAGACTTGTTAAGAATGAAATTCTTCCTCTATTAGAGTTCTCAGACTTAGAACAATGCAGATAATGCATTAAAGGAAAATATGTAAAGAAAATTAAAAAAGACGCTAAAAGAAGCACAGGAGTTCTACAAATTATTCACATAGATATTTGTGGTCCTTTTCCTGTGAAAAGTGTGGATGGATATGACTCGTTCATAACATTCACGGATGATCACTCCCGTTATGGATATATTTATCCAATCAAAGAAAGAAATGAAGCCTTGGATAAATTCAAGATATTTAAGGCTGAAGTTGAAAACCAACACGATTTAAAGATTAAGATAGTCCGATCTGATCGTGGGGAGAGTACTACGGTCGACATACCCCATATGGACAAGTTCCTGGACCTTTTGCGAGGTTTTTATAGGAAAATGGAATAGTGGCCCAGTATTCTACACCGGGCGAACCTCAGCAAAATGGAGTAGCTGAAAGACGCAACCGTACCCTGATGGATATGGTGCGAAGCATGATGAGCTACTCCACACTGCCATTGAGTTTATGGATGGAGGCGTTGAAAACCGCCATTCATATTCTCAACAGAGTGCCTAGTAAGTCGGTGCCCAAAACACCGTACGAGATGTGGACAGGAAGAGTTCCCTCACTAAACCACTTACGTGTGTGGGTGAGTCCTGCTGAGGCTAAAGTATTTAACCCAAACCTTGGGAAGCTTGATCCCAAAACAGTAAGTTGCCATTTCATTGGCTACCCTGAAAAGTCAAAAGGTTTTCGTTTCTACTGTCCAGATAGATATACAAAGTTTGTAGAAACGAGACACGCTGTCTTCTTAGAGGATGAAATGATGAGAGGAAGTATGGTAGCTCGTGAGATTGATCTTGAAGAGAAGCGGGTGTATGCGCCCACTCCGATGATTCAAGAGCCATTCTTCACACTACCTGCTGTCGCTGCACCGACGGTGCAAGACACTGTGGTGCCAGCACCTGTTATTGTTCCTCCTGTGGCAACAATGAATGATAATGAGGAACCTGTTTTTTAGGATCCTATAGAACCTATTGCCACAGATGAGGGGGAGCAACAGCAGCCTCAAACAGAAGATGTACCAAATGAGGAGGCCCCGAAGAGGTCTCAAAGAGTAAGAAGATCAGCCATTTCTGATGATTATCAGATTTATCATACAGAGGAATTTCAAATAGATGATGATCCCACCTCATTTGAAGAAGCCATGAGAAGCGAAAATTCCTCAAAATGGCTTGAGGCCATGGAAGAGGAAATGAGGTCCATGAAGGCAAGTCTGGGACTTGGAAATTATTCCTAAAGGAGCCAAAACAGTAGGCTGTAAATGGGTCTACAAGACAAAGCATGACTCCCAAGGAAATGTAGAAAGATACAAAGCGCGACTTGTGGCAAAAGGTTTTACGCAAAGAGAAGGGATTGATTACAATGAGACCTTTTCCCCAGTCTCATGTAAAGATTCCTTCAAAATCATAATGGCATTAGTAGCACATTATGATTTAGAGTTACATCAGATGGATGTAAAGATGGCATTTCTTAATGGGGACTTGGAGGAAAATGTTTACATGGCACAACCAAAAGTTTTTGTCGTGGAAGGAAATGAAAGAATGGGATGCCGCCTAAAGAAATCAATATATGGGTTAAAACAAGCTTCAAGACAGTGGTACTTGAAGTTTGACAGTACAATAAGAAAATTTGGGTTTAAAGAGAATGTAGAGGACAACTGTGTTTATGCAAAGTTTAAAGATGGGAAGTTTATCTTCCTAATCCTGTATGTGGATGATATCCTACTAGCTAGTAGTGATGTCAATCTGCTACTGGAGACAAAAAAGTTTTTGTCCTCAAACTTTGATATGAAAGATCTTGGTGAAGCTTCGTTCGTTCTAGGGATCGAAATTCACCGGGATAGAAACTAGGGGACATTGGGATTGTCACAAAAGGCATACATAGAGAAAGTCTTACAGAAATTTGGTATGCATAAATGTAGTCCTTCACCTGCACCTATAGTCAAGGGCGACAGATATGGGGATTTTCAATGCCCCAGGAACCAGTATGAGATCGATCAAATGAAAGCGGTTCCATATGCTTCAGCTGTCGGAAGCTTACAGTATGCTCAAGTGTGCACACGCCCTGACTTAGCATTTGTTACCGGGTTACTTGGCAGATTCCAGAGCAATCCTGGAATAGAACATTGGAAATTGATAAAGAAAGTCTTGCGTTATTTGCAAGGAACAAAAGGCCTCATGATGACATACAGAAGATCAGATTCACTCCATATAGTGGGGTATACAGATTCTGATTTTGCGGGAGATGATAGAAAGTCTACATCCGGATATGTATTCACTCTCGCAGGAGGAGCTATATCGTGGAAAAGCTCAAAGCAAACCGTCACTACATCGTCCATAATGTATGCCGAGTTTGTAGCATGTTATGATGCTACGGGGCAGGTGAACTGACTAAAGAAGTTTATACCCGGTTTAAAAGTGGTTGACGACATCAATAGACCACTTAAGTTGTACTGCGATAATGAACCCGCAGTAATGTATGCCCACAACAATAAGTCAAGTGGTGCTGCCAAACACATTGACATAAAGTACTATGTTGTGAAAGATAAAGTTCGGGATCAAATTATAAGTCTTGAGCACATAAGTACCGCAAAGATGTTAGCGGATCCGCTTACTAAAGGCTTACCACCCAACGTGTTCAGAGAACATGTAGCCGGCATGGGTTTAAGGGAAAGCCTATGATACCTGGACTAAAAGATGGCCCAAAAGATTAAAGTAACTATTTCAGAACAGAGAGGTGTATTGTAGCTGTTGAATCTATCGGCGATTGACCGTGACGATGAGGCATGTTCTATGCACTAATCTGTGATGGAATGTGTAAAGTGAAAAGTAATTAAAGATAAAGTATAGATTAAGATCAAGTGGGAGAATGTTAGAATCATCTCATGCATTTGGCCCAACGGCCAAATGCCACCCTTTGACCGCGCCCTGATCGGGGGCGCCCAGCCCAATTGGCTGGTGGGCCCCTGTCGCCAGCGCCATATAAAAGAGAGGTGGGGGCCGGGGCGGCAGGTACGACAAGGTTCACCGTGCCGCCACAAACTCCACCGACATAACCCTAGATCCGATCTAAGAGGGGGCGCTCTAGCGACGGGAAGCACCACCGCCAGATCGCCGCCGCCAGGGAGTTCGCCGCCGCCCGGGACTCGCCGCCGCCGAGGAGCTCCGCACTTCTTCCCCGACCGTCGATGCCCGTGCGCAGACCTCACCGAGCGTACCAGCTATGGCCGGCTCTTCATCCTCTACACCGGACGGTTAGTACCCCTCTCTCCCTCTCAGTGTATCTCTCAAGAACCCAAACGCAATAGAGAAGAACCCGCTAGATCTAACCTAGGAGATCCTAAAGAACTAAACCTAACAATGAGTGCCTGGTTTTAAGTCTGATTTTCATTTGGAATAACATTTGCTTCAAACCTCCTGACAGCAAGTCTATGACAAGCACATGTTCACCACTGATGACCGAATGGGGGAGGCTGAGATTAACATTCAGCCGCTGGTTTCTGCTACCAAAGCCTATGAGACCTCAATTATCTCTGATATTGCACAGCTCAACAAATGGCTAGCAAAAGAGGGCATCTGGATCCCAAGGGACAGTGCTATCTCCATCATCTATGGTAACTGGTAAGGTGAAGCAGGAGGTAATCGTCGTGCTTCAGAACGTCTAGCGTGGCCACCTCAAGATGGAGCTGGAGAAATGGATTGCTCTCGCATTCTGGTTATCAACATGACAGCATGGTTACTTGAACAATTTCTTTCTGTGAGTCCAAATCCGCTGAAAGTCCATCAAAAAGAGATGACTGGTTGGTCCTTGGTGGGTAAGTCCAAAGTTGCCCGATTCATGATGTGGAACGAACTGATATCCTCAGTCCCACCCTTTTCTTTCTCCAGTTCCACATTTGCCCAATTCTTAGTGTCGGCTAAACTGATCATTAGCCCGGTCCCTGATTCATCATGTTTACACGGGTTAGTCTTCTTGATAAAACTGGCCTGCGTGCATGCGTACGTATCCTGTTGCGTTGCGCTTGCGCCGGTTCAAACTTCAAAGCGATCCATCCATCCATCCTGGACGTCAACCGATCTGCAAGCGCACCTACCCCAGGATCCAGTCCTCGTACGTTCGCTGGTTACCTGCTCGCCAAACTTTAAATCTTCCCTTGCCTGCCTACCTACCGTCCTCTCTCACCAATATATACTGCTCCCGTGCTCCCCCTTTGCCCGCTTCTCACGTCCCCCTTGTCTCCCTGCAGTTGTTGTTGTTGTTGTTCCTGAGTGGTGCAAGTGCGATCGGCGATTATGGCCGGGGCGGTGGAGGAGCTCGTGGAGAAGGCGGGCGGGTGCGCTGTGATCGACGGCGGCTTCGCCACGCAGCTGGAGGCGCTCGGCGCCGACATCAACGACCCGCTCTGGAGCGCCGCCTGCCTCATCACCAAGCCGCACCTCATCAAGGAGGTAATCTGATTGATTATACCGGGCGATGTGTCTGCATGTATAATATAGTGTTCATACCATGACAACTCAACAAGCATCCACCTCACCGTGGCACCTCCGCACTTGGGTTGCTTATGTTCCATGCTCGCGACAATGGCGCATGCAGCACGACGCACCGTACGTATGCACGATGCAGTGCCGGCTTACAAGTACATATTATTCGGTTTGCCGTGTGAAATAATTAGTTGCTGTGTTAGATTCGATTCAATCTGTAACGAGCGTTCGTGTTTTGGTCTATATTTTTTCAGAGGTGATCTTAATATATTCGGTCAAAGATTGTATTCTTAGTCAACTCAATCCCTCCGCTCTCAATTAAGAAGAAGAAGAAGAGAAAAAATCAAATCCCTCCGCTGAACTCATATTTGTGTAGGTCAAATGTAGAAATTGAAGTCTCGGTGGGTGACCAGGACAAGAACACTGTTTTTCTTTTCTCACCTACCTAGCATTTTTTTTTTGGTAAAAATAAAGAGATCACCTACTTTAACCTTTTGAGTGTCGAACATTCTCTGTGTGTTCAGTTTCAGGCCTTTTTCCTTTTAAGAGCCGTCATTTTTTGACTCCTTCACCAGAGAGACTATTCTAGTGTGGACGCATGAATTGTGTTGCATACTACTCGTAAAGTAACATCTCCTAGAATTTTTATTTTGGATGTGAATTCATTTTTTACTTGTGCAGGTTCATATGCAGTATCTTGAAGCAGGTGCCGATGTCATCATTTCCTCATCCTATCAGGTAACATTGGTGATATTCATCTCCTGCTATCGCGTTGAACACTCTAAATCATACAAGACGCAAAGCAAATACTTTCATTATTCTCTCACCTTCTAGCAGAAGAGAGATTTTAAGTATTCCTTTTTATGTTTTTTTCTGCAGGCTACTATCCCAGGGTTCTTAGCCAGAGGAATACTTCTTGAGGAGGCAGAGGGATTACTGCGAACAAGCGTTCAATTGGCTCTGGAAGCACGAGACGAATTCTGGAAGTCGACACTGAGGAAGTCAAAGCCTATCTACAACCGTGCCCTCGTCGCCGCGTCTATTGGAAGCTACGGAGCCTATCTTGCTGATGGTTCAGAGTACAGGTAACATGCATGATGCATGTAGTTGCAGCATTGCAAAGCAGCCAAGCGTTATTCATACTATCGTGCTTTTGTGTCCTTGACACTTCTTGATTCTTGCAGTGGATCGTATGGAGACGACATCACGACAGAGAAACTGAAGGACTTCCACAGGCGCCGGCTGCAGGTCCTTGCAAGTGCCGGCCCTGACCTGGTTGCATTCGAGGCCATTCCTAACAAAACGGAGGCACAGGTGGGCTTCTCATTCTAGATCAGAACTTTTAATTGAAGTGAAAAGATTGCCCTTAAAAGCCTCATTTGCATCAAGAAAACACTTGTTGAATCATGTTGCTTGCCCTGCTCCTTCACTGAAACGAACCCTTCCACGTGCGTAGGCTCTAGTTGAGCTTCTGGAGGAAGAGAACATCCAAGTCCCTTCTTGGATCTGCTTCAGCTCAGTGGACGGCAAGCACCTGTGCTCGGGAGAGAGGTTTGGGGATTGCCTTCAGATCCTAAACGCTAGCGAGAAGGTCGCCATTGTGGGAGTGAACTGCACGCCGCCTCAGTTCATTGAGGGCATCATAAGCGAGTTCAAGAAGGTTTGCAACAACTTCTTCGCTCAGCAATTCCCTCTTATCCACTCCCAACATTTAATTTCTTCCCACATCGATTCTTAAATTGTCTGAAATCTAAATATGATGTATTCTGCTTCTGTTCTTCCCCATCTTCGCTTCCATTTCCAACAGCGAACAAAGAAGGCAATTGCAGTGTACCCAAACAGCGGCGAAGTTTGGGATGGGAGAGCGAAGAGGTGGCTGGTGAGTGGACGTTATTCTCTTCTCGTTACTGACACGCAAATGGCACGTCCGGTGCTGCAAATGCTCGTGTTGTCTGTTACCAAACTGACGGTTCTGGTGATTCATGAACAGCCAGCCGAGTGCTTTGGTCACGAGGGCTTCGACGTGCTAGCGAAAAGATGGCAAGAGGCAGGCGCGAGCCTCATCGGAGGATGCTGCCGGACAACGCCTTCGACTATTCGTGCTGTTTCCAAGGTCTTAAAAGGAGGGGCCCGGCATTAATCTCTTCAGGACTGAGATGCACCCTACCTTATATGGTAGCGAGAATAACATTCATTCAGTACTTAAACTAAATTTTGCAGTTTCTGTTAAGCGCATCGCATGAGGCTGAGAGGGTGCAGTTTTGCAGTGTAAAACGTTTAATGATCTGCAGCGCTGACGTGCACCAAATTCAGTATCCTCGAATTTGGATACAATTTAATCAGTCTTGAATTCGGATACAGATTTGAGGAAAAAGATTGTTCGGATGTGAAGTTCTTTACCAAATTCAGTTCATCAGACTGTCAGAAATTACCAGCTACTGAGCTACAGTTATACCTCTGCTCATCAATTAGTGTTTTTTATGATAAACTGGAGGGGAGGCCCATAGTCCCCCACCTTGAATTTTCATTTAAAAAGCCTTTAAGTACAAACGCAACCGGGTACGATCCAAGAAAAGAAGCACGTAAAAGAGAAGGATCTCCGTTATATTAAGCAACCAGCCAAGACGCAACTTCATCTTCACACTCTGGTCTCTTGACTCTGTTCATCCACAATTCCGGCATTTCTAAGCATCGCATGAGGGCATTGTGGATGAACAGGGCGAGCCATGTGCACCAAAGAAATGGCCATCCATGCCCCCTTCGAGTTCAGAATGCACCAATGCTTGCCCGCGCGAAACGATTGTTCGCCCTTCTTCAATACGCAAAGGATTGCAGCTCAGCCTTTCCCAGATCGCACGCGAGTGCTGGCGTGAGAGGTGTAGCACCCTAAAAACGGAAAGCAATCACAGCATTTTAAACTGCTGCTAAGCATTTCCATTAACACTTGATCCATTCAAATACCTTCCTTATCTCTCTTCCCCATCCATACCAATCTATTTCTCTCTCCCGTTTTCTCTCCTGGCGGCGCGGTTGGCCAAAGAGGGCAGCGTCGGGAGGCGCAGCCAAGGCATGGCGCGATCGGCCCCAGAGCGGCACGCGGGCGGCGCGGCCCGAGGCTGCGGCACCATGGCGGCCGGTGGCGGCAGGTCACGGCAGGCGCCCAGGCGGTGCGTAACTGGGCAACGGCTTGCAGGCGGTGGTGGCTAGCGGCGGCGGTTGGCCGGCGCACAATACCAGTGTGGTTTGGCAAGCCATGGGCACGACCGAATCACAATCCACGCATGTTTTTCGTTAGCGTGAACGGGAGTTCGTGTTTCATTGGGCCGATTGGGTCGTTCAGCCAGCCGAACGACAGTTCACGCTGCGAAGACTTAGCGAATGTGAATTTCCCCGGCCAAATGCACTTCCGTCGGTGTTTCCACAAGTTCATCTTAGCCTTGATCTGACTACTCTGGTATAATCGGATATATGGAAAGTAATCACAAATGTCATTACAATAACGTGCTAAATAACAATTATATTTAATTCCATCATTCCTATTATCTCGTTACTCAAGATAATCTCGTTTGTGGTTATACAGTCGATGACAGTGTTGTGCCTGACTACTCTCATATAATCGGGTATGTGGGAAGTGATCGCCAGTGCTAGTGCCATAACTTGCTAAATAACAATTATCCTTAATTCCAATATCCCAGTTATTTCTATTCTTGATTCTTACCAGTGTTTCCAGTAACCTAGTTTTATTGTATTTAATTTGTATCAATTATTTGCTTACATTACTGGTCCTTTACACACCTTGCTTGCGACCGTTGTTGGGTACTTGCTGAGATTTTTAAATCTTACGCTTGCTTTTTCTATTCTCAGGTAAAAGGCCAGTGGAGTGATAGCAACATGCATGGGTGGAAGCACTCAAGTTTTCAGCACTATGCCTTGTCGCTATTTTGTTATTTCATTTGTTCTTCATTTGGTTAGAGATGGACTGGTCCCATATTTGAAATATTTACTTCAAATTCTGCTAGTTCGTTAATAAAGTATTCTTTAAGTTTTAATTCCCTTGCAATTCCTATTTTTGCTTTTATTATTTTTATTCCTTATTTTTTGGATGATGTTCTATATTAGTATCTCATATTACTATATGAGGTGCTACAAGAGGGCAAAAATGATCAACTGTTTTCGACCTAAGGTATAGGTATCGTCCATGAGGATTCCTCTCTTGTACCTAAGGTATAGGTATCGTCCATGAGGATTCCTCTCTTGTGAAGAACATTCCTGACATTTGGGTGGTTTTTTTTCTGTGATTTATGGCTTACGATTTAATTTTTTGAATTATGACTGTTCGTGAGAGGCAGTATAACAAGAAAAATAGTCGCATGTGATTTTAGCCGGTACAGCTGAACTCAGTACACTTTTTACTATAAACTTCTTGTTAACCTCATCTTAAAAAAATGCACCGTTTGAAAGTTAGTTACTGTAGCATAAGCCATAAGTGGAAAAAAACTCAGCCTTTATCTTTCTTTTGTAAGCAATAGAGGAAAAATTTGTCCATCGATTAGTTGTTTACCAGTTTTTTATTATGATGAGAGGCAACATATCTAGTGTAAAAGATCAATTACATGTAAAAGTGCAAAAGGCAACTAGGGGCATTGGATTTAGCTCGGATGGTCCGGATGGAGCCGGATGCAACCCTAATCTACTTCGCATTCTTACAAAAACCACCCCCACGGGTCAAAAACCTCTCGCGAAAACCTCCCCCTCTCTGTACAGATGTACACCTTTGCCCCTCTGTCTCATTTCCCAAATCAAGTTGATCCCCTCTCCATCATCTCGCTAGGGTTAGGCACTCGCGCCGCCTTCCTCCCCGCGCTTGCTCGCCATTTCGTGTTTACTATGGCATGGAATCGGTGGCCAATTAGAGTACGCCCCCTTCCCCTATGTGCGTAGTTGTTTTACTGTATCCATCTATTTTTCACGGCTGACTCTAACACGTGTTTATTGTCAATGTTCATCTTATACACCAGAGGTTGACCCACGTATCAACCGTTTGAAGGGATGGTTTTTTATGACTTGGACACAACATAGAAATTCTACAAGGCATATGCATATGTAGTCAGATTTGGAGTTCGCAATGGAGTGCATACGATTAGCAATGGTGTTGTGAGATGAAAGCGATGGTGTGAGTCAACTTCCCTAACCCTACGGTCACAAGGATGGTGTGAGCCGACTTTGCTCGACTGCTCAAGGCAAGGGGGAGGCGCGTGATCGGATCCACAAGCGGCGGCGGCAGCACCAATCGAGGTGACAGCCAGGGGGTGGGGAGGAAGGTGGTGCTGGTCAGTGGGCGACGCAAGCGCCTAACCCTACCGAGAGGGGATTGACTTGATCAATCTAGGGTGTGTTTGGTTGGATGGATATGGACAGCGGGATTCCAGTCCTACTGTATTTTGCACAAAAGTTGGGTGTTTGGTTGGGTGGATCTACTGTGCAAGCCTGTATCCGCCCATCCCGCATACGGTCCGGATCCGGGACCGGGAGTGAAGCTTGTTTCGACCGAAGCTGTCGGTCCAGGACGGAGGGAGTCGAGCAAGGGCGGGCTAGGGTTACCTCTCAGTGCTCCCATCGCGCTGCGCGTCCTCCGCGTCGAAGGATCCGGCAGCAGGTGATCTCCCTCTCCCTCCTCCGGATCCGGCGAAGTCCTTCGGGAGGCGGCGGCGCAGCGGCACCGGCGGCAAGCGGCGGACGCGGGCGAGGCGCGTGGAGGCGCCGCCGGCCGTTGCCCCGGCCACGGCTCGTGAAGGCGACACGCGGGGGTTCCCCCTCGGCCGGATCCGGGCCCGGCGGCCTCGGCAGCCGTGGTTGTAGTCGCCGCCGCCTCCAGCGGGTGGAGTCGCCGCCGCTGCCGCCACCCGCGGCGCCGGCTCTCCCCGCGCCGCTGCTCCCGCGGCGCCTCCGCTGCCGCCTCCCGTGGTGCCTGCTCTCGCCGCGCCTGCGCTGCCGCCACCCGCGCCGCCCTCTCTCCCCCCAGCTTCTCTCCTCCTCGCGGGCCACGCCGCTCGCCCGTCTCTCTTTCCTCTCGGTCGCCCGATATTTCTTCCTCTCGGTCGCGCTCGCTTTTTCTTCCGCTCGGTCGCCCGTCTCTCTGTCCTCTCGGTCTGCCGGCTCTGTGTTGGTTGCATTGTTTTTATTCCATTGCATTCTTTTCCTTATGTACAATATAATGTAGCTTGAACATATTTCTTCCATTGCAGGAAATTAATCTACTGCTTGCAAGAACCACACTAGCCACCTTTTGCTGATGGTGTCTACAAGGCACACCTTTTGTAATTATGTAGTGGCTACTTGCTTGAAGTGTAAGCTAAGATATATGACTATGCTTATGTTTCTTTATTATGATAAATATATATCTTTATGTACTCTGTCTTTGGAGTGTTCATTTTATTAATGTCTTTTGATTTAGAGTAAAATTGCAAATATTTAGTCAAAATATGTGTTCATACCAAATAATTGCATGTTGCATTTTCCCCCTTATATACATCATCATATTGTCAAATACGTTCTTTTCATAAGTTAAAAAAAATTAATACGTCATACTGTAAATAAATTACTATTAGGAATAACTTAGTTTGTGCAAAAAAACTGAAAAAAAAACATGTGAAGGGGGGTAACCATACCACCTCTCACATTCGAGGGTCACTATACCCCACTATACAGCCAACCAAACACCTTCTCAGCCTACTGTATCCGCTCATACAGCCTCATATACAGCCTACCAATCACAGACTCATTCAGCCTGTATCCACAGATACATCGAACCAAACACTCTTCTTTTTCAAAATACGGCCCTCCTCATCCAGCTTCCCCTCATCCAGGATATACGATCCCACTACCCAAAAGCAATCAAACACACCCATAGGGAACAAAGACAAATGGATGAAGGGGTACACCCATGCAGAGAGGACGAGGTTTTTGCCCCTAGTGGATTGAGGGTTCCACCTGCCTCCATCCAGACCATTCGAGTCAAATCTAATGTCCCTGGTTGCCTTTAGCACCTTTACACCCCAATTGATCTTTTACATTAGATATGTCGCCACGATTAGAAATCAAAATTGCAAAATGAAAGATTGGAACTATACATTGAAACAAATATACTTCGCAGACATTAAGATGAACTGTAAGTTCAATTATTGTGGTAAAAGATATGAGTATACTATGCAAACAATATTATTAAGTAGTCCGTATTAGCTATGTATGTAGGGCTTCGTATCTCAGAAGTGAAGAAATGATTACCTTTATGCTAGCCAAGAAAAATGCAACCATCAGTAAACAACAATCCAGCAATCAAGTCGTGATTATAAAATGCAGGATTACTCTTGGATTATAAAATACAGACAGGATGTGGATTCAAAGTGTTGCGAGCGGGTGGAAACTGATTGGTGGGGGGACAGGTTCAGTCAAGGTATAAGAGGGAAATGGCTGGAGCGTAGAATTATTCTACCCTCAAACACAAAATAGTATTTCTCTCTGTGTATATATATACTTTGTCATGATTTGCTGCTTGCTTGAGAACAATGGTGTAAGCACGGTTGCGGCCGATGAGATGGCAATGGCCAAAGTCATGGACGTGTCGACATCCACATAGCATGAGGAAGGAAGCATTGGGCTCGTTGCGTATTGTCTCCCCTTACCATCAATCTATAGATCCTTCACTACTACTTGAGAATGCGGCTCACAGGTACTTACTTCCTCCCATTTATAAAGTATAAATAAACTTGAAGATGATACGAATCAGTATTGCTTGTACTGACAAGTGATGATCCATACCTGGACAGCGCCCTTTCAGAAATCTGTCAAATTCAATTTACATCCAATCTAAATGAAGTCCAACGAGACCTAAGCTAGGGTGTCAACCCCCATACCACTGACCACCTCCATTCATCCGATACGACACACCCAGTGGCGGAGAGGGGGGGGGGGGCTGAGGGGGGCTGGCACCCCCAACCTTTCTGATGTGGTGCACGGGTGCTCTGAAGAATTGATCAGCAGTCATTTCCTTAAAAAGCTCCAGTGTGCCTCAACAATATGCGATGCCTGATTTGATCCATGATGTAGCACGACAAGTTTCCAAGGAGGAATTCTTCGTGATGAAGGTTAGAAGTCACCTATTAAATGTTAAAATGCTTGCCATCTATCTGTATTCCCCTGTGATGATAGTATCGGTGCTAGCAGCTTGATATTGTTACGCAGGCGCAAGAAGTTGCGGACAATCATATGAATTGGACCCCAAAACCAGCACTCCTCTAATTGATTGTTGGTTCAGTAAGCTCACTCTCATCCGTGTGCTGAGCTTCACAAACTGCAAGTTAACTGACCTACCTGATAGCATTGGCAACTTAAAGCTTCTCCGATATCTAGGTATCAAAATGCTAGAACTTGCAGAATAAAGATACTGAGTCATTTTGGTCTCTTTACAGTATGCAGGTTATACATGCGCCAAAAATCTGGTTTCATGGCATAACTGCAGACATTAATAAGCTGTTCAACTTGCGAAGATTTGAAGCAGAACATAACCAGGTATTGTCAAATATTCCAAAAATGGGGAGGTTGATTCATCCGGAAGAATACGATATTGCAAAGGTGCCTGGGCAGGGTATCAGGGAATTAAAGCATATGAACCAGCTTCATGGGAGTTTGAGGATTAGGGGCCTCAGAAACGTGACAAGGAAAGATGATGCTATTCATTCTAATCTACAGCAGAAGAGATATCTTGACGAGCTGATTTTTGTTAGTGAGAAACTCCTAATGAACATGATGTGGAAAATCCTAATTTTCTTTGCATTGTAATTTGCGAAACATATTACTCTGATATGTGATTATTGGATCGGTAAATCCGGCATGATTTATTGGTTCTACTCTATTTGTTGTCTATGTTGCCCCCTATATTCAATTTCTGGCTCCGCCCTGGACACACCATATTCTCTCCGTCAGACGAAGGAACGAACTCTCGCCGGCGTTCACTCCGCCGTGCCCATCCCCTGCCGATCATCAGATGCACCAATCCATCACGACCTTGGAGTATGACACCCAGGCAGAGAAAGTGAAAGAAGAAAAGCACTGCGTAGTCGTTTGCACTGCGTGCATGCTGCGGAGGCCTCCGAAGACGACCGTTGGGGCCAAAAGCCGAAGAAGCGTGCGTGCGCGCGAGGCACATCGAAGACAAACCAGCAACTGAACTACCCAGCTTGCAACGCTTGCTGCTGCCGCTGGTCGGGCGCTCGCGAAATTTGACCGTTGCCGCGCCACGTCAGGCAGGGCCCCACCTCCACCCCGAACCGCGTGCCCACCCGTCTGTGGCACAGTGGCGCTGTCCCATGCACCAGGCGTCACGCTGTAGCTGACATGGGGGTTCAGCGTCCTGGCCCGCATGTCGGTGGGGAGTCCGCGCTTTATTGGGGTCTGTTCGTTTCTTTCCCGTTGTCCCACGACGCCCCCGCCCACGACCCCGCAGCGGGGGAAGCCGGTGCAGCGATTACGGACGCTGACATGTGGGTCAGGAAATTTCTGGAGGTCTACATCTCAGCCGTACGTATGGGTCGGCGCCGGGCGGGTACGCGAGAGGAAAACCCAGCCACCGCCTCGTGGCTCTCCGAGATCGCATCCCAGCCGTCGGATTTCTGGCATCCGCCACGTGATCCGTGCTGCAACCATCGGTGAAAGTGCGGCGTCCACGTACAAATCCTGCACACTGACATGTGGGTCTGTTAAACGTGATGGGCCCAGTTGTCACTGAGGTGTAAGGCAACGGGGAGTGTGCCGGACGAGTAACGGATCCGTTTCGACGCCTTGATGGCTTGATGGGCTCCTCCTCCCATTGTACCCGGGTCCTACTTTTGTACAAAAGACCCTCCTTTTCTGTATTCTCATATTTATAACCCCACTTGCCACACACCTCTCCACTCCACTTCATCCTTTCCATCTCTTCTTCCCCTTTCTGTTCTTCGGCTTGCTCTTCCTGGCATCCTTCTCCTATCCTGGTTTAGGCAGTTTGGAGCTTGGAGTAAAAGAGGTAGCTAGGTGCCTTTTGCTTCTTCCCAGTTGGGAGAGGGAAGAGAGGGGAAGAAATAGACCGGAAGGGAGAGGTTGGCTTCTTCGGGGAGACCGGGCTAGGGGGGTTTGGAGTTCCTGGGCTTTTCCTGCGACGACATGAAGAAGCTCTTCTTCTTCCTCTTGCTGCTGGCGCCCGTCTCAGTTGTTCATGGTGAAGATGGTGAGATTTCGCTCCCCTTGTTGCTCTGATCTCCTGCCCCTTTGGATGCATGGTTGGTGAATCGATCTCCCCATTTTTGCTATCTCATGTGCTTCTCTAGTTGTTCGTTTTTAGTGGAGTTTTCTTGTTGCAATCCTGGAGTGTGATTGAGACGAGTCGAGTGATGTCCCTTTCCCCACGGATTGCTGTTTGTCGTCTTGTGGTCTGGTGTGTTAAGACTTGTCCCGTTGGGTAAGTTCAACAATTAGCTTTCTCTTCGCAATAGATTAACAATACAAACACCAAAACATGGGGAACTGATTAAACTTGAGTTATTGCTAGAGTAGTCTGGACTCTGGAGTACTAGCTAATCAGTCAGTAACTTTTGGGTTTGGATTTGACTACTCGTCCTGCTCACCGTATTCTCTGCTTGTCTACTTGGTTTCCATGGGATTCCTTCTCTGAGCTTGTCCACGTCATGTATTCGTTGCTCCCTTCACGTGCACTGGTTTTTTATATGAGTTTTGCACGTTCCTTAGGAACATCTGGTCTCATTATCATACAATCGTATTAACAGGGTTAGAATAAGATTTGGAAGAAATACTAGTACTAGCTAGTATACCGTCAAACGGTCACCCCACGAGTTTTTGGTACATATGTTACTGTTTGTATCTGGACTTCGCCGTATTAGCAAATATAGTGCTTCAGACGGCAATACCATAAAACTGGGCCTGTCATCTAGCTTGCCCTCCCGCTAGAAGACAGCAGGTCTGTCGCCCCGCTAACTGATCCACTTTGGTGTCCTGTCGTCCTTCCTATGGCTAGATGACAGTGATTAATCCTAATTTTTAATATTATTTATTTGAATTTTTTAATATAGTAGCGGGGTTGTGTATTCTCTCGACAAAACGAATTTGATTAAAATATTTTTGATAATTTTATCTGCTGCGTATGTGATTCAAAAGTTTATACGATTTTAATATTTGCAAATATTATATATAGCAAATGAACGATCGACCGTCTGCCACCCGGTCACCGTGTGATTAGCCCTCCAATTAATTCTAATGATCGATTTAGTTATGATCTCTAAATATTTTAAGAGATAGCCAATAGTCATAAAAAATTATAAAATTTTGGGAGCTTCTTGAGATAGCATGCTACATTGTGTAATTTTGTTTACGGTAATTTACTACTTTTAAAAATTATTTGAGCGGTGAATAATTAATTAGGTGATTAAGCATTAATCGTCTGGGGCCAATGGCCTACGGGCAGCCCGATCACCGTGCGGGCTCCGGTCAAATAATTGCACATCGCTCAAATAATTTTGAGGTACAAAATGGTGCAAAAAATTATAAATTACATAGCTGCATCAGGAAGCTCGACTGAAAATTTTGTAATTATTTATGACTATTTGATAGTTCTAAAAATTCTTGGAGGTGCCATAACTGCCTAGTTAATTTATATTTTATTCGAAAAATTTTTAGAGATAACAAATGGTCTTAGGAAATTATAAAAAAATTACACAACGCACCATTTCGTAATTTTTCGAATTCATTTGCTATTTTTAGAAATTCGAACAAATATGGCGTAAAATTATAAATTTAGACAGTTAATTAAGATGATTTAATTAATTGCCGTTTTGTGGGCTACCATCTCCCTTTTCGACTGGTGATCGGGCGACAGGCGTTCGCCGTCTGCTAATTGGATAGCAGGTGTTGACTATCGTCGCTGATGACTGGATGGTAGATACGCTTCGTATGTAGTTATTTGTGTAAATACACGTTAAAAAAAATTTCACCACCCCTAATCTATGTGGTACTGAAATGCAGCATCCCATAATAAAGTTAGCTACAGCTTAGCTAGTAGACTTGTGAGCCCTCTGTCTGCCTCTCCCACTAACAGTGACTCTCTCCATGCCAATGGTTTGCTTAAGTTGGGCACAGTGTCAGTGTCGGTCAAACTTTTGACCGTCGAAGAGGGGGGTTTGGTGTTAATCATGAGGTTAACCCGGTGCTAGTACTCGGCTATTATGGTCACGGATCACCTGTTGATTGGCCTGCGCGCTTGTGAGTACTCAGTGTGCACAGCACGGTGCAGTCTATCGTTTGACTGCTCGGTGAAGGATGTCGTTTGCCGGGACCACCTGGCAGTGTCTTGCTCTGGCTGCTGGGCCCCGCGTAATTAATGAAGTCACGTCCGTAGTATGCGGCCCAGCTGTTGCTGCAGTGGAAGCAAGCGCGGCTTGCTCCGCAAGCGCGGCGCTTGCGTGCAGCAGATTGCAGAGGGCATCGACGTGGCCAGCGCATAAAGCCGGGGATTATGCGGACGGCCGCACGAAGGCGCACTGCGTGGTTCCTCCTGTTCCCAACGTCTTCCCCCGTACCGAGTTGAGTTGCATTGTGCTTTACAGCTAGCTGGGTGTCCTCCCGAAATTCCCATGCTGCTTTTTTCAATAGGGAAATTGATGTGCTACATTTGGTCCTTTGCTACAGCAATACTCTGTTTGCTAGGGGTGGAAAACGGTAACGGATAATTCGTTTTATCCGATATTCGTATCCGAGAGAAATCCGAATATGGTAAGCAAAATCCGTATTCGAAAATATCTGTATTCGTATTCGAGAATATTCGTATCCGTATTTGAGAGTATTCGTATTCGCATTCGTATTCGAGAATATTCGTATCCGTATTCGAGACTATTCGATTTGTATTCGATCCGTTTCTAGAACCCATGAAAAATCCGTACAAATTTTATGATTCAAAACTTGAATTTAGGCGGTTTAAAACTGGTAACCGGTCAAAAACCGATGAAAAATCGGCAAAACCGTTAGGAATCCGTTTTATCCGATATTCGTATCCGAGAAAATCCGTATTCGAAAATATCCGTATTCGTATTCGAGAATATTCGTATCCGTATTTGAAAATATTCGAATTCATATTCGTATTCGTTTTAAAAATATAAATTCGTATTCGTATTTGAGACTATTCGACTGTATCCGATCCGTTTCCACCCCTACTGTTTGCGTTTGCATTTGCATGTGCATCCTTTTTTGTTTTGACAATGATGTCACTGTTTTCCATTGTGCTAATTTCTTCATTTCTTATTCATGAACTTTGGTAAAGAAAAATGCACTAATATCAAGAATTCAATATTCCTGCCTCATGGATTCTAAAAAAAAGATTCCTGCCTTATGATACTTTTCTGTCTCTCTTCAAAACACTGTTTTCCATTGTGCTAATTTCTTCATTTCTTATTCATGAACTTTGGTAAAGAAAAATGCACTAATATCAAGAATTCAATATTCCTGCCTCATGGATTCTAAAAAAAGATTCCTGCCTATGATACTTTTCTGTCTCTCTTCAAAAAACGCACACACAAGTATTTCCAGGCCTGCAATAGAAAAATCCATGTCACGTTTGTGCAGTACTAGTTTGTTACTTTTCGCATGTGGCATTCTTTTCTGAATCTGTCATGGGCTCGCAGGGGCATACATCGGCGTGAACATTGGCACGGCCATGTCATCGGTGCCGGCTCCGACGCAGATCACGACGCTGCTCCGCTCGCAGAACATCCGCCACGTCCGGCTCTTCGACGCCGACCCAGCGATGCTGGCCGCCCTCGCCAACACCGGCATCCGCGTCATTGTCTCCGTCCCGAACGAGCAGCTCCTCGCCGTCGGCAATTCCAACTCCACGGCGGCCAACTGGGTGGCCCGCAACGTGGCCGCCCACTTCCCGGCCGTGAACATCACGGCCATCGCGGTCGGCTCCGAGGTGCTCTCCACGCTACCCAACGCCGCGCCGCTCCTCATGCCCGCCATGCGCTACCTCCAGAACGCGCTGGTGGCCGCGGCGCTCGACCGGTACATCAAGATCTCGACGCCGCACTCGTCGTCCATCATCCTCGACTCGTTCCCGCCGTCCCAGGCCTTCTTCAACCGCTCGCTGGACCCCGTGCTCGTGCCGCTGCTCAAGTTCTTGCAGTCCACCGGCTCGCCGCTCATGCTCAACGTGTACCCTTACTACGACTACATGCGCTCCAACGGTGTCATCCCGCTGGACTATGCGCTGTTCCGGCCGCTGCCGCCGAACAAGGAGGCTGTGGACGCCAACACCCTGCTGCACTACACCAACGTCTTCGACGCTGTTGTGGACGCGGCCTACTTCGCCATGGCGTACCTCAACGTCACCAATGTGCCGGTCGTGGTGACGGAGACCGGGTGGCCACACAAGGGTGACCCGTCCACCGAGCCGGACGCCAACTCTGACAACGCCGACACGTACAACAGCAACCTCATCCGGCATGTGATGAACAGCACCGGCACGCCGAAGCACCCCGGAGTGGCTGTGCCCACGTACATCTATGAGCTGTACGACGAGGACACCCGCCCTGGGTCGACGTCCGAGAAGTACTGGGGGCTGTTTGACATGAACGGCATACCGGCGTACGCCCTGCATTTGACGGGGTCCGGCGTGCTGCTCGCCAACGACACGACGAACCAGACCTACTGCGTCGCAAGGGAGGGCGCGGACCAGAAGATGCTGCAGGCTGCCCTCGACTGGGCTTGTGGCCCGGGGAAGGTGGACTGCTCCGCGCTGATGCAGGGTCAGCCGTGCTATGACCCGGACACCGTCGAGGCGCACGCGACGTACGCGTTCAATGCGTACTACCATGGAATGGAAATGGCCTTAGGGACGTGCTACTTCAGCGGGGTCGCCGTGATCACGACGACCGATCCAAGTAAGATCAAGAACCGTGCAGAAAAGGTTTGGTTATCTGTTTATATGGAGTCCTTGGAACTCATTTCTTGCAACTGTCTTTTCAGGTCATGGATCTTGCGCTTATGCCGGAAGGTACACTCTTTTCCCTTAGCATCGTAACCAACGAAATGCCTTGCATTGCTTGGGAAAAAACACCTCGTTGCCTTTTACAAAATGTTCCATTCCGTTTCATGTGACAGTGGGGGGAAGAACGGCACCTCCTTGCTGAACGGCACCTCGCTGGCACCATCGTCAAACTCCACGGCAGGGGACTCCGGCTCCCAGCGGTCGGTCGGCGACGTCTCGTCTTTCGTCCGCATCGTCGTCACCGCGCTGCTCTTGAGCGTCGTCCTTCTGTTGTAGGCAGTGGCTAGTAGTAGGCAGGCAGGCAGCAGAGTAGTCGCTCGTGAGAGATTCTTGTTGTTGTCAAGTGGGATTGGCCTCGGATGTGCTTGTGCTGCTCTTGAGATCTCTTTGGCTCCTCTGGTATGTTGAAGGTTTTGACCGTCTCAAGGTCTCCTATCTCTGGATGTTGCCCAACAACGGTTGACGGGATTGTGCTCGAGCTGACCACAATCAAATCTTCTACTTTGCCCGTTGGTGTGTTTGATCGGCCCCCGCTCGATGAGTTTTCTCAAGCAAGCTTTGGGGGTGGGACTTGGGCCGGGCTTCTTTGGGCCAGCCCGAAGCACGGCCGGCACGGCCCGGCCCGACACGTGGCGGGCCGTGCCGTGCCGGCACGAACGGTGGGCCGGGCTGGGCTTCAAAATCCGGCACGGTGGGCGGCACGGCACGACAGATCGGGCCGTGCTCGGGCCGGCACGGCACGAAGAGCACGGTTGGCCAGTAACTATTTAAAATTGATTTCTTAACTATAGTAAATTGTACTCATGACTCTCCTTGAGCTTTTCTATTTGATTAGTTGGGTAGGCCTATGCTAGATTGTCGGGCGATGTCCACGTACGCCATAGTCTAATTTGCACCAAGATATGCATTCCATTAGACTAGATGACCAAGTTCGAAGGTGAAATGGCATGAGACAATAGAATCGAATGTTAAGTAGGTTTTTAACAAGGCGGATACAAGAGAAAGGAAGATAGCGGCCACCGCTACCATTGTCGCTGTCGCTTTTGTCGTGTAGTTACTTTGGGCTGGGCTTGGGCTGGCACGGCACGAACATCGGTACGGTGGGCTTTGGGCCGTGCTTGGGCCTGGCCGAAGACGGGGCCGGCACGGCACGGCACGACGGGATGACTGGGCCGAACCGGCACGGCACGAAGCGGCCCAAAGCACGGTGGGCCTGGGCCGTGCCGTGCGGCACGGCCCAATTCCCACCTCTACTTTGGGGCATCCCGCACGGCCGCAGTCCATCGCGCGGCTCGAGCTGACCTCCACATGCGCATTGCCCCAGCGCATTCGCGTCTGTGCCTCGGCCGCGACGCATGCACGGAGCACGTTTTTAGGTTGGGTGTGTCTTAGATATTATTCAGATATTTTGGGTATTGATGTTTATCATTTGGATGTTTTCTTCCTAACTAATATCTAGATTTATGACCATTAGATTAGAGATCTAACAGTCATGAATTCGCCTCCCATCCCCTCCAAAAAAGAGGAGCTGTTACATCTCTAATCCAATAGTCCCAAATCTAAATAATTGTTAGGAAGAAAATATCCTGGTGTGTCAGCCTTGTTTTTTGGGAGGAGGGGGAGACCGCGAAGCCGGTCGCCGCCTGTCGAGCACCTTGACTCCGTCTATCGTAGTATCTCGCGTATTGGTTGGGGCGTAGGACGGCGGGGTTCGTGCGCGCGTGCAGCTTCCCTTTCGAGTCGCGTGCACCTTTCCACCGTTTCGTACGTCCTAACCAAGGCATATAAAGCCCCGCTCGTTTCGGTTTCAGCTTCTGGCTTATTTTTTACTATTCATAACTTTCGTCTTTTTCTGAACTTTTAACTTTTTTAGTTTTTTTGCTGGTTCTTTTTTCTCCGTATTTGCTTGTGTTGTTCGTGATGAGCTAGCATATTTTTTCTATTTTTAAATTTTTTTAAATTTAGTTACGTTAAATAAGCCACCTTCAGCTACGTGAAATTTCAGCTACTACAGTATAATTTTAGCCATAAGTCACAGCTTTTCAGACCAAGTGGGGCCAAAATCCAGCGCCGCCTCCTCCTCATCCACTACAGTCGGCGCCGCCGGATTCTCCCATCTCATCTACCTACTCTCTCGTCCAATACCATGGAGAAACATACAGTATACAGTTTCTTCCTCCACGATTCGTTTCGTTTCTATGCGTAAATTTGATCTCGCTTTCTTTTTTGTTTTCTATATGATTTGCCCGCTTGGGGCACTCTTTTCGTTTAAGATCTCGCCATTGAACGGATCCGGAGCTTGCTTTTTCTGAAGAGATGCAAGATCATACCCGAGGACCTCTGGACACGCGGCTTCTTGCAGTTAGAGATGGCAATGGGTACCCGAAACCCGATACCCGGTGGATTTTTACTCTATTAGGACATAGGTCTGAATCAATTTTCTAACTCATGGGTCTCTTAATGGGCAAAAAGCCCAACCCTGTAAACACATGGGTAATATAAACCCGATCCATAGGAGTTATAAACCCAGACTCCCAGCCTCCCAGGCAAACCAGCCTAGCCGATAGCCCATTAGCCATTTAGCCCCAAACCCCCAAATCCAATGCGGCAATGCCCCATTACCCATACGGTTAACCCTAGCTAACACTCGCCACGGTCACTACTCACTCCTCTCCAGTCCCCACCCCGATTCAACAGCCGCCGCAGCGGCGGCGCATCTGGCGCTCCGCGCTCGGTCTCCGGCAGTCTCCACGCTCGCCCTCCCGTCCCGCAGCTTCCGCTCCTGCTCCCGCCACTCTCACCGCACACTCGTCCTCCCGCACGCCCTCGCCGTCGCCTCGCCTTCTAGTTCAGCTCGCCACCCCCACGCCGCAGCCAACGCGCATCACAGTAGTAGGCCCTTGGCCATGGCGCTGCCCTCCGGCTTCAACGAAAATGGCCGGTGAACTTCTTCCTCCTCTCCATTAACCATTATTGCAGCTTGCATTACTAACCCGACGGGCGACCCATGGGTACCCATTAACCCAGTGGGCATAGGTCTGGGCAAAAATCTGCACCCGTCACGGACATAGGTTTTTTAGCGGGCACGTCCAACTTTCATGCGCCCGGGTTTGGGATAGCAAAACCCAGCAGGTGTATGCCTGTTGCCATCTCTACTTGCAGTAGATTCACGCATTTTCTCTTAGGTCTAACAATTCGCTTCTCTTTTGGAATACTGACTGATAATGAGATTCCATACTTTTAACTTCCCCGTTTTTGCTCCTTTTTTTTTGGCAAAATTCTGTTTGTTTCAGTTTCATTTTCTCAGATTGAGTTTGGCATTGCAATTTGGGGGCAACCGATTTGTGCGGCTAACCAATTTGGGGCAACCGATTTGTGGCTCGACGATGACTACTCATGCTTTTAACCACACCGAATGAAGTCCGCAGGAAGCGTGCTTTTCCCCTACCACTCTACATTATGCTCCCCTCTCTCGGCGATTCCTTGTGATGTCTCTACCTCATGCTGAAGAATTAAATTTTGTTCTTTTACAAGAGATTGAGATGGAAGGATTCGACGAGATTTGTGAGTAGAGGAAGGGGCAAGGCCTCATCCGATGGTTCTTCGCTTGTGGAAAACTTTGGCCTCTTTCTCTGAGAGCGTAAAACAATCGGTTTTCTTTGGTGGTCAAAACCGCGGAATTAAGAGATTTGCCGAGTTGAAACGGCATAAGGCATTAAGGGTGTGTTTGGTTGAGCTGTGGCTTCTGAAAAAACTGCTGTGAGCTATGGGCTATGGAAAAGCTGCTGTAGGTTGTGGGCTGTGGAAAAACTGTAACAAACAAGTATAAAACTTACCTCATATCTCTATTTTCCTTGAAACAACTGTGAAATAGCTCTTTATTTTCACCATTTCAAAAAGCAAAAAGTCAAAAGCCAAAAACAGGGTCCAATGTGCTTTCAAAACTGTACTACCTAAAAGTAGCTGCTTCTGAAAAAGCAGCTTCTGGTTTCCACCCCTTTGGTTGGCTTTTGACTTTTTGGAAGCAAAAGCAGCTCCCAAAAGCTCAACCAAAGGCAGCCTAAGGTTTGCCAAATTTTAGCAACACGTCTTATTTCGAAGGACCTTCGGAACAAGAACGATGTGCGGTTCTTGCGGCAGATACGGCGAAAGAAATCTACAACACAGGACAGCCAATGAATCGAGGGAATAACCACTTACAATTTTCCAACAAAAATAAAAAGTAAATCAAAGAATTGCAGCGAATATATGACAAGCTAGATTGGGTTTATTGGCATCGCGGTTTGATCTTGGATTCTTGGTCAGAGCTTGGCGCAGCATCGGTCTGTGCGGCCGAAGTTGGCTTGCCACGACCAAGGCCCAACTGGACCCGAATTTGGCTCGGTCCAAGCCTAAGCTTCCTGATCGCCTAAATAGTCACGGGCTAATATATCTAGCCTAAGTCCATTCTAAAACAACCGGACCCTGCCTTAGCAGTTAACTGACTGATGGATTTTGTTTCTAATGTGGATATTTGTATGAATAAATTAAATACCGATAAGTCGAAAAGACTGTCCTGATAAACTGCTTTAAAAGACAGTGAAAAAATCATCTTATTTATCTGTTCGAGAAAAATAATAAATGATGAATTTCAAGCCGAAAAGAATGGCCTTTTAGCTCGGTCTCTAGAGAAGAGAGCTTCCATCTATTAACAGCAAAAACATCTGGTCTTCTGAGGTGCTATGCTTCTCAGTTCTCACATTGACATGGGTCATTTCTCAAACCAAAATTTCTAGCTGGTAGGATCAGCTTGCTGCTCCCGGCCGTCAATGGGTACATGACACGATGACTAGAACAGAAAATATCCCGAGGGGAAGAAAACACTGATGAGTAAAACGAAATGCTTCGACACTGACGTTTCCTCCATCCTTCGGCAACATGATGCATGACAATTGACCACTTTTTTAAATAATACATTTTTTATCAATATTATATTAATATGTCCTCACTAAAAATATTACATAAATAACCCAGTATATCGTCATTTGAAATAACAATAATCCTACATGGAGTTATACGTGACGGTTTATAGATCTCTGTACTACCATTAATTCATTTGTTAACAGAGATTCCCTCGTCAACTGAATTGGTGTCAGAGCCTCTATCCCCAATTGTATTGGCGACAGAGGGTTGTCATCAATTCAAATAACAATAGAGGCTATGTCGTCAATTTAAATAGTGACAAAGTCATTTTTAAAATTTTTTAAATAGCATATTTTCTAATTAAAAATGTATTATTTATGAATAATTCTTGCATTTTTGGCTTTTGAAATAATGGCTAACAATTAAATAGAGAATATGACTAATGTGTCTCAAGTTGCATTAATGATTTTTATTTAAATAAACTATTTCAAGCCCTACATAACACTTCATAATGAATATGCTAATTACACAGCGCATAGGGTTTGACTAGGAGCATATGTTTACCTCACTACTCCTACGATACAATTAACAACATGCATGAACCCTCAACTCAAACTACATGTAAGATCATGTTCTTCTTATGGAATATAAACGACATGGTGGTTTGTAGATTTACTAAGGCTGTGGGCGAGCGTCCTTAAGACGAGAATGGAACACTATAGGGCACCCACATGGAGTGGTGATCGTTAGGGCGGCGTGGACGTGACTGGTTGTCGTGGTAGTGGCAAACGTAGACGCAAATGTAGCTCAGGTTGGCGTAACTGCAGTGCGAACTCCTGTGGCGGCATCCCAATGTACAACCTCATCATGTAATACCTAATCAACACGACAACAAGTACAAACCTTCCTGCCTCAGATCCAATAGAGGAACAAAACAACGAGAGGGGGGGTTGAGCTGTATCGACCCATTGGTGAGGAGATTATCATGGAGGTGCATGCGGGCGTTAGGGTGGGCGTCGTCGTCGATCCCGTGCTAGGCTAAGGCGAGCTGGCTGACGTTGGGGTAGGAGAGCGTGAATGGGAGCACCAGCGGTGGCTGCTGTGGCGGTGGCGAGGAGGACAAAGACGACGGTAGCGAGGGCTAGGAGTGAGCTGAGCCCACGACTCCAGCGGTGACTCGCTATGATTGTGCCGTGCGGGGAATGGGAGGGTGGAGCCATGGAGGCCGTCGTGCCGAGGGGAGGATTCCAGCGGCGACTCGCTATGGTTGCGCTTCTTGCGGTGACGCGGCGCCATCGTGGAAGCATCACTCGGCGGGGAGTAGTCGTGTCAGAGAGAGGGGGGATTGGGATTTTAGGGGAAAGAGGAGCGCGTCTGGGAGGGAGGGGAGTTGAGACGGGGGAGGTTCTCTGGTCGTGGGGAGCCGCGTACGTAGGGAGAAGGAGATCATGAGATTCAACGGCTATGAAGAGTCGAGGAAGAATTGACGGCTATTGAGAGAAGGGAGAATAGACCTATTATCATCCATGTCAAGAGAGATAGAGATTAGCCAATTGACAGCGCTCACCATTGCAATGTGCAACTGCCAACTAACAGCAATTACTAGCGCGGCACTCTCCTTTCCTACCAAGCGACGTGCAACTGCCAACTAACAGCAATTACTAGCGCGGCACTCGCCTTTCCTACCAAGCCATGAGTTCAAACTACCGGTTGTTTTTTCTCCCGTATACAAACTCTTAAAGAGTGGGAGAGCAGGAGAACGCTACAGTGTTCAAATCATGCCTTCCAGTACACCAAAATTTTCTGAATTATCGTTGCGACTACAGTTTCATAGTACCCGATAATGAGATCATCTGGCACTGTGTTGGTACAAAGCAAAGCACAAAGTTCCAAACAAAAAAAAAAGGGGCACAACGAACAAATATATAAGCAGTACAAATCATGAGCTCTCCTTTGCCCTCCAGGTCTTCGTTGTCCACGGGTCATCTCTGTTTCCAACCTTTTCGTCCGGCTGTCACATCGCATCCATTTACTACCGTTAGACGAGGTCGTTCGATTTGACCCGACCGGGCAACCTGTGATGGTGCATGGCACGCACGGTCCTCTCGGCAGTTGATCGATGCGCCTCACTTCCGTGTGCATTCGTTCGAGGGGGACGCACTGGCGTGTCTGATCCATTTGATGGCGGAGCAAGTTAAGACACTGCCGGCTCGATCGTCGCATATCTTTGGTGGTTTTTGACAGCCACGTTGTTGCTGTTACAATCCTTACTACTGCTTTAGGATCTTTTCAACCGCTACGATCACTGTCTGCAGCTGTACGATCATGTACAAGAGGCTATGACCACCTCCCGTGGCGTTACGATCACACAGACAGTCGTTTCGACCACGTTATAGTTCCTCCGATCACTTCGAATTCGTACTCGTAAACTTTTGCTGAAGTTTCGATCACGTTCTCTGCCGTTGCGCTGCCATTCCTTCGACCTTGCTTGAAATACTGTAGTCGTAGCTCCCTACGACCACGCATTGATTCTACCGATTATTGTTCACCGTGGTCGAAACACTCCTTCGACCACATTCACTTCCTCACAACGTGATCGAAACCCCTTCCGACCACGTTCACCTCGTTACAACGTGGTCGAAGCCCCTTCTGACCACGTTCACTTCTCTACACACGTGATCGTAGCTCCTACCGACCACGTTTACTTTGCACTGTCGTGGTCGTAGCACCTCCCGACCACGTTTAGTTCCTTCTGTCGTGGTCGTATCGCCCTTCGACCACGTCTACTTTTGGTTTGCCGTGGTCATAATGCCTTTTGACCACGTCTGCGGATATTTTGCCGTGGTCGTAAGTTGATTACAACCACGTTTGCAAGATCACACAATGAAGTCGATACTCAAGGTTTTTCTTTTCTCTTCTCTACTTCTCACTTCAATCTGATTACATGACTCCTCCCTTTTTATACTGGCTCTACGACTTTTGCTCGCTCGATTCCGACTCCGACTATAATTCGACTTCGATACGACTGTCGACTACGACAGGCGTTGAACACGGCAAAAACGCTCTTGCCGCATGGCGAGAAGCGCCGCGGATCATCGATTTGCTGGGCTACGCGCAGAGGACGGTGCAGCGGAGAGCTGGACGAGACGCGGTTCGTTGGGATGGAGTACGAACGATCGAGCTCATCATCGCCGGTTTGTACGCGCGTGCTGGTATTTCGCGCTACACTATCGCCTTCGAATCTGTGGAATTTGCCTTCTCTGGAGTACCACTACGAGCACACATTTTCCATCGACACGGGCTATTTCGATTGATGAATGATAGGGAAAATTTGGACGTATTTGGACTCTTATACATCTATAATTCTATTTTTGGACCTCTAATGTAAAAAATTCCGCAAATGGACCCCGTCCGACCGCGCGATCCCCGCGTCGCGCCACGTACCCCGGTCGTGCGGTGTGGTACCGCACGACCGCACTGTTCACGGGTCGTACGGTACCACACCGCACGACCAAACTGCCGACCGCACGTCCAAAATACTGACCACACGACTCAAAATGCCGAGCGCACGGTCAAGCAAAAAAGTTGATTCAGTCATGCGGTCAAAGCCATGATTTTTACACTTGAATTCTGAGACGTGCAAAGCCATGATTCAGTCATGCGGTCAAAGCCATGATTTTTACACTGACCATCCAAAGGCTGTGGACGGTATTTTGAGTCATGCGGTCAAAGGCATTTTGAGTCATGCGGTCAAGGCATTTTGAGTCATGCGGTCAGTATCGTGGACGTGCGGTCGGCAGTTCGGTCGTGCGGTGTGGTACCGCACGACCCGTGAACACGACCGGGAATCGCGCGGTCGGGCGGGGTCCATTTATAGAATTTTTTATGTTAGGGGTCTAAAAATGGAATTTCGGATGCCTAGGGATCCAAATTCGTCCAAAATTCCTTTAATGCGGGTGAAGAAAATATCCGTGCAAGGGATAACGCCGTGATGCGTGACGAAGAAAATACTAGTACTAGCCTGATGCATCTCCCGCGCGCTGCTCCATGGATATGGATCAAATCTTTATAGTGACATGACACCAACTAGTAATAAACATAAAGTGATGATGATAAGATAGCTAGCTTCCTGCTAAAGCATGCAAAAGGTCAAAAGAAAGGAATGGCGATGAGTCGTGCAACAAATGGCATTCGTATCTGGTCCTCTAGCAGTCTAGCTGTTGTTTTCGGCTCTATTAATTGGAATATGACTTTACATGTTGACTACTTCTCGTTTCCGAAAAGCATGAAAGAAACACACTTGGTTCTTCAATGCCTGACAGATGTGTATCAGTACATATTGCCTCCACGCTCAGCTACTTGTTTTTATCGGAATTCGCGACCAAACAACCAAGCAGGCCAATCATTCGCAATTTCGTATAGCTCAGCTCTCACTTTTGCATGCCACCATGATCCTCCTCCTGCTCCTGCTCTTCTCCAGCCTACACCTCTCCACGACTGCCATCGACACCCTCACTCTAGGCCAATCTCTTCCTTGGAACCAGACGCTGGTCTCCAAGAACGGCACCTTCGAGCTCGGCCTCTTCTCCCCCGGCAAATCCAAGAAGCACTACATAGGCATCTGGTACAAGAAGATCTCCAAGAAAACGGTCGTTTGGGTGGCGAACCGGGAGAACCCGATCGTTAATCCGTCAACCTCTCACTTCATGCTAAGCATCCACGGTGAGCTGCTGCTCCTCACGACGCCGTCGAACACCTTGCTGTGGTCGTCCAACGCGTCCTCCAAGTCTCCTCCGCGCACCACCGTCGCCACGCTCCAGGACGACGGCAACCTCGTGGTGCGGAGCAAAGCGACGTCCTCCCAGGTGACGTGGCAGAGCTTCGACCACCCCACGAACACTTGGCTCCCCGGAGCCAGGCTCGGCTACGACAGGGTTCAAGGCGTTCACAGCTTCCTCACGTCGTGGACGGACTCCGAGAACCCGGCGCCCGGCGCGTTCTCCATGGAGATCGACGCGCGCGGGCAGCCCAAGTTCGACTTGCTCGCGGGCGGCACGCACCAGTACTGGACAACCGGCCTGTGGGACGGCCAGATCTTCGCGAACGTTCCGGAGATGCGGTCGGGCTACTTCACCGGCATCCCCTACGCGCCGAACGCCAGCGTCAACTTCTTCAGCTACCGCGACCGCATTCCGATGGGCGTCGGCAACTTCATGCTGGACGTCAACGGGCAGATGCGGCGGCGGCAGTGGAGCGAGACCACGGGGGACTGGATACTCTTCTGCTCGGAGCCCCACGACGCCTGCGACGTCTACGGCTCGTGCGGGCCCTTCGGGGTGTGCAGCAACACCACCAGCCCACCGTGCCAGTGCACCGCCGGCTTCGTGCCGCGGTCGAAAGAGGAGTGGAACCTGGGGAACACCGCCTCCGGGTGCGAGAGGCGGAACCGACTAGAGTGTCCCAGAGACGGCTTCCTGAAGCTGCCGTACACCGTGCAGCTTCCGAATGGCTCGGCAGAGGTGGCCGGAGTTAGGAGCGACAGGGACTGTGAGCGCTCTTGCTTGAAAGATTGCTCCTGCACTGCCTACGCCTATGATGGAACCAAGTGCTCGGTGTGGAAGGGCGAGCTCGTCAACCTGAGGACCTCGACGAATGATCAAGGTGATCATGGCCTCGTAGGAGTTGTTCTTCACCTGCGTGTCGCCCACTCGGAAGTGCCGTCGTCGAAGCCGGCGCATTCGTGGAAGAAATCAATGGTGATCCTTTTGAGCGTCGTTGCGACCGTTGTGCTACTCTTGGCAAGTCTTGTGATCGTGGTGGCGGTGGTGGTGGTGTTGCGGAAGCGGCGGGGGAAGGGGAAGGTGACGGCGGTGCAGGGCTCGCTGCTGCTGTTCGACTACCAGGCCGTGAAGACCGCGACGAGGGACTTCTCGGAGAAGCTCGGGAGCGGGAGCTTCGGCACGGTGTTCAAGGGCGCGCTCCCGGACGCGACGCCCGTGGCCGTCAAGAAGCTCGACGGCTTCCGGCAGGGCGAGAAGCAGTTCCGAGCCGAGGTGGTCACCCTCGGCATGATCCACCACATCAACCTCGTCCGCCTCCGCGGCTTCTGCTCCGAGGGAAACAAGAGGGCGCTCGTATACGATTACATGGCCAACGGCTCGTTGGACACGTACCTGTTCAAGAGCAGCTCGGACTCTAAGAAGGTCTTGAGTTGGAGCCAACGTTATAGCATCGCGCTAGGCGTGGCCAGGGGCTTGGCTTACTTGCACGAGAAGTGCCGCGAGTGCATCATACACTGCGACATCAAGCCGGAGAACATCCTCCTCGACGGGGAGCTGGGCGCGAAGCTCGCGGACTTCGGCATGGCCAAGCTCGTCGGCCACGACTTCAGCCGCGTCCTGACCACCATGCGGGGCACGCTCGGGTACCTCGCTCCGGAGTGGCTCTCGGGCGCGCCGGTCACCGCGAAGGCCGACGTGTACAGCTTCGGCCTCCTGCTGTTTGAGCTCGTTTCAGGCCGGCGGAACAACGGCTCGTCTGAGGAGGGAGGCTCCGGGGTGTACTTCCCGGTGCATGCGGCGGTCAGGTTGCATGAAGGCGACGTGGTCGGGCTGCTGGACGAGAGGCTGGCCAAGGATGCCGACGTGAAGGAGCTCGAGAGGGCCTGCAAGGTCGCCTGTTGGTGCATCCAGGACGAGGAAGGCGACCGGCCAACGATGGGGTTCGTCGTCCAGCAGCTGGAAGGCGTAGTCGATGTCGGGTTGCCGCCGATCCCTTCGCGGCTTCACATGTTGGCAACTGAGAACGCACGTGTCGGTGGGGTCGCAGAGGTTGAACTCTGCTCAAACAACGGCAGTAAATAAGCAACGGAAGAAGCTTAAGTGAAAATCCTCGGGTCGGGCCGCATCCTGCAGCTCGACTGAGGATAATTGTAGCTTCAGGCTTTCAGCACAGTTTCAGATCATGGAGGAGGAGCGGTGCTCTGGAAGTATAGCCAGTATTCTGGCCGAAGTTTGGTACTGTATTTCAACTGTAGCTTTGAAACTTTATTTGCCACGTCTCTGTTCTGTAAATGCCTGAATCGGGCCAGTAGAAGATGGGCCAAGGAGCGGTGTGCCATACTGGCATACAACCATCTGCCATGGACTTACGAGTAGAGCCGACGAGGATTGGGCCATTAGTGGCAGTGCTTTGGTATGACAAGCGAGACTGACGAATGGGAAAGCCCATGAACAGGCTGGGCCAATGGGCTGGCAGCCCAGGACACTGTGTATGACCTATCGGGGTCACCTTTTCTTAGATTATACGAATTTTCAGCGCGATAAAACGCACGCAATTATCAGCGAGTGCTATCTAAATCAAACTAAACACATGGAATTTTCCCAGAGAAAATGTTAAAGTGTGAAACTCAATGAAATAGATGCGTCATCAACCGAAATCTCTCAAAATAAAACAAACAAACATTTTCCTGAAACTATTTTAAATACTGGAGTGGTTCTAAATCGAAAGCTTCATGTCTAGACAAGAGAAATGGACATGGATACAAAAAATAAACAAGTTTCTAAAAAAATATAACAAGTAAAGTGCGATACATTAACAAGGTGTAACATGGTCAATTAACAAATCAACGAAATCTAATAAACTACACTACACAGCCATCCGGAACAAATCAACTAAAAAACATCAGATACAAAATCAGTTAAAATAAGCTGATTCAGATCTATGATACGAACCAGCTGAAATCGTCAGAACTATGGCATCCTGAACAAATCACAAATGCACAAGCCAGGTATACATCTTAAAAGTGCTCGATACACACATATATGATGCGCGCGGGGGATAGAGAAAAAGGAATTCATGATTTCGAACCTTCGTCGTCAGGATGTTCCTCCGGTTAACTGCCTGTGAATGAGTGGCAGCAAAAAGGGCGCTAGTTTTTCTCTCTACCACGCCTAGGCTCCACCCCTCGCTGGTTTCTCCATCCGCCACGCCCACGCCCAAGGTGAAGCTCCCTCGCCGGCGGGTGCTCCTCTGGTTAACCGCCGGCAAACGAATGGCAGCAAAACAGCCAAAAGTTAATTTGCAGACCCCGTCTTGAGAAAATACTCTGTTTGAAAGTTAGATACTGTAGCAAAAGCCAAAAGCCGTCAGTTTTTAACTTAAAGAACATGCCCTCAATGAGATCCACCGCTCCAAGATTTAGGTGATTTGAGAACAAAAAAAATCCGAGTGATGTTAACAAAACCCAAAAAACAATGGCAAACACAAACTCTTCAATGCACATATCCTCCACGCTAAACGCCACGCAAACTCAGATGGAAGATCATACTTCCTATTATCCTATAACAACATTCTTGTTCCAATATATGTACTCCTAATCGTCTCCTCTTGTACCTGCTGATACATACATGATACATGTAATGTAATGACGTAAAAAAGTTGCAAATGAAGAAACTCCCCCGGAAAATGGCAGCGCTGCATGCAACCGGTGCTCACGAACAAACACCGACGCCGTTGGGGCCTAGCTGCCCGGCCGGCCTCGCAATGGAGAAGGACGCGTCCAGCCATCCTCCCTTATTAGCGCGCTCGACGTAGCAGGCGAGCTGCTCCCCGGCGTCCGGCACGTCGAGCGCGAGGTCCTCGACGCAGCCGGCCACCCTCTCGAAGCCCTTGGTCATCTGGTTCGGCGTGATCAGGCCGCGGCCGTAGCACTCGTTGAGCAGACCCCACAGCCGCTCGTCCTTGCCCCGCTTCTCCATGATCGCCACGAGCGCCTTCTTCACCACCTCGTGGTGGAAGAAGGGCATGCCGAGCTCCTTTATGCACCGGCACGCCTCCCGGATGTCCCCGCCGCAGTCGTACTCCTGCAGCAGCCTGCCGATCTTGTCCTTCACCTCGTTCAACTCCCACCCCGCCTTGCCGCTGCCGCCGCCGCCCCAGCACCGCAGGATCCGCTCCGCGGAGAGCTTCGCGCCGAGCAGCGCGCGGGCGTTCCGGAGCGCCAGAGTGCCGGTGGAGCCCTCCGCCTTGCCGTCGCCGGCCTCCTCCTCCATTGCCTCTAGGTCCGACGGTGTGATCACCTCATCGACCACTGACCTGGCAAAGAACATAGTCAGGTCCTCGACTATGGCGGGATTGTCCAGCGCGGCGTCCTCGGCGGAGTCGATCAGGAGGTGGAACCCTGCCACGACGTCCTCCGGCGGTATGCAGAGCGAGGAGAGCAGCACGGAGGCCATCTCTTTCTCGCGGTTCTTCCGGTCCATCGCGGCGGTGACCAGCTTCTTGACGAAGATGGCATTGAAGCAGGAGCAGCACGAGTAGTTCTCGGCCTCCAAGCTGCTCACCACCTCTATGTTGTCCCCTGTCAAGAAGTACTCCTGTATGATCGACGCGGCCTTCGCCTTGAACCGCCTCACCGCCGTGTGGTCCTCGACGGTCTTCTTGGGCTCGGGACCCAACGATTTCAGGGACGACGCGCACAGCCATCCCTCCGACGAGGCCTTCAGGATCATGGATTTCAGGAGACACCTCGCATTTGGTACGTCAAGCGTCAAATCGTCAACGGAGTCGATCAAACGGTGGAACCCTTTGGTGATCTGGCTCTCGTTGATGACACCTTCGTCCGACGCCGACTTGAGGAGGTCCAGGATGAGGCCCTCTGCCGCGCGGCCCCGCTCCATGGCGAGAACGAGAGCACGCTTGACGACGTCATGGTGGAAGAAGGGGATCTTGAGGTCCCTGATGCACCGGCAGGCCTCGGCCCTGTCGCCGGCAGCGAGGTATTCCTCTAGGATGTCGGCGATCTTGGCCTTGGCCTCCTCCACCGTGATGCTCTTGCTCCCGCCCCACCTCTGTAGAATGATCTCCCCGTGGTGCGGCACGGACAGGTAGCTTTTCTCCACCCTACGGAGGACCTCGGCGCCCTTGCATCCGTCCGGCAAGCACGGCAGCTGCTTTGCCAGGAATGCCGGGGGCAGTATGTCGTCGACGATGGCACGGGCAACGAACACGGCGAGGATGTCGACAGCGTCGGGCGTGTCGACGGACAGGTCGTCGCATGACTCCGTGAGCTTGCAGAACCCCTTGTACACCTGCGGGCGGTCGATGACGTCGCCGTAGAGCGAGGACAGCAGCACGGCCGCCATTTCTTTCTCCCTGTCGTGCCGGTCCATGGCCACCGAGACCAGCTTCTTGACGAAGTAGTAGTGGTAGCATGGCACGCGCAGCTCCCTCAGCTCGTTCGCCGTTGCCTCCACGTCGTCCGTGGAGAAGTATTCCTCGACGATCGTGGTGGCTTTCCTCTTGAACTGCACGAATTCTTCAGACGATATCGTTGGACTTCGCTGGTTCGCATCCTGAACCATTTCTTCTGAGATGTAAAAATGCCAAGGAAATCAAATCGCAACACGGAAAATGCGGCTAAGTACTGGTTTACCTCAATTGCGCATTTGAGCGGCGGCTGGTGCGCAGGTGGAACAAATCCTACAGGACTGGATTCCATGGGGACTCTCTGCAACTCCTTTATACCACGCGAGTTCTGTAAGTTGAAGATGCCCCCTGCATCCAGGTGATGAGGTGAAGACTGCAATAACCTTCGTTCTCGTCGTCACCACCAAAATGCAGGAGACTCTTGGACACAATACCGGTTACATGTACGGAGATGATCAGTTCGAAAGAATCAACACATGGAACAGCAACAACTCTTATTCCACACCAAAAAATTGACCGTGTTCATCTGTGTATTATTTGCCTTCGTGGGGACAGCTCTAGCTAGGGAGCGATTGAGAGAGCTGTGAAGAGCAAGTGCAGCCAATGGAATGGTTTTTATGTCCTCCCAGGCAAACAGGAGAAAGAAACGGGAGGGATCCTAGGAAGCATGGCTGCACCATGTCATCTCTGGACCTGGTCACCGGAAGATGGGCCCGGGTGTTTCTGGTCCAGTGTGCCGGCGTTACGATGAACTAACGATCTAGTGGACATGGAGCATGTGTAGATGGCCGTTAGGCAGTTTGGATCCGATGAACGGGGCCGTGGCCCGTGGGAACCGGGCAAGGGGTAGAATTGGTCTCGTACGCACCAGAGTATTCCACCACTGGGCACGGTGCCTGCCTAATTACTTATTTTAATTTTTTACTATTTATTAGAATTTCTAAATATAGTAAATGAGCTTGAAAAATTACGAAATTTTATGTGCAGCCTTCCGACACAACGTACTTGATTACGTAATTTTTAATAAATTTATTTGCTATGAATGTTGCTCAAAAAATTATACGATTATGATATTTGTAGGAGTTGTTACATGTAACAAACAAGCTCTAAAAATTATAAAATTTTATGTGCAAATTTTTAACATAGTCGTAGTGATTATCTTTTTTTTTGAAAAATTTATACATTGTGAATATTTATAGGAGTACATATAATAGTACAAATACCCCTGCTAATCACTTGCTAATCATCTGGAGCCCTGCCACTAGGTGGCAGGCTTTGAAACCATGTACCAGGGGTGGGTTTTGTTTGCTTTGTTTAGTCCACATGCGAACGAATAGAGTGGGCCGTAGGCATTTGGCTCATATGAAAATTGAGCACTTGTGTATAAAATAAAGCACTGAAAGTGTCATTTGCATCGCATTTGTCTCCCCGTGCGCAATTCGCTCCCGCCATTATAGGCGCTTCATTAGCGCGAGTGCTCTCTCGCTAGCGCTATAAATTGTGTACTCTCCTGAAGTCGCTCTTACGGTCTCTCACTACTACAGAAAGCCTAATAGTAGACGCTAAATCACAGACGGTTTTGTGAAACCGTCTGTGATGTACACTATTACAGACGGTTTTAATTTGGAGGCCGTCTGTGGTATTTATGGCGGGAAAAAGTAGTATCACAGACGGTTCTTACCGCTGAACCGTCTGTGATATTCCAATATCACAGACGGTTTTATAATAAAAACCGTCTGTGATATTTCAGATTATCACAGACGGTTTTTATTATAAAACCGTCTGTGATACTGGAATATCACAGACGGTTTTTAATAAAAAACCGTCTGTGATAATCTGGAATATCACAGACGGTTTTTTATTAAAAACCGTCTGTGAAACCAGATTATCACAGACGGTTTTTTTTATTAAAAACCGTCTGTGATACGTTTCCCGCCTTGCAATCCCTCAAAATTTCAAATATTCCCGCTTAAGTCCGAGTATGATTCAGTTTTGAGACACCTTCAGTAAAACGGGCATAACTTTTGCATACGGTGTCCGTTTTCGACGTTCTTGTACTCGTTGGAAAGCTAACGACGAGCCCGATCCAAAAAAACGACCGGCTTACGCCAGTCGCCCTCCAAGACCCCAAAAATCGGCCATCTTTGGACCTAAACCTGCGTCGCAAGTTTTTGGTGTCTGTTTTTGCCCTTTTTCTTGGTCTTCCTTTCGGAATTTGGATTTTGCTTCAACTACAAAGTTGTAGATCTCGTTGAAACCTTTTAAATGAGTATATATAAGCTATATAAAACGTTGCTATTTTATCTTTTCAGACTAGTTGTTTATATTGCATCGGTATATAAAATTCTGTGCTCTAATTCACAGACGGTTCTATATATAGAACCGTCTGTGATATGCATTCATCACAGACGGTTCTAGCCAATAGAACCGTCTGTGATAATCTGACCGCTGGGCCCGTCGATCCTCTTCAACCCAATCTCCGTTCCCGCGCCAAAAATTTCGAACTCCCGCCTCTCCCTCCCTCTCCCTCCCCTATAAATATAACCAAACCCAGCCTGTCTCCTCTTCCTTGCTATCCTCTTCCTTGCTATCCTCCTCCTTGCTGTCCTCCTCCTTGCTGTCCTCCTGCTTGCTATTCTCCTCCTCTTTGCTATTCTCCACCTCCTTGCAGACGACGCACAAGTCTACGGGAGACAAGACACCGCAGGGGCGAGAAGGCATCCAGCTCATGCGTTGCATCAGGGGCGAGAAGACATAGAAGATCTTTGCTTTTTCTCTGTTCTTGTTGTGTAACCTGCTTGTTGTTTTGGGATATTGTAATCTTTTTCTCTGTTCTTGTTGTGTAACCTGCTGTTCTTGTTGTGTAACCTTCTCGTTGTTTTGGGATATTGTAATGGTAGGCTCTAATCTTAATAAAAATGGATGTTTTATGTTTGTGAAATGAATTGAGATGTGAATTGGATATGTATACATATACATGTTGATCTGCTTGTTTCAGAGGGCATGACTAGCATTTCCTGAGGCTAGCCAATAAACAGAAATAGGTTTAGGAGTAGAAGAGAATATCACAGACGGTTTTATAATAAAAACCGTCTGTGATTTATAAATATCACAGACGGTTTTTAGTTAAAAACCGTCTGTGATTTCTAAATATCACAGACGGTTTTTAGTTAAGAACCGTCTGTGATATTTAATATCACAGACGGTTTTTAGTTAAAAACCGTCTGTGATATTAAAATCACAGACGGTTCGAAAACCGTCTGTGATGACCTCGTATTATCGCTGACCCATAAATTCAGACGGTTCACAAAATCGTCTGTGATGACGTTTTTGAACCGTCTGTGATGGTCTTTTCTGTAGTAGTGGATCTCTTTCGCAAACACTCTCGTATCGCTCTCGGAGTCTCGCAATTCTTCACAGCTGGTTAGCAATAGTATTAGTAGATACTTTCTGTGTAATACCTATGTGCGCACGCGCGCACACACACACACCCATATGTGTGTGTGTTTATGTAATTATTTTTGTCATTGTAATTTTTAATTTGTAGTATTGTACTGTCATGAAATAAATGTTTATTTGTAGTCATGTATTTTTATGAAATAAATAACTTTGTAATTATTTAATTGTAGTATTGTATTGCCATGAAATAAATATTTATGTATTTATTTCATCATAATATTTAATTTGTAGTATTGCATTGCCATTATATATGTATATGTTCATATGTATATGTATATGTATATGTATATACACGTTTTTATGGATGCTTGCGGTGTCGGATTGATAAAATTGTCTTCAAGCTTTTCAAGAAAGTTCATAGTGGTTTATCTCCAGTTTTTTATCACAGGTAAATTATGTCTTCTTTTATAATGGTACAAGAGAACATATGTTGGATATAACACTTAAATCCTGAATTTCATATTCTTGTTTGGTTATCCAGTAGCCCTATTGACATAGATAGTTATATTAGACCAGATGTATGTATGTTTGAGTCATCTTTTAAAAAATAGTTCATATGAGAAGTAATGCAATAAAAAGAATTAAAATACTAGATTCATCGTTGCGTAATTCTTTGACAGGCCCTCTAGTCTTAGGTTGTTAGGTAATTTTACACATAAAATAATGAAGTTAACAACTCAACATACCGTCGATTCTTTAGTGGAGCTTAAAATATGGCTAGCATACAAAAATCAATCTCGAATGTAAAGATAGAGTGTCAACATGCCATGATTTGGTGGGTTTTGGTGGGTTGTGAAGTTTGAAGATACATACATACATACATACATACATACATACATACATACATACATACATACATACATACATACATACATACATACATATATATATATATATGTACTATTTATTTCATCGTAAATTTCAATTTGTAGTATTTTAGTCATTATTTCATCGTAATTTTTATGTAGCATTATACTGCCTTGAAATAAATATTTATTTGTAGTATTGTATTGCCATGAAATAAATATTTATGTAATTATTTAGTTCATCATAATTTTTAATTTGTAGTATCGTACTACCATTATATATGTATATGTACATGTATATGTGCATATGTATGTATGTATGTACATATGTGTATATGCATCGTAAGCCCTGGGCTACCGGATGCTTCCTGCCATTAGTCCTAAGTGTATATTATTTTGTACTATTTATTTCATTGCAAATTTCAATTTGTAGTATTTTACTGTTATTATCAATCTTCGAACTAATATTTGGTCTATCCTATTTGTTTGAAGGTAGGTCTTTGCCAGAGTTTCTCGAACAATTCTATGATGAGAACCATCGGTGCCAGTCATGGATGATGGGTGACGTGGCTGGCCCTCTGCCCTTCTGGCTACGGGGAGGGAGGGATAATTGGGAGCTGTACGAATGCTACGTTCCAATCCTCGAGCCACGTGATTGTTGCCCTTTGTGAGCTGGTCTCCATCAGATGCCAGTTCACCCTCACGGCAGCTTGCTCATGGCACTGGTGGACAGGTGAAGGCCCAAAATGCACACATTCCACTTTCGGTGGGTGATCTGACGGTCCCTCTGCAGGACATCTCGTTCTTGACTAGTCTCCCTCTCCGAGGCAATGCACTTGTTCTAGCCCCTGCACCAACGGACTGGAAGGAGAGACTGGTACACTGGTTCGGCCTGTCTATCTTGGAGGGTGCTCGTGGCATCCCCTGCAAGTGGTTGAGGAATTTCATTGTGTGCCCGTAGGATGTACCGGTCGAGGTCGTCAGGATGCACCTCGTCGCGTACCTTATTTAGCTATTTGGTTGGAGCATGTTTCTAATCACACAAGGCGATATTTGCAGCACCGAGTTCGTCCACCTCAGTGAGTCTTTGGCTGACTTGGAGGTTAGTGCGATGCCTTAGTACAGCTAGGAATTAGACGTCCTATGCACCACATATCGGGGGGTTGTGTGATGCTTGCCAGCGTGACACTACTGATACCCCAACCTGGCTGTCTGCTACGTGCTCCTGTAGATATGGAGTTGGAAGCACTTTTCTGTCGATTGTCTGACTATCGTGACACCAGTGCACCCATTCGATGAGTTGGCCGACTCAATGGATAGGCCCACTATAGGCTTCCGATGGATTGGTGCCCGTCTGCGTAGAGCCAAGTGCAGATCGTCGAGATACTAATTGTGGCACAACGAGTTCAAGTCGTTGCACAACAATGACATCATCTGGGGTCCTTGGACTGTAGAATTCGTGGAGAGTGTATCGCCTTACGGGATGTCCCTGTAATGCCTATTAATGTTCATAAAATTGTATAATTGCTATTAATACTTACTAAATACCTTTATACTCACCCTTACTATTATTCTCCCTTGTTATATACTAGTAAGTCCGGAGTGCTACGGGTACAGAGAATGCCTATGTGGAGGGCAACTATACCAAGTGAAATGAAGTTGACTTTGAGTATGACGCATACACGGTGGATGCCTTATATGAGAGACGGTATAAGTAGCATACTACTAGTAAGTCGTATACAAAACCTAGGGTATAATAGCATACTTTTATATGTAGTTTCAGTATATATATAATTATTAGTTAGAAATACTTTGTTTCTAATGGTACTGTAATAGTCAAGTAACCGTTTCGATTTGTTAAAGATTTTGGCTCTACGTGGCAATGTTATGTAACGATCTCTAATTGTTGTTTTGTTGTAATGTTATGATATGACTTATTAGTCCATAATATTACGGTAGGAGATGACGAAAATGATCTGACCCCAATTGATCAGGTACTAAAAAAAATTCCTTTTAGTGATCGGGGTCGTTGGCATCCTGAGGGAAATGTATACACTTGGACATTCTTCGCAACAGAGAGTGCACAACTTAGCGGTGCAGGCTGAAGGCAACCCTATCAGTTCAACAGATAATTAGACGTGTAGGCTAATTTTTGTTTTCGCTATGTAAACCAAAGAGTTGTTTTTTTTTGGGTGTTGGTGTCAAGAGTATATATTCTCGTTTCCAGAGTTCCAGTGTCTTTTGATTTGAAATCGTCTACACAGTAGAGCCGTCATCTGAAGAAGGAAATAAATGTTTTGTTCTTTTTCAGCTTTTGACTTCTGCTTTTGATTTTTCTACTGCAACTAACTTTTAAACGGATTATCTTTTCAAGATAGGGTCTACTAGTTAATTATATTATATACTGTACCAATTTTATTTATATCGGTAAAAATTACATGTAAATTTTTGTTACTCTATAATCTCTCACACAAATAGCTCAAAAACTATAAACTACAGTTAAAAACCATAAATCTCAATCAAATAGTACAGACCCAAAAACGAAGTTCGAGCCCCCGGGCGCCGCCGCGGCGGGTGTTCGATCGCCATCTGCGAGGCGCCGTTGGGCCGTGCGACAGGATCCACCACCCGCCGGCCCACAGCCGTGCAGAGTAGAGGCGGACGGACGACAGAGGCACCGTACCAGCAGAGCTGGACCAGTGGTCCTCGTTGCGGCAGGCCGGCAGCGTACGGTTCGGTGCGACTGGGCTGCGGGCTTTGGCCCATCATTAGCACGGGCCGCGGACGGCAGAATTCGCTGGAACATGTCTCTGGGCGCGTGAGGTACACAGCTGGGCAGCTGCCCCCACTCGAGTCCTCGACTCGCTAATCGCAGCTGTAACCTGTAAGGTACCTTTGCCATAGCTGGCCCTCTCGGCTCCTCTCAAAAAATAAAAAAAATAAATAAAGAGCTGGTCCACTCGGCTCGAGCCTGGTGCTTCCACTTGCCAGCAACGTGTGTACAGCACACCAGGATGCGTAACACACTCTCTCCCCTGCACTCTCCAGCGAGACGTTGAAAACTTGATCGCAACTTTGAATATTTGCAGTTCCTTTGTTTATTCGTAATCTGCGATTCGGCTCGTCATCTGCTGTGGTTGTGAACGAAGAAGAGTACAAGTTACCGACCAAAGCGGCAAACAGCAACCTTCGTTCCGATGGCAACGCAGGTTTCGCTTGCTTGCCTTTCCTGCAACGTGCATGCAAGCACGCCATTGACTCTAATTAATACGTACTCGATCATATACTATTTGTGTTTCTAATTCTGTGCATAGCTTATAATAATGTTGGGACGGTGGCGAATAGCTTATAATAATGTTGGGGCTGTGGCACCTTCATGCACTCCAATGCAAAAATATGCAATCGTACAACCAAGGAGATTGCGTATCACGCAGACCATGTGACGGCCGTGGCCATTTCATCTAATCTAGGCAGTAGTTACTGGGTTCAGTGATCTCCTCGTCTCCATGGGCATGTACGTATCGTGACAATGCTGCAAGGGTGAGCATGGGTAATCACCTGAACCTCAACGGGTCCTTTACAGTGCGGTACAGACGCATTAGTCTGCTTGAGATGCAGCATGAACTAGCTAGGACATGATCAATTTGTCGCATGAGAGCGCATGACTATTTATTTATTTTTACCACGGTTTGCTGCATTCTCCAAACTCTTTTTGACTTCGGCTAATGGGATGCGTAACATCATATTGCCTAGCTAGATTGATCACATTCATATGTTAAAAGCTCAGACTTATGGTTTTTTTATACTATAGAGGTTGAAAATGCATAATAACTGTTGATAGTTTTTCAACGTAATTAAATTTTTAAAAATAAAAAGTTATGTTATCACAAACGATATAAAAGAATAAGAGGAAAAAAGGCAAAAAAAAACTCAAAAAAATTCAAAAAGATAAAATTAAAAAGCTAAAAGCAGTAGCACAAATGAACATAGAATAGTTTGTGACGACCTACGAATTTCTCAAACAGAATTTAGTGCAATTCGTTGCAATCCACCTATACAGTATTATGGTCATATTTTTTTTGATTGTGACTTAGACTTTTAACTGTGCTTTACTAGATAGTAGTGGACAGTGAAAACGTAGATAGTACGCACGTCAATAAGTTTAAAAAGCTATTTAAAGAAGTAGTTTCTAAAGCTTTTTTTTTTGGATAAATCCAAGCTACAAAGACAAAAAGAACAGGAGGAGTGGAGGACCCCACTTGCCCATTTCTGCGTCGTGGTTACCGTTCGCAAGCATTAATACAGAGCGGGCGTTCTCCTTATGACGACCCTACTACTTGTTGCAAGGCTTCCCACTCGGCGCCTCATCCCGCTTCCAATCCTTCCTTCTTTGCGCGTGGCTTGTGCAGCAAAGTATTCTTGGATTCGTTCTCTCTTCAGTGCTCGCTCTCTTCTTTTGGGGTTCCAGTAACCAATCCAAATCGATTCGTTTGTTCGATCTGCAGACCCTACAAACTTGGCCCGCGAGTAAGCATGGCATCGTCATCGTCGGCGACGTCGCCCGATCCGTCTCTGGAGATGGAGGCACCCCACGCGGCCGTCACCGGGGAGCGGAAGCTCAACCCCGACCTGCAGGAGCACCTTCCCAAACCATGTATGGACCTCTTCCCCCTTGAAACGACCCACCTTTTTAATATTTCCCAAGTAGCTAGTTCACAGTTAATCATAAATAATTAAGCGGCTAATTCAAACAATAGTTACATTCTATTATCACACATCTCAGATCGCACAAATGCGTACAAATATATGGGTGCGTTCTTTTTGGTTACCGCTTATGTCTTTTGGCCTTACAATGAGCTTTTATTTGCACGAATGAATCGAATGCTGGCTGATAAGCTAATACCTGGGTATCATCATCCGGCTAACCACCCACTAATCCTTCTCAAACCATACGTTAGGCAACCAAAGCCAGCTTTAGACCTTCCTAGCCATCATAAGACCACATTGTGACTCAACCAAATACAAGGAGTAGCCATCATAAGACCACATTGTGACTCAACCAAATACAATGAACTACTTGGAAGCCACATTTTGACCAGCATGAAGAGTGCCACACTTGACTGCCCAAGTGGTCAAACAACAAATAGTAGAAGAGGGATGGGCTGGAACTCCCAACCAATGGGAATTCTTGCATGCACACAAATAGTAGCAGCAGCAGTAGAAGAGAAGTGGGCAGCCACTCCCAACCAATGAGAAACCTCTCTAAAAAATACCAATGAGAAACCTCTCTAAAAAATACCAATGAGAAACCTCTCTAAAAAAATACCAATGAGAAACCTACAACTACCTTGGCCAAGGAGTAGGCAAGAGAGGAGCTTGGAAAGATAAACTGAGCAGCCGATCAGTAGAGGAGGGAGGCAAGCAAGCATAACTCACCAGTAGGAAAGTATTAGTACTCTCCATCCAATGCAGTAGGAGACGAGATAGCATCCCTCTCCTTCTTCCAATCACCATCTCTTTCACCAATCAGCCAAAACTAGAACTAGAAGGCAAGCACACCACAAGATGGTGACTTAGGCACACCACCAGCAAGCCGGCTAGGAGAAGGGAAGCTGACAAGGAGGGCTGATCAGGAGAAGGGGAGTACCAGCACAGGGACAACCAGCTGATCCAGGAAGCAAGCAAGCACAAACAAGACCGAGAATAGAACATCATCAAAGAAAAGATATTTCTCCCATGTCACCATATTTTTCTTCACCTTAGCACAAAAGCAAGTCCCTTAGCACCACATTAGTCACCCAAACCATGCTGGAGGAAGCAGTAGAAAGAATGGCATCAAATACTATAGTTGGATCAAGTAAAATACCCTATATTTTCAAGCATGTGAAGCATATTGGCATAGCAAAAATTGTTATGCTGAGAAAGCGACTACGATAGATTTTGTGGAGACAACAACAACAATACCAACAATAAAGCCTTTTGTCCCAAACAAATTGGGGTAGGCTATTTTGTGGCAGTACAAGAATGCAGTTAAATTCCACTGGGATATTATTAAGGTTCTTCTCTAATGTTAGCAGAATATGACTGTTTTTCTCTGTGTACTGTCTCTCGCGAACAGTCAGAATTCAAAAACCATAAACCAACAGCCAAAGTCACAACCCAAAAGAACACACCCGATGTATTGCCATGAAATTGCATTTTGTTAATATTGCTTTCTGAGTACTCTTGCTATTAATCCATTTGTTTAGAAAGCCACCTTAGGTGTTTCCATTAGTTGGGCGAAGGAGTAAAGTGGGAAGGGCATCACTGAAGGGTTAGACAATAGGTTCACGTGTGGTATTTATATAATCCATCTGTCTTAATTAGCAAGTTTGGATGGAGCTTGTACTACAGAACATGTATTAAGAGCAAACTTTGTCAAGCTCTATGTAAGGTTTAAGCTCTGTGTGGCATGACATTGTCATATTAATTGACTTCTCTAGCTATTCTCTACTGCAATCTCTGATATGGCTTGTTATTTGACGGAACAAATTTTTGTCAAGTAATAATCTATAGATTGATGTCATTATCTAAGGTAATAATGGCACGGGTCATCACACCCCTTTCCACACTTAGATGCTAATCAATGATCGAAAAAAGATCGTTTTCTTTTCCATTTCTGCTTCGGTTTCTGGTGAGAGGCATTACATTGGCGTAACTTTTGCTATTCCGGTCATCGTGTTGTCATGGTTGATCGGTCGCTGTACTTGTTGAGCAACTACAATTAATCCGTGTGACTGCGTGTGTGCATTAGGGCATGTTCATATTGTCTTCTGCTTAGAGAAGTTAGAAGCTAACATAAACACCTGGTTTCCCGAAATGGCTTCCACTCACTCCAGTCTTGGTCCGGGGATAAAGCAAGTATCACACTGCATTATGCACCTCACTCCTCTCACTCCCGTCTCAGTCATTCATCTTTCCCTCACTTTCCCCACTGCTCACCCTCTCTTTCTAAAAATTATTTCTTTTAGCCAATACTATTTATTTTGAGCCAAAAGCAATCAACCGCTGCTAAAAGTTATTAGCCACAGTCAGTATGAATAGGCCCTTAGTGTCCAGCTCAGTGCTGTAGAGTGACTGCGGATATAAGACTTATCACCAAGATGAGAGGTCATTGTTAGCCTAATAATATCAACAAGAAAAAACATATAGATCATTGCTACTTTTGTTACTCCATTTGTCAACAACTTAACATGAACGCTGCGAGCCTGAGACAATACCGTCTTTTTTCTGATTAAGAGAACTGTACTCCAGCTCAAGTGCATTGATTGTTTTTGTCTTTGGGCTCTGTCCCATGCAGATCTCGCGAGGGCTCTTGCCGCCGTGGACCCGAGCCACCCACAAGGGACCAGGGGGCGCGACGCCCGCGGCATGAGCGTGCTTCAGCAGCACGCGGCCTTCTTCGACCGCAACGGCGATGAGATCATCTACCCCTGGGAGACCTTTCAAGGTTAGACTGCGCGCCCATGTCTGATGCGATTACCCATCTCCCGATCAATCAGATCAATCTTGTCTCTCCCGTTTTGGACGAACAAGCATTCAGAAATCGCACTTTTTATCCTGATGCACCAAATGAGATTAAAAATGTAGTTGCGTGTAAAGCAGAAATATTATCTGCAATCAATAATTATACTTCTGCAGCTGTCATGAGACTTTTTTTGCACCTCGTTTTTTCAGGCCTGCGAGCAATAGGGTGTGGGTACCCTGTATCCTTTTTTGGTTCCATACTCATCAACCTTGTCCTCAGCTATCCTACTCAACCGGTAACGTTTGGCCTCTGTATTAGTACATGTTTGCTTTTTGCAAGTACTATGCTCTGACCTAGTCTTGGTTTGGACTAGATCATCTCAAGCCAAATTATTGTGACTATCACAAGTTTTTGTCTGAATGTCACATCACTTTTGTAGTGACAAGTGATATCTCTAGGCTCTCTAGTGACTTTTCTTTTAGAGCAACAATAGCAACCAATAGACTTTGTTGCTTTAGCTTGGACTTGATGTGTTGCCACAACTTTTTTTTGTGAGGAGACACACATGAATTTACGTTTTTATTATTTTTTATGTAGGGATGGATACCTTCACCTCTGCTTTCCATCCATATTAAGAACATCCACAAGGGTAAGCATGGGAGTGATTCTGAAACCTATGATACTGAAGGGAGGTATGTATGCATAACTATTAAGTCAAAGCTCTTTCTCCAGGAAAAAAAAATCACAGTTTTGATAGTGTTTCATCGTAAAATCTCTAACTAGTTATTACTTACTCTTTACATAGGTTTGATCCATCAAAATTCGATGCTATATTCAGCAAGTATGGTCGAACTCAGCCAAATTCTTTGACTAAAGACGAGTTGAGCTTGATGCTTAAAGCCAATCGTAATATGTATGATTTTATTGGCTGGTAAGTGCGTAACTGAATTAACAATATTGTTCTTTACCTATGTTCAGTTACAATTCTGATAATAGGTTGTTCTTAGAAGATGTTGTATTCCTCATACAAGACTATAATGTTGGGGAAAAAAATAGTGACATGCTCAAGCATTTGACAAGAACGTACTCTATAGTCTATAGTAGATCTACCAAATGTTTGTCATTCCTGTGCAGGACGATATGATACTGCTTTACTTTCTGTGCTCCTACAACCTGTTCTGTTTTCTTTCTTTCTTTTTTTTTTCTTTTCTTGAGAGGACTACAACAACCTGAACCTGTTCAATTGAAGTTTGCTCGTAAAATTTCATTTCTGAATATTTTATCATCTGATTGTGTGCCTATAGGATTGTTAGCTCGGGTGAATGGATGCTACTGTACAGCGTGGCAAAGGATGAAGGAGGCCTGTTGCAACGAGAAACCGTTAGGGGCCTCTACGATGGCAGCCTATTCGAGCGACTACAGGACAGCAAGAAATCTTCCTGAACGCTCCATTGTGTTGCGCAGTTCAAACAAAGTGTTGTTAGTTCAACATTTGCACTTAATAATCCTTAGCAGATAGCATTGCGTACTTAAAATAAAAAAAAACGTTACAATATAGGCGTGTTTTGTTTTCCTTGTTACAAAGAACTTGTAATGTGCAATCATCATTACCTCGCACAATATAGGCGTGTTTTGTTTTGCTTTACTGTCATGTGAGGACCTTCTGATATTTGTGCCATCGTTTGTTCGCCTCAAAATTGCTAGATGCTGCAAAATCATTCCATTGTTGGGTCGGAGGTTTTGTCTGGAAAATCACCATTTATCCATTCACAGCCTCTAGTTTCATGTTGACTACGGAGATGTTTCCAGTAAAAAGTTTCGGTATGTTTAGATTAGTACAACAAAGTTCTTACATTGTTATAATAAAATTAGTAGGTTCCAAACAGACCAGGTCGTCCATTTATGCATTTTTTACACGAGTCTTCGTAAAATTCAGTCACCCGTATTGTGCGTCCCGTGCCGATGCGAGTTTTACAGCAACCGGATGTCGGAATGGGTCTGGTTCGTTTGGTTAGTAGGCTCCCGTAGCTTCAGTAGAAGCACGGGGCCCGTGAAGCTACCCAGAGGCTACGCTTCCGGCTTCTCTGGCCTCGGCATCGAATCTGAAGCCTGGAGTGTTTATCCGTGAGCTCCGGCTTCTCCCCCACACGCTGGGAGTTGGGACCTGGCCGAACAGGCACTGCCGGCGGCGCGGCAACCACCGGCTCATTCCATGGCCACCGTGCTCCACCTCCCCGCAAATCCAAACCCTACGCCTAACCCCACCTCCTACCTACGCCCTCCGCCGCCTGCCGTCTCCAGCGAGCTCCACTTCCGCCTCTGCCACACCCGCCGTGCCCGCGCTCGTTCCCATCTCCCTGCCGCGTTCGGGAGGGGATCGCCCGCGGCGGCGGCGGCCGAGCGCAGGGAGAAGGACTACTACGCCACGCTCAACATCCGCCGCGACGCCACCCTCCAGGAGGTCAAGAGCGCCTACCGCACCCTCGCGCGCAAGGTTCTGCTCTCTTCCCTCCTCTCCTATGCCCCCCCCCCCCCCCCCCCCCGGCGCGAAGCTGCTGTTTACGTGCAATTGTATCACTATGGCGAGGTAGCGGGATGTGATTGAGTTGAGCCACTTGCATGATTCTCCGGTTCCAACATGGGGAATCCGAATTACCAACATATGCATCTGCTGCACAATTTTTGTTATGTATCAAAATGTGGGTCGTGGCAAGCGTGCTCTAACGTTACACTTTGGAGCATTTTCACTGAGATGTTGGGGGTTTGCTTGTGTGCCCTTGTACAGATCGTGTGCTCTGTCTGATTTGGGGCAAATGTAGATTTTTCATAAAGCTGTATATACTGGGTATTTAGTGTTTGCAGAAAGGTGTAGTAGAGAGGACATGATTAAGTAATTTATTGGTGACTACCTGTACAGTATTCCACAACCACAAAGATATATGAGAACATGACATTTGCTACTTTCTCACTATTTATTTGGCTGTTTCATGGTATTTCAAATCCATTCAGTTTTCCTTAGAGGAAAAGGTTGAAGCAAGAATGGTTTACTCATCGCTGAGATGCTAATTCTGCATATTTGTGCATATTTGTGTTGGAAGATTACTGGCTGTACATGGGCAATGCGGTTTACAAAGTAAACCCCAAGTGTGTCATTTTTGGGTGTTCTTTTCAGAGAGACCCCACCTGTACTTCATCAGATGCTGTGTTGATTCTCAGATTTCCATCCATGTATAGTTGGGTGCTCACCTTGAACATACTTTCTTGGTCGCTTTCTATTGCAGTTCCACCCCGATATGAACAAGAGCCCTGGGGCAGAAGAAAAGTTTAAGGAGATAAGTGCTGCATATGAGGTATCTTCTGCCCTCCGGTCTCCGCTTAAGTGCCGAAGGAGTTTGGCAATAAGATATGCTGAGTGGTAGATTATTATACAAAGATTTGGTTATTCATTTATTCTCTATCTCTTAGTAATTAAATAACCTGATTTATTTCAGTAGGCTGTACTTTATATGCAACATAACCTGATGTGGTTGTTCTTTATCTCTTAGAGATACGCTGTACTTGAACAGGTACAGCAATTTCACCAGCCATGTGCAAAACCTGTTACTTATAATGATAATTGTACCTTTAATTTCTGTTTTACGTACCTTTATCTGCTATGGTTGAAAACATGAAGCTCCATCTAAAAAATGGCCAAGTTCAAACTATGCAAACGTTTAGTTTCTGTGCATATGCTTGCTTCACTGTCCAAATTAGCTGTATTAACTATTAAGGGGTAGTGGTAACCTTTATACTTGCTGGTACATTGTTTATCAACAGCATCCTGAAATTGTAATGCAAATTTCTCAGTAATTTAACTGGTATACTAGATTATAGTTTGATATACTTTGCTGTTACTAAAATCAATGGCTCTACATGAGTAGAGTGCTTCCAAAATGTGATGCTTGACAATGCTATCAGATGGCTACCCTTTTATGTGATTCACTTATTCTGTAATGTCTTAGATTCTATCGGATGAAGAGAAAAGGTCTTTGTATGATAGCTTTGGAGAAGCAGGCCTTAGTGGAGATCATGGAGGTGGAGATTTTGGCACACATGGGGTACTCATTTTATCCCTTTTCAATCAGCTCCTTTCCTAATTTAGGCATCGAAATTTCTTTTTTCCTAGATGCTATTTTCTTCAGCTAATTGTATTCAGTATTCTTCAACTTTACTGGCAATAGGTGCCTAAATCGCATTTCATGTTTACCAATTTAATGTAATAGCAGTTAGAGAGGCTCAGTTGCAAAATTATTATGGGCTGAATTGTAAACTTGTTTCTCATTTTACCCTCAGCAAATAGTATCATCTCATATTCTGTACTTCTACGTTGGCCTGTGATTTCCATCAATCTGTGAGAAACTTGCAAATAACTGTATGGCATGCTTCATGATCTTCCTATTGCCAAAGATTGTTAGAATGCAAAAAGGAATCTTAATATGATAAAGTTTGGGTGACTTGATCTTTGGCATTTTGTTTGTTTTGCAGATTGATCCATATGAACTCTTCAATGCATTCTTTGGTGGTTCTGACAAGCTTTTTGGAGATAGCATGGGCCCTGGGAGATTTCATTTTAGTTCAAAAGTCAAGGACAACAGGGGCCTTGATATTCGGTAAGCAATTTCAACCTGACATTAAAACGGGCAAACTTAATTCTTGGATAGCTGTTTACACTCTTTTTTCTATATTACAGCCATGATCTTCTCCTTTCTTTTGAAGAATCAATCATTGGTGGCAAACGGGATATCAATATTTTTCGCCACGAAACATGTGGCACTTGCCATGGAACTGGAGCTAAATCTAGCAATGGCATAACAAAATGTACTCAATGCAGAGGTCAAGGCAGGTTGATGAAAACTCAGCGGACACCTTTTGGTATAGTATCTCAGGTGACCTTGTCATTGTACTGGAAGTATGTGTTGCCACTTGTCAGTACTTGTGTTTATTCATGGCGACAGCTAATCTGATCATATCCCTTATTTCTTTCATGGATGCTGAGTTTACAATAAATTAGTGTCTTTTGCAAAGCACACCTTGTATAAAGCCTAGAATACATAAATGTTCTGTACTTCTGTTGAACGATGTTGTGCGTCTGGAACTTTGTTCTTCTACTGAGTCACCATGGTTACTTGTGGAGTTTTTGTATTCATTGGTTATAGGAAGTAAGGAGAGATCCTAGTGGAGAAAACCATTATATATCAAGTAAATTCTGCTCAGTTAACTATCCCAGGATGTTTTGGTCTTTTGGACATGCATGAACTTTTTAATAGTTTATGAACATCTTGCATGCAATAAATTTAGTAAAGTTTGATATCACATTATCCATTTTTAGGTGCATACACCACATGATGTAATCTATTTATCAATGTTTACTATTTGCTCAATGTCTGCCATGCTTAGTAAATTCCTTTGTTTCCTGAAGTTCAACATAATACACCTTAGGTGATATCTTTATGTTGTATTGTTATTACATTCTGTAGATATCTTCTTGCTTAAACTGTGATGGCACTGGGAAGGTAATTACCGAACATTGCACAAGCTGCTATGGTTCAGGCAAAGTCCAAGTTGAACATAGTATCGAACTAGACATACCTGGAGGTATTGATGATGGCTCTACCATTCGAATTACTGGAGGAGGTAGTGTTGATATGCAAAGGCAAGCACTGGGCAACTAATACATAATCATGTAAATTCATGCACACTTTATGTAGTTTTTTTGCATGTTCGATTTAAACATATAACTTATTCAAATTTGTGCAGTCCATACTGAAATTTCTATCAATTGGCTAGGTGATCAGAATTATTGATTTATATAGCTTAAATAGAGTAATACTGGTTGGATGAAACATTACTCCCATTTCAGTTGTTACTACAAAAGTTCACTATACATCATTAAATCTAATAACCATCCAGCGAAGTTACATGCTTAGTTGCCAACAATGCGTTTAGGATCCACTTATTGGGAAAAGATACTATTATTAGATGTTATCCATTTCTATCTTATTATGCAGGGGTGTAAGTGGTGACCTGTATATATTTGTTCGTGTCAATGAAAAACAAGGCATCCACAGAGAAGGTCTCAATTTGTACTCGGATGTCATAATTGATTATACTGATGCAATTTTAGGAACTACAGTGAAGGTGAGCTGTTAAAAGTCAAAGGCTCCATTCATATTATGCTTTTTTTTACCCATATCCTGTTCTCGAAGGTTACATTACATGTAACATATGTGTGATTTATAAACTAAAGTATAACCTTATGTTAATTCCATCGTGTTGCTAGTGTTCTCATTTAACGCCAGCGAAACTCCCACTTCAGCTTTACCTAGAAAAAAGCTTGATATTTCAGGTTGAAACAATAGAGGGATTCAAGAATCTTTATATCCCTCCTGGAACTCAGCCTGGAGAGAAGTTGAAATTTGCGCAACTGGGAGCTCTGGACATTAAGAAACCTAAAATCAGAGGAGATCACTTGTTTGAGATAAAGGTGAAGATTCCGAAGAATATCAGGTGTGAGTTGCAGCTTTGTCTAACGGCATGTGGAGTTGCGCTTGCGGGTTAATTTTGTGTTTGCTCTGTGATGGGCTGATGTCTTCTCCAACTTTTGCTATTGCCAGAACTGTCTCTTAATTAAAACTTCCAAAAGTTTCTAAAAACTAGTCAATCTCTAGCTCAAAAAGAAGGAAAATGCACATGCTTGATTGCATTACTAGAGGCCTCAACAGCCAACAACAATCACCTGATGCAGCCCTTAAAGTTCATCTGACCTGTCCTGTCTTCCCTCTGCTCTTTGCAGTTCGTTGGCACTACAAGTTTACCACTGTAAGGCTACTGCTACTCATAGTGATCCTTCAGGGGTGAAATATTGAAATCTGGGGAGTCTAGCAATAGCATTGCTTGTTAGTTGTTATGCTGTTAACATCCCGGTTATGGATTCTACTGCTACTGATTGTCGTTGTATTATATTGTCTTGACTTTTGATGTGTTAGTTTATCAATGCTTTTATTCATGCAGTGACCGGGAACGCTCAATAGTTGAAGAGCTTTCTGCACTAAAAGGAACTCAGGGTATCTCACTTCCAGATGAAGGTACGCCTTTTCTTTTCTGAGTTGTTGTAGTTAGCATCTCTCCTACTCCTGAGACATTTTGCTGCCTGGTCTTTGGCTTATTCAGAAACTATAGACACAGGAAATTTGAGAAAGAGAAGCCATCTTTCGGTGGCAAGGAAGCAAAGATCATTATGGGGATCTATCAGGAATTTGTTCGGGTACATGTCATTTCTGATCAGCTTTCAATGAAATGCAACAATGGGTCCCTTATGCTGATATCATCAATAATATTGCTTTACATTGAAGTGTCAAGCTAACTCGTGATTCTTTTAGTAACTAGTGCATAGCCAAAAGGACGGAAGCTTAGTGTTTTGACTTTTGACCTTTGAATGATATGCTTCCATTGGAATGCCTTGCTTATCATCATTTTCCTAATTCTGTAGAACACGAATGCACTCTTGCTCATACTTAATAATTTCATTCATACCATGCTAGGGGTGACGAAGGGGATCAGAGATTTGCGTCAATCAGTGCACAATCTGTTATTCCACGGTGGACCTCTCAACGAGGAACTCATCCTGCTGTTGCAGTGTTAGAAGGATGCCTCATGCTCACGGCACTCTTATTTGTGATAAGCAGAACTGGTAAACTCAGGTCGATTCCGAAGTGGTATGATCGTCCTACTCAAGCTAAAGAAGCTGAAGATGGAGAGTGAAATTCTGTAGTACTGTTCTTTGGACGTTAATAGGATGACAGATTGGTGATCATGTTCTTGCCGAGCATTAGCTCTGTGTGGGGAAGAAGCGTCCCTGCCGGCTTTGTTATTGCAGGGGAAGGTGCTGACATAACAGTAACAGCAGTGACATAGAACAACACATTTGTAGTGGACTTGTACTCATGACTAAACATGTTGCTACATGTGAAAGAAAATACCCGCAATTTTGAAGAAGCCGTAGACTCAAGATTCAAACATGTTACATGTGAAAGAAGATACCCGCAATTTTGAAGAAGCCGTAGACTCAAGATTCAAACATGTTACATGTGAAAGAAGATACCCACAATTTTTTAAGAAAGCCATGAAAAGATATGGAACATTGCTGTGGGCAAATCCAAGTGACTAGACAACGGTACAATAATGGGTTTTATGTGGTATCAGCAAGTTTCATAAAAATGTTTGAGAAGTTTTAAGTTTCAGTGAATTTCGTGTGTTTCTAGAAGATTTTAAAAAGGTTTCGAGCCAAAATTTGAACGAGTTTCAGATTTTGTAACTTAAGTTTCATCAAGTTTCAAATTCTGAAACTTGAAAACAGAAGTTTCAATCTTCCAACAAGTTTCAATCTTTTGAGTTTCCAAAAAGTTTCATATCTAAAATTTGAAGTTTCAAAGAGCCTCTTCCAAGTTTCAACCTTGAAACTAGTAGTTTCAAACAAGTATCAGTACATTTTCATAAAAGTTTCAACAAATTCGAATAACTATCAGCATTTCAACCGAGTTTCAGACTAGTTTTTGTCAAGTTTCAACCGAGATTTGAAAAGAAAGTTAAAAGTTTTGAAGAGTTTGCCACCGGCCGCCTTCAATTACTGAAACAGAAAGTAACAACTACGTAGTTCCGATAGGCGATAACCATTTCACTTGATTTGAGTTTAAGAGGATGGTTAGAGGTTTAACCCAACAGGCACCAATAGATCAACAAGAGTTAATTTAACTCAGTAAAAACCTTCTCTCCGTACCGGTGCCATAGACCTACCCACCTCCTCTTCCCTCTCCATCCACAAAGTCAATACCTTAGCTACATCCTGTTCAGGCTAGATATTGCCGCCAATAACTACCCCAAGTGGAAGAAATTCGTGATGTTCGTCCTCACCAAGTTCGATGCCCGCGACCACATTGAAGACGACTCCGACCCTCAGCATGAGGACGACAAATGGCACCGGGATGATGTCACCATCGTCCTTTGGATCTATTTGACACTCTCCGATGAGCTATTGGACGTTGTCATGACTACAGACAGCACAGTGTATGAAGTCTAGACACAGCTGCACACCTTCTTCCATGACAACCAGTCGGGATGCGCGATCCATATCAGTCAAGAATTCCGCTCCACCATACAGGGCAACATGACCGTCGGTGCTTATTGTCGCCGACTAAAGACCCTCGCCGACGCTCTTGCTGACGTCGACGAACCTACCAGGGACACGACACTCACGCTCCAGATGATTGACGGCCTCAACCCCAAGTTTTAGGTGCAGGCCGAAATCTTGTGTAACATCCTGAAAATTTGAATTTGAAAATATGAAGTTTTTAAATTATTTTGCAATATGTTCTATTTGAATTTGGGTTCCACAAATTTAAAAAAAGTCCAAAAAGGATCAAGAAGAAACAAACATGTTTAAATAATAGAGGAATAGAACTTAAAATAAGAATATGAAAAGATGATCCATAAAAGACAGGGAGAAAATTGGGTTTAAAACATAAAATCTCAATCCTGAAAATAATGGTATGAATAGCAAGGAGTAAATAAATTAAAAAGGTCAACATTTATGAATTATATATATATATATATATATATATATATATATATATATATATATATATATATATATATATATATATATATATATATATATATATATATATATATATATATATATATATATATATATATATATATATATATATATATATATATATATATATAGCTATGCATAATAAGAAAAGGCACTTAGGGGAATAAACCATAAATAGGGGATAAATATATATACATATATATATACCCATAAGTGTGTGTATATATATATATATCCATGTACATATATTGATAATAGCAAAAGAAACTAATAAAAAAAATAAAACAAACAAATAATAATAAAAGAGAGGGGGTCAGATCAGGCCGAGCCGGCCCAGCCCAACCCCCACCCCTCCCTCCTTGCAGCGCGGCCCACCTCCCCTCATCCCTCTGTCGAGCGGCCTCCCCCCTACTGTTTATCTTCTCCAGCACACCCCTCCTCTCCAGGCCGCACCGCAGCCCCGCTCCCTCGCACTCCGTCCGCAGCCCAGCCCGCTCCCCGCGCTCGGACAGCAGGCGCCCGCGTTCGGACCGCCGGTCGTCGCGTCCGGATCGTTGGACCCCGCCGCCTCCAACTGTTGGACCCGCCGCGCCACCCTAGCTCTGCAGCCGCCTCTTTTTCTCGCCCTGCCCCCGCTTGGTCTCTTCACGCGCGCGGCTCTAGGCCCTGCTGCTACCCCACGCGCGGTGCCAGGGCGTCATGCCGTATCCACCGCAAGATTGCCTGCTCTGCACTGCGGCCTGCAAGGCTGCAACCCTCTGCCTCGCTGCTCGCCGAAGTGACCAAACGGGCGACTACGGTGGTAGCAGTGCCCGCGCGCCTATAAGAGCCCCCGAGCTTCTCACTCCTAGCTTTCACTCCCACCGCAACCAATCGAACCGAGAGCCTTTAAATCGCCGGCAATCCCGCCTCCGTCCTCGACTCCAGCGGCCACCCTCCCCATCAATCTAAGCCGCTAGAGCTCGATTCATCGCACCCGAGCCACCTCCAGACCCTCGCGAAGTTACCCCTAGCCTTTCCCAAGCTTCCCGAGACCCGTACCTCGCCGGCGCCGCAGTCCTCCCCGAGCTCACCGCCGGCTCGCCTCGGGTCTCCTCGGTCTCAACCGACCTCACCTCCGGCACCACCAAAGCGCAGGAAACACGTTTTTGTGCAACCCCGGACCTCTCCGGCCGCCTCTCGCCGCCGGCACCACCGCCCCCAAACTCCTCTGCCCCACCATCCCAAACAACCAGCTCAATTGAGTTCACTCGCCCCTTGGGTCAGGTAAGACCGTGTACCCGAATGGCTAGCGCTGTGCGGTCTCACCCGGCTGGCCCAGGTTCGAATCCTCGTTCGGTAGAATTAGGGGATTTGTTTTTAAACCTTTTGTTAGCCAACAGTAACATGGGTAATTAAGGTAATAATCAAAGGTTACACAGTAACTAATGCAAATTAATTAGTAAACACAATTACTGTCAGACACAATTAATAGATGCTAAATTAATTAGTGACTAATGACCCTCATAAGTGTTAATGCTGGATTAATATATGCACTCTCACTGACATGTGGGCCAAGTCCCATTTATTTAATATTAGCCAGTCCCACCTGTCATGCACAATGTATAGAGAATAAAAATAAAAGTAAAATAGAGGGGGGGACCCACATGTCAGGTTTTTAATAATGTTTGGATTTAACTCAACTGAAAACTTTAAATGAGCATAACTTGTTCAATTTAACTCCAAATTGAGTGAAACAAATTTCTAAATCCATCTAAATTCAAGATCTACACAATGGAACTAAAACCATGATTTTTAGAGTTCATTTGAATTTCTGGTGATATTTTGAGTGATTTGCTGCTTTTCTTTTTATTTGGATTTCACGCACGATAAAATAGCGTACGAGGCTCAAGAGGAAGAGGCTGAGGCAGTCACCCTAGAAGCTCAAGAAAATCAAGACCTCGATCCCTGTGACCAAGGCGAGTCAATACTTTGATCATGTTGAACCTACATTTTCTGCAAATCTACTTTTATTTAAATTATTAAATTGCATGCTGTTATTTCATATGCAATTATATGTTTGTTTGAAGATTCTAGTTATATACCCATTAATTGACTTGCTAGTATTATACCTCCTTTGGAAACATTTGAATATCTGAGCCTTGTCACCCTAGCAAAATTATAATGATAACCTTTCAAAAATAAGTCCATAACTATACGCCATGCTTAGTACTGCTTAGATAATCGGGGGCACCAAAAATGCCCCAAAGCATTACTTTGAATCATGAGAAATTGGTTTGGGCAGTCATGGTGGAAATGACTGGTATATTTGGTTATGGATATTTTATGCTCCCAAAAAGCTCAAGTTGCTTAATTATCTGGGCGGATGGTTCGAGGGTGTGAATGTGTAAGTGGTGTAGTGGAAGCACAAAGGGGAATGTGGTAGAACCGCCCAGATAATCCTAAGGACTAAATCTCGTGATGACCTCCCAATGTACAACAGTACAACCACAAGCTGGCAAAATATAGGCAGGGTTTACTAATTTGTGTGGCTCTAAGGTGGTTACGTGAAGGTATGACCACGAGCAAAGGGATGGATGGTCTCATCCCCGCTTTTGCCCGTGATGGCTCACGAGGGACCCTTCTCGAGGGATGTGCGCATCCTACAGAAGATAGACCTTAGCGGGCGTAACCACAGTAGGACTATGCATTGTAACAATCCTGTGATAGTCTACTCAACCGCATGACTAAGAAATCATGTGGGGCAACGCGTAGATTTATCTCTTGTGGGTAAAGTGTGCAAACTCTGCAGAGTCAAAAACTATTCGAATAGCCGTGCCCACGGTCAAGGGCGGACATGGGAACTTAAACTAGATATAGTTCTATTTCGAAAATCTTGATGGGTGATAATGGAAATATGTAGGACTGCTGATGGTCCTGATTTGAAATTGTCCTGGGTGTCGTCCCAGTGGTAAGTTAAGCGGTTATAACGCTGAACTATGCTATATGGTGCAGATGCCATGTAATGGTGGATGAAATCTGTGTCAATTATAAGATTGACATACTTTACAAATAAAAGTCTTGAGTGTAAAAATTGCTAGGTCTTAGGGATTTGTAAGTAATTGTATTCAAAAGCACTCTTCGCAAAATAAAATAAGCCCGAGCCATCCTTTGATTAGCCATACATGTTATATATTGCATTCTGTGTGTTGGCTCGCGGAGCACGGGGTTGGAGTGCTCACACTCGTTTTTGCGACAAAAATTCAGAAACAGGAACTAAGGACATTACACCTATGAGGAGGCCCCTACCAACGTTGGCGGAAGCAAAGGCGATAATTAAGGCGTAGGCCACGATGGTTAAACATAGACAAGTGGACTCCTGGCTTTGTGTACACATATGTTACCAGTTCTCCTGTGACATATATTGTACACATTACCCTACTGGTCGCTTGCCTGTGGATTTTGGGTTTACTTTTGCTACTATTTCCGCTGCATTTATGTAATGAAGACATTTGGCCAAAGCGGCCCTTTTGTAACATTCACCCGATGTGGTGTATTTCAAATTTTGTAATATTATTATCTGTGCGATGTATGACATGATTCAGCAATGTACCTATGTGCACTAACTACTGATCCAGGGATTAGTGCAGTAAAACACAGTAGATTCGGATTGAAAAATCCGGGTCTGACATCTTGTCTTCGTAGGTCCCATTTCCTTCCTTCATCCAAGCACGATCCCATCTTCTCCTCGTGGAAATCGCGCTTACCAAGAAGGCTTGCATGGAAAGCTCACATCGGCTCATCATCCACGGTGGCAATGGCAACACCTCCGGTGATAGAGGTGGTGATCGCGGCGACCGAGCCAATCTGACTGCGGATAGAACACCTCCACCCGTAGAGGTTTGTCGTCCTCATGCTAAGGGTCGGAGTCATCTTCAACGTGGTCGTGGGCATCGAACTTGGTGAGGATGAACATCATGAATTTCTTCCACTTGGAGTAGTTATTGGTAGCAATATCTAGCTTGAACGGGATGTAGCTGAGGATATTGACATTGTGGATGGAGAGGGAAGGGGAGGTGGGTAGGTCTATCGCGTCGGTAGGGAGAGAAGGCAACACTACTACAAAAGAGGTTAAACTGGATGCTTACATCATAGATGGTTCTTACGAACCGTCTGCGCTGCAAGTATCACAGACGGTTTATACGAATAACCGTCTGTGATATTTTCACAGACGGTTTTTAATACAAATCGTCTGTGATAATGACAGACATCACAGATGGAAAGAACCGTATGTGATACTTCATAAGCAGTTTATATTTTGTATTAAAAATCATCTGTGGTATGTTTTCCACTTCACAATCATCCAAAATTTCATAATCTCTCGCCTGAGTCCAAGTAGAATTCCGTTCCGAGACATCTTTAGCAAAACAGGGCATAACTTTTGCATACGGTGTCCGTTTTCGACGTTCTTGTACTCGCTGGAAAGCTAACGACGAGTCCGATCCAAAAAATGACCATCTTGCACTCGTCACCCTCTAAGACCCTCAAAATTGGCCATCTTTACCCTAAATTTGCATTACAAGTTTTTGGTTTCTATTTTTGCCTTTTTTCTTGGTCTTCCCTTTGGAATTTGGATTTTACTTCAAATGAAAAGTTGTAGATCTCATCAAAACCTTTAAAATGAGTATATATAAGTCATATAAAATTTTGCTATTTTATCTTTTTAGACTAGTTGTTTATATTGCACCGGTATATAAATCTTTGTGCTCTAATTCACAGACGGTTGGTATATAAAACCGTCTGTGATATTCATTCATCATAGATGGTTCTAGTTATCAACCGTTTATGATAGAGAGTATCACAGATGGTTTGTATGTAGAACCGTCTGTGATAATCTGACCGTTGGGTCCGTCGATCCTCCCCAACCCAATCCTAGCCAATAGAAATTCACCAACCCTCACCCCACGGATCGTAGCTCCATCTCTCCGTCACCGCGCTAAAAATTCTCACACTCCCGCCTCTCCCTCCCCTATAAATAATCACGCAAACCCAGCCTCCTTGTCGTTCTCCTCCTCCTTGACCCTTACCATAATAGCCCACACAAAGCAGATGACGCACAAGTCTATGAGAGGTAAGACACCACAGAAGCATCTAGCTACCAAAGTGACGCTCAATTAACGCCGACGATGGTGGACGTCAAAGACATCCAGCTCGTGCGTTGCATCAGGGGCGAGAAGGCATAAGCATAGAGGATCTTTGTTTTTTCTCTATTCTTGTTGTGTTAGCTAGATGGGTAACCTGCTCGTTGTTTTGAGATATTGTAATGGTAGGCCTCTAATCGTAATAAAAATGAAATGTGTACTATGTTTCTTACTATATTTGTTTGTTTTCAGATAGCATAGTTAACATTTCCTGAGACTAGCCAAAAAAAGAAAAAGAAAATAGGTATAGAATGAACTATCACAGACAATTTTGTGATATAAACCCAACAACCGTCTGTAATACTAGCATATCACAGACGATTCTATCTACCAACCATCTGTGATGAAAAAATATAACAGACGGTTCTAACTACCAACCGTTTGTGATACTCATCCATTACAGACGGTTGGTAGCTAGAATCGTCTGTGATGTGTGAGTATCACAGACGGTTTTTGATTCGAGCCGTCTGTGATAGTGTTCTTCACAGATAGTTCTAGTTACAAACCGTCTGAGTTGTGATTATCACAGACGGCTTACAAACTATCCATGAAAACCTCCGATTATCACTGACCCATAAATTCAGACGGTTCAGAAAACCGTCTGTGATGACAGTTCCGAACCGTATGTAATAATTCTTTTTGTACTAGTGCAAGCTCTCAATGCCAGTGAACAGAGAGGTGTCGGCACCAGTTGCAGCAGGGAGGCTGGCCATAGCGAAAGTAGACGAAAAAGTAGGGGAAGGGCAGATTCTGATACCAAGTAGAAATATGTATTACGCCTCTTGCCTGTATTGATTCACATAACCACTAAACCACGTATATATACAAAAGTGAAGAGAGCAAGAGAGAGAAGCATAACTAGTCATGCGCATGCAGTGGCACTCGCAGTTGCATGCAAGGCAGATGACAGCTCGGACTATCCAAGCTGCGCTATCAGTGGCACACGCAGGTGCGGACTGAGATGAAGACTCGGGCCTCCTAACGGACGTAAGCGGATGCATGCATGGCGAAAGACCCGGTGAGTCCTGTGAAATAGGAGCGGTTGGTATTTATCTGGTTCTCTTTAGTTGTATGATCAGTACATTCCAAATCGGAGTCACCGGTACTGCAATGTGGAATATACTCGATAATTTTACGTTTTTATTTTTTACCGTGCTACTGTAAGCTGCAACTAGCCTATATGCATACTAATTGTCTCCTCAAAATCTTAAGCAGCATTTCCTTAATCTCCTCCTAACTTCCATTGCTCATTTTTCTTTGTTGCACAAAGCAGCAAATGGCATGTTTATCGATGCCTATAAGAGCAAATGTAGATGTGCCTTTTCATTCAAGGAAAATCTCAAAACCTAACTGTATTGGGCTTTTTTTAGTTTGATTGTTCCAATTGGACAAACGTGAAGCAGATAACGACTCGACATGCATGGGACGACGGCCCGATTTCGTTGGTGAGGTCCATCTTGCACTCTCACTCCAAACATTTTCAAGAGTTACATAGGCTGGGCCGAGCCCATCAAACTCGTCTACTCGGGCCAGTTCGGGGTAAAAAAACCTCGGGCCACAATGCAACTACAGAACCACTACTAGGCAACCATCGCCTTTGGCAGTAGAGCTCGAATTTTTCCACTGTATACATCGAGTTGGACACTGACCAGAGTCTAAAAAAAATCGGTTGGATAGAGCACACGCCTACAAGGACACGTAAAAGTTGGGAGTGACAAGCTGAGAAGAATACATTGTGGCAACTGGAAAGCTTTACAAATCAAACAGGCTCCACTAGCGTTTTTCTGGATCGAGTGATGCAACTCTGCTGGTACCACAGCACGGCACCGGGAGACAATCCTCTTGACGCTCAGATCAGGTCAAAGCATGAGGTCCCGAGGCAGTCCTTGATTGGAGCGTGTGAATGTGAACCTGCCGGTGCACGTTTCAGACCGTTAGATCTCAGTTATTGTGTTTCATGGTTTTGGTAAACATGTTGCTAAAGATTCAAGTTATGTACGCTAAAAATACAATTGTACCTGTCAGTGGCGGACCCAGGATTTGAATCCAGGGTATGCCTAACTAAAAAATTATTATCCAATGTTGATATAATCTAATACAAAAATTCGGTAAACGGTTCGGTAAAAAACATAATATATCTAAAAAATCTCATAATACCTTAAATTCAACAAATAAGTTCGAAATTTGCATAACTGATAATATAAATCGTTCAAATGTAGTACAAGTGCCAAGGGACTTTGTAGTTCTTACCAAAACTTGGAGGAAGTTCTGGAACAACAACAGGTGAAGCTGGAGGTCGTGCACGCTTATTCCTCAATGGAGGTTGGGGGGGTTGCAGATTAATTGCATCCAGTGGTTCCAATTCCCATGGTGAAACTCTATCTGGACGAAGAATGGATGAAGGCTCATCCCATTGGACCTGGCAATTATTATAGGACAAAATCAGTCCTGGAAGGCAAACAAGATAACAAGAGACAATGAACCGCAACAAACATTTAGGAGACAGCATACTTCTAATTTAACTCTCAAAACTCAAATCTTCATTACCTTCAGAGATTTCCAGTCAGAATTTGCCCATGGAGATGTTGGCACTGTAGGTGTGTTCCCAATACCAATAATTGTTCCACTGAACCTGTAATCAGAGAAATGTTTATGATATGCACCTACATGGTTGGAGTAAAGCCAACATCATCCTGTCAAAAGAAAGTGCAAAACTATACCTTCTTTCAGGAGCTTCATCACCTTCAAATTTCATCTGAAACCTCATTCCAACAGATATTTTCTGCTTCTTAGCTTCAAGGTACTTGTTAACACTCACAACAAACTCAGATCGGCTTGTTCTGAGAACAGAATGAAATTAAATTTTGTTGAAAAGATTGTATGAAGGAAATAAGCTTGCACATCTTAATGCTCATTCGGATAACCATAATGGAATTGAGGCCCATATCATATCAAGATTCCATTGCACAAGAATTCGTTTCCCATCTGCCAAAACATTGAGTTTACGTCTTGAAATTCTAATTTCAATTTGACAAAATGCAATAGGCAGACATAGGTGCTTAAGATGCAAAACCTTTGGTCTGATGTTGCACTGCTTGAATCAAGTATCCCCTTTTTATTGTGCACTGAACTAAGCCAAATCAGTGCAATTGATTCTTCTTTTATACCACCACATGGAAATGCAGATCGCAATATTCTAATCTGCTCTTTAAATCCTTGATCACAAAGTAGGGAAAGAGATGGATCAAGCAACATTCCCCAAATTGATACAAAAAAAATAGAGAAAAATTACCCCAAATTAACAAAGTTCTTTTCCCCTTTTCTTTTATAATCGGCAGTAACACTCAGCACTTGAGCCGCTCAGCCATTCCTCATTTCCTCCCTCTCTCGGCGGCCTCTCCGGCTCCCTCCCTGACTCCCTCGGCCCTCGCCGCAGCTCCCTCAGCGCCTCTCCCTCTCTCTCGGCCTCTCCCTCCCTCGGCCCTCCTCGCCGCAGCTCCCTCAGCGCTCAGCGGAGCTCCTGAGCGCCAGGCGCCAGCCGAGGCCGCCGGCCGCCCGAGAGCCCGCCTCCTCCCTCTCTCGGCCTCTCCCTCCCTCGGCCCTCGCCGCAGCTCCCTCAGCGCCAGCCGAGGCCGCCCGAGAGCCCGCCGACTCCCGCAGGCCGCAACTTCCTCAGCGCGGAGGCGGAGGCCGGAGGCCGGAGGCGCGCGGAGTGGAGGGCGCCGAGGCGGAGGCGCGCGGAGTGGAGGGCAACGAGGCGGAGGCGGAGGCGCCGACGCGGAGGATGGAACTTCGCGGAGTGGAGGCGGATGGGGGCAGCGCAGGGCGCTGAGCAGCGGTCGGTGGAGCCGGAGCGTGGGTTAGGGGCTTAGGGCACGGGTTTTTTTGGGCCAAATTGTACTGTTGCAGGGTAGTCCTGGGCCTATATGGACTACCCGCTGGGCCCGCCCCTGGTACCCGTGTGCAATGCTGGGTAGTAGTATGGTGTAAACCTAGGAGTCGGATCGGGCTTTTCTGGACCAGCCCAAGGCCCAGCCGACACACCCCAAGCACAGCACGGGCACGAGACACGACAGCTGGGCTGGCATGGCACGATGGCGGGCTAGGTCGGACCTAAAAAACGGCCTATCAGGCGGCCCAACACAGCCTAGACTATCATGTCATGCTCGGGCTGGCTCGGCATGAGAGAGGCACGGCAGCCCGGGCGGCATGGAGCCATGGTGTCGGTGCAGGCACAACAGCGAGGAGTGGCATGACATGATCTGGGGAGGCCGAATACGACAACAGTGTGGCTGAGGACCGCCAGATCTGACGAGTGATGATGGCGCCAGTGTTGAGGAAGAAGCATTGGGTCCGGCTAGCATCATGGCCAAGGACCGTTGGATCCAGCATTGGCCCGGTCAGGGAGGGCAATATGCGTCAAAGCTGGCGTCGGGGAAGAAGCTGACTGGGTAGCTTCTTAATGGCGCCATCTCCTCATCGCCTCCGATCGTAGCCCTCATCCGGCACACCGCTTCCGGTTGCACTGCGATAGCATGAGTGAGGAGAGGAGAGAGTGAGAGACAGACAGAATGAGGAAAGGAGAGTGAAATAGGCAAAGCGATGACTGATGAGACTTAAGAGACTAAGAGAGAGTGAGGATGGTGTGGTGGCTTGGCAGAGGGGAAAACATCACATAGGTATCAGCACTCAACAAGCAGCACGGCCATGGCATGGCCAACGATTGCCTAGCAGCTAGCATGGCACGAAACCATCAATGATAAAACGGAGCAGAGATTAGAGAGGCAACGTGCGGGGAGGGATTGAGGCAATGGTCAAGAGCCAGTGAAATACGGAGAAGATGAAGAAAGCAAATCAATGGTGGAGCTTGAGAGACAATGAGCAGATGCAACGTTCTCCTCCTCCATGGCTATAAAAACCACCTCATCTACTCATTTCTTCACCACTGAAGCACCAAGCTTCTCCTCTTTCTTTGCTTTGCTCAGTAGTCTCAGTATTCTATATAGCAAAAAGCTTGGTGGCGCCTGACAGTGTGCTACTAAGGAATCGTAGCATGAAAGTGGGAGAGGGAGCATCCAAGCTTAGTAGCTGTATGCTATCGAGGAGTCGCATCACGAAGGCAACAACAGGGTGCCTTGTTGGAAGCTCCAGCTGTCGCTCCCCTAGTCCTTCTTTGACTTCAATTCCCATTGATACTTGTCAACTCTCACCAAGCATGGGAGACTACGGTATGGATAATCATCATGTGGACAGTATGGAGTGCTACAATAAGTACTAAGACAGTCTAGAGTCAATGGGGATACTAGACTTCTCTCCTTTATCCACATACGATAACATTGGCAGGTTCGGGTCTAGCACTGGCACCACTAGACGAAAGGCACCGTGCTGAAAGCACATGACTTGGAATCAGAAAATCCAAGATGGCCAAATAATAGAGATCACAACTTGTAATTATTGCAAAGCTTAATTAACTACTCGTATAAGTGGAGGGATGGACACTTGAACTAGCACTACAAAGCATGCTTGAGTAAGATGGGAGCGCACAGGTGAGGGGAGGAGTACAAACGTAGCAAAGCTTTGAGGCTGATGTCTCTGTGAGTAGTTAGGTATATAACTCATTTCTGCCCGTGAAAATTTTGCTAAATATATTATTTTCAAATATCATCCGATTTGGATAGGTGAAACTCATGCATTCAAAAGATTGATCCAACGTAGCTTTTGCCTGCATTACCAATCTTGTTAGTAGGAGAACTATCTCAGAAGCTTTCAAACATGTGAAAAATGAGCTTTTTGTGTTTTCCACTTGTATCATCACAACCTTGGCAGCAGCATGAGATCAGAGGTCTCACAACAGGCATAATAAAGAAAGACAAGCTTGACAGTCTACTTGTGGAAGAAGTTAAAGGGCACGTCTGGTTCTCCATCCTCTCAACTTCAGACAATCCCCAAGTATAATTCTATCTTACAACTGAATCACTACCTAGAGCATGATTTTTAAATAATGATCCTGATCTTGCTAGCGAAGACAAGATAGACTCGCTTGAGTGATGGAAGAACAACAAGCGAATATTTTTTATATTGTGCTATTTCACATGGGATGTTCTATTGGTTTTAGTGTCCACTGTCCTTTCATAAGCAACATTCAATATGGTAAAAGAGTATAATTGAAGAAAGAAGATCATCCCTCATGCCCAGGATTGCGGAGGCAATCACATGCATCAAGGGCTGTGAATTGGCTAAAGAGCAACAACAGCATCAACTAGAGGATCCTTAGATCGTACAGGTGTATACTGACCTCGAAGGCATGAACGATCTGGATATTGAGTAGTAGTTAGTATGTATGCATGTTATTACTATACTATTTTTCATACTTCGGGAACCCCACACTAGGGCGTAAGATTTTTAAGGAGATAGTAACATTGTTTCTATAAAATATCAAGAAAATTCCACTTTTCTCCAAAGAAATATTTGCGTGCCCATATGTTTACACAATTACTTCAATTTTAACCTTTTCTTTTTCCCCTTTAACTCTCTTTTTTGTTTTCCCCTCCTTTTCCCCAATCCATCTTTTTTCTCCTCTCCTTTTCTTTTCCGCACTTCTCTCTTCTCTCATTTTTACTTTTTGTGCATAGTGTCGGTGGCGCACTAGCGCCTCGGTCTCCTCCCCAATCCCCATTTCTTCATCTTCTCCCAGTCAATGTCCTCCTCAATCGCCAATCTCCATTTTTTCACCTTCTCTTGCCCTCGATCTCCACCACGTCACCCTCTAGTCCTCCACCGCACCATCGATCCTCCTTTAGTCCTCTACCGTATCGATGGTCCTCCTCCAAACCTCCACTGCACCGCCCTCCATGCCACCACTGTGTCGTCCTTCAGGCCTCTACCGCCCTATGGTCATTGCTCGGCCTTCCCCTCCTTCGCTCCTTCCCCTCCACCAAGCCATCGTGGAGACCCGTCCTCCTCCATCGCTTGTCCACCGGCCCACCGTTGCCGCTCTCGGCTTCCTCTATCGCACTCCTCCTCTTTCCCTCTGCCTTCCCCTCCACCCAGTGCCGGCCGCCCCCCTTTGCCGTTCGCCGCGCCATGTTTGAGTCGGGCTGTTTGGATCCGACTCCACACATCCATCTCCCCACTCACACTGCAGTGCTCGTTAGCTCGCATCCTCATCGTCCAATGTTCACGTGAATTTGAGCTTTGGACCGAGTGGCGACAGAGCATGATCTATGGCCTCAATGCCTACCTAGGTGGCTCTAACTGGCGCACACCGGTTTCACGGTAACCCGTGCTGCTGTTCCCCTCTTTACAGTGGGTGGGAATGGCGTTGGTGCCTGACCATAGTGGCAGGGACACGACGGAGGTGGTCGAATGAGGAGTCACAGTGGGCGTGGTCGTGAATAAGCGAGACTCGACGGCAGCATCACCGGAGATGCAAGCGCAAGGTACAAGCATCACACGAGGGGAATGAAGATGGCGACTGCTGTCTACAGGTACACAAGGCTGGCCTAAGGCCAGCACGGCACGGCGCCGACCTGTCATGCCTTAAGCCATGTCTGGGCCTCGCTGGAGGTGAGTCGTGCCAGCACAGCATGGCATGGCTGGTGGTTGTGTCGTGCACAGCTCGACTCCCGGGTCTAGTATGTCGTATGCCGCGTCCCCTTACTTTATCTAAGCAAATTCTCACTGACTAATGCAATTTACAAACATGGGTCACCAAGTTGGAATTCACTTAGGCCCCGCTTCAACTAACTTATGGCTGTGTTTTTTTTTTAGCTGAAATTGTATTGTAGCGGTTATTAGTTTTTAAGAAAAAATAAGAAAAAATAGAAATAATTGAGAAAAATTGATAAAAATCGTTATGTCATCACAGACAATGCAAAGGAATAAGGGGGAAAAAAGGAAAGGCAAAATATGCTAAAATCACAAGTCGGTATGTTCTAAGTGGCTTCTAGGTTAAATAAGCCCAAAATTAAAAAAATAAAAAGCTAAAGCTGTTTAGAGCATGGGCTAGTGTAAACCGACAAATGCCAGGATTGACACAGGCGAATAATTTTGAGTTTCCGGTGAAGGCTTGCTCAAATCATCAGTCTAGCTCAGGAATTTCAAAATTAAAATCATATAAATGCTATTGCCTTGTCCGGCTGGTCCCACGTCCTCCCTTATTGAGCCTTCAAAGACAGAGCACCTGCCAAGCAGCCTTTTCCTCTTAGAGCTTTGGATTAAAAAAAGGTAAAAGGGGAAAATTCTCCAACTAGTTATCATTAAAGCAATTAAGCCATTAAGCCAATCAACCCTCTTCCTTTCGCACCTCCCAGAACCAGCACATCCAGCTCGTTAAGCTAACCAAATCTTCCATTATAATTCAAGATTCCCTCTCCCACGCTATTTCTACTACTACCATTACTACCACACTCCATGACAGTGCTCTTCCTGAGCTGAGAGTAAAGGCTCTCACCTAACCTCTACTACCTCCCACTTCCCCCACCGGTGCCACCGCCGGCGATGCCGGCAATGCCGGCCCCGGCCGTGGCCCTTGCCATCATAGTGGTCTTGTCTGCCCTGCCAGGGTACCTTTCCGACGACCTCAACACCGACGCGCAGGCGCTGCAGGCGCTGCGCTCGGCGGTGGGGCGGTCCGCGCTGCCGTCGTGGAACAGCAGCACGGCCACGTGCCAGTGGCAGGGGGTGACCTGCGAGAACGGCCGCGTCACCGAGCTCCGCCTCCCGGGCTCCGGCCTCATGGGCAAGCTCCCCTCGGGCGTGCTCGGCAACCTCTCCGCGCTCCGCACGCTCTCGCTCCGCTACAACGCGCTCACCGGCCCCATCCCCGACGACCTCTCCGGCCTGCCCGAGCTCCGGGCGATCTACTTCCAGCACAACGAGTTCTCCGGCGAGGTCCCGGCGTCGCTGTTCACGCTCAAGAACCTCGTGAGGCTGGACCTCGCTGGGAACAAGTTCTCCGGCGATATCTCGCCGGACTTCAACAAGCTGAACCGGCTCGGTACGCTGTTCCTCGACGGCAACGACTTCACCGGCGAGATTCCCAAGCTTGACCTGCCGACATTGGAGCAGTTCAACGTGTCGTACAACAAGCTCAACGGGTCCATCCCCGCCAAGCTCCGGAAGATGCCCAAGGACTCGTTCTTGGGTACCGGGCTGTGCGGTGGCCCACTCGGCCTGTGCCCCGGCGAGAGCGCGCTGACGCCGGCCGGATCGCCGGAGTCCCAGCCAGGTGCGGGCGGCGCCGCTGACGTTGGTGGCGGGAAGAAGAAGAAGCTCTCTGGCGGCGCCATCGCTGGCATTGCCATCGGATGTGTGTTCGGTGTGCTGCTCTTGCTGGCCCTGCTTTTCTTCCTCTGCCGGAAGAGGTCCAGCGCGCCCAGGTCAGCGGCGGCGGTGGAGAAGGGGCGGGACCTCGGGATGGCCCCTCTGGAGGTGGAGCCGAAGGGACAGAACGGCTCAGCAGCCGGCAACGGTGCCCACGCCGGGGCTGCCGGAGCAGCTCCAGCCGCCGCCGCCGCCGTGGCCGCGGCAGCCAAGACCGGCGGCTCGACGGGCGGGTCCAAGAAGCTCATCTTCTTCGGCCCCATGGCAGCCGCCCCACCGTTCGACCTGGAGGACCTGCTTCGCGCGTCGGCGGAGGTCCTGGGCAAGGGCGCATTCGGGACGGCGTACAAGGCCGTGATGGAGAGCGGCGCGGCCGTGGCGGTGAAGCGTCTCAAGGACGTGGACCTCCCGGAGCCGGAGTTCAGGGAGCGAATCGCGGCCATCGGCGCCGTGCAGCACGAGCTGGTGGTGCCCCTCCGCGCCTACTACTTCAGCAAGGACGAGAAGCTCCTCGTCTACGACTACATGTCCAACGGCAGCCTCTCCGCGCTGCTGCACGGTAAAAATTTCCCCTTCTCCATCCCCTCAACTTTTTCACAGAATCGCGACGAGTTCGTTATCCCCAGTACTGTCGGCGGATCGACCATCCCGCCCGAACAGCCTGGCGATATTCCGTGACCGGTAAAAAGCGAGAAAATCACCGCTCGATAGTCGATACCGGTGGACGAACGCAGCGTGCGCAGGGCCGAGCAGACGGTGCCGTGCCCGTGCGAGTTGTTAGTACTCGCTCCGTCGAGAAACACACGGTGTATTTTTACTCTCTGCTAGGATTAAGGAGGTAGTAAGATTAAACCGTGAGAAAATGGCTTAGTTATTATTCATAATTGTCCTGAAAGGGATGAGTAAAAACATTTTATGTGGATGATAATAAATAAATACATACAGCAGAGAGAATGGGTTTGAGCTTTGCGTAGGTGCCGCGTCCCTTTCCCGATCCATTTCGTTTTAAATTTGCCCAGTGTTTGGTTTGGTCACAGTTGTGGCAGCTCCCAATCAATATGCTCACACCAACCCTGCCCCCGTCCCTGATCCGGTTTCTTTATGGTGATGCCGGGCTCTGCCAAGGTGTACTTCCTCCTGTGGGTGAGCTGCAATTAGTTTGTTAGCATAGAATAGTAGTAAAATAGTAGCAACAAGCAAGCACCGCTTCAGCATTGCCAGAGAGGTGCGTGGGATCTAAATCTAGTTCGAGGCAAAACGCGACAGGGCAGCCATGACTGCCCTTGGCACGACCCGGTATTTGCGATGGCAACAGCAACTTGCCTTGTGAGAGTCTGTGATCGTGTGGTCCATGGCTGCTCGTTTGAAATTTCTATACTGATGTACTACTAGTATGCAGAGTTAGTACTTCGTAGCACAGTAGTAGTAGTAGTAGTAGTAGTACTCGTGGATGAAGATTCGTGGTAAATTTCTGGGCAAGTTGCGCATGTGAGCCGGTGTCCCCAACTGCAGGCCGGGTAGGGTAGTTTGCTGGTCCATGTGACATTTAGTTGGCACCACTGTCCCTCGGGATTCCTCTTCGCGCTCCAATAATTAGCCCTCGCGTACAAATTTAAAGAATCATTCGTAAGCCCGGACGGAGTAGATAGACGCACACATGGAGACGTAAAACGGAAGCTAATATATTGCAGTACTGTGCGTACCAGCGCGGTAATTGCATGGCATGGACCGTGAAAGTGAAGCGAACAACCGAACATTCTTGTCGTTGCCAAGGATCGTGATGACTGATGGATATGTCGTTGTTTTGGCATGGTGCAGGGAACCGGGCCTCCGGCCGGACGCCGCTGGACTGGGAGACGAGGTCGGCGATCGCGCTCGCGGCGGCGCGCGGCGTGGCGCACATCCACTCCACCGGCCCCACGGCGTCGCACGGCAACATCAAGTCGTCCAACGTGCTGCTCACCAAGAACTATGAGGCCCGCGTGTCGGACCACGGCCTGCCCACCCTGGTCGGCCCGTCCTTCTCGCCGACGAGGGTGTCCGGCTACCGCGCCCCGGAGGTCACCGACATCCGGAGGGTCTCGCAGAAGGCCGACGTGTACAGCTTCGGCGTGCTGCTGCTCGAGCTGCTCACCGGAAAGGCGCCCACGCACGCCGTCGTCAACGAGGAGGGCCTCGACCTGCCGCGGTGGGTGCAGTCCGTGGTCCGGGAGGAGTGGACCGCCGAGGTGTTCGACCAGGAGCTCCTCGGGTACCAGAACGTGGAGGAGGAGATGGTGCAGCTCCTCCAGCTCGCCATCGACTGCTCCGCGCAGCACCCCGACAGGAGGCCGGTCATGTCCGAGGTGGCCGCACGGATCGACGAGATCCGGCGCTCCAGCCTCGGCGACCGGCAGGCCACAGAGAGCGGCTAGCCATCTTAATAACCGGCATTGCGGTCTTGATCATCGTATATCTCAGTCTCAGTGAACGGGAAGTTGGAAAATTGCTTAGTTCTTTGCATGGATCTTTCTCCCCCGGCTACTTTTGGTTCATCAGCAACTTGTGCATGTTTTTCTTTCCTTTCTTTTTCTTTTTCTTCTTCTTCTTTTTTTGGCCTTCCTCTCACGGGCTTTGATTCTATTCTCTATAGCACATGTCACTGTACTCTTTGGTTCTTGGAAGGAACATTTGATGATGCCTGTATCTAAGACGTCGAATACCATTACAAGCTGTAACGTTTGCTATTTGAAATACGAAATGATTTGCGGTAGCTAGGCTTTCGTTGCCACGCTTTGCTTGCCATCTCTTCTTATCGTGGTTGTTAGGGGGAGGTAATGGTTGTTGGGTTGGCCATTCCCCAGCGTAATTAACCTGCTTCTTTTCTGGTTGGGAAAACGTCTGCTTGATAGCTGCGCAAATGGCGTCTGGTTCGTGACCTGTGAAATCTAGCTGGTTTAGTAGGTTGGAAAAGAGATCGGCGTGCTCTTTATCTAAGAGTGCTGTCGAAGTAACACGACGGCCGACAGAGACACAAGCTCATGTAGTGTTGTGTTTATATGCAGTTAAAGTGACAATGACAGGATTGTCTAGTCAGCAGTGCCACAAGACATCTTGTATGAATGGTTCGTAGCTTGTTTAGGAGTATTGCCAACCACAAGACCATGGCTGATACTCAAAATGTAGAATCAACAGAATGTTAGCATTAATGCGGTACAATAAATTAGGTGGGGAATGAATTTCTGAATATCGTACTAGCCAATAGACAGGGGCGGAGCCATACCCCGGACAGGGTAGGCTTCAGCCCAGGGTGTGGAAAAATATCTAGTGTACAGTCTGGTCAAATTTAGTCCAGCTTGAGTAACATTTTCATGGTCCAATTTAGATAGTCCAGATCATTCTACTATTGAGCTCGGAGCGTGACCAAATCCTGGCTCCGCCACTGTCAGCAGATATATACCATACGAGAACTTTCTTTTTGTCAGGAAAGAACACAATCTCGCAATCTGAATCATCTGAGAAATGTGGGAGGAGATTAATATATCCATTCGATCAGAGGATGTTACTACCATTTGACAGGGGAAAACTAGTATTCCCAGTTTCAACACTGATAAATGGACGGCTCGGATTGCCTTTGTGCAATCCTCTATTCTATAGTACATTGGCGAGCCGACTGTTGTCGAACTGGACCAGTGGCAGTGGGCTGTCGTATGTCAAACCAGCTGGCGTACTCGATGCTGGCTTCAATTCGCTTGCCTCGTTGACAGCTGCCAATTAGTAAAACGCTAATGAGATATTAAGACGCATAAACTAGTACCAATCTCCATATGTAGGAACAAAACCGTGCTAAAATTTTCACACTGCTTATCTCAAATTTTAACAGACGCAAGTAATTAACGTGTAAGCAGTAAGCGCCTGAACAGCAGCCAGAAGAAGTGAAGAAACATACTGCACAGTGTATGCTGCTGCTCGACCTGCACTGTCGGCTGGCCAGTGGCGCAGCGTGCGCCCTGGCTTACAGCCTGAAAAGCTCCGCCTTTTGGCTTTGGCCACCACCTTCTGGATGCTCATGCCTCATGAGATTCTCCTCCTGGATTACTTAATTTAATTTGTGAGTCGCAACTAGTTGTCTTCATCGATGTTGAATTGCTTTTCAAATTTGTTTAATTTAGCTATGTCTCTCGATAACAATAGTACTATTAAAACTATTCATGTAGTAATCTGATGCGCTTACAAAACAGCAAAAAACGAAGTCTTTATCAAAGTTTCGTTTAGGGCAATGTTTGATAAGAGTTGGTGCTACTCCAAGGAGAAATAAAACTAGCTCGAGCTCTTGACTAGTTTGCTGATCAACCAGCCCTATGTTGGTTACTGGCTGAATGTCCTTTTTTTTTAAAGGCTGGCTGAATGTCCTTAATTGCTAACCTAATGTAGACTATCACATCTGATAATGGAGTTGGGTGAGAGAAATGGCCCCATTTGCTTTCCCTCTCCTATGTACCTTCGCACTGAATTCCTTTGTGTTGCTTCCATTCCATGGCAGTTGGCTCTGTTCTTGTCGCTGCATATTACTACCTAGTGTACAGGTGAAGTGACCTGGACATGATCTCTGTGCATTTTGCATTAGGTTCAGAGTGAGCTGGGAAATTCTTGTTTGGTTGCAATGATGGGATAGTAAAATATGCATCGGCTAGCTAGGATTTCGATTTGATATATTGCTATAGGTCAAGGAGTAGGGAGGAAATGATCTGGCTAGTTGTATTTTATTGTTACTTAATAATACTTGCAGATTGCAACTAGTCGTTGGTTTAATTGGTTGTTTTTCTAGAGTGGATGTTTGGGACCGAAGGAGCGTGATTTCGGACGTGTTATACGTTGTGGTGAGGAATAAAAGAATGGGCAAACATATAAATAAAAAAATGCATGTGAAGAGTTGACAATAGAAATCGAACCGTTCAATAGTCACTAGTACCTGCATCACTGCGTGCAAGGAACTAAGGTCTAAGGAGGCAGAGGAAGTTATTTCTTAAACACTACTAAAACTTAGCCTTTGGGAGATTATTTATTAGCCTTTGGGAGATTATTTATATCGCATGATCTTGTTGGATTGAGCATTAGTTTTAGAGAGCATCATCTTCAACTAAAAGCTATCCGTAGTTTAAGTTCTCATTAAAAGGTTAAGACTACGGTAACTTGTCAAGTATTGAATCATTTAATTTGTATTGAGGAATCGAATAGTCTATCCTTCTGAAGCCTACTTGTAGTAGAAATATACTAACAATTTCCATGTTTCAATATGTAAACATTTGCAGAGTTAGTTTAAAAAAATGTTGCAGAGTTGAATCGTTTTGTAAGAACACCTGCAAATGAGTAATAAATCTCACACAGTCAATTACTCTACCACTACATCTGACCTCCTAAACGAAAACTGTTGTTACCACCAACAAGGCAGCAAATGTGGTCCAGTCGTGCTACATATCGGATAGTTGACTATGCTGATTTGTGGCTATCATCTGAACACTGGATCTTGTACTGCTAACTGAAGTGTGCTTGTCAAACTCACAAGCATTAGATCTTGTTTCAAACAGCGATGACTTCTGTCTTTCAGAAACCATCATTGTTTTGTACGCGTTGGCTGCTTAACGTAGCTTTTTTTTTCTCTTTTCCCTTTAAATTATCCACGGAGATATAATAGTGTTTTTTCTATTTTTTAATTGAATACCTTAAAAAAACTAACAGCCGCTACAATATCATTTCAGCCAAAAGCCACACAATTGCCTGGGACAGAGCCTTAAATACAACCCACTCTTCGCTTTACTTGATCAAACAGTAAAGGAAATGTATTGCCTAATAACGAAAACGAAGCATGTCCAAACCTAGCGATCATGCAGTAGTAGTTTGGACTCGAGGTTACCCCGCACAACCACAACTAGTTTGCTAGATCACCATCTGTTTTGCCCCTTCCAAGACGGATCAATAGCCACCATGACAGGACGACTCAGACCTGACATGTGCCACGTTTGATCTTCCTGAAAGACAATATAAGTAGCCATCACTGACAAAATCGTCCATTGTGTTAGTTTAAGCAGTGGTAGAACTACCAACTGCAAAAATCACAATAAGCTTGAGACAAAGGAATCATTGGTCACAATGAATGTGCGCAGAATCATGCAAGTTCCTTTAATTATTTGTCAGATGCTTCTTTTGATTGATTGATTGATTCTGATTGTTTCCTAATTCCTAGCCTTTTATGCAGTGTCACTGCAGCAGCACTACGCATCTGTGCCTGAAGAGCTACAGTAGTACTACTAGAGTTGGCCAGTTAACGTGCAATTCCTAATCCTTTTATGCAGTGTCACTGCAGCGACACTTACTGGCTCATGCTATATAGCTACTCCGAATAAACAATTCAGACGAGTTTTTTTGTCATCTTTTTAATGGTTGGGACAGTTTTTTGAAGCAATTTATTAGCATACGGTTCATTCGCATAAATGTTCGTGCTAACGTCAAAAGCCATTAGCTGCAACAGAAAAAAAAACTCACCCTTTATCTCGGAGTCTGCTGAGAACAAGACCAATCCTGCTGAGAACAAGACCAATCAAAGGCTGAGACAACGCAAATCATGGTCGTTCTCCTATAGCCAATTACATAGCTCTGGCCTCTTAAGTAAATTAACGTGCAATTTAACATGCATGTGACCCGGAATTTATACAATTATTTTCGCTGGGTTGCACGTGTCCTGATTCTTTTCGATGGACACAGCTGAGTCCGGGGACGATTACAACTTGGTCTCATTGTCCTTGGAATCGAAACCTAAGCCGAAGGCTTGCGGACAACGCAAAGCCGCACGGTTTCCCCTCGCTGGCGGTCTGCTTCGATGGGCACAGGTAACAGAACAAAGCATGCAGTGCGTTTTCTTTATCGAGAGAAGAGAAAGAAGCAAAGCATGAGGGCATCTCCAATGGTTATAGCCAGTGGCGGACCCAGGAATAAAACACAGCTAGGGCGGAGTCAGAAGCATGAAGCAAACAGTATTACCCAAAAGCAAAACAATCCATGTTCAAACAACATTGTAATCGCACTAATAAGAGTATATGATACAAAGTAAAAAACAACAATTACAATTCACATGTAGACATATATAGATAATGATAGGACATTGAAAAATACCTTACTAGTGAAGCTTAATCCATAGTTGTAAATGAGCCATAGAAGAAGTAACCTGTCAGTTGTAAAAGATAGATCATTGTTTCAGAAAAGGTAAAATAGATCATTGCTTCAAGAAAGGTAAAAATAAATACCCTCAGATCAAGAACCAATTTTCAGCAAGATCCAACTCATTTACTAGTTTAGATATTCTAGGTAAATTTTGACAAGCTATCAAAACAATGTAGTATCATATCTATCTTTATTACCTTGTTATATGAACATTGAAAAGTAATCATGGTCAAGCTATCAAAACAATGTAGATATGCTGATTTGAGAAACAAACTCCTGGCATAATCTACATAAACCTCTATTCTACATAATCATGGTCAAGCTATCAAAACAATGTAGATAGGCTTGGGGATTCCGATCGCAGGATCGAACTCATTGATGTATTCCCTGAGAGGCTGATGCAACTCTCTTCCGAGTATGACTCACCTTGATCAACCTGGCTATCTACCTGAAACTGCAACTGCATGCCTTGTTAATCATGGCTCTCTAGTTACTATGGTTACTTGTAATAGTCACTAAACAGACGTAACGAAGATCTGAACTGCTATGCAACTCTTATGTATGATAATAGAATTTCAGTACTGTTGTTTTTCCGAGAGTGACTGTGGACATATTGCTTCAGGCTCTCACTTCACTTGTGAGGAATAACAGAACAAAGTGTTGTGTTTTTTGTTTGTCTGCACTCTGCAGCTGTTCTGCTTGTGCCCGTGCACAACTACACCGATTGAGCAGAGACAACATTAGATTGCTACACCGATTGTAAATAGAAGTGCAATATATAAAATTATAAGAGACTAAAAGTAATTACCAATCCTCAAAGGCTCAAATCACTTCTCGGCTTCTTAGTCTCTACTGTCGGTCGCCCAGTCGCCTCCTCAAATTATCCGCCGACGCCCGACCGCAGACTGCTCTCTCATTCCTCAAACTCAAATCCGCCGACGCCCCATTGCTCCTCGCCTAGTCGCCTCCTCAAAAATCCGCCGGCCGCTCCCGAGTCCCGACCGCTCTCCTCAAACTCCGGTGCTCCGCTCTCCCTCTCCTCAAATCCGCCGGGCGCCGACCGCTCCCGACTGCTCTCCTCGCCTCCTCAAACTCCGGCGCTCCGCTCTCCCTCTCCTCAAATCCGCCGGGCGCCGGCCGCTCCCGACCGCTCTCCTCGCCACTCCCGACCCCTCCCCTAGCCGCCTGGGCGCCGCCGCGCCTCTCGCCCTCCGACTCCTCCGCTTGGGCGCCGTCCTCCGCCTCTGCCGCCCGGGAGGCCGGATCTAGGTTAGCGCCGCCGCCGGTCTCTTTTCTTGACTAGCTGACTTGGACTGTCCACCGGGGGCGGGGCGGCACCGGAGGGGGGGGGGGGGGGGGTCCGGCCGGCGAGGGGAGCTCGGGCGGCCGCCCGGGCTCGCCCGAAGGGCAAGTCCGCCCCTGGTTATAGCTAGCAACTAACTATAAGACTTCCACATTATCTATATAGTACACACTAAAGCTAGCATTCTAAAGAACTATCTATAAGGATAGCTATTTGATGCTTACATGCACACACAGAATTTATAGAGGCTGCCTCGTTTGGCGTTATAGACTAGTGCTTAAGGAAGAGATGGCTCGATTTTTTTTTGCATACTCTCTTTCCTCCACATAGGATATATGCTGATGTGTACATACATATAGCTAGCTGACTCAGACCATTGGAGATGCCCTGAGCAAGGATGAGACCGTTAGCTCGGACTTACTAACCATACGATAATAAGGGCTTAAATCAATCACACACAACAACAATAGTTCCGGGACGGTGAAAAGGGAGCCGTTCTAATATGAGATACTACTATAGAACGTCATCGTTAAAGTAAAGAATAAATAATAAAAATAATAATAGAAATTACAAAAAAATTAAAGCTTAAAGAGAACTTTAATAGAGAACCAATGAAAGTAGAAATAAATGTTTGAAATATAGAATCGGCCCACTCTAACCAAGTGAAGAATAAATAAATAACATAAATAATGGTAAACAATGGTGCTGAAAACTTAAAAGCTCCTACCCATATATGATGCTATCACTCCACTGACATTTTACCTGAGAATGGAAAGAGCAAGCGTGGGATTTGAAAATCTCAACAAGTATCCAGCAACGGTCGCAAGTAAAATGTATAAAGGACAAGTAATACAAGCAAGTAATTGACACAAGTCAAATTAGTGAAACTAGGTCACCAGAAACACTGATAGAAATTGGAGATAAAGATAACCGGAATGATAGAATTAAGGATAATTATTACTTAGCAAGTTATGGCAACGACACCAACGATTGCCTCCCACATACCCGATTATACGAGAGTAGTCAGACACGTCCTTGTTCTCGACTGTATAACCGCAGAAAGGGCGTAATATCTTGACTAACGCGAGTGTACGGCCCCCCGTACGTTACTAGGTAGGTAGAAATCTCCCCTATATGTGGGTAACTCCGGGCCAAGTAACTGTTATTTTTATTAGTGAGTTAGCTGGAATGCATTTAAGGGAACTATGGGTAAACTAAGATAAGATTCTAACAAGTGAAAGGATTTACTAAGGTTGAGAACGAAAAGGCGTAATTCCCGATACGAGGCGATGTGAGGTGATGATATGGTGATGGTGAACTAGAAATTATTTTAAGGAGAATATTAAAGCATAGCACACACAAGGATTATCAACCATCCAAGTTTTACTTCGTGACAAGTGATTATTAGTTAGATTAATAGACATTATAAATATAAATCCATCTTAACTCACAAACATCATCTTACATGTAACGGATCATGTTACCAGGAACTAAAACATAGCAGCCTTAATGCTAACAAAATGCTAATGGGCTAAACCTAAATTTAAATGTGTTCGTGTGCTACCCTTCATTAATGAATGAAACATTAATTCTAAACCCCTGTTAAAGCATGAATACTAGAACATCATAACAAAGCATTTAATAAGCCTAAAGCATATATCACTGGTTAACCTAGGTTATCAAGATGTAAATACTACATTAGCAGGATATGATCAGACAAGCATTACAATGTGATAATTATATTCAAAGATAGATGCGACAGTCAATTATGGAATAAGTAATATGCAGAACGGGGAAGTTACAGCTGCAAGGTTGCCTTGAGCACGCTCGGTGGACTCACTGCATGAAGGATCTGGAAAGCGCAACTGCCCAAACGCTCCCTCAACAGCTACATGTGAAGCTACACGATGGAACGGAAGTGAATCAGATGATGGTTATGCCAAAATTGTGAAAAGGGAAGTAGAAGGTTGTTCGGCTAGAAGAGATTGCGTTCAGTAAGATTTTGCCGCACGAATTGCTGTTCAGCCGAACGAACCACGACCCGTTGCATGACCCCAGAAACTCCGTGCAAAATGCTATTCGGTCGCGCACCCAACCAGCCGAGCCATGTAACCGTGAAAAAAAGGGTCACCCGGCCGTCGGCCACGCCGGCCGCTGCGGCTTTGCCGGTTGTGTGACCTGCCATGGGCGCCGCCGCCACCTGCTCCGTGCTGCCCTCGGCCGCCGCCTCCTTCGGCCTTGTAGTCGAGCGGCCGTGCGCCACCCACCGCCGCCGCGCCTAGCCAGCGTGCCGCCTGTCGCTACCGTGCTCGACCGGCGCTCTGCCTGTCACCGCCATGTCCTACCAACGCTCCGCTCGCCGTCGCCGCTCTCAACGGGAAAGAGAGAGAGAAATTGAAAAAGAGATTGGTTTTTTTTCTCTACCTGGTGAGAGAGAGAGAGAGGAGGGGTAAAGAGATGGCTCCTAAATAGACTAGGCTAAGGTTTTGCCGTTTTGTGGCCCTTCCAAAAGATCAGGGCGCTACATTCGATCACAAAGGCATCAGCCATCAAGTCTACACTAATAATCCACCAGTTAAAATTATCCTACATCCACCCAACAATTACCTGCTCCACAGTCATGACCTTAACTACGTCTACACCACAATATGCACCCAGAAATACACCATCCTAAAAACGTCCGCACCAGATTAACTCTCCCCCATTCTCTCTCCTTACTCAACCATATCCGACGGTCATCCTTCAATGGATCTGCAGTACCCCTCCCGCGTCCCTACGCTCGCGGCTTGCATCCCACCTGCTTCTTCCGCCGATCGTCTCCCCCGTTTCCCCACGTTCTCTGCGGATCGCGTCTTCCCCACGTTCTCTGCACACCCCCCGCCCCCCGAATCTTCCGCCGACGCCCCCGCTCCCACCCCGCGCCGACGCGTCCTCCGCCGCTCCCACCCCGCGCTGGCGCCGCCGCCTCCTCCCCCGCTCCCACCCCGCGCCGCCGCCTCCTCCTCCTCCCCACCCCGCCCCGCCGCCTCCTCCCCCTCCCCCCCACCCCGCGCCGCCGTCGCCTCCTCCCCTCCCTCCCACCCCACGCCGCCGCCGCCTCCTCCCCCCACCCCGCGCCGCCGCCTCCTCCTCCTCCCCACCCCACCCCGCCCCGCCGCCTCCTCCCCCTCCTCCCCACCCCGCGCCGCCGTCGCCTCCTCCCCTCCCTCCCACCCCGCGCCGCCGCCTCCCCCCCACCCCGCGCCGCCGCCTCCTCCTCCGCGCCATCGCCGCCTCCTCCTCTCCCCACCCCGCGCCGCCGCCGCCACCTCCTCCTTTCCACCCCGCGCCGTCGCCTCCTCCCCACCCCGCGCCGCCGCCGCCTCCTCCCCTCCTCCCCACCCCGCGCCGCCGCCGCCTCCTCCCCTCCCTCCCACCCCGCGCCGCCGCCTCGTCACTCCCACCATGTATTCAAGTCTGTATCTTTTCTCAATGACCTTGTTATCTAGCATTCATATTTCTGTATTCTCGTTGCCTTCTATATGTTGGTTGTCTTTTTTATCAGTAGAAACATAATGTAGAGTTTTTTTCTGTCATACATCTGTTCAGGTTGAAGTTGTTTAAATGTATGTCTCTGTTAGCTGTCAAGGTATTGTATGCATTTTTCATGAGGACTGTCTTATAGCCTTCTGAAACAAAGGGGGGAAAAGCATGTCTAGGGTTCAGCACTTAGTTGTTAACTCATTTATCAATGCTGCAAGTCTGTGTCAACACTGATAGAAGCCTAGAGTGTTTTAATTTACAAAGAACTTTTTTTGCAGGGTGATAAACAAAGTAGTAATGATAGTGGGTCAACATCAGCAGGCCAATCTCCACAACTTAAATCTTTTGCTAATAGATCTTTTCTGGCTAATGATGTAAGTTATTCCCAATTAGTGGAATTATAATATAACAAGTTCATTCTGAGACTTCTTCTCCATAACCCATCATCGGGTCTAAAATCCTGACCTCATAAAGTTGTTAACAAGGAGCGGTAACTGTATTTCACTGTCTCATTTAAGTTGAAGAAGATTGACTCTGTGAATGCATGAATGTTCTATATATCTTGAACACAATTAATCACGACTGTTCATTAAGTCATTATGGTGGTACGAAACCATAATTATGGCGTATGATGCCATGGGTCCTCTGATGCCTCTCTTGAGTTGGTTTCATTAGTTTTTTGGATATCCAGTGCTAGATATCATGTACCATTGGAGAACCACGCATATGAACTAATTTCTAAAACTGTCGTATTATGGGTAAAAATGGCGAACACCTCTTTACGTACGGGTTGGATGCTTAGCAGCTATCTGTGTCAGGTGCGGGAATCACTTCATGTTGTAGGCTTTGCTGATTAGATGCACTCGTACGAGCTATTTGTTGTCGCAGAGAGGTTTTGGATCTGGTGCTTGGTAATGTTGTTGAACTGTAATGCGTCCATGCTGCCTAATACAGCGTTTCCCTGTGATTGGCATACTGATTAAGGTCTATAATGTGATGTGTTTTGTACTGGCGTTTTACTTTTTTTTTGTCCAGCGTAAGTTTTTCTACATCTCTAATGTTCAGGGCACTATGATAACTCTGCTATACACATATGCTTACATGAAGTAAATTCCAGTACTAAATCATTCAATACAATATTGTAACGAACAATCATTTCTTTCTTTTTTTAGAACATAACCAATGAGTTGATCATTCTGTTATTTGAATTCAAGTGCTTCATATGATCAGGTTTTGCTCCATATGCTAAATTCATTTGCAGTAGAAACACCATGAATTGGTGATAGCGTGTATGAACTAGATAACCAATTGAGCAATTTGAAAGACATACCTTTGCACATTGTGATATTCAGGGTTTGACAATTTAATTGAGTTGAACCTTATAAACATTGTAGTTTCTTGAATTGAACCGTGTAAGATATTGCTTTCAGAGAAACAAAACAACAAAGTAAATTTAGCATTTGTTTCTTCCATGTTATTGTTCTATTCACTGAACAATAACTATTAAATCAAGAGCATTTGGTTTGACCTAGAATTGTGATCACTAGCTTTTCAGAGCAAATCAGTAACAGTTCCCTTCATATCACCAAAAGCTTCGGATTTTGCCGCAATTGGAGATCTTGAGCTAAAAGTCCTTCAGATCGTAAGTCCAAATTCTCCATCCCTCAGTTTCCTTCCTGATAATTAAGTGGCCAGGGATCATTTCTATCTGTATTAATCCTTTTGTTTTCAAGTCTTTCATATGCTTTCTTGATTAAGCAGAGGCAACCTGTGCACTTGCATGGGTTAGTACCTTTCACTGATTTGGAAGGTGGCAGGCAAATGGATGGGTAGAATGATTTGGACTATTCATAAGTCTGAAATCGTATTTGGATCATATAGGTGCTTTGAAGGGTTTTACCTGAAGTTTGTCTGAGTTTTTGTTACTGACTGTAGTAGAAAGTTTAGTATCTAATTTTGAGGCATTATCATTTTATTCTCGGAGTCATTTTGACTAGGCAAGATGGAAAATAGCCTTTAAATTTCATAGAAATTTTAGGTCATCTTAGCGGTCTAATATAGTGAATTTCTACCCTTTAGATGGAACAACGAACTTTGCACATGGTTACCCCAGCTTTTCTGTATCCATTGGAGTTCTATTCCGCGGAAAGCCTGCTGCCGCCACTGTGGTATGTGTATGCATATCAGCATATCTAATATCTTATTCTCAAATTGTATGTATGTATTGAATACTGGGGCCACAAATCATCGGGTCATCGTAGTACATAAATAGTTTATCTCTGCATTATTCACATTTTATTACCATCTCATTTAGGTCGAATTTTGTGGTGGGCCTATGTGCTGGAGCACTCGTACAATTTCTGCATCTTCTGGTAGGATCTTTGATCATCAATTGGCATGCTTCTTTCTTCTAGAACACTATGAAATTAGTTTTTAAGGTTTTCCTTGCTACTTGAACAGGTGGAGGTGCTTATTGTAATGGGCAAAGATTCATGTCAGTCTGACAGACAAGGTAGCGTATTTTCTCTTTTACAAGTAACAGTATGTGCACACGTGTGTGTGCCTGCCATGATAACCTCTCAGTGCTCATATGCTCAATGTATCTGTTCATTTAAGTATTTCTGGATAATCAGAATTCATGCAATATAAATAGTTCATGCTAGTAGATTTGACTTTATAAGCTATTATCTCTAATTGATTCTCTAGGTGGAACAATCTCTTCTGGTAACTGGGTTTGGATATGAACATGATGATGCATGGCTGACCAACATAAATTTGTTCAAGGAATTTACTGACATTAGCAGGGTAATTGAATGTTTTCCTGATTATTGTGCACCAAATTTTCTCCCTTTGTTGTTTCTTTTATCCTTCTTTTTTAAAATATTTGTAGTGACTGACCAAAATAATCTGATGTATATGTCTGGCTTTCATTCATGGATGGACTTTATTGCTAGCAGCAACCCAATTATCCAAACAAAACATGTATGGCCATTCAAAAATTCGTTTGGTTGATTTTGTGTGCATCCCTAAAATACCGCCGTGGCGTTAGCACGGGTACTATACTAGTGTTTTAAAGATGAATCCTTTCAAATACACGCTATCGATTTCTACTCCCAGTTGTCATGTAGAGCCGGGTCAGGGTCTAAGTTTTGCTTCAAAACAAGTTAAAACAATTTGGAGCCCACATACCCCGACGCCTTTAGCCCGTCGGTTTGAAGTTACAAATGTTTTTTTAGTAACTGAAGATACAAGTTTAGGTTTCATCAGTCTCTTTAAAAAATCCTAAGCAAGCAAAGCAAATGACCACTCCTTTCGATTGACAATGTCTGCTTCGGGGCTGTTCGATGGTAGGTCGCGGCTTCCATCCTCCATAACAAATTCTCTATTTATAGACTTTGTTACCTATGGCACAGCCTTACTACGCACGGTAAAGTTACGCAAAAACCGAACCCGGAATGAGCACTTAACTGCACATGACACATTGACCCTGACAGTACAAGGGTTGGTTAATGTGAAGAGCTGCCTGTGCCGAAGATGATTGCGTTGTCTCCGCACGCACGGTAAGTGAAGGCCCAAGATGTTCTGGCCTTGGAATATTCCGGCCCGGCCCACGTATCGGTGATTCAGACGTTTCTTCGGCTGGCCTGGTAAACCATCGTATCTTTCGGCCACGGACCCAACCAGGAACCTTGCACGAGGGGCAACATCCCAACACGTGATGCGCCGACCAGGCACTAGTCTTCTGCTTCACTGTACACGGCTACACGGGAAGTGACATCGTTGTACGCATATGTTGTACAAGTCTTCTGCTTTACTGTACACGGCTACACGGGATCATGAGAATGCAGCGACTTTTTTTTTGTTTTTTAGTTATTTTTTTGTTACGATTTTTCAGTGATTACTATTTATTACACTAATAAATTATAGTTAGGAGACAAATTGTAGCCCAGGAGGCCAATCATTGTACGCGTAGGTTGTACGACTGGAAGATTGCAACTTCTTAGCTCCTAACATTCCATCAACGATAGAAACGGGGTGGACGGTTACATTATGTGCCGAGTACATGCCGATGCTAACACGCGAATCCATTCAGCTAGGCTGTTGAATAACATTGAAAGTTCTTTTTGAAGGCTTTTACAATTACGGACTTACGGTGTGGAAGGTGTTGGAGAAGAAATGGATGAGAGAATTGAACCGTCCCAGCACTGATACACTAACACAGTGTGATAGGTAATATTATCATTATGCTACTTTAGCACTGGGCATTTTAGTTTCCTAAAGAAATTTGTCATTTTAGAATTGCTAAATCTAGGCCAGCACTATCAAGAGAAATTTTACTATGACACAGTTGCACAAGCGGCTTTGTGTCACGAGCCAACCTAGCGCGGGCACGTGGGCATGTAAGCACTGTAGCAGTACAATAGATGTACGGAAAAATATTTTTGTAGCGCTGCAGTGAAGTGAATAATTTGCTACAGTGATGCTACAGTATTTATTGCCACATGTCACCGTCTCATTGGCTAGTTACACAACCTCACATAAACCACCGTTACATAATAAATTTTCCCACCATCAAACTGTGTTATAAAACATATGAAAAAATAGAAGGAACAGAAGACACAAATTTTACATGAAAATCCCTTGCAAGAAAATTCATAGATGCACGAAAGTGAAATTCACTATATAAGGAGAATTACAAGCACATGGAACTTCGGCGCATCTCAATCGTGTGACTACATAGTACATATATAGGCTAGAAAATAAGAGTCTCAGAAGAATATGAAGTTTAGTTGGACTCGTTGTTTGGGCTAACGCTACATCAAGAGTGACTCGGCGCACCGCTTGATGCTACGTCTAGCATGGGTCGATGCAGTGTTCAACACAAACATGTCAAAGAATTCAGATCATACTTTAATAATATGTACCTTAAGACGAATTCGCTCCTATAGATGAAACATCAAAATCTTAGTCTTATCCAAATGCTTCTCATGAAGCCTAATAAGGATATAATAATCCTCTAATTATTACGTCATTATATTCTTTGAGTATATCCCTTGTCGATAAGAAAGAAGTTTTATAAGGTAGTCGTAAGTCCTTCCATAACCACATGGTCGTAAGTCCCTCCATAGTCACACAGGACGTAGGGTTATTATTCTCTCAGGAGAAAGTTCGAACCTGTATAAAAATTCTAGTGCCACTACTTTGCATGATGATAGTCCGAGTCTTTAAGAGTTTTCTCCGAATCCAAATAAATCATACGTAAGATCAGTTGTAAAACACCGACAAAGCCAAATTGAGCAAATAACCAACAGATCCAAACACGCAACTATCAATAAAGCAAACGAACAAATTTGGCTCTTCAATAATTCATAACCCCGGCAAAATTTGAGTATGTTGTATTCACGCAAAAAACCAACATCTTCTTGCACCTAATCTTTCATCTTAAATTAAAATTTGAGCAATATCTTTACTTTCGATGACAAAGTCATCCGCCGTCCATTGCTTTAAAGATGAATCCTAAAGTACACGCTATCGGTTTCTACTCCAAGTTGTCATGTAGAGCCGGGTCAGGGTCTATAAGTTTTGCTTCAAAACAAGTTAAAACAATTTGGAGCACACATACCCCGACGCCTTTAGCATGTCAGTTTGAAGTTACAAATATTTTTTTAGTAACTGAAGATACAAGTTTAGGTTTCACCGGTCTCTTCAAAAATCCTAAGCAAGCAAAGCAAATGACCATTCCTAGTGGTCCTTTCGATTGACAAATTCTGCTTTGAGGTTGTTTGATGGTCGTGTTATGTCTAGAATCTCCTAGGGTTTAGATCTAGCGGGTTCTGTTCTTTTGGGTTCGCGTTCTTGAGGGATACCGAGAGGGAGTGGGGTACCAACCTTCAGACGTAGAGGAAGAGGTGGCCATCTCGGCGGCGCGCGGGCACGGCGACGGTCGGAGAAGAACGAAGACGGCGGCGCGTCCCGGGCGGCGGCGGCTCCTGGCGGCGGTGATCTGGAGAAGACGCAGAGGAGCCGGTGGAGCTTCCCGTCGCTACAGCGCTCCCCTCTAGATCGGTTAGGGTTTTGTCGGTGGGGTGGCGGCGGCACGGTCAACCTTGGGATGCGTGCCGCCGGCCCCCACCTCTGTTTATATAGCGCTGGCGACAGGGGCCCACCAGCCTATTGGGCTGGGCGCCCCCGATCAGGGCGCGAGCAAGGGGAGGGTATTTGGCCGTTGGGCCAAATGCTCTGCTGAGATCATTCTAACATTCTCCCCCTTGATCTCAATCTATACTTTATCTTTAATTACCTTTGACTTTACACATTCCATCATAGATTAGTTCATAGAACATGTCTCATCGTCACGGTCAATCGCCGATAGATTCAACAGCTACAATACACCTCTCTGTTCTGAAATAGTTACTTTAATCTTTTGGGCCATCTTTTAGTCCAGGTATCATAGGCTTTCCCTTAAACCCATGCCGGCTACATGTTCTCTGAACACGTTGGATGGTAAGCCTTTAGTGAGCGGATCCGCTAGCATTTTTGCGGTACTTATATGCTCAAGACTTATAATTTGATCCCGAACTTTATCTTTCACAACATAGTACTTTATGTCAATGTGTTTGGCAGCACCACTTGACTTATTGTTGTGGGCATACGTTACTGCGGGTTCATTATCGCAGTACAACTTAAGTGGTCTATTGATGTCATCAACCACTTTTAAACCGGGTATGAACTTCTTTAGCCAGTTCACCTGCCCCGTTGCCTCATAACATGCTACAAACTCGGCATACATTGTGGACGATGTAGTGACGGTTTGTTTTGAGCTTTTCCACGATATAGCTCCTTTAGCGAGAGTGAACACATATCCGGATATAGACTTTCTATCATCTCTCGCAAAATCAGAATCTGTATACCCCACTATATGGAGTGAATCTGATCTTCTGTATGTCATCATGAGGCCTTTTGTTCCTTGCAAATAACGCAAGACTTTCTTTATCAATTTCCAATGTTCTATTCCAGGATTGCTCTGGAATCTGCCAAGTAACCCGGTAACAAATGCTAAGTCAGGGCGTGTGCACACTTGAGCATACTGTAAGCTTCCGACAGCTGAAGCATATGGAACCGCTTTCATTTGATCGATCTCATACTGGTTCCTGAGGCATTGAAAATCCCCATATCTGTCGCCCTTGACTATAGGTGCAGGTGAAGGACTGCATTTATGCATCCCAAATTTCTTTAAGACTTTCTCTATGTATGTCTTTTGTGACAGTCCCAATATCCCCTTGTTTCTATCCCGGTGAATGTCGATCCCTAGAACGAACGAAGCTTCACCAAGATCTTTCATATCAAAGTTTGAGGACAAAAACTTCTTTGTCTCCAGTAGCAGACTAACATCACTACTAGCTAGTAGGATATCATCCACATACAGGATTAGGAAGATAAACTTCCCATCTTTAAACTTTGTATAAACACAGTTGTCCTCTACATTCTCTTTAAACCCAAATTTTCTTATTGTACTGTCAAACTTCAAGTACCATTGTCTTGAAGCTTGTTTTAACCCATAAATCGATTTCTTTAGGCGGCATCCCATTCTTTCATTTCCTTCCACGACAAAACCTTTCGGTTGTGCCATGTAAACATTTTCCTCCAAATCCCCATTAAGAAATGCCGTCTTTACATCCATCTGATGTAACTTTAAATCATAATGTGCTACTAATGCCATTATGATTCTGAAGGAATCTTTACATGAGACTGGGGAAAAAGTCTCATTGTAATCAATCCCTTCTCTTTGCGTGAAGCCTTTTGCCACAAGTCGCGCTTTGTATCTTTCTACATTCCCTTGGGAGTCATACTTTGTCTTGTAGACCCATTTACAGCCTACTGTTTTGGCTCCTTTAGGAATAATTTCCAAATCCCAGACTTTATTAGTCTTCATGGACCTCATCTCCTCTTCCATGGCCTCAAGCCATTTTGAGGAATTTTCGCTTCTCATGGCTTCTTCAAATGAGGTGGGATCGTCCTCCATTTGAAATTCCTCTGTATGATAAATCTGATAATCATCAGAAATAGCTGATCTTCTTACTCTTTGAGACCTCCTCGGGGCCTCCTCATTTGGTACATCTACTGTTTGAGGCTGCTGTTGCTCCCCCTCATCTGTGGCAATAGGTTCTATATGATCCTGAAGAACAGGTTCTTCATTCTCATTCATTGTTGCCACGGGAGGAACAATAACAGGTGCTGGCACCACAGTGTCTTGCACCGTCGGTGCAGCGACAGCAGGTAGTATGAAGAATGGCTCTTGAATCATCGGAGTGGGCGCATACACCCGCTTCTCTTCAAGGTCAATCTCTCGAGCTACCATGCTCCCCCTCATCATTTCATCCTCTAAGAAGACAGCGTGTCTCGTTTCTACAAACTTTGTATATCTGTCTGGACAGTAGAAACGATAACCTTTTGACTTTTCAGGGTAGCCAATGAAATGGCAACTTACTGTTTTGGGATCAAGTTTCCCAAGGTTTGGGTTAAATACTTTAGCCTCAGCAGGACTCCCCCACACACGTAAGTGGTTTAGTGAGGGAACTCTTCCTGTCCACAACTCGTACGGTGTTTTGGGCACCGACTTACTAGGCACTCTGTTGAGAATATGAATGGCGGTTTTCAACGCCTCTATCCATAAACTCAATGGGAGTGTGGAGTAGCTCATCATACTTCGCACCATATCCATCAGGGTACGGTTGCGTCTTTCAGCTACTCCATTTTGCTGAGGTTCGCCCGGCATAGAATACTGGGCCACTATGCCATTTTCATGTAAAAACCTTGCAAAAGGTCCAGGAACTTGTCCATATGGGGTATGTCGACCGTAGTACTCCCCCCCACGATCAGATCGGACTATCTTAATCTTTAAATCGTGTTGGTTTTCAATTTCAGCCTTAAATATCTTGAACTTATCCAAGGCTTCATTTCTTTCTTTGATTGGATAAATATATCCAAAACGGGAGTAATCATCTGTGAATGTTATGAACGAGTCATATCCATCCACACTTTTAACAGGAAAAGGACCACAAATATCTGTGTGAATAATTTGTAGAACTCCTGTGCTTCTTTTAGCGTCTTTTTTAATTTTCTTTACATATTTTCCTTTAATGCATTCTCTGCATTGTTCTAAGTCTGAGAACTCTAATGGAGGAAGAATATCATTCTTTACTAGTCTTTCTATTCTCCCCCTCGAAATATGGCCTAAATGACAGTGCCATAATTTCGACGACTCATCTAGAGTTCTCTTTCGTTTTCTGTTTACATTCGTAGACGAGGATTCAATCACTTTCTCGCACGCAACGTTCTCATTATCGCATACGACATTCACATCATCACACAATGATAACAAATAAAGCTCATTCTGTAATATGGCAATACCAACACATTCTTTATTAAACATTATTTCGCACTTGCCATTTCCAAAATTGCAATCATAACCATCTTTGTCCAAATTTGACACACTAATCAAATTCCTCTGTAAAGAGGGTACAAAAAGGACATCTCTAAGTAAAAGAGTGGAGCCATTAGCTAATTCTAATGAAAGATCGCCAACGGTTTCAACTTCAGCTTCTACTCCATTTGCAACTTTAATGCATCTTTCTTTTCTTTGCGTAGTCCTCGTCGAACGGAATCCCTGTAATGAATTAGCAACATGAACAGTTGCTCCTGAGTCAATCCACCAAGTGGATTTCGAATATTTCACATACAGGCATTCATTAATAAAGGTAATAATGTTCTCACCTTTCTTTGCCATTATCATCTTTAAATAATCAGGACAGTTCTTCTTGTAGTGTCCTGTCTTCTTGCAGTGAAGACACTGGTCTTTGTCTACAGCAAATTTATTCTGTTGAGGCTGATGTACAGAGGCTTTGCCCTTGTTCTTTGAGAAGGAGTTACTGTTGTAATTCTTTTTCTTGTTATCCTTCACATAGTTGATAGAACCACCATGTGAGGATTTGATTCTTTCCTCCTCTTGCACGCACATGGCTATGCACTTTTCCATGTCCCATTTCTCGGGCTGCATATTATAGTTGACAACAAAAGTGTCAAACTCTTTTGGCAAAGAAGCAAAAACCAAATGAATAAGGAACTCATCCTTGAGAGCCAAATCCATCGGTTTAAGTTTAGATGCCAAGTTGCTCACTCTAAGAATGTGCTCTCTTATGCCATTGCCACTGCCAGAATACCTTTCTGTTACCAGCTGCTTAATCAGCTGTGTAGCATAAGTCTTTGAAGAGCCAGTGAACTGACTCTTTATTTTATCAAGGTATTCAGTGACAGTGTCACACTCTGCAATTGAGCCCACAATCGCAGGCTCAATTGTGTTCTTTATCACAGCCATACATTTCTTGTTGGCTGTGGTCCATTTCTTATGATCAAGGTCATAAGACATCTGTAAGGGAGCATGATCCCTCTGTCTTTTCTGCCATGCAGTGTCATCCTCATTCTGTTCCCTCACTGGCGCCAAAGGCTCAGTGGGACGTGCTGTAGTGAGGACCCAGTCCACCTCAGCCAAGATAAACGCTAAGTCTATCTTTTTCTTCCACTCTCCATAATTATCTCCTTTTAGAGTGGGGATCTCTCTGATACAACTCATCAAGTTGTATCCTCCTGAAAAATATTTCAAATAAAGTGAGAACATAACAGGAAAATTATATGCCTTATTTCCAACGTTGGTTAAAAATACGACATACAATCAAAACAATTTTATCTATACATTAAATCTACATCACCGTTGGGCAGAAATAGAAATAATGCATAAAATCATCAATTAAAAATTATAATGTTGTTATTATCAACGTTGATCAGAAAATAACAATATCATAATTATCTGGAATTTTTATCTATTTTTCCAAAATTAAATTCTCCCGTTGGTTCGAATTTAATAATGAAAAACAATCAATATTAACTTTTGCAGCGGAAACTGTAATTATTCTAAAATAATTCATTATACAGAAGCATTAAAACTGTACTGATCAATCTCTGTAAAAATTAACACGTTGGTGCAAAAATTTACAGAGATTTTGGTTCAATTTGCATTCAAATTCACTCATAAATGCTTCTGGAAAAACAATAAAAAACATTCCTCAAAAAATCACTGTTCATTTGGCCATTTTGGCCCATTCTTTCGGCCGCGGCCCAGCCGGCCTGCTCTCCCCGCGCCTCACGCGCACGCACGCGGCCAGCGGGCCTCTTTCTCCCCGCGCGGCCCAAAAAACCCCCGCAGGCCTCCGGCCTATGCAGCGCCAGCCGGCCCAACTGGCCCCGCGCCTCCCACGCGTGATCACTGCCATCCATTCAATCGGACGGCCAGGACGCGCTCTCGGTGGGGATACATCCCCGAACCCTAAACCTAATGCCAAAACGCACAAGCCCCACCCGAAAAAATCGGATCGTGGCGACAGCGGCCCGCGCGCGGACGGGAGGCGGCGGCGCCATGGCGGCGCGGCAGCACCCGAGCGGAGCACGGCCGGACGGCGTGCGTGCGGCGACCCGCGCGGGGTGACGGCGGCTCGCGCACCCCCGGCGGCGGCCCATCATCTCCCGCAGAGCGGCGGTGGCGCTCGGCCTCGGGGCAACGGATCCGAGGAGCCGGGCGGCGGCCGTCCAACATCCGGTAAGCCAGATCCCCTTTTCCTCTTTTTTTTTGTTTCTTTCTTTCCGATCCGGGGAGCTAGGGTTCGGGATAATCTTTTCTTTTCTTTTCCCGCATAGATCTACGCCTAGGGGTGGCTCTGATACCATTGTTATGTCTAGAATCTCCTAGGGTTTAGATCTAGCGGGTTCTGTTCTTTTGGGTTCGCGTTCTTGAGGGATACCGAGAGGGAGTGGGGTACCAACCTTCAGACGTAGAGGAAGAGGTGGCCATCTCGGCGGCGCGCGGGCACGGCGACGGTCGGAGAAGAACGAAGACGGCGGCGCGTCCCGGGCGGCGGCGGCTCCTGGCGGCGGTGATCTGGAGAAGACGCAGAGGAGCCGGTGGAGCTTCCCGTCGCTACAGCGCTCCCCTCTAGATCGGTTAGGGTTTTGTCGGTGGGGTGGCGGCGGCACGGTCAACCTTGGGATGCGTGCCGCCCGGCCCCCACCTCTGTTTATATAGCGCTGGCGACAGGGGCCCACCAGCCTATTGGGCTGGGCGCCCCCGATCAGGGCGCGAGCAAGGGGAGGGCATTTGGCCGTTGGGCCAAATGCCCTGCTGAGATCATTCTAACAGGTCGGTCGCAGCTTCCATCCTCCAAAAAAAATCCCTATTTATAGACTTTGTTATCAATGGCACAGCCTTACTACGTACGGACAGTTCATGTTAATAACCATCCGTGAACTATCACAGATGGTTATTAATATGAACTATCTGTGATAGTGGTTCATCACAGACTGTAAACAGCCACTTCTGTAAAATCGTCTGTAATAATAACATCATAGATGGTTTCTCATGAACCATCTGTGATGAGATGTCTAGTATAGCGTATTTTATAGTAGCGAAAGCCTTTTAACCAATCGGGAAAATTTACCAAAGTACGCTCTGGTGCAACATCAGTAAATTACTTTTGCAATAATTATAATCACCATATGCAACAAAATGCATAAAATCAAGAGAAAATTGAAAAAAACATCTCATAAAATGCATAATAACCATAAATATATGACTTTGTAAAGTGCTAAAACAAGATCAGAATTCACAAACGAAAATTTTAGAATCTTACAACACTATAACATTTAAAAATAATAGTTGCAACATTATAAAATTGCTCGTGCAACAATGGAAATACATGTTTGCAACAAATTGAGAATTGTGACCTCTTCTGCAACAAAAAAGATGACCATATGCAACAAATAACACAACCCTTCGCAACAAAAAAAACAACTTAGCTCAACTTTCTCGAGAGGATACATTACAAATAAAATGAAACGGTTCATGTAACAATTGAGAAAGAGTGTAGTAACAAATTTAGAAAATACCTGCAATAACCAACCAAGAGGAGAAGGTGTTGATTGTGCAGGAGAGCATGTGAGCTCGGATGAGGAAGTTGGCCTAGTGCCTCAACGCCGGAGGGTGCTAATCTCCTCCAGTGCCCTCCTGGTCCTCCGTTATGGCCACCAACGGGCCACCAAAGGGGTGGGGTGGATGAAGCAAGGTGAGGATCGGGAGATCGGTGTGCTATGTGCTATGATAAAATTGTTGAGAGATGAATGAGTGGACGAGAGTAACAGTGGGAAGTGGTTCGAAATGGGAATAGAGTAATGAATAAGGGGTAGAAGGAATAACAAGTGTCTGATGTCTTTTATCTCATTCGAACATACGTGTCTTATCGTTATGATCAAAATATCCCCAAAGGTTTCACTCCTTAAGTCCATAAATAGAACTCGTTATTGTAATAGAAGATGACGACGAATGAAATGAAAATCACTCTCTCTCTCTCACACACATATATATGTTCATCTTGTTGTGTCCATGTAATTGTGTATAATTGATCTATTATGTCAATGCTACTACGATTAATAAAATTCAACACATTATGGCTCTCAAATCAGGTACGTCTTCTATTGTTGGCAACTATATCAATTCCTTGCAGGCTTTAATCGTTTGATATATGCGCATGCGGTGATGGGAATCATGGGTTCATGCGTACGAGGAACGCGCAAGGGACATGCACGCATCGTAGCAAGCCCCCTTCGGATCCAAGCCAACGTGCGTTCATCTTCATCACGTCCGGGACTCGGACGGCTGGCCACACCGTCGTCCAGGCACTCCGCCCAAAACGTCGCCGATACCATCTACAGTGCCCATTTTGACTCACCGCCGGCCACGTTTTGCATTGCTCCAACGAATCGGTGAGTACATGCAAACTAGATCAACTAATCTATTGCAACCCCGTTGATGTTTAGATAGATATGGCATGATCCGATCTAATTTTTTAGGTTTCGACTATTCTCAGTTATTACTATTTATTAGACTAATAAATTATAAAAAGATATAAACCGTAGCCCAAACAAGAGGCCAATCATTGTACGCATTGTACGGCCGGAAGATTGCAACGCCCTGGCTCCTAACATTACATCAACGATAGAAACGGAGTGGACAGTTATAGTATGTGCTGAGTACATGCCGGTGCTAACATGCGAACCCATTCAATTAGGTTGTTGAATAACATTGAAAGTTCTTTTTCAAGGCTTTTACGATTACAGACTTAACGGTGTGGAAGAAGGTGTTGGAGAAAAAAATGGATGAGAGAATTGAACCGTCCCAGCACTGATGTACTAACACAGTGTAACAGATAATATTATTGTTATGTTACTTTAGCACTGTGAAGAAATCTATGGAAGCGTTCTCACCTCCTTCTGGGAGGCCGCACGTATGTATTTATATGAGCCAAGAAGAGCCCTTGGCGTGGCTTACATGGAAAGCAATACAATCCTGATTCTATCTCCTGCACAACTAGGAAAGGAAGTTACAAGATCCTATTTCTACGCAGCAACAACTATTGGTTTTATGCAGGGATAGTAAGTCTTGATTGTATGCTAATACACGTTACATACCACAACAATAAATCTAACATCCTCCCTCAATCTTTACCCTGGAATTGCCAGGTTAAGATTGCTCTTAAATTGTTCTAACTTCTGTTGTGTGAGGGCCTTGGTGAATCCGTCAGCAATTTGATCTCCAGTTGATATTAGGCGAACATCCAGTAGTCTTTGTGTGACCCTTTCACGAACGAAGTGATAGTCTACTTCAATGTGTTTAGTACGAGCATGGAAGACAGGATTAGCAGATAGATATGTAGCTCCAATATTATCACACCAGATCCGAGCAGCTTTTGGACATGAAATACCAAGCTCTTGAAGCAATGTTTGGATCCAAATAATTTCTGCTGTAGCATTCGCCATAGCTTTGTATTCTGCCTCGGTACTTGACCTAGATACTGTTGCCTGCTTTCTTGCACTCCATGATACAAGATTTGACCCGAAGTATATAGCAAAACCTCCAGTGGATCGTCGATCATCAACTGATCCTGCCCAATCTGCATCAGAAAATCCATTTACAAGTGTAGACTGTGACTTGGTTATTTTCAATCCTATACTCATGGTATGCTTGAGGTATCGTAGCACCCTCTTGGCCACAGTCCAATGAACTGTTGTGGGAGAATGAAGATATTGACATAACTTGTTAACTGAAAATGAGATATCCGGTCTTGTGAGGGTTAAATATTGTAATCCTCCTACAATGCTTCTATAGTTTGTTGCATCTTGTTGCCCGAGCAGAGTTCCCTCATAAGCAGATAGCTTTTCGGTGGCTGATAGCGGTGTGTTGACACCCTTGCAGTTTAGCATACTTGTTCGTTTTAAAAGATCACGAGCATACTTCCCTTGAGATAGTATTATTCCATTGTGTATTTTGTTTACTTCAATTCCTAAGAAATAATGAAGTTCTCCAAGATCTTTTAAAGCAAAATCTGACTTAAGAGCTTGAAGGAGTACCTTAGTTGCTTGATTAGAAGAGCTTGCCACAATGATATCATCCACATATACTAACATGAAAATTGTTAACTCACCCTTCTTATAGAAGAAAAGAGATGTGTCGGCCTTAGACGGTTTGAAACCCAATTGTTGAAGCTTGACATTGAGTCTATGATACCAAGCTCTCGGCGCCTGTTTCAAGCCATACAATGCCTTATCAAGTTTGCAAATATAGTGAGGGAAATACTTATCTTGATACCCAGGAGGTTGTTTCATATAAACTTCTTCCTCTGGAACACCATGAAGAAACGCGTTCTGCACATCAAGTTGTCGAAGACTCCATCCCTTTGACACGGCAATGGAAAGAATTAGCCGAATGGTAGCTGCTTTGACAACCGGACTAAACGTGTCTTCGTAGTCAATCCCATATCTTTGTTTAAAACCTTTGGCAACTAATCGAGCTTTATACCTATCAATTGAACCATCAGCCTTCCTCTTGATCTTATATACCCATTTGCAGTCAATTACATTCCTCCCTTGCTGAGGAGGCACCAAGTGCCAAGTGTGATTCTTTTGCAAAGCTGAATGTTCTATATCCATAGCATGCTTCCAATTGGTGTTACTCATAGCCTCTTCAACACTGGATGGTTCACCAGTGCTTGTGAGCATTCCATAACGCACTGTACCATCGGTGAAATGCTTTGGTCGTCTGAGACCACTTTGGAGCCGAGTAGCTGGCCGTTGGAACTGAAGATCAGAAGCCGGCGCAGGTAGCTCAGGTTGCTCAACATGATCCTGTGCAGTATCTTCTACTGATCCGGTAATCGGTAGTTGAACCTGAGATGAATCAGATGGCGAGCTTGGAGATAATTCTGCAGAGGCAATCGGCACCATGTCAGAGATTGGAGATGCAGGTTCCGACGTTGATATTTCTGCACTTGAGGCGCCTGGTTCCATGGTGTGTATGTCTCCCGTTTCCTGCAAATTACCTTCCTGAAAACTTGCCACATTGTTATCAGCTGAGATATTAATCATATCAGTATGTAGTTGTACACCCCTAGTATAAGTCGGATGGAGATATGAGTCTGGAAGCAAGGAAACTTCAGATCTAAACCGAACACCAGCATTTGGATTTAACTGAGCAAAGGGAAAAACACCCTCATCGAAAACAACATCCCTGGAGACATAAATTCGGCCGGATGAAATATCTAGGCATTTGAAACCTTTGTGTTGATTACTATAGCCGAGAAAAGCACATTGTTTTGAGCGAAATTGAAGTTTGTGGGCGTTATATGGCCGAAGATTTGGCCAGCAGGCACAGCCAAAAATTCTAAGAGACGTGTAATCGGGAGACATATGATAGAGACGTTCAAGAGGAGTTTGATAAGAGATCACTTTGCTTGGTGTTCTATTGATTAAGTAAGCTGCAGCTAGGAAGGCTTCATCCCAATATTTTAGAGGTATGGAGGCATAAGCAAGAAGAGATAAACCAACTTCAACAATATGTCTGTGTTTTCGTTCTGCAGCACCATTTTGTTGATGAGCATGAGGACAGGATACTAGATGAACTATCCCAACCTTTTTAAAGAGAGAGTTTAGCTTTTCATATTCACCTCCCCAATCAGTTTGCATAGCAAGAATTTTCCTATCGAATTGTCGTTCAACAAGATTTTGAAACTCATGGAAACGCTGAAACACTTCAGACTTGTGTTTAAGCAAGTAAATCCATGTGAATTTACTATAATCATCAACAAAACTGACATAATATTTGTACCGGCCAAAAGAATCACAAGCAGGACCCCAAACGTCTGAAAACACAAGAGCTAAAGGAGCACTAGATTTACTAGATGATTTTGGATAAGGTAGTTGATGGCTTTTGGCCATTTGACAAGCATCACAAATAGTGTTTGAACTCAAATTTGTGGAACATGGTAAATTATTTTTGGAGACAACTTGTTGAACAATCTGACTAGATGGATGTCCTAGACGGCTATGCCACCTCTCCATGGACGGTTTGGTGGTGCTTGTTATGCCGAAGACATGTTTATTCTTGGAACGAAGTGCAGAACTAGGTAGAGGATACAGGCCACCTCTACACTTGCCTTGAAGAATTATCTTCTTGGTTTCCTGATCCTTAATGAAAGAGAAATTGGGATGAAACTCAAGATAAGCATTATTATCTTTGGCAAGACAATGTACAGAAACCAAATTCTTATGAGCATTAGGAACATGCAAGATGTTTTTAAGAAGTAAATCACGACTCGGGGTATAACAAACTGCATGACCGACATGAGCAATATCCATACCTGCTCCACTTGCCGTGTGAATTTGATCATGGCCTGAGTATTTGTCACGAATCATCAGCTTGTCGAGTTCCCCGGTCACATGATCTGTAGCGCCAGAATCCGTGTACCAGTTTGAATCTGCACTGTAGTTGTTCACGGCAACCGCTACGCTCCTTTGTTCTGGAACATAATCAGCATCATAGCGATGCCAACAATCTGAGGCTTCATGTCCTTCCTTTTTGCATACCTGACATCGGACCTTTGGTTTGCTGCTGGAGTTGTTGTAGTTCCCGCGTCCGCGGCCACGATAACCGCGTCCACGATTTCCTCTTCCACCATGATAGTTGCCGCGACCTCGTGCTGCAGCATTCACAGAGGAATTGACAGAAGAAGAGTTGATACCTTCATACAGATCCATGCGCTGTTCAAAGGCAAGAAGCTGTGTGTAGAGTTCGCTGATGGAGATTTGCTCTACACGCGCAAGCACTGCAGAAACGACTGGATTGAAATCCATGTCGAGTCCAGTCATGATGTATGAGACAAGCTCCTCATCATCCAGCGGTTTTCCAGCACTCGCCATCTCATCTGCGAGCGCTCGCATCTTGGCGACGTATTCTGCAACAGACATGGCTCCTTTCCTGGTTGTAGCCAGAGCAATCCGAGTGTTTACAACCCGGGCTCGAGTCTGTGAGGCGAACATTATCTCTAGAGCTCGCCATAGCTGGGCAGCGGTCGTGAACGCCGCAACTTGAGAAAGTATCTCGCGTGAGAGCGATGACACGATGTAGCTGAAGACTTGTTGATCTTTCGCCAACCACACCGCATACTCAGGGTTGGGAATCTTGACGTCTTTGTCGCTGATTTTGGCTTCAATCTCTTGAGCCGGCGGAGGAGTCGATCCATCGATGAACCCCATGAGCTGCGCCCCACGTATGGCAGGGAGAACTTGGATCTTCCAGAGAGAATAATTTGATTTGGTGAGTTTCTCCGTGACTGGATGACCAAAGATGGAGGGCATGGCCAGTCCGGAAGATGACGGGATTGACTGAAGGACTACGGGTAGGCTACGCTAGCGCAAATTAAAAAAAATCTACCCGTAAACCAAGATCACTGCAGTTATAGATCACGGAATTACCACTAGACGCGCAGGTGCGGAATGATGCAGCACGTCGGGGCAGAGTAGTCGTACTACGTCGATGCAGCACGTCGGGGCAGAGTAGTCGTACTACTTCCTCGTCCACGTCGCGGCGTCCCACGTACAACTCCTCTATTGCGGTTCGTCCAAATGCTACAGATGCAGCGCCGCCAGAAGGTATCCACACGTACGGGAGGAAGCGACGCACGCCGGATTACTAGATCCGCGCGAGCGCCCAGGGCATGGGAGGGGTGGCGGCCAGGGTTTGAGGATGTCACGAAAAAACTCTCCTCTCTTGTGCGCCCTTGCCCTCCTTTTATAGACGTCCTCACAATGGGCTTCTACGAATGGAGGCCCATTAGGACTCAATACCCAGTCTAACCCGGATCCAATCCGAATTAGGCTTCAGCCCTTAAGTGTGTGACCCTATAGGTTCACGTATGTTTAGACATGACGCGAGTACACATACTTGGTCAATAGTTGACAGTGGCCTCTAGCAAGACGTGCCAACTCCTAAACATACACAAAGATCATATCGGACGAACCATCACAACTTTATGTACATGCCAATCCCTTTGCCTCACGATATTTGGTCGAGCTCCAAGCTGACCACTCTTTCTCGATCCTGTGATCCGGAATCCCTTACTAGGTTAACTCTTAACCTTAAGTAGCATGGCCATGCATTTCTGGATCCGATCACTCGAGGGGCCCAGAGATATCTCTCTCAGATAGAGAGGGGCAAATCCCATCTCGACTGACCATGCCTCGCAGCATGCTTCATGACAAACCCGAAAACTACCTTTATAACTACCCATTTACGGAGTAGCGTTTGATAGCCCCTAAGTAGGTCGATTCACATCTCAAGTACATGAGACAATCTCAGGTCTAAGGACAAGGCGTACACATTGTGTAGAGAGAGAATCATAAGTATAATTGTTATGTCTCATGTTGGGTCGGTCCAACCCCATGTTCTAAACATGTGTCCACATTATTGGTTTGACATCTCCATGTCTATGACATGTGAAACATGGTCATCAACCGATACATGTGCTAATCCATCATTCACGTGTGTCCTCACATGAACTCCGACCAGGGACAACTTTAGAATAACCATATAAGTAAAGAGTTTCACAAACAAGTCACATACTTGTTAATCAACACAAAGGCAATATTCAAGGAACATTTATTAAATCATGGATACAATGAAATATCATCATCTCTATGATTGCCTCTAGGGCATATTTCCAACAGTCTCCCACTTGCACTAGAGTCAATCTAGAAGATATCTAATACCCATAGCTCTTGTGTGCGCCTCATGCTTAGGCTGTGGGAGAGGCTTCGTCAAAGGATCTGAAATATTCAAATCCGTATGTATTTTGCATATCTTCAAATCTCCTCGATTGAGGATCTCTCGAATGAGATGAAACCGCCGCAGTACGTGTTTGTTCTTTTGGTGATTCCTTGGCTCCTTGGCTTGCGCAATGGCCCCACTGTTATCACAGTAAAGATCCAGAGGACTGCACGCACTAGGAACCACACTTAGTTCAGATATGAACTTCCTTATCCAAACACCTTCCTTTGCTGCTTCAGAAGCTGCAATGTACTCAGCCTCCGTTGTAGAGTCAGCAACAGTGTCCTGCTTGGAACTCTTCCAACTGACCGCACCACCGTTCAAAATGAACACAAAACCCGATTGCGATTTGTAATCGTCTTTGTCGGTTTGGAAGCTTGCATCGGTGTAACCATTTACAACGAGCTCTTCCTCACCTCCGTAGACTAGGAACACATCCTTAGTTCTTTTCAAATACTTGAGGATGTTTTTAACCGCTGTCCAGTGACTCTCACCGGGATCAGCCTGGTATCTGCTCGTAACACTTAGAGCATAGGAAATATCTGGGCGAGTACATATCATAGCATACATGATAGATCCAATTGCCGAAGCATATGGAATCTTACTCATGCGATCTCGCTCATCAGTTGTCGAAGGACACTGAGTCTTGCCAAGATTTATGCCATGAGACATGGGCAAGAACCCTTTCTTTGCCTCCTCCATGTTGAACCGTTTCAACACTTTGTCAATGTAAGTACTCTGGCTTAATCCTATTAGCCTTTTTGATCTATCTCTATAGATCTTAATACCCAAAATATATGCCGCTTCCCCTAAGTCCTTCATTGAAAAACTATTTTTCAGTGAGGTCTTAACGGACTCGAGCATAGGAATATCATTTCCAATCAGTAATATGTCATCTACATATAAGATTAGAAATACGAGCGAGCTCCCACTTGCCTTTTTGTAAACGCAAGATTCTTCTTCATTTTTGATGAAGCCAAACCCTTTGACCACTTCATCAAAACGAATGTTCCAACTCCGAGATGCTTGCTTTAATCCATAAATGGATTTTTGAAGTTTGCATACTTTTCTAGCATTGATTGGATCGACAAAACCCTCGGGCTGTATCATATACACGTCCTCGGTTAAATTTTCATTAAGGAAAGCCGTTTTGACATCCATCTGCCATATCTCATAGTCGAAATATGCAGCAATAGCTAGAATGATCCGTATAGATTTAAGCATCGCTACAGGCGAGAAGGTCTCATCGTAGTCAACTCCTTGAACTTGCCGAAAACCTTTTGCGACAAGTCGAGCTTTATGGATATGAACATTTCCATCCATATCAATCTTCTTTTTATAGATCCATTTGCACTCTATGGTTTTAACACCATCAGGCGGGTCAACCAAGTTCCAAACTTGATTGTCTCCCATGGATGCTATCTCGGATCTCATGGCACTTTGCCATCTTTGGCAAGACAATGTACAGAAACCAAATTCTTATGAGCATTAGGAACATGCAAGACGTTTTTAAGAAGTAAATCACGACTCGGGGTATAACAAACTGCATGACCGACATGAGCAATATCCATACCTGCTCCACTTGCCGTGTGAATTTGATCATGGCCTGAGTATTTGTCACGAATCATCAGCTTGTCGAGTTCCCCGGTCACATGATCTGTAGCGCCAGAATCCGTGTACCAGTTTGAATCTGCACTGTAGTTGTTCACGGCAACCGCTACGCTCCTTTGTTCTGGAACATAATCAGCATCATAGCGATGCCAACAATCTGAGGCTTCATGTCCTTCCTTTTTGCATACCTGACATCGGACCTTTGGTTTGCTGCTGGAGTTGTTGTAGTTCCCGCGTCCGCGGCCACGATAACCGCGTCCACGATTTCCTCTTCCACCATGATAGTTGCCGCGACCTCGTGCTGCAGCATTCACAGAGGAATTCACAGAAGAAGAGTTGATACCTTGATACAGATCCATGCGCTGTTCAAAGGCAAGAAGCTGTGTGTAGAGTTCGCTGATGGAGATTTGCTCTACACGCGCAAGCACTGCAGAAACGACTGGATTGAAATCCATGTCGAGTCCAGTCATGATGTATGAGACAAGCTCCTCATCATCCAGCGGTTTTCCAGCACTCGCCATCTCATCTGCGAGCGCTCGCATCTTGGCGACGTATTCTGCAACAGACATGGCTCCTTTCCTGGTTGTAGCCAGAGCAATCCGAGTGTTTACAACCCGGGCTCGAGTCTGTGAGGCGAACATTATCTCTAGAGCTCGCCATAGCTGGGCAGCGGTCGTGAACGCCGCAACTTGAGAAAGTATCTCGCGTGAGAGCGATGACACGATGTAGCTGAAGACTTGTTGATCTTTCACCAACCACACCGCATACTCAGGGTTGGGAATCTTGACGTCTTTGTCGCTGATTTTGGCTTCAATCTCTTGAGCCGGCGGAGGAGTCGATCCATCGATGAACCCCATGAGCTGCGCCCCACGTATGGCAGGGAGAACTTGGATCTTCCAGAGAGAATAATTTGATTTGGTGAGTTTCTCCGTGACTGGATGACCAAAGATGGAGGGCATGGCTAGTCCGGAAGATGACGGGATTGACATGGCTAAAGAAGATGTGCTTTGTAGAGGGTAGGCTCTGATACCATGAAGAAATCTATGGAAGCGTTCTCACCTCCTTCTGGGAGGCCGCACGTATGTATTTATATGAGCCAAGAAGAGCCCTTGGCGTGGCTTACATGGAAAGCAATACAATCCTGATTCTATCTCCTGCACAACTAGGAAAGGAAGTTACAAGATCCTATTTCTACGCAGCAACAACTATTGGTTTTATGCAGGGATAGTAAGTCTTGATTGTATGCTAATACACGTTACATACCACAACAATAAATCTAACACACTGGACATTTTAGTTTCCAAAAGAAATTTGTCATTTTAGGTTTGCTAAATCTAAGCCAGTGCCATCAAACTGTGTTATAAAATGCATGGCAAAATTGAAGGAATAGAAGATACAAATTTTATGTGAAAAATCCTTGCGAGAAAAATCATAGACGCACGAAGGTGAAATTCACTATATAAATATGAGGAGAATTACAAGCACAGAGAACTTCGGTGCATCTTAATTGTGCGACTACAGGGTAAATATATAGGCTAGAAAACTAGAGTCCCAGGAGAATACAAAGTTGAGTTTGACTCGTTATGCGAGCTGACACTACATCTAACATACTCCATTTGAAACACAAAAACTTGGCAAAACATTGTTCACTAAAAGACCAACTTGCATATGGCCATCACACAAATCAAGTTGTCAACTTTAAAGGTAATTGAAATCTATGATATGGTCAAAACTATTTCTGTAAACTGTTCAGATGAAAGGAACTCTTGTGTCGTTAATGAAGTAGAAACTGCAGTAGAGCCTTCATATCAAACTATGATAACTCGACAAACATTATAGCATCTACGCAAAAAAAAATCAACTCCTTCTTACATCTAATCCTTATTTTAAGTTAAAATCGAAGTAAAACCTTTGCTTTCGATGACAAAGGCATCCGCCGTCAAGTGCTTTAAAGATAATCCTAAAATACACGCTATCCATTTCTACTCCAAATTGCCATGTAGAGCCGACTCAGGGTCTATAAGTTTTGCTTCAGAACAAGTTAAAACAATTTGGAGCCCACATTGCCCGACGTCTTTAGCCCGTCGGTCTGAAGTTACAAATGTTTTTTTAGTAACTGAAGCTACAAGTTTAGGTTTCACCAGTCTCTTAAGAAATCCTAAGCAAGCAAAGCAAATGACCATCCCTAGTGGTCCTTTCGATTGACAAATTCTGCTTCGAGGTTGTTCGATGGTCGGTCGCGGCTTCCTTCCTCCATAAAAAATTCTCTATATATGTATAGACTGTTATCAATGGCACAGCCTTACTACGCACGGTAAAGTTTCACAAAACCAAACACAATGTGCACTAAACTGCACATGACACATTGACACTGTGACTGTGCGACAATACAAGTGTTGGTTAATGTGGAGCTGAGCCGAAGCTGAATGCGTTGGCTCCACGCACGCACGCACGGTAAGGGAAGGCCGAAGATGTTCTAGCCTTGGAGTATTCCGGACCGGCCCACATAGTTTGATTTGGACGTTTCTTGGGCTGGCCTAGTAAACCATCGTATCTTACGGCCCACGGACCCAACCAAGAACCGTGCACGAGGGGCAGCATCCAACATGTGATGAGCACGCGTCTTCTGCTTTACTGTACACGGCGACATGGGATATAAATTAGCTTTTCAGTTAGCTTAGATTCGACTTCTTTCCATCATTATAGTTTATTAGACTAATAAATTATAGTTGAAAGATATAAATAGTAGCCCAAACTCAGAGGTTAATATTGTATGTATAGGTTGTACGACCAGAAGATTACAACGTCCTAGCTCCTAACATCCTACGGCCATATTAGCGGGGGTTCCGGCCCCCTCTGAGGCCACGTCGAATTCGCGTACGGCCGGCCGAGCCACTTTCTTCCGGTTTTTCGAAAATTACGTATAGATCATTTTTCCTCGCGAAAAGGTCCCTGGCAGTTTTTTCCACCGAATTTTTTGCAGGATAGCGCCCCGCAGTTTTCTAAATTACGTACGGGTCCTCATTTATTACGTACATGCCCTCGATTTTTTTACTAAAAAACCCTTTACCTTTCTCATTTATTACGTACAGGCCCTCAGTTTTTTACGAAAAAGACCTTTGACGTTTTCGAAAATACACATGTGCCCTCGATTTTTTTATAAAAAAAATTTACAAACTCCTCACGGATTATCGCCTCTTTTACTTCGGTACACATGGTGGCTGGCGAGGCGTGGCGCCGCGCTAGTTGCATCAACGATAGAAACGGGGTGGACAGTTACAGTATGTGCCGAGTATATGCCGATGCTAACATGCGAACCCATTCAATTAGGCTATTGAATAACATTCAAAGTTCTTTTTGAAGGGTTTTACGATTACGGACTTACAGTGTGGAAGGTGGTGTTGGAGAAGAAATGGATGAGAAAATCGAACCATTCCAGCACTAGAATACGAACATAGTGTGACAGGTAAATTATTGTTGTGTTAATTTAGCATTGGACATTTTAGTTTCCAAAAGAAATTTGTCATTTTAGGTTTGATAGATCTAGGCCCACGCCATCAAACTGTGTTATAAAACGCACATCAAAATAGAAGGGACAAAAACACGAATTTTACGTAGAAAACCTTTATGGGGGAAAACTACAGACATATGAAGACAAAATTCACTGTATGAGGAGAATTACAAGTATGGAGAACTTCGCGCATTTCAATTATACGACTAAGGGTACATATATAGGCTGGAAAATAAGAGTTCTAGGAGAATACGAAGTTAAGTTGGACTTGTTGTGCGGGCCGGCGCTACGTCTAGCGTGACTTGGCGCACTGCCCGATGCTACATCTAGTGTGGGGTCGGCACAGTGTTCAACACGAACACGTCAAAGAATTCGGGTCACACTTTAATAATCTTCACCTTAAGACGAATTCACTCTTATGACCGAAATATCAAAACCTTTTCCAAATAAGTCTTCATCAACAAACCTTGTATCTCAAAAGTTCATCGGACTAATCTCATTGATTAAGACTGGAATAGTTTTATCCAAACGCTTCTCATGAAGCCAAATTGAACAAACCATCAGCAGATCCAAACACACAGCTATCAACAAAGCAGATAAATAAATTTGTATCTTCAACAATTCATAACCCCAACAAAATCTGAGCCTGTGCAACCGACCTCCTAAAATAACTTCTCAATCATCAAACAACATAAGCCAGACATCACTTGTGGTGTTTGATAGATAGCGAAGAACTCATATCATGAAATCTAATACGCTCTACCTGGAACACAAAAACTCGGCAAACAATACTCGCTAGAAGAGCAACTTGCATGTGGTCATCACACGCATCACACTACTGACTTCAAAGATAACTGAAATCCATAATGTGGTCAAAATTGCTCTTGTAAACTGTCCAGATGAAAGGAACTCGTGTCATCAGTAGAGTAGAAGCTACGGTAGATCCATCATGTCAAGCTACAACAACCGAACAAATATTGTAACATCTACGCAAAAAACTAACCGTTTCTTGCACCTAATCCTTCATTTCAAATTGAAATTAGAGCAAAACCTTCATTTTTGAACAGCAAACTCTCGAGCGTATTATGCTAACTACCATCAGAGTGTCATCAAATGGTAAATGAAACACCAAATCAGTTGTTTCCTCAATTGAATCTAAATATGCATGAACTGCATAACTTCCAAATTTGAAAAAAATATTTTTTTTCTTGCCTCAAAATCTCCTAAATCAAATGCAACCCAAATTAATTCAATGGCAGCAGCAAAACCACTTGCTACTCCACCTTAGACTCCATATGTGTATATCTTGTCGCAACAACCCGAAGAAGACGACATATTATCGTAGAAATCGTCAGTAATTGCTGATGTAACAAACCAACACCGAAGTAGTCACCAGGGTAGAACATAGGTCAGCGCCAAGATGAAGTCAAGGCAAGTTGAAATCACCGAACTCCTGATCGGAGTCAAAGCTTGATGTAACAAACTAACACTGAAGTAATCGTCAGGGTAGAACACTGGTCAGCACCAAGACGAAGTTGAGGCGAGTCGAAATCACCGAGTCGAAGTTTGATACACTACTATGTACAGAAAGCAAAAGAATCTTGAAATCTTCTAGTAGCTTTCTGTGTGCCCGTAGCAAAATTCGATGAGAAAAAAACGATGAAGGCTATCCGACAACTACTGATTTGACAAATTGGTGCCCGCTGATTTGATTTCTTCAAGTCATGGGCCTGCTGCCTATTTTTTTGAGAAAAGCTTAAGAATAGTATACCGTTTTTTCTTCGCCAATGGCATAGCGCAACCTCCTCCTCCTTGCTACCTTCGACTCTAGATCTGGTGAAGCGCTACCATGATAATGGGTTCACCACGCCCCCCCCCCCCAGGTGGTCAAGGAAGGCTAGGAAGGCGGTGGCCCGACGGTGGGCGATGGTGGAGGGCATCGAGCGGTGGCGAAGGGCGGTGGGTGCTGGCGGATGGAGGAATAGGCAACATAGCAGCGCTGTGAATATTTGGTTGGGTGGGGTGGTGACGGTGTGGGAGGGAAAGATAGTGGCATAGTGAGGCTGTGAGATCACCGTCGGCCGTCGGTGGTGGAGGAGGGACGGGGGAGGTGGAGCTACTCGCACCAGAGAAAGGGGGAGGGAGAGTGGCCGGGGAATACATACAACAACTATTAATATGAATACATACAACTTTTAATATGAATACATACAATAATTCAATAATCCGAATTAATCTTATTTTGAATCAAGAGGTCACATGCATGGTAGCCTAACAGTAACATCATGTGAACGGCTGTGATACATCGCTAAGAAATGGATCGCTTTAATTGTTTGACAGTTGCGCATCTGGTAAATACGTCATGAACGGACGAATCACGCGTCCACATACCATCTTCTCGTAGTCCTCAATTCCCTCTAGCCTTCACCGTCACGGGGAGCCCGTCCGCCATCCGCAGCGTCAGCGACGCAACCTGCCGCGGCCGGTATGCGCCGTCGACCGCCAAGTCAAATTCCTCCAGCACGCACGCCACGATAGACTTCATCTGGATGTAGGCCATCTCTTTCCCCAGGCACAGCCTCGGTCCCGCGTGGAACGCCAAGAACCGGAACGGGCTGTCCGGCCGGAACGTCCCGTCCGCCGGGTCCAGCCACCGCTCCGGCCGGTAGGCCAGCGCGTCCTTGCCCCACACAGCCTCCATCCGCCCCATCGCGTACGAGTTGTACGACACGAAAAACCCTGCTCCCACCGCGGTGCCGTCCGGCAGAACGTCGTCGGCCAGCGCGTGCATCATGTTCAGTGGCACCGGTGGGTACAGCCGCATGGACTCCGTGATGGCCGCGTGCACGTAGTGCATCTCCCTCAGCTCGTCCAGGTCGAAACTGACCTTGTCAAGATCGCCGTGTCCACGGCGGGCGCGCACTGCTGCGACCTCATCTCGGATGCGGCGCTCCACGTCCGGATGCGAGGGCAGCAGCCAGAAGAACCAGGTGAGCGCCGACGACGTGGTCTCCCGCCCAGCGAGGAGGAAGCTGATCACGGCGTCGCGGAGGGCCACCTCGGTGTAGCTCTCGTCTTGGCTCGCCATGAACCTCGATAGGAGGTCGTGCTTCTCGCAGCCAGTGGTCGTCTCCTCCCGCCGTGAACGAATGATACGATCGGCGAAGCCATGCACCATCGCCATGGACTCGCGCAGCCGCCGCTCGGAGCCCACGTTCAGCGCCTTCTTCACCTTCCAAAAGCCCGGGATGGCGTACCTGAACCGGCCCGCGCTGAGATTGGCAGCGTCGCGGAACGCGTCGGCAAAGCTGCTGGTCGCGGTGCTGTCGACCTCTGGGCCAGCCTCGTCGTCGTCGTCCGGGAGCTGGCGGGGGTCGTGGTCGAAGGCGACACGGCAGATATTGTCGAACGCAAACCGCTCGAGCGTGTCCTGGAGGTCGAGAGAGCTGCCTGATGCCGCTGCGCAGCGTAGCAGAGGGAGGAGACGGCCGTGCAGCTCGCTGTGCACGCACCGCGCCACGAAGGCGCGGAGCGAGCGCGTGTTGAACTCGTAGCTGGCCGCCTTGCGCTGCACGCGCCACGCCTCGGCGTCGGCGTTGAGGATGCCCCGGCCGAGGAAGTCGTGCAGCAGGGACGCAAAGCGCGGGCCCTTGGGGTAGTTGTCGAAGCTGGCGCGCAAGAAGTGCTCCACGTTGGCCGGGTTCGCGGTGATCACGCCCCGCACGCCGCCCGGCCGGCGGAGCACGAACGTGCACGTGGGCTGGCACGCGAGCACCTCGGTCATCCAGTCCAGTATGCGGTGCCTGTTCGCCAGGTACTGCGGCAGGTGGCCGATCAGCGGGTACGGCTGCAGCCCAGGCGGGTGGTGTTCCTCCTTGTCAAGCCGCCGGACTCTCCAGGTGTGAAGAACCAAGACTGCGCTGACGAGGAACAGCAGGAGCAACAGCAAGGCGGCCATGGTTGCTGGACTCTAGCGTGCCAGGTAATCCGTGGGAAGAAGTGCTTTATCTCTTTGTAGGTGAGCGGGCAGAAGATGAGAGGAAAAAAAGAGTGGTGACTGGTGAATGAACCGGTTGCGTCGGAGAATTTTGTGCACTGACCGCAAGTGCTGCCGTTGTCGCCGTTCGGCCGGTAGCGTGCCGCGACCGCGAAAGGCGGGAGAACTTGTTGGTTTGAGTTGAAAAAATGAATACGAAGCCCAACATTGACGGGCAGAATGGGGACGGGTCCTCTGCCGCTGCGTCCATTCAGCGGATAGGGATTAGAGATCTCACGGAGGAGCCAATGTTTGGGCCGGCCCGCAAAGAGCAAACAGAGTGTGGGTCAGCCTAGACTTGTTTTTTCTTAACACTTCTCCGGCCTTCTTGTGCTGCAAAAATAGGGTAGCGGGCCAGATTCCTAATTGACCTGTCTTTGTTTCCGGGTAAAGAGGTGTCAGGACTTCACTCGTCAAACACTGGGGTTAAACGAGATTAATTTAGCCCTAACTAAGCGTGCACGTAGAAACCATATCAAAAGCATTGAAGATAAAAAAATATTGCCCAAATCCAAATTTCTGTATACTTTTTTTTTGTAACTAAGTTCGTCGGTGTTACCAAATCCAGCATAAAGGCCCTGCTTGGTTGGACTTAAGCTTCTAGCTTTTGGTTTATTTTTTTATTATTCATAAATTTTATTTTTTTTTCTAAACTTTTAGCTTTTTTTGAGCTTTTTTATCGATTCTTTTTTTCCCGTATTCGTTTGCGTTGTCCGTGATGAGCTAAAATATTTTTCCTATTTTTAAAGTTTTTAAAATTTAATTACATCAAATAAGCCACCTTCAGTTATAGTGTAATTTCAGCCAATTATAATATAATTTTAATTATAAGTTACTACTTTTTAGACCAACCAAGCAGGTCCAAAATGGATTGTAGCCGGAAGGAAAAAGTGCTTTAATGTCCTGTCAAAGAACAAATGTACTGATGCCAAGAACTGTCGTATTACCAGTCTGGAGTGTCAGATCTCTGGAGTACTCTCAAAATAATCTTTTGTGCAAATAATAATGCAGGTTTCTAAGATTGTTCTCTAGCCTTTGGAAAAGAATGATGTAAGATTTTTTAGCCAATCCCATGCAAACACACAGAGCGATGCCCAGTCAATCAAGCAAACTTATTGTTCATTTTGTAGCAGAAGGATATGTCATGCATCTAGAAATAAAATACAAAGTTTACTCCATATCTCATTACTAAATTTCTTATAAGTCATGTAGTCAGACACATCTCATGACAGAAAGCCATTTTTTATATTCTTGAGAATGAATAGGATAGCTATGTTAGACCGGAGGTTGAGAAACTGGACCCCTGGGCTTGGGCGGTGCCGTGGTGGCAGCGCACCCGAGTCCATGCTGTTGTTGCCGTGGTTGATTGGCATCGGCTAGCTATATATGAAGTCACTTGATGTCCAAATCATAGAGAAAGCAATCAAATCTAAGAGATAAACTTTCTAATCAAGAGATAGGCTTTTTAAATTACTCACTTGTTGCCGATTTTGATGCAACCGATGGTTACTCCTGTGCACTTGTGTCGTTGGTAGTACTTACCACACATGACATTCTTTATATTAAATGGTAAGCGTGCACGTGGAATAGACGTTAAAAGCATTGAAAATTGAAAATTATTTTATACCGGAATTTGCAAGAAATGAGTCGTCGTAAGCACATACTAAATCATGAGTCATTGCAACAGAATTGATAGATGTAATCTTCATACGAAAAAGGAGTAACCAACAGCATATTATTTTGGGTACTATCATAAAACATTCGCAAAGTTGTGTTGATTTAGCAATCTGCATCTGTGATCATTGAATTCCAAATTATGTATAGGATTGGATAGAGTATGGTGTACAAAACAATTATGTACAGCAATTATGTGGTTTACTGCACTTGGATGGGCAATGGGCTACTCTTACCAATTCCTGCCGTAATGAAGGCAGTTTTGTACAAGCTATTCTAAACTGTAAAATAGATGGTCAGCGGCTGTCTTGCTACCTTTTGAGAGAGGGGGGAGGGGGAGAGAGAAAGCATTCTGGGTGTCAATTTATTTTAGCATAAATATGATGTTAAAAGGAACCTAGATGAAACCATCACAAACAAACTATATGATTTAATCAGATGGTCTATTTCTTTGAGGCATTTAGACATATGATGTTATCTGTAATTTGTGATAAGACCAATTTTAACAAACAAACTCCGGTGGTTGGCCTTTTCACGGACTAGTTAATATGCTTCATTATACTGTGGAAACTATGTTGTTGTTATGGTTGAAGGCCATGGACTATGTATTTATGATATATGTCAATTGTGACCTGTATTGTAGCCAATTTTGCGTACATAAAATGGTTGTCCAAAGAAAATGGAGAGATTTAAGTTCTATTTAGAAGGCAATTACATGCTAAAAGCAATAAGGTGTTATGATGTAATGATCATGGAGCTTTTTTTCGACAATCAACTAAATTCAAGAAGATGGTGGAGGACATCACAGACCTTGTGTTAGTCAAGGTATGGATGTGTTGTGCCGGCGTAGTGGGTCACGGGCGGTGTCGGGCTAGAGGGTGGGGTCGGTAGTGGACCGCATGACGGGCATCGTCGAAGTGGAGGAGGGGGTGCAGGGCACGGACATCAAAGGAGGGGCGGAGTGGCACCACAGGAGCCGAGTAGGCGCGAAGCGCAGAGTGCGGTGATGTGGCGGAGCAGGGGGCGATGCGGGAGCGGAGGGTGGTGGTAGGGGGTGGAGCAGTGGAGAAGGGGATGGGGCAAGAGCGGAGGGGGAGGAGTGGTGGCACGGGAGCCGTGTGGGGCGAAGTTGTGGAGCATGGGTGGAGCAGGAGCGAAGGGGGCAGAGCATGGGGGGAGCGGGAGCGAAGGGGGCAGAGCGGCGGAGGGGGGAGGAGCGGCGGCGCAGAGCGGTAGAGCATGGGGTTGGGGCGGAGCAGGGGGTGTCGTGGGAGCGGGGAGCATTGGGGCGGTGCCAATGGATTGTGGGCGTGAGGGGCGGCACCGATGGATTGCGGGGGTGTGATTGCGTGAGGCATTGGTGCCCGGGTAGGCGAACGCATAAGGTAGCAGGATTGATAGGACCAACTTGCAATCATGGATGTTGGATGAACTGAATAAACGGTGTAGATATTCAGATGGCAGGATCAACTTATAATATTAGTCATTGGATAATGTTGATCTAACCATCAAGAGTGGAGAGTATTAACGTGGTTGAGTGACAAATGGTTTAATCAAACCAGTACCTTTTATATTAGTATAGGTTAAACACTACGACAGAAATGGTCATCACAGACAGTTCACAACTATCATCACAGAAGGCTATCAAACTATTTGAATTTATGTGTCTGTGATAATAGGTGGTTATCACAGACGGCTCTTAATCATCTGTGATAATTACAACATAGACGGTTTTCAAAAAACTGACTGTGATATATCAGGTATCATAGACGGTTCTTAAATATAACCGTCTGTGATATGTTAATTATCACATACGGTTAATACCAAAAACCATCTATGATATATCATATATCACAGACGGTTCTCAAACATAGTCGTATGTGATATCTTACATATCACAACGGCTAATACCAAAAACTATCTGTGACACAGACGGTCTATTGCTACAAACCGTCTGTGATAGCTATTTAAATATCTATATTATTTCTTGTTTTTCGATTAGCCTCAGGAAATACTAGCCATGCCCTTTGAAAACAAGCAAACATATTACATATATAGCACACGACAATCATTACACAGATCTCACAAATAAATTAAACAACTAAATAAAATACATTTCAATGAATTATTTGATTAAACACAATTGAGTGATTACAATTGTATCAAATGTTTCAACATCTAATCTTCATCGCTAGGGTAGAACTCTCCAGTCTTGTTTATGACCTCCACTATCAAGAATTGGGAGAGCTTTCTTTGAATTTCGATGAGTTTGTCAAGATCGAATGTACTTACGTCAAATTCTACACACTGTCGCTAGGAGTGTTAAAGTCGCTTGGGCCACTGGATGAATGTGTGAATGGCATCCCTTGATATCATGATTTCTCTGTTTGGGGCCTTTCCAACAGAATGGCCCTGAAAACGTCATTAATCATGTCCAACTGGACGTTCACGAAATCGGTCCCTAGCTGGGCACCGTGCACCAACATCCCTAGTAGGCATGGATACACCAATCCCCGCCCAACGTCAATGGGAATGGAGCCAACAACCCTGATTCTAAGGATGCACGGTGTGGCCTCCTCCATAATGATATACGATGAGCTAATACATCCACCTGGTTTATCTATGTAGTATTTTAGAGATGTACATTACTTATATGTTGTCGATAGATAAGTCGGCATCACTATGTTCAGAAAGTGGCACAAACGCATAGCTACTCTGACGTTAAAGGGGACTAGGTACCGTAATAACGGGGGTGGCTTGCGACTGGTTGCGGACTTCTCTCAGTTCTTTTCTCAACACATCTATCTTTTCTCGAAGTGAGGTAGTTATGTCCTCAAGTTTTGCATCAAAGTCCCGTTTTATACTTTCCTCATGCTTGGCCTTGGATCTCTTCCTACTCCTATACGCCTCAAAGTCGTGCTTGGCCTTGGATCTCTTCCTACTCTGTAACACCCCACGTAACCATATGGGATATTACTATGGAACGTCATCGCCAAAGTGAAGAATAAATAAGTACAATAAAAGAAATCACAAAGTGTTTAAAACTTTATTAAAACTTTAATAAAGAACCAACGGAAGCTGGAATAAATATTTAAAACATGGGACCGGTCCACTTCTAATCAAATAAAGAACGAACGAAACAACAAAACGGTGGCAAACCACGGTGCTGAAAACTCGAGTGCTCCCACCCATGCATGATGCTGTCACTCCACTGGCCTTTTACCTGAAACTGAAAAGAGCAAGCGTGAGATTTGGAAATCTCAGCAAGTACCCAACTACGGTCGCAACACAAAAGTAAGACAGGCGATGCAACCATATGAAATAAAGGTAAGCATGACAAGTAAGCAATGGACAAGAGGCAACCAACCAGCAACTGATATCGGAGATACTGTCATGATTAGGAGACGGATATTATGAGAACTGTGTATTAAAGATATTTGTTATGTGACAAGTTATAGCAAGGGTGCCGGCGACCTTATCCCACATACCCGGTTATACGAGAATAGCCAGGCACAACCTTGTCCTCGACTGTATAACCGCAGACGGGGTGTAATATCCTGTGTAACGAGAATGTACGGCCCCCCGTACGTTACCAGGTTGGGTGGAAATGACCCCTATATGTGAGCAGCCCCAGCGTGATAACCCTTAGTTTGTTATTTAGCGAATTATTCATGATATAATTAAAGAGTTGTGATTGAATTAAGGTAAAGTTATGAGAGTAACGATTTAATCCAATGAGACCGAAGAGACAGGATTGATAATACTAGGTGATAAAGTAACCGATACATCATGGTCAGATGAATAGACAAAATTAAGGTAACTAAGAGACGGCGAGGATAAGGCTATAGTAAAGTTATGAGAAGTGAAGATATGTGCTAGGGTTGAAAATGGAAAGACATAATTTCTGATAAGAAGGCGATGTGGAATAATGATAAGGTGATAGTGATATAGTAACCAACCTAAAGAGGTATTATAATGTAGCTCACACAAGTTTATCAACCAATCAAGTTTTATTATGTGATAAGTAATTATTAGTCAAATTAACATTTATTAAGGTATAACGATCATGACTCACATAACGAACTGCATCGGCAATACATCATGATATTGAGAGGATTAAACACAGAAACATGATACTTAAAGGACTGCTAGTGATTTTAACCTAAGTCTACAACATGATCACCCGCTACCCCCATTAACGGTTTAAGCATGAACTCTAAACATTACTTAAAAGCATGACTCTTATAACAACATTAACAGAGTATTATAATAAACCTAAAGGCATGTGGAATAAGATAATCCAGAACATCATGGCAGAAATACAATATTAGAGGTATATAACCAACAAGCATTAACAATAACCAGGCAAGCATTAACAATATGATCATAACTAGGCAAGCATAATAATAACCAGGAAAGCATGAATACTATTATAACAACCCAGCAAGTACTAGAGAGATGATAATAACCGAGTAACTTGGTGATAGGATATTAGCCAGGTAAATTCAGTGATATGATAAGAACCAGGTAATTCACTGATATGATAATTGTACTCAATGACAATGGTAACAAGTAATCATGAAAGATGTGAAATGTGAAATTCAAATGATTGGAGATAAGTTCATGCACGATTACAAGGAGTGAAAATGATTGTTGAGGTTGAGGACTGGAGATAAAATCAGATGGGAGATTTAGAAGGATAATACGACGGTGGTAGGGATCCATGAATGATTCTCTCCCAGCATTACAACTTAACTCACACCAAGGGGTTGTCAAACAACTAGATTTTATTACGTGATAAGTTGTTATTAGTCAGGTTAACAATATCATACATAATTCCATCGAAACCAATCAAGCAATAACATACAAGTAATGTATCAGGGAACCGGTAATTAAATAAATCAATCCGAAGCCAAAGATTACTAGTGGTTAACCTTAAGTTGAAGTCACTCCTATACTACCCCAACCACAATTTAACAACAATTATGATTACTAATTAAAGCTTGCAACTTAGACATTAACCATAGCACTTTAATACATCTAAGTGTCTAAGGTATTAATTAACATAAAGCATGGACAATAAGATAACCTAGAACCTCATGGTATGAATACAATATTAAAAGTACATAACTGGCATTAGCATGTGACAACAATCGAGCAAGCGTTAGTAATCTGATAACAAGTAGGTAACTTTCAGGGTATGGTATTAATCAAGTAACATTAGTGATATGATAAAAGCCCGGTAAGTTTTGGTGATATGATCGTAAATAGGTACGCTTTGGTGACATGATAGTGAATACGTGAGCGTTGGGTGATATGATAATAGACAGACCAGTTTTAGCGATATGGTAATGGTACTTAATAGCAACGGTAACAAACAATCATGGGAGATGTAAAATGTGAAATGCAAGGGTTACGGCCGCGAGGTACTTGCCTGCCAAGTGCTCGGCAGTTTGGTTGCACGAAGGATCAGAAGTATGAACCCGTCCAAAGTTCCCTTCTATTCCCACATGTGAACCTTTGACCTTTGATTGACTTAGCCAAACTCCATGCATGCAGCTACCCCTGCCATGCACGCACCGTGAGGACACGAAGGCAATTGGCTAGCAACGAGGAAGATCGGCCGCAGCGCATGCATAGGAGCGACGCTGCCGCCACAGCCGTTGCGCTCGCCCGTGCGCCGCCGCGCCTCCGCCAGTGCACCGCCGAGCCTCCGCCTGCGCCGCGCTCGCCCGAGCGCTGCCGCGCCTCCGCCTATGCACCGCCGTGCCTCCGCCCGCGCCGCGCTCGCCCGAGCGCTGCCGCGCCTCCGCCCGCGCCGCGCTCGCTCGTGCGTCGCCGCGCCTCCGCCCGCGCCGCGCTCGCCCGTGCGCCGCGCTCGACGCTGCTTCCACCGCCACCGGGCCAAGGCTTGCGCAGACGCGCGCGCGTGCGTTCAAGTGTGCGGGAGAGCGTGCAGTCGCAAGCGCTGCACCCGCTGCCATCGCCAGGCCGGCCGTCGGGCATCTCCACCATTACTGCCGCAGCAGCGGCCGCCGCCGCCGAGTTCGGCCTGCCGGCTATGGCGGCCATGAGCGCGCGTGCAGGCGTGCTGTGCGACGCGGACGTGCTGTGCAATGCTGGCGGCGCCATGCAGCTCCTTGCGGATCCATACGTGAGAACGAGAGAGATTAAAAGATAATCCCATGCAAAGTTACGTGAGGGAGAGAGATTGAGAGGAAGAGAGAGAAGATGGAAACGTAAGGAAGTGAGTAATGCAGGGAGAGATTCCCGGAAGAGAGAGATTGAGAGAGATTAAAGGAGAGAGATTGAGGGAGAGAGAAATTAGGAAGGATGAAGAGATAACGGGATGGAGAGAGTTATGCGGGGAGAGAGATATGCAGTTAGTTAGCTTTCTTTTTTTTGTGGGTGTTACAGCTCTCCCCCCTAAAAGAAGATTCGTCCTCGAATCGACTAGCTCTAGAAGGTAGGACCAACGGACTTTGAGTAGACTAAATGGATGCGGGGAACCCTATGAAGAAAGCCTGAGACAAAAGATCAAGATATTTCTTACGCATCTAGGACTGCAAATCTCAGATGGCTTAGAGTTCCATCTGATAGGACCACAACACCTTAACATAAGGAATTGTCCGACATCAAGGTTGACGCTCTAAACATTCCAAAAATATGGACCGGCTGTACCACAACGGGTAGGTCCTCCGAGACATCCAAGTTGGACAACTCCAAAACTTGATCAAGGTCATTATGATACTTCCTCAACATATAGATATGAAGGATGTTAGGGATGCTGGCTAGGGAGGCAGGCAACTCCAGACCATAAGCAAGTTTTCCGATTCGCTCCATGATACGAGATGGTTCAACATAACGAGGGTTCAACCTTCCTTTTTCCCCAAAACGAACCACTCCCTCGGCAAAGCAAGAATGAGAGCGGAACAAGATGCTCCTTCAGGGTCTAAAAGCTGAACTCACAGTCCTCTGTCCAAATGAGTTGCTCACCCTTTTTGAGTCAACTTGGTCAAGGGCTTTGAAATAAAAGAGAAATTATGGACAAAACGGTAGTAGAACCCAGCCAAACTCAAGAAACTGCGGATCTCTGCAACATCACCAGGTCTCGACCAGTTTACTACTGCAGCAATCTTGGAAAGGTCCACGGAAAGTCCCCAGTCACTAATGACATGCCCTAGGAAGCTGACAGAAGAAAGCCCAAAAGCGCACTTTCTCGATTTAGCAAAGAGTTAACGCTTCTGAAAGAGATCAAGTACAAGGTGAAGGTGTTGCTCATGCTTCTCTGTGGCACTAGAATACATCAGAATGTCATCAATAAAGATGATGACAAACTGATCCAGATACTCATGGAACACCCAATGCATCAATTCCATTAACACTGTCGAAGCATTGGTCAGCCCAAATGGCACAACCAGGAACTCGAAAAGGCCATAACAAGTGCGAAAGGCCGTCTCTGAATATCAGAAGCCTTGATTTGAACTTGGTGATAGCCAGACTGCAGGTCTAAGTTGGAGAAGAACTTGGCACCCTTGAGCTAAACGAAGAGATCAGCAATACGAGGCAAAGGATAGTGGTTCTTGGTGGTTACTGCATTGAGAGCTCAATAATCGATGCACACACACGTAGATTCTTATCCTTCTTTTCCAACGAAGGTAATTGGAGAAGCCCACTCTGATGAACTACGCCTGATGAAGCCTTTAACCTCCATGTCGACTAATTGATGCTTCAACTCTTCCAACTCAGTTCGGGACAGACGATAGGGCGCCTTGGCAAAGGGTACGGTGCTAGGAATAACACAATTGGCACACTCAACCGCCCTAGCTAGAGACAAGCCCGACATCTCAACTGGAAAGACATCAAGGAATCCTCGCACAATTGGCATCTCTTTTGGTAAAGGTCCAGTGGTACACTTCTCTGACATGGTGAGAAGGCACCCCGACTGATTATCCAGCGACGATCGAAATAGGAGGCCAAGAATAGGAGTTTGAGGCATCGCTTTTGCCTTGATAAATGATCTCCCCATTATCCTGAGGAAGAATAACCTTGCGGTTAAAGCAACGGATAATAGTAGGATGAAGAGGCAACTAATCCCGGCTCACAACAGGTTAAGGGTTAGGTAGGTACCACAACTGCGTCAATGCTGAAATTTGTGGCCTTCAGCTCCAGGGTGACATTAAGACAAGTATGATCGCTAGCAAGTGGTCCATTGGGGGTGGACACCACCACGAGGTACGCCAAGATACCGATGGTATAGAGTGCTACTGGGTGAAGTGAGATGCCAAAAAGGAGAAACTAGCTCCAGAGTTAAACAATGCAAGAGCAAGGTGACAATCCAAGATAACAATACCCTAAAGGTCAAGGGATAAAAGAAAGGTAAGTGGAAAGATGGATAGCAATAGGGAATGGAATCAGAATGCAGGGAAGCATAGGATTGAAATAATGTCACAGGACATCAATGGGATAAAAGAGATGATAATTAGATATCAATTCATGGTAATACGCCAGTGACTGGATATGCATGCATGAATGAATTAACCCGAAGCCCCGTGTACGTGCAAAACATTTTTTTCCAGAAACTACAGCCTGAGCTCTGATACCAACTGTAACACCCCACGTAACCATATGGGATATTACTATGGAACGTCATCGCCAAAGTGAAGAATAAATAAGTACAATAAAAGAAATCACAAAGTGTTTAAAACTTTATTAAAACTTTAATAAAGAACCAACGGAAGCTGGAATAAATATTTAAAACATGGGACCGGTCCACTTCTAATCAAATAAAGAACGAACGAAACAACAAAACGGTGGCAAACCACGGTGCTGAAAACTCGAGTGCTCCCACCCATGCATGATGCTGTCACTCCACTGGCCTTTTACCTGAGACTGAAAAGAGCAAGCGTGAGATTTGGAAATCTCAGCAAGTACCCAACTACGGTCGCAACACAAAAGTAAGACAGGCGATGCAACCATATGAAATAAAGGTAAGCATGACAAGTAAGCAATGGACAAGAGGCAACCAACCAGCAACTGATATCGGAGATACTGTCATGATTAGGAGACGGATATTATGAGAACTGTGTATTAAAGATATTTGTTATGTGACAAGTTATAGCAAGTTATAGCAAGGGTGCCGGCGACCTTATCCCACATACCCGGTTATACGAGAATAGCCAGGCACAACCTTGTCCTCGACTGTATAACCGCAGACGGGGTGTAATATCCTGTGTAACGAGAATGTACGGCCCCCCGTACGTTACCAGGTTGGGTGGAAATGACCCCTATATGTGAGCAGCCCCAGCGTGATAACCCTTAGTTTGTTATTTAGCGAATTATTCATGATATAATTAAAGAGTTGTGATTGAATTAAGGTAAAGTTATGAGAGTAACGATTTAATCCAATGAGACCGAAGAGACAGGATTGATAATACTAGGTGATAAAGTAACCGATACATCATGGTCAGATGAATAGACAAAATTAAGGTAACTAAGAGACGGCGAGGATAAGGCTATAGTAAAGTTATGAGAAGTGAAGATATGTGCTAGGGTTGAAAATGGAAAGACATAATTTCTGATAAGAAGGCGATGTGGAATAATGATAAGGTGATAGTGATATAGTAACCAACCTAAAGAGGTATTATAATGTAGCTCACACAAGTTTATCAACCAATCAAGTTTTATTATGTGATAAGTAATTATTAGTCAAATTAACATTTATTAAGGTATAACGATCATGACTCACATAACGAACTGCATCGGCAATACATCATGATATTGAGAGGATTAAACACAGAAACATGATACTTAAAGGACTGCTAGTGATTTTAACCTAAGTCTACAACATGATCACCCGCTACCCCCATTAACGGTTTAAGCATGAACTCTAAACATTACTTAAAAGCATGACTCTTATAACAACATTAACAGAGTATTATAATAAACCTAAAGGCATGTGGAATAAGATAATCCAGAACATCATGGCAGAAATACAATATTAGAGGTATATAACCAACAAGCATTAACAATAACCAGGCAAGCATTAACAATATGATCATAACTAGGCAAGCATAATAATAACCAGGAAAGCATGAATACTATTATAACAACCCAGCAAGTACTAGAGAGATGATAATAACCGAGTAACTTGGTGATAGGATATTAGCCAGGTAAATTCAGTGATATGATAAGAACCAGGTAATTCACTGATATGATAATTGTACTCAATGACAATGGTAACAAGTAATCATGAAAGATGTGAAATGTGAAATTCAAATGATTGGAGATAAGTTCATGCACGATTACAAGGAGTGAAAATGATTGTTGAGGTTGAGGACTGGAGATAAAATCAGATGGGAGATTTAGAAGGATAATACGACGGTGGTAGGGATCCATGAATGATTCTCTCCCAGCATTACAACTTAACTCACACCAAGGGGTTGTCAAACAACTAGATTTTATTACGTGATAAGTTGTTATTAGTCAGGTTAACAATATCATACATAATTCCATCGAAACCAATCAAGCAATAACATACAAGTAATGTATCAGGGAACCGGTAATTAAATAAATCAATCCGAAGCCAAAGATTACTAGTGGTTAACCTTAAGTTGAAGTCACTCCTATACTACCCCAACCACAATTTAACAACAATTATGATTACTAATTAAAGCTTGCAACTTAGACATTAACCATAGCACTTTAATACATCTAAGTGTCTAAGGTATTAATTAACATAAAGCATGGACAATAAGATAACCTAGAACCTCATGGTATGAATACAATATTAAAAGTACATAACTGGCATTAGCATGTGACAACAATCGAGCAAGCGTTAGTAATCTGATAACAAGTAGGTAACTTTCAGGGTATGGTATTAATCAAGTAACATTAGTGATATGATAAAAGCCCGGTAAGTTTTGGTGATATGATCGTAAATAGGTACGCTTTGGTGACATGATAGTGAATACGTGAGCGTTGGGTGATATGATAATAGACAGACCAGTTTTAGCGATATGGTAATGGTACTTAATAGCAACGGTAACAAACAATCATGGGAGATGTAAAATGTGAAATGCAAGGGTTACGGCCGCGAGGTACTTGCCTGCCAAGTGCTCGGCAGTTTGGTTGCACGAAGGATCAGAAGTATGAACCCGTCCAAAGTTCCCTTCTATTCCCACATGTGAACCTTTGACCTTTGATTGACTTAGCCAAACTCCATGCATGCAGCTACCCCTGCCATGCACGCACCGTGAGGACACGAAGGCAATTGGCTAGCAACGAGGAAGATCGGCCGCAGCGCATGCATAGGAGCGACGCTGCCGCCACAGCCGTTGCGCTCGCCCGTGCGCCGCCGCGCCTCCGCCAGTGCACCGCCGAGCCTCCGCCTGCGCCGCGCTCGCCCGAGCGCTGCCGCGCCTCCGCCTATGCACCGCCGTGCCTCCGCCCGCGCCGCGCTCGCCCGAGCGCTGCCGCGCCTCCGCCCGCGCCGCGCTCGCTCGTGCGTCGCCGCGCCTCCGCCCGCGCCGCGCTCGCCCGTGCGCCGCGCTCGACGCTGCTTCCACCGCCACCGGGCCAAGGCTTGCGCAGACGCGCGCGCGTGCGTTCAAGTGTGCGGGAGAGCGTGCAGTCGCAAGCGCTGCACCCGCTGCCATCGCCAGGCCGGCCGTCGGGCATCTCCACCATTACTGCCGCAGCAGCGGCCGCCGCCGCCGAGTTCGGCCTGCCGGCTATGGCGGCCATGAGCGCGCGTGCAGGCGTGCTGTGCGACGCGGACGTGCTGTGCAATGCTGGCGGCGCCATGCAGCTCCTTGCGGATCCATACGTGAGAACGAGAGAGATTAAAAGATAATCCCATGCAAAGTTACGTGAGGGAGAGAGATTGAGAGGAAGAGAGAGAAGATGGAAACGTAAGGAAGTGAGTAATGCAGGGAGAGATTCCCGGAAGAGAGAGATTGAGAGAGATTAAAGGAGAGAGATTGAGGGAGAGAGAAATTAGGAAGGATGAAGAGATAACGGGATGGAGAGAGTTATGCGGGGAGAGAGATATGCAGTTAGTTAGCTTTCTTTTTTTTGTGGGTGTTACATACTCCTATACGCCTCAGAGTCGTTTAGGAATCCGTACCTCCAAGATATGTAAACCCCTAGGTCTCACATGCGACCTGGGTGCTCCTTGTTTCCTAGGGCCGTGGACAGCATATTCCTCTCTCTGACTGCTTGGAAGGAGCATTTGAAAGATTTGGTAGTCAATGTTTGCTGCAAGAGGCAATCATATTATTTTAGACCCTATGAAGTTATGGGTCTATCATATCTAGGTAGTTTAACATATCTTACCAGATGTTAGGATACTTTCTTGTCTACGGGGTTTTTGAAAGAGGCGACGCCCAAAGATGTGGTTGATAACCTCGTTCTTAACCAGTTTCGGGCGCACTCATTTGTGATCCCGGCAAATGGTGTGGAGGTCTCCAATTGGATTATGACCTCATCCTCCATCCTTCATTGCGGGATTTTACCCACGTATGCAGCGGTGCTAAGTCTGTGGGGGTGAGTGTTTCGTGCCTAGATAGCCTTGTGCACCATACTGTCCTGTTGAAATTCGATCATCGTTTTCATCCGCATAAAGGGCTCCCATATTTTTGGTGACACGAAAGGATACCTTGTGAAGGACGTGCGATACTTGGTCATGTACTGGGTGACAAGCATGCTCTTGAAGGTCCCATTGCACGTGTTCCTAGAGTTCTGCTGGGATCTCGAACGAGTTTGAAATTTCCATCCACAGCACATTTGTTTCGTCTTCTGTCAAACCTTTCTAGTTTGATACAGTGATGGGGACCTATTTCCTTCCAATTATCCTGCAGGTAGTCCGAAATGCTGTTGTTGCTTTCTTCGATTGCAGAGGGACCCCATCTGGAGAGACCTCCGTGATGGTCATTCGACTTGCTGGCCTTTTAGATACTCCTCTGCCATGCTTAGTTACTCCAGTCTTCAGAGCGTCAGACCTAATTGGCAACATCGATGATGACGATGGCTGTAACGCCCTAGGGTCCAAACCGGCTCAGACCTAACCACATTTTGGATAGGCCACGCACACGTAGCAACCCGCTTGCGCTTTCGTCCTCGCTTCGCGCAAAACGGTTAACCGGTGGTGCTACCTTTGGAACTCCTAGGCTTATATGTAAGTGCTTCTCAAGGTAAGCTAGCAAGGTGGGATTAACCCAGAAATTCATGTGCACACACACATGGGCCAACATGGGCCGGGGTGTCACATACACCCCCCTCAAAGGACCCGACGTCCTCGTCGGACAAACATACCCACACCGGGGCAAATGATAAGGATCTCCTCTCTTGGCACATGTCCGTACGTTCAGTGCCAGCACATATGCCATGCCGTGTGTCCGCTACGGGCCCACACGCGCCATGCGCCATATGCTCGCGCCCCTGACCCGCACGCGCCCATGTAACCGCGAGAGTCGGCTCTGATACCATTTGTAACGCCCTAGGGTCCAAACCGGCTCAGACCTAACCACATTTTGGATAGGCCACGCACACGTAGCAACCCGCTTGCGCTTTCGTCCTCGCTTCGCGCAAAACGGTTAACCGGTGGTGCTACCTTTGGAACTCCTAGGCTTATATGTAAGTGCTTCTCAAGGTAAGCTAGCAAGGTGGGACTAACCCAGAAATTCATGTGCACACACACATGGGCCAACATGGGCCGGGGTGTCACAATGGCATCTCTCTTTAAAAAAACTGTATGTGATATTAGTATCAGTTTAAATTTATTTCATCTTCCCTTAAAACTTTCATCTTTGCATTGATTTCATAAAAATTTCGATAGTGCAAACCCTTTTTTTACTTGACTAATTTGCACAATTAAAATCAAGCTCCACATTTTCAATAGCACAAACCCTTTTTTACTTAACTAAGAAGATAATTTCTAGGGCTTTTTAGGTTATCCGTGGGAATTTCTACCTCTCAAAGAAAATGATGTACCTTAATCTAGTCTCAATGTCTATTTATATTGGTATGATTAAAATTTGCAAAGCTACAGGTAGTTTGTGAAAACTATTGCAAAACCATGTATCAAATTTCAAAGTGCAATAATGTAAATGAAGGTTAAGGATGTTTGCTGATGTATTTACTGGTTAGACCATATTGTTAGTTTAGGGCTTATTTTTCTTTTAACTATACTGTTAAAATGGGTTCCTTCCATTAGTCCAAATCCTAGAACATAGACAGACTACTCATGGCTAACTCACACGCACATAGATGAACTGTTAACTCATATACCGATGGAGAGTAATACCAGCAAAGGAATTCAATGAAGATATCATTGTGGTTGGGGAAGAAGAGGCTGGTTGAGGACACTAGTGGTGAAGACGTCGTTGTGGTTAGGAAAGAAGAGGCCAAGGTCACTAAGGTTTGAGAAGATAGAGACACGAGAAGGCTGGCTACGGCAGATTTGTGTGAGGAGGCTACCGAACGGAGAGGCGGTGTTGGATCTATGTGGGAGGTGGAGATTGGGGAGGAGGTGGCACTTGAGGAGGCGGCGGCGAATGGGCGACAAGGGCACACAAGTGAGGAGTAAGGGTGCAAACCGTAGTGGGGCCCTACTTATAGAAGAAACTATCACAGACGGTTCCATTAAAGAATTGTTTATGATGTTAATATCATAAACGGTTCTGGACGGTTCCATAATAGAACCGTCTGTGATATGAACCACATTACAGACGGTTCCATAATAGAATTGTATGTGATGTTGGTATCATAGACGGTTATATTATGGAACCGTCTGTGATAGTACAACAAATCCTATTTTTCGGCTAGCCTCGGAAGTGCTAGCCATGCCCTATAAAAAAACAAGCATATACAATCACAGATGTAATTATTTCTTAATTATTAAATTAATTATAATAGAATAATTTCTTAATTACATGTCGAGTTTCTTATAATTACATTAGAATAATTTCAAATAGTACGAATGGTTCATCTTTGTATCCTACACATTCGAGGTCCACAGCAATAACACCATACTTATCGACCTTTACACCCTGTGGGATTTGGACCCAACGGCACCAAAATAGAGGTATCTAGAAAACTACGTAGTCAAGCTCCTAAATCTCCTCTACAAGCCCATAGTAGGAGTTTGGGCTAGTGGTACTGAACTACTCATTATGAAATGCACCTATGCACACACTTGAGTTCTAGACTGTGCTCTTTCTATCATGATCTGTTGTATAAAATATGTACCCATTAATGTCGTATCCTTGGCATGTCACAATTGTAAATTTTGACCCTTTTGCCAACCATTACAGCGTTTCACTTGACGACCTCCTAGTGAATCGAACCATCAACCATTCATTGAACCGACGGTTGTACTATCTCGTGATCTAAACCTCCGACTAGCCTGGATTCTCTTGGTGTAGCTTGTCCTTGTACTCTTCAATATACGGGGACACTTCAGTCTTGTGTCGCAAGACTGTGCAATGGGCTTGAGTGTACGTATCCAGATCGGAAGTTATTGCTTTCCTTCCGATGGTCCTGATATCATCTAGCCTCCCCTCGTGACAAAATACAGGCACACCTATTGGTTCGACCTGAGCCATATAATCGATATAGAACTGAATGACCTCTTCAATTGCATAATCTTCAATGATGCTACCCTCCAAGCGAGATCAATTGCGTACATAGGACTTCAAAATTCCCATGTACCTCTTGAATAGGTACATATGACGTAGAAACATGGGGCCGCATATCTTTATCTCTTTCACAAGGTGGACAATGAGATGGACCATGCTATTGAAAAATAACGGAGGGAAATACATTTCAAGATGGCACAGAGTCGTCACCACCCCGGTCTGCAGAGCATATAGTCCATCGGGATCGATGACCTTCTGAGCAATTGTATTAAAGAAATAACACAACCTCATGATTGTCACTCAAAACTTGTTTGGCAAAATACTTCTAATTGCAACAAGAAGCAATTGTGTTATTAGCACATGACAGTCATGAGACTTCATGCCTATTAATTTCAAATTTTGCATTGAAACATGTTTCTTCATTCTAGCGGAGTAACTTGATGGAACTTTCACATCATACAAGCACTAACAAAGTTCAGTTCTCTCAAACTTTGACAGAGTGTAACAAGCTGGGGATTGTACGTTCGGCCTTTATCGGTCTCTATCGGTGCTAATTCGGTCCTAATGTTCATAGCAACCAAGTCACACCGTGCGTTGATACCATTCTTTGTTTTGTCATGAATAGATACAACAACTATTAATATGAATACATACGATAATCCGAATTAATCTTATTTTCAATTAAAAGGTCACATGCATGGTAGGCTAGCAGTAACATCATGTGATCGGCTGTGATACATCGCTAAGAAATGGATCGCTTTTATTGTTTGACAGTTGCGCATCTGGTAAATACGTCATGAACGGACGAATCACGCGTCCACGTATGCAAGCCATTAAGACCATCTTCTCGTAATCCTCAATTCCCTCTAGCATTCACCTTCACGGGGAGCCCGTCCGCCATCCGCAGCGTCAGCGACGCAACCTGCCGCGGCCGGTACGCGCCGTCGACCGCCAAGTCAAATTCCTCCAGCACGCACGCCACGATAGACTTCATCTGGATGTAGGCCATCTCTTTCCCCAGGCATAGCCTCGGCCCCGCGTGGAACGCCAAGAACCGGAACGGGCTGTCCGGCCGGAACGTCCCGTCCGCCGGGTCCAGCCACCGCTCCGGCCGGTAGGCCAGCGCGTCCTTGCCCCACACAGCCTCCATCCGCCCCATCGCGTACGAGTTGTACGACACGAAAAACCCTGCTCCCACCGCGGTGCCGTCCGGCAGAACGTCGTCGGCCAGCGCGTGCATCATGTTCAGTGGCACCGGTGGGTACAGCCGCATGGACTCCGTGATGGCCGCGTGCACGTAGTGCATCTCCCTCAGCTCGTCCAGGTCGAAACTGACCTTGTCAAGATCGCCGTGTCCACGGCGGGCGCGCACTGCTGCGACCTCATCTCGGATGCGGCGCTCCACGTCCGGATGCGAGGGCAGCAGCCAGAAGAACCAGGTGAGCGCCGACGACGTGGTCTCCCGCCCAGCGAGGAGGAAGCCGATCACGGCGTCGCGGAGGGCCACCTCGGTGTAGCTCTCGTCTCGGCTCGCCATGAACCTCGATAGGAGGTCGTGCTTCTCGCAGCCAGTGGTCTCCTCCCGCCGTGAACGAATGATACGATCGGCGAAGCCATGCACCATCACCATGGACTCGCGCAGCCGCCGCTCGGAGCCCACGTTCAGCGCCTTCTTCACCTTCCAAAAGCCCGGGATGGCGTACCTGAACCGGCCCGCGCTGAGATTGGCAGCGTCGCGGAACGCGTCGGCGAAGCTGCTGGTCGCGGTGCTGTCGACCTCTGGGCCAGCCTCCTCGTCGTCGTCCGGGAGCTGGCGGGGGTCGTGGTCGAAGGCGACACGGCAGATATTGTCGAACGCAAACCGCTCGAGCGTGTCCTGGAGGTCGAGAGGGCTGCCTGATTCCGCTGCGCAGCGCAGCAGCGGGAGGAGACGGCCGTGCAGCTCGCTGTGCACGCACCGCGACACGAAGGCGCGGAGCGAGCGCGTGTTGAACTCGTAGCTGGCCGCCTTGCGCTGAGCGCGCCAGGCCTCGGCGTCGGCGGTGAGGATGCCCCGGCCGACGAAGTCGTGCAGCACGGACGCAAAGCGCGGGCCCTTGGGGTAGTTGTCGAAGCTGGCGCGCAAGAAGTGCTCCACGTTGGCCGGGTTCGCGGTGATCACGCCGCCCGGCCGGCGGAGCACGAACGTGCACGTGGGCTGGCACGCGAGCACCTCGGTCATCCAGTCCAGTATGCGGTGCCGGTTCGCCAGGAACTGCGGCAGGTGGCCGAGCAGCGGGTACGGCCGCAGCCCCGGTGGGTGGTGTTCCTCCTTGTCAAGCCATCGGACTCTCCAGGTGTGAATAACCAAGACTGCGCTGACGAGGAACAGCAGAAGCAACAGCAAGGTGGCCATGGTTGCTGGACTCTAGCGTGTCAGGTAATCCGTGGGAAGAAGTATAACTGCTTTATCTCTATTCCTCGTATTTATAATCTGTGAAACATGATCATCAATCAATACATAAGCTGATTTATAAGTAATAATTATCACACACAATGATATAAGATTTAAAATAATTTAAAATAACATCAAAATATGAATAAAGAGTTCTACGAACAAGTTTTATATTTGTTGATTAATATGAAATATATTTATTTAAAAAGCTAAACAGTATGTTATTTAAAAAATTATAAATATAGGAGTGAAATATAATTATATGTAACGTCCACTCTAAGGCATAATAGTACGCTTCAAGCCTTCGAGTCTGCGGATGCCCTCGCTCGAAATGCGCAACAAGACAGCGAGGGATAGGACACCGACGGTTTATGTACATTTAACATAGACGTTTACATAAATTACATCCATCGATATTATTCGCATCATCGTGACATGGAAAGAGTGGACAACGCGAAAGATGAAACAGCCATGCGATGAGTTGGGACGAAAATACAATTGTTTTCATAAAATCACAATAGGAACAGAACAGCCATTCCTAAGGCAAAAGCAAATCCGTTACAGCCAATTATTCAGAGTACACGGAAGACAAAGCCACCCCAAAAACTGAAACAGAACCGAAAATTCCAAAAGGAATTTGAACTTTTCTTGATTTTGATTTCTCTTAAATTCTAGCCTAATCTTGCACCCATATCTGCAATCCCTATCGTAAATTCGCTGCCAAGCGATCTCTGCTGTCTGGCCGCGCGCGTCCACTGTTTACACCTGAAAATATCCCGCCGCTGCCTGATTTTCCTTCGCTCACTCTCGCGCATTCCCGCACCTTCTCGCCACTACCACCTAAGGCTGTAAACGAGCCGAGCTCGAGCGAGCTTGGCCTTTCAGGCTCGAGCTCGGTAGAAACTCGAGCCGAGCTCGAGTTGGGGTCCGAGCCTGGACCTGGGCTCGAGCTCGGCTCGGCCTAAGCTCGAGTAAGCTCGAGCTCGGCTCGTTTAAGCTCGATAACAATTAAAATAATTTATTATGCACTATTTTTCAATAATAAGAAAATTTTAAGTTCGAGCTCGGCTCTAATAAGCTCGTTAACAGTCAAAATAATTCAAATACACACTAATTTTCAATAATAAGACAAGCTCGAGCTCGAGTTCGGCTCGAGTAAACTCGGTAAGAATTAATATATATTATTATTTAAGCTCGAATCGGGGCTCGCGAACTATTCGAGTTCAGCTCGGTGAAGCTCGCGAGCTCGAAATCAAGCTCGAGTTCGGCTCGTTTAAAGCTCGAATCGAGCCTAGAACAAGCCGGACTCGAGTAGCTCGCGAGCTTCGAGCTTTTTTTACAGCCCTACTACCACCCTCTGCAACTTGTCTGACAGTGTTAGACCATGTGGATGGTCGTAAATAAAGAGATGATGAATAATTGACATTTGGTTTACTTTGAATTTTGTGTTTGTGAAAGACTTGGTCATTTGTAGTTGAAGTCATTGTCCTTGAGTGGTCGTGTGCAGTTCAGGTGAGTTCAGATCACAGACACTACTATATGACCACGGCAATAGACGCTATACGACCACGGCAGACACTCTTACGACCACGGCATCAGACAAACTTACGACCACGGCAAACACTCTTACGACCACGGCATCAGACAATTTTACGACCACGGCATGCTACGACCACGTCGGGCTTCGACCACGGCAGTAGACTTCACCTTTTGACCACGGTGGTACGACTTCGGCTTTACGACCACGGCAAGTAATCGTAGCTACAGTATTCTTTCATGGTCGTAACTATAGTACTCGATAGTCATAGACTGTACTGGTCGTACTTGATAGTCGAATGTTTTACTGGTTGATAGTCTAGGGCTTTGCAATGGATGGTCGTAGGTTTTGCAGACTACGTTCATGGTCGTAGTTTTTGCAGACTACCTCTATGGTCGTAGTCTTGGCAGTGTGGTCGATACTCGTAGACTTCACTGTCTGTTGTTTTGTCTTCGATAGTTGAAGGCTTAGTGATCGGTTGCCGTTAGCTTCACGGTTGGTACTCGTAAGACTTTATGGTCGAGACGAGTGCTTCACTCTTGCGATCTTCGAGTACATCAAGTACTCGGGTTGGACCAGTGGTTGACTAGTCGGTGAGTGGTGGTCGATGGTGGATGGTCGTGGCTTGAGATACTCGTAGTTGGAGGACTCGCTACTTGGTAGAAGTGGTTTCACGACCACGGCAAGTGGTCGGGTGTTGGAATGTTGTCTGTACTCGTAGGTTTCGAGTATATGTTGCTGCTGTAACTCGGTAGTCGGTACTCGATAGTCGGTATGGTCTCCGAGTACTTGTGGATTACGAGTTAGCGGTATTGGAGGGTTTGGTGATCTGTTTCAGTCAGCAATAGGACTATGTGGTCGTAATCAATCTGGTGCATGGTCGTAGGTAGTAGCGATAGTATAGTGCAGTCATAAACGACTTGGGAGATGGTCGTAGGAGATTTGGATCTTGTCTGAAGATAGACAAGGGTGTGTTTTGCTAATGTGTGTTTCTAGAAGATGGTTTATTTGGTCTTTGCATGTGCATGTGGGCATGGAGGCGGCCATGGTCGGTGACGAGGAGGACCGGGACTAGGAGGGGTAATCTGAGGTCCAGGCGGTCGTGATGTCATGCGGGGTGGTTGAGCTCATGTTGGAAGCACATGGAGATCAAAGGTGGATGCTGCGTAGAGGCGTGGAAACGGTTACGGGCAGTGATGAAGAAGACCGGGACTAGGAAGGAGTAATGTGAGGTCCAGGTGGTCAAGTGGTCATGCAAGGTGATCGAGCTCACGCGAGAGCATGCGGTGATGGTGTGCTATGAAGATTCAGGTTGGGATATCCTGGAGGCTTCGTAGCGTGTGTCATATGGAGTTGTGGATGGAGTCCATGATCTATACGAGTTGGTTAAAACCCGTGTTAGGAAGTGTTTTGAGTCCCTTGGTTTGAGGAAGAGATAGATTTCGTGTCCAGTGGAACAGGACACGGTTTGAAGTGTTTTGATGTAACACGACTTTGTGCGCTGGCCTATAAAAGCAGGGGAAGCTGTGGGTTAGCGTACAGATTTTTAGGGCTTTCGTGGAGAAAGTTTTTAGAGGTGCCATGAGGTGCTTTGTAGCCAAAAAGATTGATGAAGAAACAATAGATCAGTTTCTTTCCAGAGAAAGATTTCCGGTGACTTCCAGTTCATCGCTCTGTTTCTTTGTTTTTTTTTGTGGTCGGTTTTTGTCTTCAGCGCATCTCGTCCAGGTGGTGGTCGAACGGCTGGGGACGTCAGGCGGAAGGAGGTCACGACTGTGTGCATCGTGATCGTGCCGAGAGGTCGGAACAATCAGACTGTCGATCTGTTGTCAGACCGAGCGGTCGGAATGATCAGATGGTCGATCTGAGATTGTGCCGAGCGATCGGAAGGAGTAGGTGATCTCAACGTGTGGTCGTAACAAACAGTCGGCGATAGAAGGTTACGACCAGTCGAGCGACAGGCGATCTCAATGTGTAGTCGTAACAAGCAGTCGGCGATAGAGGGTTACGATCACGTTCAAGCCAGTGGTCGTTACGAGCACGTATGACCGGAACAACAGAGGATTTTCAACCACGTTCAAGCAGCAGCTGTGGTTGTCTCCGTTCGGTAATACAGATTGTTTTATGTCTTGTTTATCTGCGCAGTGTTTTGATTTCAGGTGATAAAAAGTGGGAACAATCATTCACCCCTCCCCACTCTGATTGTGTCATACGACCCTACATACAACATCTCTCGAAGAACCCTGGCCAGCGCTGGACAAAGACAAATTTGATTTCGCCGCCACCTCGGATATTTTCGCCACCGCCTCTCCTACCACGTTAAGCTCGCTATAAAAGACTCCAAGCCCCTCCTGTGAATTCCGTTAGCGACCTATAGCCCCTAGCACACCCCCAATTGCTCCGATCACCACCACAACGCCGTCAATCGCTGGAGACCCACAAGTAAGCCCAAATCTCCATTCTTGTCTTGTCGTCAAACACAATTCAATTCCTTTGGTCAGTAGCATCCTCACACTCCAGAAGCACCACTGAAGCCTTGTCGAAGCTCCCCGAAGCCCCTACTGCCTTGGCGACTAGCGTCGTCGTTCAACCGTAGAGCATCACCGTGGACAGCTCACCAGAGACCATCACAACTCGAGCCGGCCAAGCCATCGACATCCCCTCGCCCCAAGGATGCTCTAGCACGCATGCTCCATTGGTTAGTGTCTCAAAAAGCTACTAAGCCAAGGAAAACCGCCACGGAGCTCCCTCGCCGCTGGCAAAGCTCCGGCCAACCCCGACCCTGCTTAAGGCCAAAAATGGGTTCTCCTTAATCCCTTGAGTCCATCCATACCCTCGATTTTTGCCGGAATTGACCGTAGCATCGGGAATTGCCGTTGCAAATTTCCCCTGTTTCTCGGCACTATAGCGCGCACGGGAGGAAGACGATAAACAGTACCGGTTCGGTACTATAGCACTAACCCGTTAAGGAACAGTACCTAGACCGGTATTGTAGTAGCCTGTCCCGCTAACAAATAGTATCTAGACCCAGAATGAATAGTACAGACCCGATACTATAGCGTCCGACTCGATAGTGAACAGTGTTCAACCCGCAATGAATGGTTCATACCCGTTACTGTTCATCCATACCCAAAAATATAAAATACATCCATTTTGATCATTTTGAACCCATCAACCCATTTCTCCCTGTCAAGTAACTATATAGCATTTCTCTATGTAACTTGTTGAGTACAGTTGGTTGTACTCAGTCTTACTTTCTTTTTCCTCCAATACAGAGATCAGAAAAAAGAAATAATGTTACAAGTTTTCGTGTTAGGGTTATGGCCGTACTCAAGCATTCTGTGAAGTTTTCTTTGATTCTTCTTATTGTAAGTTAAGTTTTAGACTTAGACGTCTTTAAAATAGTTAAAATTGACTGTTAAGTCTTATTTTAATCAAATTAACTCCTTTTAAATATTCGTGAGCAAGTATGATACTTTTTCTGTCCGTAACTGAACTCCTGAGCTGTTACGAAAGGTAATATTTCTATTCTCAAAAACAGGGTTGTTACAAAAACTGACTATTAAAGACCTTGTCGACGCGAAGGAAACGAAATCGAAAGCCAACTTGACATTACGGGGGATGCACGCATACGTTTTACAGAAATTGAGCTGGAGTCTCGAGACGGAGTATAATCTCCCTAGTTTGGCTGCCACAGGAGCGTGGTCTCGACGATCATGGAGGTCACTACGTAGGGATCCATGTTGGACGCCGGCCTGCGGTCCTCGAAGTGCCCTTGCCTTCCTTCTCCGTGTCGCGGCCGACGCGGATGGACGCCCCGCGGTTCGCCACGCCCTGAAAAGCAAGCGACAGACGCAGCAGAGTGAGCGGAAATGCAGGCACGAGTCACGCGAGTGGTCAGGTGATCAGACGGCCGTGACTGCACGGGTGGCGCCGCGCGTAAGTACTCACTTGAATGTGTTGATGTCGGCGGTCTCGTGTCGGCCGGTGAGGCGGCGCTCGTTGCCCTCGCCGTAGGCGGCGATGTGCTCCTTGTGCCTCTTCCCGAGCTTCTCGATCGCCTTCTTGATCACCTCGTAGCCGCCCGGCTCTCTCATGGACTTGGTGCTGCAAATGCATGGTTGGAACATTAGCCACTTGCAGGTCACAGAACTAGAACTAGTACTAGTACAGTCTTTTACTTGAAGTTGGTGTGAGCACCGACGCCATTGCAGTCACTCTGGATCGGCTTCGGGTCGAGGGAGAGCACGACTCCGGCCGTCTCCGTGATCCTCTGGAATCAGTCGACGACAAATAAATAACTGAAGTTAGAGTTGATTCCATCGTACTAACCGAAAGCTCCCGAAGAATCAAGATGAAACACTGCAGAATAGAACCATATACTGCTCACAGTTGAACGGTATAGTTGTCTCAATTTCTTATTCCAATCCAAACTGAGAATATTAGGATACGAACCTCGAGAATGTAGCGGGCAACCCACACCTGGTCAGGAGCAGCGATTCCAACGGACGGGCCAACTTGGAACTCCCACTGTTGCCGCAGAATCCGGTTCAGAAATTAGCACGCATCAGTCATTGTATCCATGTGCCATACTAGGAAGAGCCTGATAGGAGAGAGCAACGGCTGCAACTAAGCAACTTGCAAAGATTGTACCTGCGCAGGCATGACTTCCCCATTGATGCCACTGATGTTGATCCCGGAATAAAGGCAGGCCTTGTAGTGGGCGTCCACGATGTCGCGGCCGAACGCCTTATCGGCACCGGCGGCACAGTAGTATGGCCCTGAAGAAATGCACAAAAGTTCAGAAACCTACAACGGAATGTGGAAAATATATCAAGCACCAGTAGCATCTAACTGCTACTCCAACACATGGAAATAGTGTTGTTTCTTTTGAATTGAGTCAGTTGTCAAAAAGTTCAAGTTTAGTATTGCAAAAGTTTCACTAAGTCAACTAGCCCCGGGATATTTTTTTGAATTAGAAGAGTAACCCTTATATTCAAAGTTTACCATCAATACATCACATAGCTTGTTCTATATAACTCGCAACAAATAAAAGTTAAAGCGTATCAAGATTTTTAAGAATAATTTTCTTGCCTGAGGACCAGGGTAGCCACCAACAGGCCAGCCAAGAGGCCAGCTCACATCCTTCTGAAGGAGCGTGTACTCTTTTTTTTTCTCGAAAACACATGAGATTTACGTTTCATTCATTAAGGAGAAAAGATTAGCGGTACAAAGATGGCCTTACGGCCGAATTGAAAATCAACAATACAAAGAGAGAACGACTAGGAGACCGACGCTAGACTAGCAAGAACCCCTAGCCTATCTCTAAGGATTGCCAATTTTGAATTGGCAATTGAGGACCAAACGAATAATTCCTGCTTGATCCGGAGAACACATTTGTTAATGTTGAAACTACCATGATCGTGGTGTAGCATATTCCTTTCTTTCCAAATCATCCACACAATGAGGATCACTAGGCAGTTAACAGCTTTGCAAAGGACCTTGGGGACCATTGCCCTGATAGCGACCCAACAATCGCATAGGGCTGAATCCGAGAATTGGTACGGCAGGCAAATCACTAACCAAGACAACGTGCGAAACCAAATAACCTTAGCCACTGAGCAGACGACGAGTAGATGGTCAATTGTTTCATCATGTTGGTCACAGAATAGACAAGCTACGGGGGCTTGAATGTTGTACTTCCGAAGCCTCGTGAACATCCAAATCCTTCGCTTGAGAGCTAACCAGGTGAACATTTTGGCCTTCAGGGGTACTGAGCTCTTCCACAACTGCTTGGCACACGGTAGGAGCAAAGTACCCTGGCATAGAGCGAGATAAGCTGATTTGGACGAGTAAAGGCCATCAAAAGTCCATGGCCAAATGACTACATCCCTGGTCCCATGCTGTAAATGGATTTGGTCAAGTAGTGAGCGTAAGGGCATGTTCTTTATGGCTATGGCTTATGACTTTTGGCTGAAATTTTTAATTTTTGGTTGTTCACAACAGAGATTATGGAGAGAAAGATACTCATATACGATTTTGGCCGGTACAGATGATGGCTTTTCAATGTGCACTACAATTAACTTGTAGACCCTGTCTTGAAAAAATACTCCGTTTGAAAATTAGGTATTGTAGGAAAATCCAAAAGCTAGTTTCAAAAGCCGCATAGAACAGGCCCTAAGTTGAGGGCCTGAAAGATCGCCTACATGGAGGAGGGTCCCTGGATATGCGTCATCCATATCCGGCTGTGCAAAACATCCTTAACTAAGGACCTTTCTTTGTGATGGCTCTTAACCATTGCCCAGATCAACGGAGCCACTTCACGTATTGTTTGTCGGTGCAGCCATCTATCCATGCAAAAGTGGATAGTCAAGCCATCTCCTAGATGAACAACCGTCGATGCCTCAAAAAAGCTCTGAACATCAGGATCCTTTTTTGCCGTATGGGCTTCCATTCACGGTTTTGCTCGAAGCGCGCCATCCATTCCCATCTGGAACAGAGGGCAATACTCACAAGACTGAGGTCTGCTATTCCTAGGCCACTGTGCGAGAAGGGGCGGCAGGTTTGGTGCCAACTGACGAGGCATTTCCCTAAGATACATAAGCTGTCTCTGGCCCACATATATGCTCTTCATCTCTTATCGATTGCTTCCAGAGCCCAACCGAGTAGCTTGAGGCTAAGGAGTGGGTAGATGACCATGGAGGATAGTACCGCTTTGACAAGAACCATTCTCCCTGCACACGTGAGCACTTGCGCCTTCCAAGTAGACAGTTTTGTGTGGAATTTATCAATGAGGGCCTGGAGATTAGATCATCTCAGCTTGCCAAGGGACAGAGGCAAACCCATATATGTAATTGGCAGCATAGCTGTATTACATGCTAGAATTTCCTTAGCAGACTGAAGCTCTTCCTGGGAGTAGTGGATCGGTATGAGCAACGACACCTGAAAATTTGGGTGAAGCCCTGTAGAATTTCTGAAAAGCTTCAGAATTTCCCTTGTCGCAGTTAGATCGATGGCCTTTGGGTGAACGAATAGCATTACATCGTCGACAATTAGGGAACATTGAGTTGGCAAGGAAGATGAAGGCATCAGAATATGATCTCACCTGGCAGCTATCAGTATCTGATTCAACACCTCCATGGCAATAACAAACAACAAGGGTGATAAGGGGTCCCCTTGGCGCAGCCCTCTGCAGTTGAAGATGGGTTTGCCCGGTATGCCATTCAGCACAATTCTGGTGGATGAGGTGGATAGCAAAGTTGATAGCCAATCTGTCCACCGCCTGCCAAATCCGCAGCAACGGAGAACCTTTAGCAGAAATGGCCAAGATAGACTATCGAAGGCTTTTGCTATTTCGAGTTTGAGAAGTATTTGCTTCTCTTTTTTCTGCCATAATGTCCTGATAGCATCGTTGACAAATTTGAAATTGTCCTGGACCATATGGCCTTTGATGAAAGCGCTCTGATTCGAATCAACGAGTTGGTCCATTAAAGGCCTTAACCTGATGGCCAATAGCTTAGTGATTAGCTTTGCGAAGCTGTGCACCAAGCTAATTGGCCTAAAATGTGAGGGCTAGCAAGCTTCCTTTTTTTGGGAGAAGGATTATTAGCACTGAATTTAACCGATGGAAACCACGGCGATCTATGGCAAAGAAGGCAGCGATGTCAGCTAGGATATCCTCCCTGATAATTGGCCATGTTTTTTGGTAAAATCTCCTGGTGAAGCCGTCCAAGCATGGTGCCTTGTCCAAAGGGAGCTCACTGATCGCCTGAATGATTTCGTCCTCTGAAAAAGGATGATCCAGGCCCTGCACATCATGATGCTGTGGCAGCACGACATCTAGATCAATCGATCGGTCAGGAAGATCCTCATTTTGCAGCAGGTCGCTAAAGTGATGGTGTAGCAAACACTCCATCTCTTCGTGGGACTAATAGACGACGCCATTACTCGCGAGTGATGTTATCCTATTCTTCTGGCTGCGAAACCGAGCATGAGAGTGGAAGAAAGCCGTATTCGCACCCCCTTTTTAAGCCACAGCATTCACGACCATTGTCAAATCATGGTTCTCTTAAGAGAGGAGAGAGCCCAAAATCTGCATTTTAACAACTTCTTGAGGTGATCTTCTTGAGCAGACATGGCTCTCTTGTCCTGAGCCTTCTCCAGCTGGGTAATTAGTTCACTTGCCATGAGTACCTGCATCGTGACGTTGCCAAAATGGGTCTAGCTCCATTTTTGGAGAGCTTTGGCTATCCGACAGAACAAATCATCTGGAATGGCAAATTGGTTGGTACTTGGTTTACCCAGCTATCTTGCACCACGGTTGAGAAATCATCGTGGTTTGCCCAGTGTTTGTCGAACCGAAAACGCCCCCCATGCTTAAGACAAAAACTGGTGGCAAGAAGTAATGGCGTGTGGTCCAAGCATGATGAGACCAAGGCTAAGAGGAAACAGTGAGGGAAAGGGTCCTGCCATTCTGCCAAGCTGAGAGCTCTGCCGAGCCTTGCCATGGTGGAGAACAGGACTCACTCAGCCTATGCAATCAATTTCTGAACCAAACATGCTTTAAGAGGCTCCCTCCAGGTTCTCGATATCTCTCAGTTCTAATGCGTACCCATTGGTGATTTTGGTTAATTGGTGATACTTTCATGATGGGCCGGAAAAGGAAGCATGTATTCTGAATTTCTGACACAAGATTGTCATTTTCTGAAATTGACAACGTTCAGTGTATATGGCTTCACGCATTCAAGGGTGCAATAACGATAAAGTTCTTGATTGCTTGCATAGGAAAATGGTATGTAGCATGTACATTTTTACTGAGTTCACTTAGTCTGTTCGAAATTCATAAGCTTCTCTGTATTGTGTTGTTCAAATGCTCCACTGATCAATTCTATTCTGTATTCAAATGCATCACTGAAGCCTTCGCCTAGAATGTGTGTGTACGCACACATGTTCTTGCATGGTCCCTGCAGATGGTAATCTCACCACTCAAGTACAAAAGGTTATTATAATCAATCTCATTTACTCTCGTCGCTTCGACCAAATACAAACTTAGATCATCCCACTTACTCACATCACACCAAATAAACAACTCATCATTACATCCATCTTGTTAAGGGTATTTAGGTCTTTTCCCATATGTTAGGGTTTGTGTCCTAGTGTCTCATCTCATGTACTATATATATATATGTCCTATGGGGCTCTATTGCAATACATGATCCATTCATATCTTACACATCTAACCAAACAAATAACCTATATCATCTTATCTAAAATCGTCCTATCCAAAAATAATATAACCATCTCATCCATTCTTATTCTACGAGTCATGCACATCCCAGATGACTGCAAGGATGGATTCCGGATGAGATGCCATCGAGAAGAAAAGGAAACGGTTAGTTCCAAGAAAGTATTTCTTTTTTTCACGTGGGTAAGAAAGAGAAACGGTTAGTTCCAAGAAAGTATTTCTTTTTGTACATAGGTCCCCCTGAGAATAGTCACTCTGACAGAGCCTTCTGTTTTACTTATAATTTATGCTATAGTAATTCGAAGCATTTTAAAACGAAACCAACAGAAAAATTATAGTAAACAATATATAGTAAATTCAGCTATACCGACTAAAATCACATGCAATTATTTTCCTCTACATTCTGCCTCTCATGAACGGTCAGATTTCAAAATTTTTAGCCATAAACCATAGCTCAAAAGAATCAACCATAAATCAATATAATACATTAAAGATGTCCTTAATGAATCATCTGGACAGGAATTTTGTATAGCTTTCGACGAAAAATAGATATCCACTCTCACTAGATATGGAATTTTCTACGAAATAATCTTGTCAGAGAAGTGCGTTCCAAAAGAGGCCTTAAAAAAATATCAGCTCAGGACCACAAAATAAAATTATGGAAGAATCCCATGCTATCGACGATAGCCTATAAGATGCTGGAACTAAAATAAAATAACCAAATAAATGAACACAAAAACAAAATCAGAAATTATTCAATGAACCGGGCATGAATTTAGGCATTATATGCTGTTTTTTGTTGAGAAAAATCTCTGAGCAGCACAACGACATACCTGGCTCGGTGTTTTATTTCTGAATTGCAAAGTGAACAATAGAACACATCAATTGGGGGGAGAAAGATTACATGCCACAGCATACATGATACATCCATGGCCGAGAAAGATCAGCATTTCAAGACTCCCAACTTTAGAAACAGCAATGTGTATTTGTTTAAAACCTCTTAACATAGATGGAAGAAGCAAACTTGCATGGACCAATTTCAAAATATTCAGATTTGGTAAAAGGGCAAAGGTAGAAAATTACGTATACCAGATCATAAGAATTAGGAACAAAAATTTACATTGCATTACTAAATTTACTGGAGACTGATAAGCAGAACAGTTGTACCATATCTCCAAATACTACTTTGCTCATTTGGCCTTCACTTGAAAAATTATAGAAACCAGATGAGCAGTAAAACGGCTAAGAAGAAAAAATAAGAATGGCTAAAGAGAGTGGAAACGAGCTTTCTCCAACAAATAATTGCCATCCCCATGAAATCTAGGAACCAAACAAAAAGGATTACACACTATGTACCCTATGCAACCTCCTCTGAAAAAAAAATTGAAGGAGACTTAACCAAGCCCCAACAAATTTGTGATCAAATTTGTGACGATGCATCCTGCAAATGTATCATACATCACAAGCAACCAAATGCATCATGAAATGCCTCTGGATGTTCTTGAAGGGGGCCCGCTTTTCTCTGATATTGAGGAATGTGCTTCTTCGTATCTTTGTATCTCCTGCATGTAATTCACAAAAGTTACCTAGCAATCATCCTTTTAAACGAAAAACACCTTTACATAAAAGAATTTCGTTTAACCAAGATCTAGTCACATTCAGTTATGAAGATGGTTAAGAATCCCAGTGCAAAACTACAGTCTGCAATCAAAGAACAAAATTGATGTTTCTGGGGTTGAAGAGTTGCTTTTCTTCAAGCAGCTGCAGATTTCAACCAGCAGTCTGGTTTCAAGGGAACAGCAACAAGGCCTGAACTTCTGGCGGTAGTAATTGGAAGAGGGAATAACAAGTGCATTATTAGACTAACACATACACAGTTTATAGAAAAGTGGCACTGATTCAGGAAGACCTATAGCAGAAATAGAATATTGAATATTTCTGCAATGAGATGGCTAACTTACACTTCTCATATAGGAAATTAGATGTTAGGCATGGTATTCCCAGGAACTATTATGAAAAAGCAGTCAACACCAGGAAAACACAGATCCTGGTTAGATAAAATACTTAATTATTTATGCAGATCTAAAGAACTTATTTTTAACTACACAACATGTTTCCTAGTTGCACTTCTTCTCTGGTGGCAGCAACTACTCAATTAGATATAACACAAAAAGAAATATAAATGTAAGGCAAAAAACACTACCTGCGATAATATTGCTGCTGAAGCGGATTTTCGAGATTGCAGTTGATTCTTCAAATGGTCTCGGTGCTGCTGCTGCATGTTCTCAAATTGCTGGAGCTGGGATGGGAAATTGATTGTGCTATAGTTCAGTGTATCTTGATTTCGACTGCCATCTTTTGTCACTTGTAGAATCTGAGAGTACGGATTTGCTGAAGATATGCGCTTGAGATTTTCACTGAAAGGCACAGTCTTCAGTCGAGTCCTCAAGATCTTGAAGGCTGCACTTTGCTGCATAAACATATAATACAATCTAAGTTAATCAATTCTAGCTCATTTTGTTCAAGCGGCCAGGCATGTGAAGAGTTACACAACCCTTCTGACAAACATATAAATATTGGGTTATTGACATGTGAAGGGTTAAACAAAGCAATAGGCTGAAAAAGCACGCTCCTGTAATCCTACTTATTCTAACAAATTATAAAATGACCATATTCTGAACTATAATGGAACCTAACAGTTAAGAGAGCTGGAGATTGAAAAAGCATACAGAACATGGGAACCATTAAGACACATTTTGTACATCATAAGCTATTACAAGCACTAGTTTTCAGCGTATTGACATGGATAAAATACTTACAAGGGTTACAAGGGATGGCACAAACAAAGCTAATCCAATATTTCAACACGAACATGAAAAGAGTATCTTCAAAAGGAGGAACAAGGCCATTTATGGCGATTCATGTGCTCAGCTTCTGGAAAGGTGAGGACCATTCATGACATGTATCTTAATGCAAGATTACCACAACTATCTGGTGCTTTGATTATTGACTTAGCTTGAAACAGTTCTAGACTAAACTGTACGAGAAGGCAAGTTATACTGTTATAGGTAATAGGTCCGATTAAGTAATATGCACCTTAGTACAACGCATGTATCCCAAACAGCAAGAAATGTAACCTTCAGGCAATAACGACAATAGAGTTACACTGCATGTTTATTTACATGGTTCCCATTTCTCTATATATCTCAATTCTCAACTTTATTGACATGGTTTCCATTTCTCTATATATCTCAAGTTCTCAACATTACAACTTGGAAACAGCAGCATATTCATTAAACTATTAAAGAGGCTATAGGAAATAGGAATCACAACAGATGAAAGACATTGAACATACCTGAGGCAGTAGCATCAAGAGACCATAAAGTGTTTTCAGAAGCCAAGTGTGCTTTCCAGGCTCAAGAAGCTGCAAGTTTTTTCATAATACATTAATGGAGTCGCATACCATATAGAATAGTAACCATCATTGGAATGTCAAAATCTCCATACTAGAGATAAACAACAAAATGCACCACATAAACAATGACTGTACCTACATCCGAACCTTATGACCAAAAAACTTCAGGATATAAAGATGCATCTGTATCATGACATGTGACATTTGTGACAGATCAACTGGAGCTAAAAATCGAAGTACCATGGTTAAGTGCCTAATTGACCCCCGCTAATTTCATATCACCAACGAGAGCAAAATAAGAGACGAGGAAAAAAAGAAACAGAGACATGAAATTGCAACAAATTAATCAGAAAAAGGGATTTTACCTGTAAACGCAAGTAAGCAAATACCGGAGTCTCCAAGAGACGGATCAATTTATCTAATTGCACCAAAAATTTCACATTTATGTCTTCTTCTCCCAGAGACTGAATAACACTGATCGCATGACTGTACGCCTACACGCATGGAAAAAGAACATCCAAAGATCAGTATAGTCCAAGTAAGCAACACAAATTGCAAATCGATCATTACCACCTGAGCAAGTAGACACAAGCTAATTGTAGCCATCGGAGAGTGGCACCAAGAAGCATATAAAGATAGAAATAGGTCCTTTCCACAAGAGTCCACCAAAGACTTCTTAAGAAGAGATCGCAGCTCGGCAAGTTCAGTCGATGTGAGTAAAATCAAATTCAAAGCCTACAAGAAATTTTAATTAATTACTTAAAGTTTATATTTAAATTGTGGTAGTAGTGGAAAGCTGTACTCGTAGGGCATACCTGAACCATCGTGGATGCAAAATCAAGATCACCTTCACTCTCAAGAATAGTGGAAAACTTTCGATACACTTTTTCAGCACCCAGAAGAATGCAAAGTCGACGAACTATCAGAGCACCACGCCTGTAGAAAGTATGTCATAAACCATTATTTGCTAAGCTGTTAGCCAAATATTAAAGTACTAAGTATGCACGCTAAAACCAAGAAAACTGGTGAAAAAATTCAGAATCAGCTCTAGAATCGGAAAGGGTACATACTTCTCCAGAAGAACATGATTGTTGTGGAAAGTGTGGATTAGGTAGGATACAAGATGATGGAAGTGATGAGACTCTTCAGCTATGCACGCATGAACTTCCAACACTAAAAGGACAACCTGCACAAATAAAAATGCTGTAGCCATACAGTAGCAAGAAAATTACTGAAGTAGCAAAAATATTAATGGTATTATGATAGTTAACTACATACAACCGCTGTTTTATAGTGCAATGACTTAGCAAGAAATTTGTTTCTGCTACATATATAGTCATTTTCAGGTAACAATGGGGAACTGGATCCATTTTGAAATTCATTAAGCGAAGAACATCGCCTTTACCATTCCAGACTTGCCAAAAGGCAATGACAACAATAGTGGATAGAGTTCCCAGTTCCCACTACAGTTTCCATAGTACAAGCATAGAATCTCACTCCCTATGCGATTGTGAATGCTATCCAGAATCAAATGGCTGAGAGACTGAGATGGGGAGTATTTATTCAAGACCAATATTTAAGGAAAGAAATAGTCCATTTTGTTCTCTGATATAATATCCATGGAAGAAAACATAGATCCATGGTTCATCAAATTTGCTCCACTAGAGAATAAGTTAACATGTACCCTTCACACTGATTCAAACCTTGCGTGATTTTGTTTCTAAGACTTGACTACAGCCATATATAGAGCAATGTAATATTGCCTGGTCACAATGCGATGTAGTGAAATATTAGAAACTGTTAGGAATATTGTGTGTATTGATATAAGACCTAAAGGACCATATATATAGGAGAGTACAAGAGGATATGCCACATAGAGATAAGACATATATGGAATAGAATACAAACTCTATATCCTAATACAACTCTATCTCCTTAACACCCCCCCTCAAATGCAAGGCGTGCATTTGAAAAAGGGTTAATACAAAACAAGAAAAATCCGAAGTTCAAGTCTTGATGATGTCGTCGTTGCGTGCAGTTTTTGAATAAACTGTCAAATCAAGCCGAAAAGGAATAAATAGAAGCATGGCGGCGCAGGTCGAAGCCCAAGACGGCGGCGGCGCAGTGCACAAGAAGCGCAACGGAGGCGCGATGCAAAAGCGCGGCGGCTTTAGAAACTCGGGGCGGCGACTCAAAGAAAAGCGGCGGCATCATAACGACTTCTACGATCTGCACACGGCTCAGAGAGTAAAGCTCCGGCTGCTACCATGCAAAATAAAATTCCTACACTTCTATGACTGACAAGAAATTTGTGGACTCGCACGGCTTGAACGAACAAATAAAAACTACGGACTTGGATGGACGCAACGGAAGACTAACGAAAAATAACTAAAGACTGATTGAAGAAATCAGCAGTAGAAAACTTTTTTTCCTTCATAACTCTCCCCTCTCTCTCTTCACGGTTCACACTACCCTCCCCTGCGCACGCGCTTCGCACCCCCTCCCCTCACTCGCCACGCGTAAGCGCAGCGCTCCCTCACTCACCCTCCCGTCTCTCTCGCAGGCGCGGACTCGGGAGGCGGCGTCCGAAGGAAGGCGGGATCCGGCGGCGGCTGAAGGCGGCGAGGCGGGACGGACAGCGGCCGAACCGCGACGAGCGGACGACGGCCGAGCCGCGACGCAAAGACAGCGGCTGAAGAAGCCGCCTTGCGGGCGGAACACGCGATGCGCGTAAAGGGAGATCGTGCCGGATCTGACGAGGCGAGGCGAGGCGCGCTCCCCCAGGCGGCGTCGGATCTGACGAGGCGATGCGGCGGCTTCCCCAGGCGACAGCAGAGGAGGCGCGCGCTCCCCCAGGCGGCGCCGGATCTAACGATGCTGCTGGGGCCGAAGAAGAAGTCGCGACGGGCGTCTGCAGGGGCGGCGGGCGGCCGCAAGCCGCGACGGGCGGCTGCAGGGGCTGACGGGCGGCTGCAGAGGCGGCGGCCGAAGAAGAAATCGCGACGGGCGAAGAAAAGTCGCGACGGGCAACTGCAGGGGCGACGGCGGCCGATCGAAGCCCAAGACATGCGGTAGCACCGGCAGCAGGGAAGAGATGGCCGCCCCAGGGAGCGAAGATCGCTCCTCCCGGGGGCAGCAGATGCGGAAGTAGATTGGAAATAGATCGAGGTTAGGGTTTCAACCTAAGCTCTGATACCATGTTATGAATATTGTGTATATTGATATAAGACCTAAAGGGTCATATATATAGGAGAGTACAAGAGGATATGCCACATAGAGATAAGACATATATGGAATAGAATACAAACTCTATATCCTAATACAACTCTATCTCCTTAACAGAAACAACCAGTGCAGTTTGTTAGGCTTTTCAAAACAACTCACCGCATCTGAAGGATCAAAGAGTGCATTTAGAAGTGGATCAAAGATGTCATTCAGGTATGCCAAGAACTGTTCCACAAAAATATGAAAACCAATCATAAGATTATTAATAATTCCATAATCAATTTGAATTGCAATTGTCACACCCATTTCAGACTTGAAGAACTAAACTGGGCAATTCAACAGTACAAAAGTAAAAAAATTATGCAAGCATTAACTAGTTGAAATATAATGCTATGCAGTCCGAAAGCATGCATAGTTTTCAAGTACCTCAGCACGATATCGAGACAGCAGAGTGAAAAACCAATGCAATGCCTCAATCCGAGTGGCCTCATGTTCACTAGTCAATTCTCTGAAATAGAAAAAAAAATCAATGCCACATCACAAATCCCAGGCAAACAAAAATCTCAAGTTACAAGTGATTTTGCGCATCTCTGACTGCACGGTACCTATTAGGCAATGGCAATATAAAGAATAAGATATAATCTAAATGGAATTACATTAACATTAGTATGCAACTAAACAATTAAATTAAATTCATATGCAAAGATTTGGATAGAGAACCTCTTTGCAATTGAGAGAATCGCTCCAATGTCAAAGCCTTCAGTTGGATCAGCTTTTATAGCACGAAGTTCCTCATTAGTTTCACATGCAACCTAGCAAACAAAGTAGATAAAAAAATTACTTGCCCTGAATAGGCACACAGTTTACATATACAAGAATGGTATGAATTAAAAGCAGGAGAGTGGCAAGTACCACTCGAATTTTCTCCTCTTCGTCAGAGATGCATGGTAAGATAGCTCCCAAAATATCTGCATAGTAAGGAACGAGTTGTTCCCCACCAAGCTTCACGAACTCGTTGATCTGCATTTTCAAGCCAAAAATGTAAAAGCACTACAAGTATTCAAGTAGCCTCTACAGACTAAATTCCTAGATCAAGATCACAGAAAACATGTAAGACAAGAATTACCCATGTGATAGATGTCAACCGAGTGAATTCATCAGAAGAGCCTGCCCTCCGAACAAGAATTTCAGCCATACGACCATAATCTACATTCTTTTCATTTAAGGTAGGACAATCAGCATTCAAAGAGCAAAAAACAACTTAAAACAATATTTGCTTATTTAGATAAAGACAAAAGCATAAATAGAGGAATGTTCATCAAGCAAGATATATTGCATTTACAATGTTAACAGACTGATACAGATCTACAAGCAATTTTACTGAGGATAGCCTTACTGGTGAATTCTTGATTTCCTGCAGAAACTCAGAAAGCGCTGCATCTGCTTGCTGCCTTATCTCATGACTGGAATCACTCAGCATATTAAATAAACCTGCAGGGGGCAGCAAACACAAGGTTGGTGAGCTGTCAACACAAGTAATACACAGAGGGAAAAGAGAGGCATTACCATCAAGAAAATCAGGGAGGAAACCAAGCATGTCAATATCAGGCACACTGTCTAACACTGTTATCCACCCCACCAAAAATTGTCTTACATAAGGATTCAACACGTTCATGCGCTCTCTCAAAAGTGGTATAAATTCTTCTATGCTAAAGAGCAAAATTAAGATAAAAGCAGCAATCAGAAGTCAACACTAAGATTAAGATAAGCAAATCACTGATGAAAAAAGCAAAAGATATACAGCATACCTGAACTGATCACTCTCAGTTACAATATCCTGGTGCATCAATAATGCATTTTATCAGGGTAATTAAGAAGAAAATAAGACAGACATTATAGGATGTACAGTACACTCCAGACGACCATACCTTGACAAGCCTGTCAAGAAGATGAGCTGCACTCTGCACATTAGCATCGGAGTCTGCAGACAATTTGCATAACGCATCAAAAATCTTGTTGAAGTAGATGATAAAATCCCCTCTTACAACCTACAGATGAAGATTCACATTAGCGTAAAGCAAACATATAACCCATGTTTCATTACTCAATTAAATGTTTACCTTTGCTATGTTATATAGCGCTTCACAAGCATAGTAGCGCACTCTGCTATCTTGGTCCAGGAAGGAATTAAGCACAGGAGGCACAATTTGCTGGAAGCACAGAGCAACAGAGCTTATTATGCAATCAAATTGACACCAACAGAATAATTGTGCCCGAATAAATGTAGAGCACAGACATGATCAATTGCAGTCCTAACCTAGCTGGATAAATGAAGAGCCCAAACATGCTCTATCACAAATTCACATCTCTAACCCAAATGATCTAAATGCTTTACACTTCAGGTTAAGCAACAGATGAGATTATCTGACATATGTACTGAAGTTTGGTGGGTTTTTTACCATCCAAAAGCTAATAATTACTGTCTTGAGTCTTTTTGCCAATAAATATTGCGTAGTGAAGCACACATAGGACAATTGGCATCTATCTGGTATACAACTTTGAGACGTCAACCTGTACACTGCTGGTTTGCCGCCTGTGCTGAACAATGTATTGACTATTAACTATTACAAGTATGTGTGACTTAGATAAGCCATATGAGATTAAGTTTTGTTTAAAATTAGCAAAATTTACACTGAGCAGGCCAGTGTAAATAATAAATATTGAACCAAGATCTACGTTTGTTCCAAAAATTCAATCAACTTGAAATCGTTAGACAAATAAGACATCCGTTATAGATGCAAACTAAATTTACATTTTTAATAACCTGGCATAGGTATGTTACGTAGGTACACACTACGCACATGCACAAAGGCCAAAGCTAACAAATACACCAGGCATCCCTTTTTGGAACCACAGTACAATACGATAAATGCAGTATGATCGTCTATAATTCAAGAGGGTAAGTATAATTATGTTTCCTGTAGTGATAATTTACATGGTGCTAAGAACACAATTGCAAAATTACTTAGGAGCTCTACTTTCATGCTACATCACAGGCCAGTAACCATATCATGCAAACTAAATTTACATTTTTAATAACCTGGCATAGGTATGTTACGTAGGTACACACTACGCACATGCACAAAGCTAACAAATACACCAGGCATCCCTTTTTGGAACCACAGTACAATACGATAAATGCAGTATGATCGTCTATAATTCAAGAGGGTAAGTATAATTATGTTTCCTGTAGTGGTAATTTACATGGTGCTAAGAACACAATTGCAAAATTACTTAGGAGCTCTACTTTCATGCTACATCACAGGCCAGTAACCATACCATGCAAACATAAGCCACCTTTCTCTAGAGTGACAACCATCAGAATGCTACCTACCCTACAGCAGCATATTTACCCAGCAAACAAGCACTAAAAGGGGAAAGATATGTAAGCTGCATTTATATATTAAATAATAATTTAATAATAGCTTTTGACACAACCACGCAATACCATGTGACAATTTTGTTCTCACATCCAAGATTCAACCCTCATTAATGCACAAATATTTGGTAGAACCATAGAGCCATGCAATAACACTCAATAATCTTTCTTCTAAAGATCCAAGATTATTCCAACAGCTGGCAGCAACATCCCTGACCCTCTGTAAGATCGTACAAGTCAGAATGCGAAGAAAACCATACAAAACTAACATTTCCAGTGCGTCAAATGCTATTGGTAGACTCACCCACTACAGGAATGTCAAAAGGAGTGGCTCAAAGTGGCCAGCCATCTCCGCAAATGCAGCAAAGTGAACAGTTTTCATGGTGAATCCGCACTCTGAACGTCTTTTAGCAGTTAGCACTAATAGAAAGGATTATATGCAATCTCATCCAGTCATCCTGAGTCCAACACTAGAACTATGGTCTTAATACATGTAAAAGAAAAGCAACAGCTAATGAAGACCACAAGAAACAACGTCTTGATGACTAAAATCCATTCGTATCTTTGAATCGAGCATCCAGTATCATTGACTAAAATCCATCATTACGCATGGACATAGCTATGGAGAAAGGTAAAATCCATTAGCAAACCACGATAAGCCAATTGGCTACTACCGATAGCAATCAAGCCCAATGGTTGCTGTTACAGTTTATGCGGTAGTTCATAAAAATACAAAATTCTGGCAGGCACGCTTTAAGCCATATAGACCTACAACCTCATCCTAAAACCCAAACACAGATTTCGCCAGATACAGAATAACACTATGTAAAATTAAATTGAATCAAACCAAATGGGATTTAAGATTCAAATGTTCACACTGGCAATTGGCAAACCTCGAGATGCTGAGCAGCCTCACTGGTGAGTCCGACGGTAACTGCCGCAAGACCAATCAATCCACCCTGCTAACAACAAAGCGCCAAACAACTAAACAAATCTAGTCTCAACCACCAGCAGAAACATGAAGCACAGCGATCTGAGCAAACCTTCCGGTGGTTCGCCTGCGGCGAGTAGGTAAAGTCGTTGGTGAGCAGAGCGATCACAGCCGATATCTTCTCGTGCTCCCCCGCCGTGGCCAGCTGCTTCACGATCCCCTCAATCTAAACAAACGCCCCCCGTCACAAAAATTCCACCTCAAAACCAGCCACAAAGGAATCGAAATCCCTCACCTCGAGCGCCGCGTTCTTCCGCTTCTCGTACAGCTTGTCGGAGAGATTGCGCAGCACGGCGCCCGGGATGATGGAGAGCGCGTCGGCGGCCATCGCCGGAGAAACCTCCCGGGAGATCCTCCTCCCCTACCGCAGCCGCCGATGCCGCCGCTACAACCTCCCGATCGCCGGCGATCGCCGCATCGGCCGCCAAACCCCAGCCCCACGGCCCCGGCGACCGCGACGTAACCCTAACCCTGAGAGGCCAAGGCGACGAGCACCAGGAGGAGACGCGAAACGTATAGCCCTAAGCCCAACCCTCGCTCGCTCCCTCGCTCGCAGCAGCAGCGGCAGCAGCGCAAGCCTACGAATGGATTTGGAGGTGCAGACAGTGGTGGTGTGATCTGGAGGAAGGGATCCGGGCGCTCTTCTTCTCCATCCCAGTGGTAACGTTTACCGTTGCAGCGGCCATTAACGGCGCCCGTTTCCTGTGGGTGCGGGTCCAGGGGGAGGTGACACTGACAGGTGGGGGCGGGATCGGGAGGACGGGGCCGATGCAGGGAGCTAGGTCCATGCGGATTCGGGGTAGTGGACTGGCTGTCTTCCTGCAGCAATTGGAGTGAGCCGTGCGGGTCTGTAGACTCGGTCGGGAAAGACCGTCTGGAGGGACGGGCGACGGGACAGATAGGAGGTGCGTGGACCGAGTGTATGGGGCGAGGGGTCCCCTGTCGTGTCCAATTTTCTCTTCCACTGAAAAGAGGACGCTGCTCATGTTATCGTCGGTCTTGCCGGTCCAAGTTTGTTCGTGGTATTTTCAACTAAAAAAAAATTTGTTCGTGGTACCAGCATGTTGGTTGGAAGCAGATGATGCGCACGACTGGTGTCGTATTCGCTTTCGGAATTATGGATCGTAAGATATATATTTTAACTTCATTTATATCGGTCAAAATTATATATGAGTATTTTTTAAATAAATAAAATTCAAAACTTTAAGTCAAAATTCATAGCTTCAAGATAAACCACCTATCGTTTTTAGCTGAAAATAAATAGTAATAACTAAAAGAAGTAACTTTACGCAACCCCAGTAACGTATACCTAGGTGAGGCGGTGCTTAGACTTGAAGAACTTGCATGTGTCCTGACATCAACAAAGGGGGCGTCTCCCCCTCGGGTGGGAGTTGTTGTCATGTCACTGTGAAAAGCTGCGTCGTCATGTTATGTCACTGAGAAAAGCTAGCACGTCTTCTCACTATGCAAAGCTGAGCTGTATTGTCATGTCACTGTGAAAAGCTACGTCGTCATGTCATGTCACTGAGGAAAGCTAGCACGTCTTCTCACTGTGCAAAGCTGGCTCGTGCTGTCATGTCATTGCGAAAAGCTACGTCGTAATATCATGTCACTAAGGAAAGCTGGCTCGTACGGTCATGTCGCTGAGGAAAACTAGTTCGTACAATCATGTCGCTGCACAAAGCTAACCCGTGCGGTCGTATCGCTGCGCAAAAGCTAGCTTGGCGGTGTACGAGGCCGTCCGCAGGCAGCCCCCAGCACCATGTCATGTCACTGAGGAAAGTTAGCTCGTGCGGTCATGTCGCTGCCGAAAGCTGGACCGTGCGTCATATCGCTCCGCAAAGCTGGCGCGCGCGGTCTTCTCACTGCGCAAAGCTGACGCGCACGGTCTTCTTATTGCGCAAAGCCGGGCCGTCATGTCATGTAACTAAGCAAATATGGCCCAAAATTACGCTATAAAATGAATGAATGAAGCATTGCTGGTTAAAATAACTATCTTCTCTGTCGTAGAGTAAACCATTATGACGGACGCCGAGGGGCCAGTAGAACGTGGGTCACCAAGGAAGGACCTTTCGCTCGAAAGGAAGGACTTTGGTGCCATGTACCGCTTACTGCCAAATAGGCGTGCTCAGCCAGTGTAGCCGAAATGCAAACACATGCAGGACGCAGTGGTACAGGTGGCAGAAGGCCATATGGATGACAGTCGACGTTTTTCTTTCGATGCCCACACTCTGGGGTACAAGTTCACACGCATCTATTTGTTGTACTACTAATATAGCTTCGATGTTAACGTTTGTAACAGATGGATAAATATGACTTTGTGCGATGGATTGATCTTCCCTATGAACGGTATATTTTGACATACGTGCATACGTTGCGGGAGCGAATCGCTGATTTGGAGGAACAGACTGACATTCTTGAAGAGCAAAACGATGACCCCCGTCAGCAGATGGAGCGCGAGAGGGGCAACGAGGAGGTCATCAGCATAAGGAGTTCGTACGACCTAAGATGTTGCTGCATGAACCCTAGTTGTATATGTGCCTACTACTACAACGACAGCCATCCACATCCGAGGCGGCCCCCTCAGCAATACTCGATGTGGGTACCACGAGGCTCATTCTATCTATAGGCAACGATGTGTATAGTTGTATCGTTGTACTCAAGACTGTTGTTCGAAATAATTTTCAATATTGTTAACACATGTAATGGAATGGTTCGTACGTTGCTGCGGTTGCCATCAATGCAGTTCACTATTCGTTTGGTGCGCGCGTTGAGAAGGTAAGGAGAAGTAGAGGTAAGCTCGGCACAATATTGAAAAGTTCACTACGTAAATAACAAACGTAAACAGTACATGAACAAACAGTGTGCAGTGAGCACTACCGTCCCCCAATAGCATCCCCAGCACCCCCCCTCCGTCTCCGTCTCCGTGCCCGTGTCCTCCGCTGTAATGGGTGACGACGTCCAGACAACGTAAGACGATCAGGAGATCGTCGCACCCGCCCCTGAGCTAGTGGAGTGGGCTGCACCGCTGCTTGTGTGCCCTTCGATGCACCGGTGAGGGCACTTCCGGAGAGAACCTCTGGTGGTGTGCCCCGAGGTGCAGAGTCGAACGCCTGCCCAAGCCAGTCCGAAAAGTACTGATCTAGATCGTACAAGCCCGGGGAGACGCCCTATCACTACTCGGGGCAGAAAAGACCTGTAATAGTAATATTATTAGTTTGTGACATAAAGCATGGGGATAAAAACGAGATCCGACGATGCGTACCCTCAGTTGGCGCCATCGCATCTGGAGGAGGGACGTACGGCGCGAAGTACACCCCCTGCATAGGGAAGCAGGGGATGTGCGGAGGGCGCGTGAATAGCTACCCTGGTGGTGGTGTACGAGGCCGTCCTTAGGCAAACCCCCCAGCCTCGTTCGGGTGAGGTGGTGTGGGATGTTCCCATGTAGAACCTCCAGAATAGTGCCATGCTGGTTGGGGCGGCACTGGTGAACGAACTGTCTATGCGCTGGACGTGGCTGTGGAGACTGCCGGTAGCCTCGTGCAAGACAACAGGGCTACGACACATCTACTCCAGGCCTCCACACGACACCAAGCACTCATTTTCATTTCAAAAGATGGGTTCTAAATTGGATTCATTTCAAGCTTTAGCTCATTTTGAGCTTTAATTCAACCAATTTGTTGTCACTCGTAACACAATGTGTGGGAACACTATTGGATGGGTTTAAAGGGTGATTTGTTTTCTATTTGAAATAATGATGATTGTAAAGTTATCGACCTAATTTTCTCATTACATTGTACTTACCATATATCACGAGCTTCTCTCCCACCACGAGGTCCTCCTTTGCTGTTGATGCTACTAGGAACTTCTAATGGCATAATTGACGCCATAAGGTTCTAGCATGCCCAAGATCCTTCACCACCACAGCTTCACAGATCATCCATTATCATTGTATCAATTTTCTTGTACAACCTTTACTGTAACCATTCTTTGGCAACGAAGTGAGAATATATATAAACTTAAGAACACCCAATATCGTTGTACCATTTTTCTTGTACAACCTTTACATCCTTATTGTATTTGTATTACCTTCACTATAAGATAAATTCCTTGTAAAAAATATATTATATAAAAGTTTTTTTCCTATAGTCAGGTTTTGTACTTTCAATGAAAATCAATGTTCCTACGTGACTTAAAACATCTTCTATACGAGATGTGACAAGCTGGGTAGAAAGAAAACACAATTTACCTTTTTAAAGGGGTATCATACTTGCCATTTTACTTCAATTTCTCCAATGCAAAACAATCTACAACCGTACCATGAGCAATACACCATATAACATCAGTAAAATTGTTACCTAGAAGGGATTCAATTTTAGGACCGTTGTTTTTAGACTATTTTGTAAAGCATTCTCTTAACTATAGCTTGAATGCTAAAATTTAGACATTTTTTTAACAAAAAGAAGTGTTTTTGAGTAAGCTTTGAGAAAAGTAGATTTTGATCTGTCATAGGGTTATGGTAATTAGCAAAAACTGGTTTTAGTTATTATACTTTTGCCCTCCGAGGAATGGTTTTCTTACAAAACTCAAAATTAAGTTTAGGAAAACTAAAGTTTTCTATCATAGATTTATTATTATATTATGCTTATTTATTTATTTATGCCGCTAACCAAATACGACAACGAAGTCTTAATTCAACAACTCCCTACTGGCAGTGGTAGTTTTTGCCCGGCCATTAGTAATTTCACCGGAAAAGGAAAATTTTCCCAACGCGCCACGCCGCCAGTCCACCACTGCGAAACCGGAACCCACCCAGGAAAAACTCAAAACCCCAACGAAACCTCCCATCCCATCGTTCCCCTCGCGCTCTAGGGTTTCCCCCCGTACCGCGCCTCCTCCTCGCACAGGCGCAGCGCTCCGACGATGGCGTGGGGGGAGGACGAGGCGATCGGCCCCGACGTGGCCTCGGCGGGGTTGCACGTCTCGGAGCGGATCGGCCGCGACGCCGCCGCGCAGCCCGATTTGGAGGAGGCACTCGAGGCCTCGCGCTACGCTTCCCACCCCTACTCCTCGCACCCCAAGGAGGTAAGCCTCGCGCAGCCAGTTGGGCACTGTATTCTAGTGGCTGTACGCGCTTGAGCCGTTGATCTGCAGCAGCGTACGTTTTGGGCGAAGTTTTTTAGTGGATCTGAGGCTGGCAGCGGAGCTGGGGGCGGTGGGCAAAGTAGCAGTGGTTTTGGCCTTTTGGGGGATTCGCGAGAAATTTCTAGTTTTTTTGTTCTTCTTGTTGGGTGGAGTGGGGGTGGGAAGCTGCGAAGTGGAAAGCTGAGGACAACACGGTGTATCAGAAACTGGACCTGTTTATTTCGTGTTTGGTAGAAAATTACGGGGCAGTATTTTCATATCTGCAGTGTTGTATCGTTTTGACAAGTTTGGCTGATCTTCTATGACAAACTTTGGGGCAAATGTTAGGGAAATTTAAGGTGAGAGGACAAAAACTAGTGTGTGTAACTCTGTACGCGGAGCAATTCACAGGGGGGCTGAATTTGGGAGATTCTAGTTTTTCTGGTAAAGTTTGAGATCTGGGGCAAACACTAGATGAAATCAGTATACACTTAACAGGCTAAGTTTTGCAACATTACTAACTACTGCGTGAGGCCGTTTCTTTAGTAAGATTTGGGAGCACGCTTAAGCTAGTCTTGTTTGAGCTTGGGAACTGGTGAACAAAACAGCAAAGAATGAGTCCGAGCTCAAGCAAAGCTTGGATACAGCTCGATTTAAGCTCTATAGGCTGTACAGTGTTATTTAACAGTAAACATTCTAACACTAGACCTCCATATGGTAAAAAAAGTATAGTAGTATTTAATAGAATGCATGTATATATTGAAGTCTAACTGCTCTGAGCTCGAGCTCAATAATCTTTTGAGTTGAGTTCGGGTTGATTTGGGTATGAGCTGAGCTCATATAGCTTGCTGAGCGTGAGATTTTCTTCATTCCTACCTGCAGGTCCTCCTTGTTGATGTTTAGTTCTCCAACATCCTTTTGCAAAACTGATCAATATGACAGCAAGACACATATTTAACTTCATTAGGATCTTTTAGCTGCTAATGGTCAAAAGAAACTCTATTTCAAACATTCCAGAGTGCCCAAAACAAACTCTATTTCAAACATTCCAGAGTGCCGAACACACTACTGCCAGCCCAATGACATGCATATTCTTGCCATGTGGAGATTATTCAATACCTTCTTTTCCTACTCCCTTTGAACTCTTTTAACTGGTGAACATCCTTCATTTGTTGTAGTTTGGGGATTCAGGGACAGATTCTAGGTATTGGTAATAAAATTTTAGGAATTAGGAGCTAACCTTTTTTTTTCTTTTCTGTGCGAAGATCTAGGGGTTTAGAGTGTACCGTCCAAATTATAGAAATATTAGGCACTGATTTGAGTGGTTTTGCTTGCATTTTTGTATTTTCTGTTGGATTTGTGAAATAATTCCTGTTTTAATTCTTACGGGTGGTTAGGACAACACACGAGGAATTTCAAGTTTGGGAGATCTAGGAAGTTTTCGCCTCAAATGCAGAAGGATCCTTTAAATATGTTGATGAAGAACAAATGGATGTCTTTCCTTTCTCCTTTTACACGAGTGAAAATTTGCATGTTTACAATCTCAGAAATACATAGCAACACCTAGTATTTTCTACCATCTGTGCACATTCTAAGTTATATCCTGAAGTTATTATGAAATTGTTCCTCGCAAACATTTTGAAAATGTAATTTTTTCTTTGTATTCTTTTAAGTTTTAACTATATAAGATACTTTGTGTTTCTGCTGCAGTGGCCTCCTTTGGTGGAAGTTGCGGAAACTTGGCAGCTACCTCCTATGCTAATTGAAAGATATAATGCAGCTGCTGGTGAAGGAACAGCCCTTTGTGGAATATTTTCTGAAATACATCGGGCCTGGGCAACTGTTGACAATTCATTTTTTATTTGGCGCTTTGATAAGTGGTAATCACTACTTTTGTTTATTTATTCCCTTTTCCTGACACACACATAACCTGGGCTGAAAAGTGCAACGTATGATGCGAGTGGTGCTTACTTTGCATCTCAAAATTCTTGTCATTGTTATGAGTAGTTGCCAGGTGTGGTGCAGTTCCTTTGTAAATTGTTTCCACAGGATGCCATAATCTTCTACTGTTCCCTTCCATACACATATTTTTTTGGATGAAATTGAGTTTACTGAGTGCAATTAGTCTGTGAGGTGTTTGTTGCTATCCCTTGTTGAAGTCGCTTGTCTAACTATGCAATCAGAATTCTTATAGACCCTTGCGTGTTCGTTCGTTAGTTACTAGTTAATTTGTTTGTAACCAGCTACCTCTGCCAAGCCAAGCATCTATTGTTGTTGATGAAATTGTGCCTTGTTTATTGTACAACACATTTAAGCAACATCACTGGCTAGTAGGTGCTGAAGATCCTGTATTTATGTGTAGTTACATAAATGGCAAAATCAGGTTTGATTAGCATAAGTGATCGCACTTTGTATGTAGCAAAATCATTTTGATTAGCATAACTGATCTCAATTTCTCATTACAAGTCTAATAATAATTTCCCCTCAATGGAGACATGCCATGCTTGTGGCTTTGCTAACCATCTCATATATGGATATTTGATGTTGTTCTATTTCGCAGGGATGGGCAGTGTCAAGAGTATCATGCGGATGAGCAAGCGATTTGTGCTGTTGGCCTTGCTAGAGCAAAGCCTGGGATTTTCGTTGAAGCCATTCAATATCTTTTAGTTTTAGCAACTCCTGTTGAGGTAAGCATGCTTGCAAGTTTGGAGTTCCCCTTTTGAATTGCAACAAATATGCATGCTAAACTTGAACAATGCCTCATACTTTCATGTTGTTGTAAGTGATATATATACCAGCTGATTAAATCAATATATGAAGTTGAGTAAAGGTTGAGGATGTATGGATTATCACCATGATTCAGCCATTAAATTGAAATACTCAAAAGTAAAGTGAAAATCTCTGACAAATAAATTTAGGAAAGGAAAAAAAGGAGCAAATACCAACTTTGTTGCATATAGCCATGTCATCCCTAATAATGCTGCTTATGCTTCCGAGGTGATGAGATCATCACTTGATCTATATTGGAAACTGTGTACAGTGAAGCAAAAAAAAATCAGCATGGGATCTTTCTCAAATACCTGACCAATCATTAGTTTCTCCGTCTTCCTCTCCAAGGTTTTGCCTTCTCAACATTTGAGTGGAAAAATCAAACACTGTCCTTTTGGATGCGCTGCTTCTTTGTTTGGTAGAAATAAGTAATAACTAGCAAATAGCAATGGTGAATTGGTGATACTGATATGGTTACTACTCACCTGCCGAATTACTGATATGTTCTGTCTTCTGAATCCAATAAATGAATTTTATTTTGCTTTCTTGATAGAAAGGATGCCTTCAAATGATTGTGCTATATGTCCATTTGGGCCTCGTGCAGACACATTATTGAGATCCCATTTTAATTAAGGTAGTTGGTTCAAGGCTGCTACTTTCTGTACGGATAGTAAATGCTAGACGTCTAGATGTAGAACAGTGGAAAACTAGAAATGAATCAAACAAGCTTAATTTAGTTAAGTATCATTTCTTGGGGCCTGGTATACATAACAGAAAAGCCTTCTATTGAATTCATTTATATGAATGCAAATTCTCTAGTTATGAAGCTGCATCATGCTGAGCTTGCTCTTCAGTGATTGGCATTTATTGTTGTGAACCTGCCAATTTTCCAAGCAACAGTTTTGTTATGATTTTTCTATTTATGATTTTTATTTTCCAAGCCAATGTACACTCACCTACATCTTTTGTGTCAGCTGATGCTTGTTGGAGTTTGCTGTTCTGCTAGTGCTGATGGAACTGATCCATATGCTGAGCTTTCATTACAACCTTTACCCGAGTACATGATTGCTACTGATGGTGTCACAATGACATGCATCACATGTACAGATAAGGGTCAAATTTTCCTAGCCGGACGTGATGGGCATATATATGAATTGCAGTATACAACTGGTTCAGGCTGGCGTAAACGCTGCCGTAAAGTTTGCCTTACCACTGGTTTAGGCAGCCTTCTTTCCAGGTATTTCTAACTGTAAGACCAGAAATTTGACTTTGCTTTGCTTCTTCTGTGTTTCTGGTCTCCTGCTTATTCAGCTAACATGATTTTCAGGTGGGTCCTACCAAATGCATTCAAATTCTCAACTGTTGATCCTATTGTCGATATGGTTATCGATGAGGAGAGGAACACTCTTTACGCACGCACAGAAGGTATGAAATTGCAACTATTTGATTTAGGAGCTAGTGGTGATGGCCCTTTGAAAAAAATCACTGAGGAAAAGAACATTGTTGATCCACGAGATGCACCTTATGGTGGTCGGAGGCCTAATGCATCAAGAGCTGCACGATCCCCAAAACCATCAATCGTCTGCATCTCACCTTTATCAGCCATGGAATCGAAATGGCTTCATGCTGTTGCTGTTTTATCAGATGGAAAGAGATTATTCATTTCTACATCAGGTGGAAGTAGTTCTTCAGTTGGACTGAACAATGGTTTGCAAAGGCCAAGCTGTTTAAAAATTGTTGCTACTAGGCCTTCCCCACCTCTAGGGGTTGGTGGTGGACTCACATTCGGCGCTGTTTCTGCTGCTGGCAGAGCTCAGCCTGAGGATCTGGCGTTAAAAGTGGAGTCTGCTTTCTATTCTGCTGGTGCTCTTATAATGTCAGATTCATCTGCTACAGCTATGTCCTCCCTTCTGGCTGTGCAGAAAGATTCAGCTGCCCAGTTATCCCTTCCCAGTACCTTTGGAACAGCCTCTAGAAGCTCTAGGGTTCTGCGAGAAACAGTCTCTGCTTTGCCTGTCGAGGGTCGGATGCTTTGCGCCTCAGATGTCTTCCCGCTTCCAGATGCTGCTTTCATCATGAAGTCTTTATATGCTGATGTGGAATGCTTTGCAGCTTTCAGAAAACCTTCTGAGAAGGCATCTATAAAACTGTGGGCCAAAGGGGATCTTCCTACCCAGCATATCTTACCTCGGAGGAGGATTGTAGTATTCAATACAATGGGTTTGATGGAATTAGTTTTCAACAGGCCTGTTGACATGCTAAGAAAGTTATTTGATGGGAACACCTTGAGATCACAAATAGAAGAATTCTTTAGCCGCTTTGGTGCTGGAGAGGCTGCAGCAATGTGCTTAATGCTAGCTGCAAAGTTACTTTATGCTGAAGATAGTCTGATAAGCAATGCAGTTTCTGAGAAAGCTGCTGAAGCATTTGAGGACCCTGGACTCGTTGGGATGCCTCAATTTGATGGCACTACTGCTTTGTCTAACACCCGAACTCAGGCTGGGGGCTTTAGTATGGGACAAGTTGTTCAAGAAGCAGAACCTTTGTTTTCTGGTGCATATGAAGGGTTTTGCTTATGCTCATCGAGACTGCTGTATCCCATATGGGAACTTCCAATTATGGTGGTTCGAGGACTGATAGGATCCAGTGATCGTGGGGATGGTGTGGTTGTTTGCAGGATCTCTACTGGGGCCATGAAGATTCTTGAGGGTAAGATTCGTTCATTGGAAACATTTTTGAGGTCCAGAAGAAACAAGAGAAGAGGACTTTACGGTTATGTTGCTGGCCTGGGAGATTCTGGTTCCATACTGTACAAAACAGGGCCTATCACTGGGTCTGGTAGCCTTAGCAATGGAAAGAGTCCCTACAACTCCCGCATTAGAGACATGGACTCAGCAGATCAATCCGCATCAAATAAAAAGCCACGGCTGCTTTATACATTAGCAGAACTAGCTGCTATGGAGGTAACATTCCTGAAATTACTTAGGAGGAAATCTTAATTTATTTTGCTCAAATACTTTATTTGGATAAACAGGTAAGGGCAATTGAGTGCCTTAGGCGGTTGCTTCGAAGATCTGGTGAAGCACTCTTTCTGCTTCAACTTATTTGTCAGCATAATGTTGCTCGCTTGGTTCAGACACTAGGTAATGATTTGCGCAAGAAATTAGTTCAGTTAACGTTTCATCAGTTGGTATGTTCTGAGGATGGTGACCAGCTTGCGATGCGGCTTATTTCTGCACTCATGGAGGTAACACTCTTCTCCCTTCCAACAAAAAAAAAGAAAGGAAAAAGCACAAGTCCAACACACACACACACACACACAAGGATTCCTCACTCATTTCAATTTAGGTCTGCAATTTCATGTGATGTTTGCAGTACTACATTGGCCCAGAGGGCAGGGGAACTGTTGATGAGATCAGCACTAAACTGAGGGAGGGTTGTCCTAGTTACTTCAATGAGTCAGATTACAAATATTACTTGGCAGTGGAATGTCTTGAGAGAGCATCTATGACAAACAACCATGATGAGAGAGATATTCTTGCTAGAGATGCTTTCAATCTCTTGACTAAGATTCCAGACTCTGCTGATTTGAGTGCTATATGCAAGAGATTTGAGAACCTAAGGTTAGTTGCTTACTGAATGATTTTTTACAGCATAAAATCTATAAATCCTGAGCACTTGTATTGCTTTTATCCACAAGCTGACCTTTTCTTTCTTTGTTGGTGGGGGTTCAGATTCTATGAGGCTGTAGTGCGGTTGCCTCTACAGAAAGCTCAAGCACTTGATTCCAATGCTGATGTTATTAATGGGCAGATTGACGCGAGGCATCATGATACTATAATTGCACAGCGTGAACAATGCTATGAAATAGTTATGAATGCACTGCGTACCCTCAAGGGTGTTGGACAAAGTGGGACACAAGGGGCAGACAAGTTATCAGTTTCTGCCCTTGATCCAGATTCTCGAAGTAAATATATCAAACAGATTATTCAACTAAGTGTCCAGTGGCCGGACACAGCATTTCATGAGCATCTATACAGGACGCTTATTGAGCTTGGTCTGGAAAATGAACTTTTGGAGTATGGAGGCTCTGATTTGGTTGCTTTTCTCCAGAGTGCTGGTCGTAAGCATCAAGAAGAGGTGAATCCTAATATCCACTTGATATTTTATTAGAAATGTAATCAGTATGTTGGTCAAACTGGAAATTTGACCTATTCCTTGCATTTTCGCTTGAGCTGGTAGTTTTATTAATCCTACAGGCTCTAATGTAGCTCTGCCCCTGCCCCTCCCTTTCCCTACATGTGCTTATTGTCCCAGTAGGATCCATTCATCTTAATTTAGAATGGAAGCTGAAACTATTAGCATGGTTTCACTTGCATAATATTCTGTTTAGTGTAAGCTAGAAAGTTGCAAGATTTACTTAGGTTTGCATGTGGCGCATGTGGCTTGTGATGTCTTATCTAATACCAGCCAGATCTGATCTTACCACTGTGCAATGGTTCCTGCTAATTAGTGAATTTTTTTCTTTTCTTTGAGAATCTGAAAGTGACTTCCTTAGATGCTGGCTGTATGATTCCTTCCATTGTGTTTGCTATATCTTTCCTAGTCATCAAGTGGTACAGCATAACTCATACTCAGTTTAAGTCTTTACTCTTTAGCATGGTATGGAGACCTGCATGCTGTGTTGTCCTGATCAGCTCCTTTTCCCCTTTAAGGTTCGAGGAGTTTCTGCGGTTGCATCAAAAGGTTCTAAGTTGCATGATTTAGGTGCACCTATTTCTACTACTCAAACAAAGTATATTGAGCTCCTAGCCAGGTATTATGTTCTCAAGGGGGAGCATATTGCTGCTGCCAGGTTGTTGTTGGTATTGGCGGAAAGGCAGTGCTCCAATGCAGAAGAAGCTCCAACTCTTGACCAGAGGTCTCCAGATTTTGGCTCTGCTTCTTTTGTTACTTTAATAAGGTCGATGTATTATGTGGAATAATGCCTACTTTTGGAATCCAGGTATCAATATCTGAGCAATGCAGTGCTTCAGGCCAAAAGTGCAGGTATTGCTGCTGATTCCTCGAGAAATCCTATTGATAGTAGTAGTACAGTGGATCTACTTGAAGGCAAACTCGCAGTGCTTCGGTTCCAAATGCAAATCAAACAAGAATTGGAGTACATGGCTTCCCGGCTTGAAAATATTCCAGGCAGTTCTGAATCAATAAGTGATCCCTTTCCTCGTGATAACATTCTAGCTGATGCAGAGACTTCTAAGGCTGCTAAGGACAAGGCAAAAGAGCTTTCACTGAATCTAAGGAGTATCACTCAACTATACAACGACTATGCTGTTCCATTTAATCTTTGGGAGGTACGATTTTCTTTGTTTCATGGAGTTGTCTCTTCCTTAGCCCTGTGTTGGTGAATTTAATATGGTTCATTGCATCTGAATGATCACACATTCTCAAACCTATATAACAAGCACATGCACAGGACTTCTACAACTCTCCTTAATTAGAGATTTGTTGGTGAATCAATATTTTCTTGTGATATCGCTGAACTAAGAGACATGTTTTACTAGTTGGATCACAATTCTGTTCTGCGACACACCAAAATCTCTCAGCTTATGGATTAAACACTTAAATTTCAACTTTTGCCTTTGTGGAGTTGATAGCGACGAGAAATAGCCTTCGAAAAACATCCATAGTTTTATTGGATGTTGCTTAATCAAATCAACCATACATTTTTTATTAACAGGTTAATGTGCAATTCACGTATCCACCTATAATTTTGAACCCTAACCAGGATTGAAATTATGCATTTAGCTGAGATGTTGGTTGATTTGCACTGTAAGATCGTGGTGTTTATATTTACTATGAAATGTTTGCCACTAGAATATCTTATTGTTAGCATCATTTTTTCTAAAAAAAAAGTGTTGTGTGGCAAGTTAGGCTACTTTCAGGGGGAAAAAAAGGAAATATGCAGCAAATTAGGCAAACTGACAGTCTGGGCCATGTGTTCCTTTTGTTCTGGGTTGAGTCATGCATTTGTACTTACGAGTGCCTTTTACTTGGTAAGGCTTACATCTGGTTTGGGTGATTACTGGAAAACTTCTTCATGGCTTGAAGTTTATTGTTGTTAGGTTTGCCTGGAAATGCTCAACTTTGCAAATTACTCTGGAGATGCTGACAGCAAAATTGTTCGGGAAATTTGGGCTAGACTTCTTGACCAGGCACTTACAAGAGGTGGTGTTGCAGAAGCATGTTCTGTGGTGAAAAGAGTTGGCTCAAAACTTGATCCTGCAGATGGAGCATGTTTACCGTTGGATATAATATGCCTTCATCTTGAGAAGGCTGCATTGGTAATGTGTACATTATGTCTATAAATGCATCCTTCCCACACCCCACACACCCACACACACACAACAAACTTACAACATGTGCATTTCATAGCGGGACTTATATCATCATGCTCATATCTACAGGATAGATTATGTTCAGGAGAAGAATTAGTTGGTGACGAGGATGTTGCAAGAGCCCTTCTTGGAGCCTGTAAAGGTCTACCTGAACCAGTACTTGCTGTGTATGATCAACTGTTATCGAATGGCGCGATCGTGCCCTCACTTAATCTGAAGTTGCGCCTTCTGAGATCAGTTCTTGCAATCCTTTGTGAATGGGGGATGTCTGTCATTGCACATAAGCTAGGCACCACAACTGCTGGGGCTTCGTTCTTTCTAGATGGAACATTTTCGCTGAATCAAACAGGGGCTTTATATCAAGGCGTTCGAGATAAAATAATTAGTTTGGCAAACAGGTAAGTTACTATATATCAATGGCATTTGCTTTGCAAAATTCTCTTTCATTCCTAATATTAATTGCAAGAATGCAAAACCACATGTACATGCGGATACATATACTATCTTAGGCCTCCAAAGTGCCTCAAGATTCATGCAAGGGATATTGCAATGATTAGAAGATGGATGGTTGTTTTAATTCTGAAAGTTTGCATCTCAAGACACATTTAATGGTGGTGATAGTACATGTATCCACGTGTATATGTGGGCAAACCATATTCTATTCATTGTTAGAATTTTGTAAAAATAGGCATGTACCTATCATGCTGTCATAATATCCTTATACATGGCCCAGTAAGCTTTTATGTGGATATGCTAGTCAGCACACAACCATGTATTGTAAAATTAAAACCGAATCATTTCATTTTTTTTAACAGCTAGAATATGCATTATGTATTGCAAAATTTCATTTTATCTTCATCATGGCCTTTTATTTGATTCATTGTAACATTACTGTATACTTCCCTAATCCCTGCGAGTCTTAAATTAGAAATCCCGTTTGTTTGCACACTTGCTATTTCAGCTTTTCCTCTTGTAAACCATTTAACTATTTTACAATTCTTCACGGTTATTTTCCTTGTACCTTACATTGTATTTGCAACTTCAGGTATATGACTGAGGTGAGGCGATTAAACCTTCCACAGAACCAAACAGAGAATGTCTACCGAGGTTTCCGTGAGCTAGAAGAGAAATTATTGTCTCCCTATTAGCCATTTTCGATTTGTCTTGACATTATAAAGTATGGGTCGTGCATTTGTTGTTGTACCAAGTAGAGGAATAAAGCCAAGACATCCTGATTCAACTGGACAATATCTCTGGTAGGCTGTTATTCCTGTAGTAGACTTCTGTGCGAGAACCCAAGGCTACTTAAGAGGGACTACAGGATACAAGCTAGATTGTTCATATATGCAGCCATCCTTCATTGTAGTCAAGATGTCAGTTTGAATCTGCAGATCTGCTGCCTGAAGTGGGGAAACAGTAGGAAAAATGAACCTGCGCTCTTTGAGCAACGCGAAGGTCTCGCTTTGTTGCATGCATGTCGTTTTGATGTGTACCGTGAGGTTGTACAGTTCCATAGTTAAATGATTCTTCAAGGTTGTAGGTTCTGTAGCTTTTTGTGTTTTTGGTCAGAACATTGTTTCTGTACCTTCCGCAACCCTCTCCACCTCATCTCCCGCATAAATTTTGTTATCATAGTCTTTGTTGTTATGTCTATTCTTTGGGAAGACCGTTTACCTCATCTCCCGAAACCCACTCAATCCCAGTTTTCTATCCAACGTGACGGTGGTTTTAACCCGGCACTGGCCTCCTTGCGAGCTACAGATCTGGGCGATGCAGCAATTAAGCGCTCCACCAAACCACGGCACCAAGATTGTTATTCCGACCGAGGCCAAAGTATTTTAATCTTTAATGGTATAAAAGAGAAGTTTATCCGCCCATCTCCTCTCCTCGCACGCGCAACGCTCCTTGTTCGGTCCTCCCATCCCCGCACGATCCTCTGGAAAACCGGTTCTCAGAACAACAAAAAACCAAGGAAATGTGCTGACATGTGGGCCACCATGCCAGCCTCTAGCCCATGCCCACATACCAAGAGGCCTAGCGCATCGGCACCGTCCTCCCCTTTCCTAAACCGCTCTCGCGAAAATCACTGGTCCACTTAAACCACAACCGCATATATCCCACTCATTTCGGCTTGAACTTCTAGCTTCTGTCTTAATTTTTAGAGTAAAGTTCATTACCGGTCCTTAAACTTTTTATGCTGTGTCATCCCGGTCCATAAACTTTTAAAGTATGTCATCCCGGTCCTTAAACTTTCAAAGTGTGGCAATATCCTATGTAGTTATAGCAGTGAACTTTTCATGCTGTGTCATCCCGGTCTATAGACTTTCAAAAGAAATTGCCACACTTTGAAAGTTTAAGGACCGGGATGACATACTTTAAAAGTTTATGGACCGGGATGACACAGCATAAAAAGTTTAAGGACCGGTAATGGACTTTACTCTAATTTTTATTATTCATAAATTTTGTGTTTTCTGAACTTTTGAGTTTTTTGCCGGTTCTTTTTTTCTGTATTCGTTTGCGTTGTCCGTGATGAGCTAACATTTTTTTCTATTTTTAAATTTAATTACGCCAAATAAACCACATTCAAAAGAAAGGGAAAATAAAGAATTACTGCTGCTAGCCTACAGTGTAATTTCAGTCAGCTACTATACAATTTCAGCCAAAAGCCATTATTTTTCAGCCCAACCGAACAGAGCCGTTAAAGAAACAGAACTACCCCAAACTTGTGAGGATCGATTCTAGCCTTGCTCAAAAGAGTTTTTTTGAGTGACTTATGTCTGAAAAGCACTGTAACTGACTGAAAAAATAATGTAGCTGAAAGAGACTAATTTAGCATAATTAAATTTAAAAAAATTTAAAAAAGAAAAAACATGTTAGCCTATCACATATAAAATAAAAAAATATGAGAAAAAAGAACTGGCAAAAAATATAAAAAACTAAAAGTATAGAAAAAAAAGAAATTTATAAATAATGTAAAAATAAGCGAGAAGTCAAAACTAAGCCAAAACAAGCGGGGCAAGTCTCACGACCCAACTGCGGGCTCCAATGGCAGCCGCTGCCATCTCCCACCTCCGTCGAGGAGCACAGCATCACATGTTCCTCTACCTCCCGCGTCGCCACTTTTCCTCCTCCGCTGCCGCCGCCACTACCTCCCCCCTAACCGTCACGCTCGCTACCTTCTCTCCACGTTGGTAGATCCTGGCACGTCCTCGACAGGGGTAGCCACAAGCCCCCGCCATTCTACCCCTTCTGCGCCACCACCCTCGCGCCATCGGCGCTGACGCTATAGTTGCCTTCCCTGCAGGAGTCCCCCGACCACTCGGCCACCCCCGAAGGAATTCGCCTGCGACTACTGTGATGCGTTCATGAATGGATATCATCTGGCTTCAAAATTTTTTATTTATTTTCGCATTTATAATCCATTTGCAGTATTAACAACCTGTTACTACCTTATTTCTTAAATATCCTATGGAAGAATAACTGAATGATAAACTACTCAGATGGTTGTAGTTTTTAGAGAGTAGAGACTATAAAATAGATAGGATGTTCATTGTTTACTGTTTGTGTTGAATAGTTTAGGAGGAGTATTTTTTAGGATAGTTTAGTATGAATATGTATTGCAAACTTTGAACAAAGCTTAATTTATTTGGTGATTATTTAGTTCATACTTCACATAATAGCTTTACAGAGAAAATTATCGGTGCTGTATATTTAGCATACTGTCTGTTGTAGTAATTGACCATCCAAAGTTGGTATGCTCTGCCGTTCAATTAGTGGTACAGTTGTTTTCTCAAAGCTGTTCTACTGATGATGAGGCTTATGGGCTAGGCATAAAACTGCTGCATGAATTAAACTGTATATTTCCTCATGTTAATTTAATAATATAATTGTATACCTTTTTGGCAATTGACAGTATCAGTATGGCTGGTTGTTGGTTAAATCCACCACTGCGGTTTGAGGATGAACCTTGCCGCCACACGATTTTAGATCTTATAGGTGATTTCTCACTTCTTGCACAGAATGGCAACCAGGGTTTTCCAATTGCTCATGTAGTTGCCTACAAGGTACGTTCTTTAAATTCGATTGACTACAACTTTGTTATTGTATGATGTAGCAACTGCACCAGAAGTTCATAACACATGAGTCTTGTCTCTGGTACTATGGTACTCTAGGCTAGCAGCTTTGGGTTGACATGTCATATTTAGTAGTTTAAATCATTAACAAGTATGCTAGAGCTATCTTGCAGCTAGCACATGTATAATATTCAAGGTCCTTATATGGAAGTGAGCTAGTGTAATTGTTGCCCGGCGCTGTGTAAAGGTATAAAACCGGTTTTACCTTTGAATAGTAATCTATGGCTTGTCTAATGAGTTAATAAATAGAAAAAAATTTGGACATGTACTGGCATGCTATGTTGTTTATAATAACTAAGAAATACAACTTCTAATATGTGTATGTTTTAATCAGTAACTCAGTATTAGCTTCTCAGGCTTAAGCGACCTCCAATAAGTAAGGTAGGATGGTACTGCTCTGGTTTATGGAAGGTTTATGGGAAGGACAGATATTTGTCTAACCTGGTGTGATGAAAGGGAGAATCCTTGTTTAACTATTCAAGATATGAAATTATCTCCAAAGACAGCCTAGCAAAGCCTTTTTCTCAAAATTTTAGAGACTAGTCACATCTGCTAGGAAATATGGATTCCTTCCGGGCCCCTGCACACTAGTTTCTGCGCTGACATGTGAACCTCATCTAATTGTCTTCTGTAGTAATCCAGTCCATCTTTGGGTTTGATTTATTGCCTTGTCTTCTTGACATTTTATCTTTTAATAAAGAACTCTTGAACATTCATGAAATCTGTGAGGTACCTCAAGAACATACTTGAGATCAGTTTGTGTTAGGTGAATTTTAACACAAATTGTTTCATGTGGTTATGTTCAGTTTTTTTTACTTTTGTGAGTTCATGTACAAATTTTTTGGGGTTGAATTTTGTCCATGATCACATTGACTTGCATTTCCAGCTTTGGATCAATTAATCCCTTAACAAATTTAACGTTCAATCCCATTTATAGTGGCAGGTAATTAGATTATGTAGTTCATGACAATGAAAACTGTGGATACTGACTCCTGACCATTAATATATCAGAGATCTAGTCAAAGTTTGGCAAAAGTTACAATTGATCCGAAAGGGAACATCAATTACCAAGTAAAAAGTATGTTACTGTGACAGGTTACTCAACTAAAGGTCTTGCGAGTGTTTTTGTTGGCACATCACAACCTATTGCTTCCAAGTACTGCTCTGTAACGTGGTTCTGAGATAATGGGGTTTATCTGAAGCCATAGCATATTCCCTGCTATATTTTTATTTTGGTACAAGAAAAATCTGTGTCTGATAGAACAAACTGCAAATTGTTGTCCTAGTTTTGTACTACTATGCTATCCCTAGAGCTCTGTAAACCAATTTGTGACATCTGAACTGAAGCTTTCCTTTTCTGTGACAAAGGCTGGCCGTGGCCTGCACACTAATTTTCTACGTCATCTATCGGAAAAGATCACTGTGGACCACGAAATGCTTGCTGAGCAAGGTTGAAACATGCGGCTAGTGGTGTTCATATGTTGTTGGTTGTTGTAAGAAAGCAAATTTCAGGATAATAATCCGATGGCCTTCATCCTAACAGTTAGGCTAGTGTCTGCTTTATAGTCGATTAATCTACCATTTCTCTATGTATTTCATATCTTTGGCAAGTGGTTTTTCTTCAGATTCATAAACTACATTATCGTCTTTTGAACCACATGTCTTTGGCAAGTGATTTTTCTTCGGAATTTTTTTTTGAACTATCCTTTCAGAAAATTTAGATTGAGGAATCATGTACTCCATGTGTACACTTGTAGTCATAACTTGTAAAGCATGCTTAATCTGCCAATTCTTCAGAGAAATACGTGGCCGTGTAAACTTCTATAAATAACTGAACATAACTCGGGCTGAATTCGCTTCAGTTAAATCTCTCCATCGATCTGGATACCGAAAGCTGCCATGCAACCAGTGGTCGCCGAGGCCTCGCCATGTCGAAGGATCCTTTTCATTTCTGCCTGGATAGCTACGAAGGATGTTGAGGTGGCACCGGGACGCGGATGGATCGGTGGGCGTGAAAGCGACGTGTGAGCATGGGGAATGCCTTCATGGAGGTAGCAGTCGACTGACTCGATGTGGTGCCAATAGGCTGGCGGAGATTTTTTAGGCTGTTCTAAAGCGCTTAGAGAACTGAGGCTCTCAGTTGGCGGGAGCGCGTGGCCGGTGCCCGCTCGCCCGCGCGCGCTCGCCTCGGGTACTGTTTAGTAAACAGCGCCATCTAGAGTGGGTGCTCGTGCGTTCGTTCGGCGTTATAGCATATGCCCGTGTCTCAAACTGTAACAGCCTCTGTTTAAAATTTTATTGTGTGTAGGGGATATGTGTCTGACTTAGGCTCTGTTTGGCAGAGCTCTAGCTCTAGTAAATCTGTAGATTTCCTAGAGCTGGTCATCTGTAGCTCTAGAAAATCCTGGATCTAAAGTTGCAGGTATATTAAGTGCGTTTACGTGACTCATTTCATTTATATTATATATTAAATAAAAATATTTAAATCACTTTAATTTAGTCAACAAACTACAGATCCAGTATAGATCTCGGAGTTAGAGCTGTGCCAAACGGGGCCTTATATCCCTAAAAATCGTTTAGGTTTTTTTTTGCTAAAACGATATTGTTAGTTTTTACGAAATATTTAATTACAAAATAAAGAATAAAAATAAAAATAAAAATAAAAATTAATGTTGTATTTTCATAGATAATTTAAAAATCGTGTTAAAAATTAGTACGTTTTAAATGGTTTTTGATTTTTAAAAACCAGACGGCAACCATGTTTGGAAACAGGCCTTAGCCGATCGAAAGTGCAGTGCCCGTCACTTCAGTTCCAGGCAAGCCGAAAATAAAGCGTGCGAAGCTGACAAAATTGCTCTTGCAGATGTTTGCTTTTCATTGGCGGTGGTAGGACCGTAGGAGTTGTCTGTTTGGTCAGAGTTGGGACGGCATACTGGGCTACACCACTCGTCACTAAGGATGTGTTTGGTTGGAGGAATGGGGTGGAATGGGATGGGATGAGATAGTTCCACAAAAAAGTGGAACCACATGATCCAACATCTAAGAAGAATATTCTCTAAATTTGCACAGGCTCATCCCATTTTGAACCATTCCATCCCTCTAACCAAACACACAGATAGGCTTGGTCAAAGGAACCATCCCATCCCACCCCATCCCTCAAACCAAACACATCCTAAAGGAATCGTGGTTTTACCTGTGTCGGGTCGCTACTCAAATCAACGGTCCTCCGAACCAGCAAACACACCCTGCGCCGTTAGGTTTAAGCTTCTACCGTTTTATAGTTTTTAGTGTTTTTTAGATTTTTTTATCTTTTCTTTTTTTCTTATTCATTTGCATTGTTCGTAATGACATAATTATACCGAAAAAAGTTAGAACAGCTACAATGAAAAAAACAGTAAACAGTGTCAGATAATACCAAAAAAACTACAAGCTCAGGTGCCCCTCGGTTGGGCTGAAAAATAGTGACTTATAGTTGAAATTGCACTGTAACTGGCTGAAATTGCTTATTTGGCGTAATTAAATTAAAACAATTTAAAATAGAAAAAAATATGTTAGCTCATCACGGACAATGCAAACGAATACGAAAAAAAGAACGGTAAAAAGCTCAAAAAGACAAAAGTTCAGAAAAATACGAAATTTATGAATAGTAAAAAATAAGCCAAAAGTCAGAAACTCAAGTCGAAATGAGCGGGACGATTTATGAGCATTACCTTTATAGTGAGTGTAGCTCAATCGATAGAGTTGCCTTAGAGCAACTCAGCCCACATCCGTGTTCTAAATTCAACACGGATGCTTACCAATTTAACGCGCTAGTAGGATAGCATGTGTCTATGCTCTGGAGATCCTATGGCCTTCGATCTTTGGTTATAGAGTGTGTAGTAGATACCACATATGTGCGTGTGAGTCGGGTGTGTACGGTGTGTCTGTATCCTTCAATAAAAAACTTAGTATTACTTTTAATGCGAGTGCCACATTGCGAATGAGCAATGTTTTCGTTTATAAGATTTTGCGTAACAGTAACTAAGAAATGGTGTAGAAGTACATGACATCGCTACGTTGCGAATGAGCAATGTTTTTGTATATAAGATTTTGCATAACAATAACTAAGAAATGGTGTAGAAGTACATAACACGGATGTCAGGAAAGCTCTTTAGGACATTCCAATAGCGTGACACCAGCTATTTCTTTGATTTGTCACATTGAATTTTAGGTGAGGTGGATGATAGAGAACTCAATATTGACAATGGCAACATTCTTTTTAGTTTCTCTCGAATAAATAAATAGAATGATTTCTTCACTGTCTTTTTAAAATAACTTATCAGGATAATATTTTTAAAGTGAATTATCGATATTCGATTCATTCATATAAATACTTATGCTGAAACAAAAAATTATAGGCCGCGACTGAAAAAACCCATCAAATAACAAGCTGTCTTTTGTGTAGAAGACGTTATCACAAAAGTAAACGCATCATGGAGGCTACTATTGCAAATGCCCTCTAGGCATGGACCTAAACAGCTACTTGTAAAAATAAACAAGTACTCCACACACCTGTTGCACTTCACTAAATCCACTTTACTAACATTTCAATACTAGTGGTGTGCGGCTGTGCCATGCACAAAAGATTCGCCATCAGGTGGATTTAGTTAATTATCTACCAACCATCGAAACATAACCACCTATCCTTTCTCGGGGAAACAAAAGAAATTGGGGAGAATAATTAAAAAGAGCTCCAAGATTCCCTAGCATCTCGGACACACACACACTACTAGTACCTCCCATCTTTTGGAGGTTTTCATGGTAGGATCCAGATCGTCTCATCGTGCCTTTTACAATCAACTCACCTGGCTCTGCTCTATTGGTATGGCGTGGGCTGTTGATTCAGTGGTTGTTTCGTATTTCATGCAAGATGCATGCATGTTATATATGCTGGTCCAAGGCACAGTGTATGTACATTTAAACTGATAAATTGAACAGAAGTTCCTAAGCTCCCATGATGTCTTGTAGGTATATGTCTCAGTTGTTCAGTAATTTACGTACAATAATCAAGAGCTTGCTCACTCCCACTGGTCCAGTTTGGATGCCATTTTAGCAAAGATAGTTATGGGTTGTAAATACCTATAGTTTTAGTTTTTCTTAGGCAACATGGAAATATGGAATACCCCTAGAAAATAACAGTAGGGTAAACCGTGTTAGAAACTAAGACAACATGCTAATACAAGTTCGCACGCGTCTTGGTTTGTTGCTTGATAAGTTACCACTATTCATTGATGTACATTTTGTGAGTGATTTTGCGTTGTTGATAGCTTGACAAATGTTCCAAATCGCTGTAGGAAAACCCTAATTGTGTGATGCACTATAAAAAAAGAAGATTGATTCTTGAGACAAATAAAATAGAAGAGTGGATCCATGATGGTAAGCCCGACAGTGGAGAGGCGCAGCTAGTGGGGGTCGTGAAAGCCGTTGGCGGTTTCTAAGCTCCGTTTGTTGGCTTTTTGGCATTGGCAATCGCTCATTTGCTGTCTCTGAAACTCTGAATTGAATACTTATCCTAGTTGGTTCGAACACCGGCATAGATTTCTTTTGGCTGCCGAATGGCTTGTTCTAGTTTTGCTTGGAACTAGGACTGGGATTTCACATCAGTATACGTGCCATTTTTCTTTAAAAAAACATGCATGCCATATTTTATAGAGAAGATAAGGAGTAATTCTTGTAAGATACATGCAACCTTTTGTTGTTGAATGGCTTGTTCAGTTCCGGTGGTATGGTGGTCAAGAGAAAAAAAAAGAAGTTGTGTGGTTTGAATCTTGATTGCACAACTAGTGATGATTTGGTGTTGTTTAGGTGGAGGCAGTTGCCCCTCTAATAGGAGAATTTGGCAGTGTATATAGTACCAGTAGTACTTTTACTCCTACTTGGCTTAGAATTGGATAGGAGTATTTTGTACTACCATTGGTGTGCACTTAATTTTCAGATTTACCGAATCTAAACATTCATTGACAAGGGACGCATCTCATAGGAGAAGGTAATATACACATTTGCATTCGGCATTCATGCACTTTCTTAATACTCAAATGAGCTTACTGAGGTAGTATTTGTGCGTGTGGTAATGGCAATAAATTTGATTTGCTGTCTTATTTGGTTCAATTGATAGGGGTTTACTACCTGTTTTAGTAAGCTACCTATTGTATTGCTTCCACGAAATTAAAACTTTTAGATTAGGCCCTTCCTTGATTCAGTTCAACAAAAATCCTATTCTAGCATATGGTCTAAAATGTTAAATTTTGATGGTACTGTGACGGATTTGGTAAATTGAGCTAATACTTTCATGTCCTCATTCTATATTCTAATTTTGTGTGTGCATCATGTAAATCCCTCTACTTTATCCACAGTAAAATACATAGTTTTTTCTTTTTTTTTAAAAAAAAACAAAAGAATGTATACTGTGGTGACAGTAGTATAGTGTATGAATATGAATCCTTACTTTTTTTATTAGATGGATCCTAACTTTATGATATTTCAAATTGCACTATATTTATGTGATATTCCACGTAGTAGATTAGTAAAATAGCTTACACCAGTTTAACTTTTGCATCAAGCTGATCATCTTTGAGTAATTAAACAGCCAAGTAGCTTGTCAAGTGTCAGGAGGAGTACACGTGATTCGTCTATCATGCCCTATCCTGGCTCTTGTGCCAGCCTAGTCCCATCACATGCAACGCATAAGGCGTTACCTTACAGGATCCCTAACTATAAGTAAGACTGTCTTCGTTTCAGTTTCAGCTTCTAACTTTCGTCTTATTTTTTACTATTCATAAATTTCATCTTTTTTACCTGAACTTTTAGCTTTTTGTTGAGCTTTTTTGCCGGTTCTTTTTCCCGGTATTTGTTTGTATTATACGTAATAGACTAACATATTTTTTATATTTTTTTAAATTTAATTATGCTAAATAAGCATCTGTTAGCTATAGCGTTTTTTCAGCCAGCTACAGTGCTTTTCAACCATAAGCCACTAAAAAAGCCCAAGTGAACACTAGTGATTTTTGTTTCTGATTTCTATTTAAAGAAACTAGAAGCGTATGTAAACACATATTTTTTTAAAAGTAGTTTCTCTACTTCTCTCGTTTCTACCTCGCTCTGAGGATAAGTCAGAGGATCATGTATGTATCATGTACCCCATTACTATGGCTCATATCTCACACACATATCTTTCTTTATTTTTTTTGCACAACTCATCCCTTTCTTATAAAAGTAACTTCTTCCAACCATTACTATTTATTTTTAATAAAAAAACTTCGTCCACAGGCCGCTTGATCGAATCATGGTTAGGAGCCTAATGAACCTCCGAAAGCTAATCGGTAACCTCATCAGAGCCACAGACAATGCCATATAATCCATCGTTTTGCATGCAAATCTTGGAGCAAATCGGACGGAAAAAAGGTCTGTTTCCAAATTGTAAGAATTTAGTCAACAATTTTTATTTGAGTTTCACAAAGCATTTCTCGTGAGACGCTTTGCTATTGCACTAGGCATAAACTTAAGGAAAGTTTTGAATGATCAAAACCACTTTCTTAAACTTCTTGCTTGGGGTGATCGCATAAGACTTGCGATCTAGCACATGGTTAAGAAAATAAAATCTTGAGAAAATAGTTAAAGTTCAACTAAAACCAAAAATGAATTTCAAAGAAAATGTCAAATGTGCTAAATTACAAGTAGTTTCAAGTATTTGAACAAAATGTTTCATTCTTGAACTTATAACACTCTAAATTAACTCAAGTATAGTTTCTTGGTTCCATTTATAATATTGAAATGGCTTGACTTATTTTTGGATTCCTTTGGTTAAACTATGAATGTGAGCATCTTACATGCTAAAAAAAGCCATTTAATTTCAGATAAATGCTTATTCGGTTTTAGCTTGGCTATATATGGTTTGCCATGATCTAGATAACACTTTCACTTTTCATGGCTTGGTGTCATACTTAGAAAGTCATTTTTGATAATCTCATATCTTCTAATGCTTCAAATGAATAAAATACAGTCGCTTCATTCTTCTTCCATGCATCTTGATGATTCCATTATCAAAGGGGGAGAAAGATCGGGGTAAAAATTGCAAAATTTTTTGTGCAATTTCTTGATTTTTGGAACTTTATTGAGTTATGTGACTTTCTTGCTCTTTTGAATTCCTCTCACCATGACTTCGATCAAATCGAGCAATTGTTCTTTCTTTTGGACCTAGAGTGAGATTTTCGAAACCTTGTTATGAATATGAAGTTTTTGTGCAAAACTGCTATTTTCAATAGCTTCTATCCATCTCTGTTTTAAATAGTCATGTTTAACTCTTCGCAATCTTCTTTTGATCATTTAGAGATCTCTTTGCAAAATTCTTTCTTCATTTTCTAAAACCACCTTTAATTTGCATTTTGAAAAATTACCCATGAGTTCATCAAAGGAAGATCGGAGAATCACGTATCATTCTCCATGCACACATGGCAAGTGGCCACTACAGATGTAATACCCAAAAAATGTACACTACTAAAAATTATCCCAAACATAGAGCAGTTGGTTGTGTACGGCTGCAATTTTTTTATCTCATTTTTACTTGTCAATTAAAAACGTATGCCCACTTGAGCTAGTTGTGAGAAGTCGCTTAGGCTTCACCTGTCCATTGGACTGTATTCTGAATGATGAACACTTCCCGCTAAAAAAAAAGGAATTATGAACACTAACGAGTAGTGATATAGACTATTGCTTGACTAACTGTAAGATCGAGGAGGCCGACTAGAGGGGGATGAATAGGAGGTTTTAAAATTTTCGTCTAATTCTAATTAGCAATTTTAAACTTGGTGGATATATTAGAGCAAGATATCACTAACACTACTAATCAACCTAGTAAGGCTCAAACAATCACTAGCCTAAGAAATCGACGAAGAGCAATATCAAATAGTAGAGAACAACAATTGCTACTCTAACTAAGCAAGCAAACAAGTAATGGAATGAAGAGCGTTGCTTGAAAGAAAATGATCACAAGAGAGCAAACCACAATTAACACGATTACTTTTTACCGTGGTGATCGGAGACTTGCCGGTCTCCCCTAGTCCACGTTGAGGTAAGCCCGAACAAATCGGACCGGCTCCACGAACGAGCCTAAACACCTCGATCACTCTTGGTAGCCCTTTCCCTCTCCGGGTAGGCGAGCTCCGAGCCTTCACAATCTTCTGGGCCTTCTCACAATCTTCTTGAGAAGATCACCGGACCTCCGCCAAGCCGTCTAGGTGCCGGCAAGCACCAAGAGAATAGATCACAGCGGCTTGATCTCACTCAAGTGCCTAATGGATCAACTAGAATGCAATGCACTTGAATTTTGGGTCAACTACCTCAATTGAATGCACAAGTTAGTGAATGAGGTGTGAGAGGTTGCACTAAGTTCAAATGTATTCAATGGATGTTCAACCACCACTACAAGTTCTGGTGGGGGTGTATTTATACCCTCAACAACCTCAAATAGCCGTTACAATAAACAATCCTGAAAATTCAGGAAATCCGGAACTACCGCAGGCAAAACCGCGGTACTTCCGGACTCACGCTGACCGGTCAGAACGGCTATGTCAGAGAGTCAGAAGTAACCGTTGGTCAATGAGTGCGGTACTACCGCCGTTGAAGTTGCGGTACTTCCGGACGTCCGGAAGTTCCGCTCCAAGACCCGGTACTTCCGATCTCAGCGAGTTTAAGTTTTATTCCCGGCACTCTCTGGAAATAAAGTTCCGCACGAGTATCCGGAACTTCCGCACATGCGGTAGTTCCGCAGGTCAAACCGCGGTACTTCCGTTTTCCGAGAGGCTAAGTTAAACTACGGGCGCTCTCTGGAAATAAAGTTCCGCTCGGGTGCCCGGTACTACCGGCCATCCGGTAGTTCCGCAGTTCAACCCGCGGTACTTCTGGATTTCGAGAGACTAAGTCTGAGTTCGGGCGCTCTCTGGAAAAAACGTTCCGCCCGGGCGCCCGGTACTACCGGACCTGCGGTAGTTCCGCCCAATATACACCGGAACTACCGGATTTTCTGACAATGCACAGATTTGATTTGATTTTAATTTCTAAGTGCATGCATGATCCTAAATTGATCCAAAGGGCGCATTCGAACATGATCAAGCAATCACCATGATCCCTCTTAATAGTACGGCGTCTATCCTATAATCCGGTCTTCCAACCTAACTCCAAGACCGGTAAAATAAAATAGATACCTAAACTATTACCTTGTCGCCCTAAAGATCTTTGAATCTTCATGGGATATTTTGTGAGCCTCTTTCTTTGCCATTTGAACTTATCCTTTCAAACATTTAATGCACACATTAGTCCCATATTCACATAATTTCATTAATTACCAAAACCAATATTTTTAGGGGCCTAGATGCTTTCACTAACACGAAGGAAAAATAGATGTCCATCACCATCCAAAAGGAGGCTCCTATAATTATTAACCTCGTTTATTTTTCTAAATTTGAGGGAACACCAAATTTAACGCTGGTAGCTAAGTCGTTTCTATTGTGTCAACAAGACTAGAAAACCTTAATAGTGATATATATCATGTATGTTTGGCTTATCTATTTGTAATTTTAAATAACTGTAAATTAATACATGCTTTGGAAAAGGATTATATAAAAACTAGCATAGAAGGAACAAAAGCTAACGCAATCAAGTAATGCTCTGTGCACCAAATTATTTTTTCCTAGAAAAATGGTGTTCAGAGACTTGGCTTGTTAGAGAATGCTTCAAAACATAATTCAAAACTTCCTGTTTTTCATTTTCAAATTCCAAATGATATACTCGAACAACACAACCTATAAACGCAAATCCAATGGAAACTTCCCTAAATTTGCAAGCTTAAAAGGAGAACCTGACAAATAAGCTACAACTAACCATACACATACTCCTCTCTACATTTTCAATCCAGCCAATCCACCGGCCATGATATTTACTGAGTATACCATACATACACGAAGGAAAGTTAAGGGATTCCATCTCCCAAGAGGCCAAAACAAAGGAGAAAATCACAAAAATATGGAAAGAAATCAGTGGGAAATCAATTCAACCTGTTTTTAAAAGAGAGCCCGGTAGCCGGCAGCTCAGCGCGCACGCAGCCATCTCAAGAAAAAGAAAGGCGCCCAGCTGCAAGTGGAATGCAGAGAGAGAACGCGCCGCGGCATCATTAACTCCTAATCGCTTCCTGCTGACAAAATTTCGGACTATGATTTATAGTTTCTGAAAATAAAAAACAGAGTAATTTCTTCGTCGGTTTTTCAAAATAATTTATCAGAACAAAATTTTAAAATAATTTATTAATTTATTAATGTTCGGTTGATAAAGCTAAAAAACTATCCATACAGCCGAAAACAACCCACACTTCGTCCCCAATCGTCGTATTTACTTACTTTACTAATCACGCTTAGCGATTTAGTCTCCTCCTCCCCAGTTCTTTCCCCCGTCTCCCTCCCTCCCTCTCTGGCCGTCTGAATCCACAGCTCCCGAGGCGACGCCGCAGCCGAGACGCCGGGGTCGGACGCCGCCGCGCGCGCGGAACCGGATCTGCCGCCTCCGATGGAGGCGATTGGCGCGTGATTTTTTTCGGGAGGGCGGGGGTGTAAGCAGACGGTGGTGGGTGTTTCGCGGGAGATGGCGCCTGCGGAGGAGGCGGGCGGCGGGGAGTTCCCCGTGGGGATGAAGGTGCTGGTGGTGGACGACGACTCGACGTGCCTCGCCGTGCTCAAGAGGATGCTCATCGAGTGCCGCTACGACGGTGAGCAGCTTGCCTTGCCCCACCCCCCCCTCTCCTTCCCGTCTCGCTCGCTGTGGTGTCGTGTCGTGTCCTGCGGGTGTGACGTGATTGGTCGCGTGGAGTCGGTTGGTCAAATAAGTTTCGTTGCTTCTGTTACATGTTTGTGTTTTGATTTGTCTGGAGTTGGGAAGGCTGCTGTTTAGGAGTTTGATTTGCTCTTTGAGTGATTCTGGGTTTTAACGGTCTTGTAGTTCTCAATTTTTGAGAAATTTTGCTACTTTTTAGGTTTTCTGTATCTGGGAGTGGATTCGTGACGTATATTTGCCTAAGGATTAGTGATTGCGTTGGAGATCTGAGTGGATTCGTGTATGAGAAAAATCTGAGCAGGCGCATGGCTACTGGTGCTGATTGCTAATTCCGAGTACTTATGCCTTAAGCAGAAGTATTTAGGATTAGATTACGAGGATTCATGCGAGCTTCGAATTATGATTCTAGTACCGTTACTAGACCTGTAATATCTTAGAGCAACTCCATCCCATTAGTCATTTCTCCCTCTCTATTTCCTAGGATGAAGAGGCTAGCTATTATTTTCAGCTCTCTATTTGAGTTAGCATTCCAATGGCCTAGCTATTTGAGAAGCGAGTGAGGAGGCGCTCGCCAAATCTAGCTAGCGGCCGGGAGAAAATAGCGACTCGATAAAAATGAAGAGGATAAAGAACCGGTTGGAGTCTATTTCTTGAGTCATATGAGGTAAATATACAATGAAGAGCAGGATAAAGAACCGGTTGGAGTTGCTCTTAGGAATAGATCGTTGATTAACCTATATTACAATATCTTAGGAATAGATCGTTGATTAACCTATATTACAATATCTTAGGAATAGATCATTGATTAACCTACATTACAATATCTTAGGAATATATTGTTGATTAACCTATCTTTTGCTCTTTATCCTGATAACGTTCTATTAGGCCTAATGACTGCAAATTGTCCCCGAAAGTTTTTTGGGGATCACGAAGTTAGTACAGTGCTATGCATCACCTAATCAGGGTCATAATAGGATATCTTCCACATGGTTCGTTCTGCTGCAGAACACTGTTGTCAACATGAATACTCCAGCGATGCAATGCTGCCCTTATAGGTTTTAACGTATATAGAATCCATGTTCTTTAAGGCGTTGCTATTTTCTTCTGGTTTCTGTTCTGTGCACAAATGCCCACATTTGTACATTATACTGTTAGGCAAAACTAAAGGAAGAAGAGAATGAGGTTTCTGATTTAGTTGTAGTGCTATTATTACAATAGCTTAATTTCCTACTCAGCTTGTTTGATTTGGTAGGTAGCGTGCCCTAGGGGCTACAAAATTAGAACTGTTGGGAGGTTGTACCTTCTTTTCCCAATGTTACTGTGTTACGAATGCTAGTTTGGTAGAAGATCTATGACAAGGCAGAACACACGTCTGTTTCCATTTGGCATTTGTTATAAATAGGATCCGAGATATTTACTGTAGTTGAAGCATGAGAACATCTGGATAATTTCAATACACATCGGGCTGTGATACATTGTATTATTAATCTATTATTATGATGCAATGTAATAGTAGGTAAACTATACCATATTTGTTGGTGCTGTATGTTTTTATTTTTGCTTCTTACATCATGTTGCATGCTATTGGCTTAGTTTTTTTAATTGCTTCATTTGTTTAAACCCAACATTTTTTGGGAACTTTTGCTCTTTGGTAGGAAAAGAATTTTTCTAGGTTGAGTGTGCTTTTCCTTTATACAAATGGCCTGCATCAATCTCAAGTTGTGCTCCAGTCGTGTTATTGATTTCTCCTTGTGAATATATTTGAACATAATTCAACCATATAATACTTATTTATTTTTGCAGCAACAACTTGTTCTCAGGCTACAAGAGCATTAACTATGCTGCGAGAGAACAGGGGTGGTTTTGATGTTATAATTAGCGATGTTCACATGCCTGATATGGATGGATTCAGGTTACTTGAACTTGTAGGCCTTGAGATGGATCTTCCGGTTATTAGTAAGTAGATTTTATTATTTCCTATGCAGTATTTTAGCTCTGGTGTTTGGAAGGCGTTACTAAACTTGTTGATAATATTGCAGTGATGTCTGCTGATTCAAGGACAGATATCGTAATGAAAGGAATAAAACATGGAGCATGTGACTATTTAATTAAACCTGTCAGAATGGAAGAGTTGAAAAATATTTGGCAACATGTTCTAAGGAAAAAATGGAATGAAAACAAGGAGCATGAGCATTCAGGCAGCCTAGATGATACAGATCGGAACAGACCAACCAATAATGATAATGAATATGCTTCCTCGGTAAATGATGGAGCTGATGGTAGCTGGAAATCTCAGAAAAAGAAACGGGATAAAGAAGAGGATGATGGTGATCTGGAAAATGGTGAGCCTTCTTCTACATCAAAGAAACCAAGAGTTGTTTGGTCAGTCGAGCTCCATCAACAATTTGTAAATGCAGTTAATCACCTCGGAATTGACAGTAAGCTTTTGCTACTTGCTTTTGTAGTCCTCATTTTATCAACATCAGTGTTCAGTTGTACATTGTATTAACTAGATTTTGCCAATTAAATTCCTTCTAGGTTGGTGTTGTTTAGTATCGTTGGTTACTGTTGAACACCTGAGCTCTAGAACTACGCCAAATCCCCCTACTTTTGTACTTACATTTTTTGTATAATTTTTCTGCAGAAGCTGTTCCCAAGAAAATTTTGGAGTTGATGAATGTCCCTGGTTTAACTAGGGAAAACGTTGCCAGCCATTTGCAGGTTTGGTTCTGGCCTTCAATCATAGTACCTTTTCTAGTACCCTATTGAGTATTTTGTATTGTACGTATAATGACTTAAAAGTATTATACCTTTTTCTACAATCCTAAATGTCACTAGTTATGCACATTTTACACCTTGTTGCTCCACCTCAAAGAATTTACGCTAGTTTAGTTAGCAATACAAATGAAGGGCTACCTCGCAAAAAATACAAATGAAGGGCTTGCAGAAACTTATGCTGTAATGACTACAGTGCTGGCCATTCTTTTGTTGTAGAATGTAATTGTATAAAATTCTAGATTGTTTTAAACTGAGAAAATATCGTGAGAACACAAATTATCTGTTTTTGGTAATGTTTTTGGAGAAGTTTGGCCAGAAACATTGCTTTGATGCTGCTGTTACATGAGGGTTATCTATCCTTGTTTTTGCATTTTGAAAATAGAAGATGAAATTCCATTAGTCTCACCAGCTTCTATCGCCTGTTGTCTGGTCAGCTCCAAACTTTCCTTATTACCCTCGGATATAGCTGTTAAAGCTTCCTGTTTGTTTTGGTCAAGCAGTATACTTTTCCTTGCAGTAACTTCCATTTTTTTCAGTTAAATGTGATAATCAAGGTGATAGAATGCCTTTTCTCCTATTTGCAGAAATTCAGATTGTACCTGAAGAGAATAGCTCAGCATCATGTGGGAATAGCTAATCCATTTTGTGCACCTGCTTCTAGTGCTAAAGTTTCCTCGTTAGGAGGACTTGATTTCCAAGCTTTGGCTGCTTCAGGTCAGATCCCTCCTCAAGCCCTGGTTGCTTTGCAGGATGAGCTCCTAGGGCGACCTACAAGCAGCTTGGTGTTGCCTGGAAGGGACCAGTCATCTTTACGACTTGCTGCAGTCAAAGGAAATAAGCCTCATGGAGAGAGAGAAATAGCATTTGGTCAGCCCATATACAAGTGCCAGAATAATGCATACGGCGCATTCCCTCAAAGCAGCTCTGCAGTTGGAGGACTGCCTTCTTTTTCAGCTTGGCCCAATAACAAACTTGGTATGACAGATTCAACCAACACATTGGGAATTGTTAATAATTCTCAGAATAGCAATATGATCTTGCATGAGTTGCAACAGCAGCCAGATTCCATGCTGTCAGGAACCCTTCACACTCTAGATGTCAAATCTTCTGGCATAGTGCCCTCTCAGTCACTAAATACTTTCCCAGCTAGTGAGGGTCTCTCCCCTAATCAAAATCCCTTGATTATACCTTCCCAATCGTCAGGTTTTCTAGCAGGCATTCCTCCATCCATGAAGCATGAGCCTGTTCTCACAACTTCTCAACCGTCAAGCAGTCTGTTAGGTGGGATTGATCTGGTTAATCAAGCTTCAACAAGTCAGCCTTTGATTAGTACCCATGGAGGAAATCTTCCTGGTATCATGAATCATCATTCAAATGTGATACCTCCACAAGGAATTAGTAATTTTCAGACTGGGAATAATCCTTATCTGGTTAATCAGAATTCTGTGGGAGTGAGCTCTAAACCACCAGGTACTCTTAAGACTGAGAACACTGACTCCTCTAGCCATAGCTATGGCTATATCGGTGGTAGCACCCCTGTGGACTCCGGCTTACTCTCTTCTCTGTCAAAAAATGCACAGTTTGGTTTACTGCAGAGTCCGGATGATGTCACTGGTAGCTGGTCGCCTTTGCAGAATGTTGATACTTATGGAAATAACATTGGGCCAAGTAACACTGTGTCCAGTTCATCTAGCTTTCAAAGTTCCAATGTGGCCCTTGCGAAATTGCCTGATGAAGGACGAGGAAAGAATCTTGGGTTTGTTGGGAAAGGTACTTGCATTCCAAGCCGCTTTGCAGTGGATGAGATTGAATCTCCAATTAACAACTTGAGTAACAGCATTGGAAGCAGTGGAGACATTGTGAACCCCGACTTTTTCGGATTTAGTGGACAGATGTGAAGCCTTCTTGAATTTGTAAGTAGGTAAGCACTCTTTCCTAATCTTGGTAGCAGTCTAGCAGTTGTATTGCTTTCATGTATTTACCCTCTTTGTGATGTTTTATTTAACTTGACCAAATCCCTGTATTAGTTCTAGTGCCATCAATTTTTTGCCATCAATTTTGTCACATTATTCATGTTACTGTTTCTTTTGGACAAGAATAGACTTGGCCACCTTTGAAGCTATCAACACTTTTGGTTGCTCTATCTATTTGAACTTTTGACGTTTGTTGTGATTGTTAAGAACTTGCATTGCTCTATCTGTTGTATGTTTATATTGGTCCTATTTATTATTCTTTGGTAATTTTGCAGTAGTAGTTTCTTTTCTTTTTCCAACTCAAGCACACACTACAAGCTGATCATACCCTATTAGCAAGTCCTGTCCTCATGTGCCATATTCATTATTGGAAATTTTATATTGGTTCTGTACTTTCTCCTTTGTTTTCCCTCTGATGTCAGACCACCATTTTCTTTGTTTTACAGTAACTGAAACAGCTGCTTTCTAACAGAAGTGTTTTGTCTTGTGCAGGGTAATCACTGGAAAGAATTTTAGTGGTTTGATGAATGGTTGCACGTGTTTTTCATTTCATCTTTTTTCCTCTGTAATTGATTTATAAAGGGAATAATTTATGTGACATGTTGAATCTTGATTTATAGAAGGCTGTTCGGTTAAAGAACTTTGAATTATTTATTCCCATTTGACATAGCTCCTTTGCCCTAGTTCATTTTTTGTGTACAATTATTGATTGTGTAGCATTTTTTTTTTTGCTCGTCGTAGTTCTTTCTCATTACCGTTTTCCTCGGCAATCATCCAAACTGAAATTGTTGTAGATTCGTTATCAAACGTGCAAATCTATGCCTTTATATCTCACTCAAATTCGCTGCCTGAAATACATGTTCCAGCCAATTTTTTGCTTTCATAGATGAAGTGTTCATTAAGCTCATTATGTTTCCCATTTGCGTTAGATTGCGACATAAGCTGCGCATGTGATAGCTGAAAAAACAAACTTCACATTCTGTAAAAAGTATACATGCGTCTGCAGTAGAGCACCAGATCCACTGCATATATACAAAATTTCAAATGCGTTTATATGTCCTGGAAATTTCGTTCCCGAGTGAATGGGCACGAATCTGTCCATTTGTTCATGTAATCAAGCCTGTTTTTGAGTGCTACTCTCTTCCGACTGGTAATGCCTGGTTTATGCCACCAGCTGCAGTAGCAGTAGCTAGACCTGTCCAATTGGCACGTGTCCGGCCCAGATACGATCCGTTTAGGTACAGTCCCTTTAGATTCGACAAATAAATAGGTCATACTGTATCAGCTCATGGCTGCGGTTTGAGCCTAGGCATGACCCACGACTGTGCCATACCGGTACGGACATGGTTAGGGCTTAATGGGTCGTGCCAGCACGGTTGGCCTGTTAAACCGAGAAAAAGAGAAAAAAAATCAAAAAATTAAAGAAAATTTTAAAAAAATGATAGAAAATTACCTAAAAATTATTGAAATTTGCAAACATTGTTAATCATCAAGATAATTATTTTCAATAACATAATGAACTTTATTAACTTGTTAAATTACATGGGATGGCTGCCTAGTTAAGAACTTTACCAAGAAAAACTTAACTTGAGAAAACCTTGGTAAAGAAAAAAGAGTGCAGTCTATAAAGCTCACTAGTAACTACATCTGAAGAAAAATATTGAAAAATCCTATTTATTGCTATCTAGATACAAGTTCTCAAAAGATTCTTCTAAGTCTCTATTCTCTGTAGTATGTTGGAGTCTTGATTCAGTTTGTTTCTAATCTTTGACGGTCAGAAGGATTTCGACCATCTCGTTTGAGACACTTGTTCACCGCTCCTCGATTATTCTTCCAAATAGACTGAAGGCTGATTACGAGGAGATAGTAGAGACAGAAATGGTCAACATATCCCGCGCTATAGATAGCACTGAATATGTTATTGTCTGGATTTGCCACCATGAGAGGATGTTCAACTCTTGCTCGAAGTTGACGCTATCACTGTTGAGATAGCTTAATAGGTCTCCGGTTCTTTGTCGTCTTCCTTCTCCTAACTGATGTGTACTTGTACGAGAATATCTAGAGGAAGAACAAAAAATCTGCCCCATTGCATAGTCTCCTTAGAGGTGCTAGGGCTACCAGGGGATCTTTCCAAACGCACAAACCCAAATTTATTTTCATATTTCTCATATACCTTATATAATTTACCCTTAACTACTCTATAGTATGTACAATAATCTAAACCGTTAGCATTAATTAAAAGTTATAATACATTTATAAATCCTTGGAGTTTGGCCCTAGGATCCAAAATAAAGGCGAATGCATATAAAATAGAAATTCCCCTCTATTATTTTAAAAACTTAGTTTTCATGGCAACTACAGCATCCCATAGTACAGGGTCATTTTTAAAAGCCTTTGGGTGAGTGACAATTTCAAGAATGTGATGAACAATTAGAGGAGAAAAACAAAGTGTAGTTTTATGAAAAAGTTCTAAAAAAGAAGATATTTTTTCACCAATAATCCAATCGCTCTCAGTAAGTTCAGGGTCTCTAACTTGGGTTGTATCGGAGGAGCTACGAGATTGATGACCTTAGGTGTGAAGGAAAACATATAAGGTGCTTTTATATGGCAAATATGTTTAAGCATAAGGTAAATAGAGTTCCATCTAACAAGCATGTCTAAGCCAAATTTTCTAGGACGGACGTTCATTGCTATGCAAAAGCTCTTATATGCGACTATTTGTTGGTTAGAACAATTAATATATAAAATTGCATCCCTAAAAGAATCAATACAAACATTTAATCTTTTTAAACTAGATTTAACAATAAGAATAATAATATGGCAAGCACAATGTTGATGTAATAAGAAAGATTGTGCATAAGCATTAAACAAAGGAGTAAGAATTTTCATAGCCTTAGTGTTTGCAGCTGTATTATCTAAAGTTATAGAAAAATCTTATCTGTGAGGCCAAAATCTTCTCTACGATAACCCTCTAATGAGTATATTACTATTTGTTTGATGTGTAGATCTTCATGCATCCATACTTAATGCCCCTGCGGTGGTGCAGAGCTATGTGAATGTTGTTGTCCAAATGAGGACTAATGCTATTGTTAATCCTCATTATCAAAGATTGAATGAGTAGGAACCCAAAGGGGGAAGATCAAGACATCTTTTTCTTTGTTTTAGAGCAGATTAAGACATCTATTCTTTAATTTAGAGCAGATTAATAAGGGCAGTGATTAAGTGTTTCATTGTTCAAATTCAATGTTATTTTGATGTTACCTCCTCTATATGAACTTTTCATTGCTTAGATTCACACTGTGCGTCCGTATGGCTGTGTTTGTGCGCACCTATGTAAGTGTATGCGTGACCTTCAAGTGTGGGCCAAGTTTTGGTTGCCGTTCAGATTATCGCCATTTTTTCATATCATACTCTTGACACAGGGAATTGTTGCTATAGTTTGGGTTTTCGTTGCAACGCATGGGCACATGACTAGTAACCTTTGTAAAAGAAAAAAAACTTACACACGGTATACCATCCTAGCCAAAATCGATAAGATAGTCTCCGACCGCTGATGCCACCCTCCTTCATCAACTCTCGTGTCGTCCCTCTACCTCCTTAGGTCGGGCGGGGTGACGGAGGCGCGGCCAGACGCAAGGTCGCCGTCGACCGCTGGTGGTAGAGGAGATAGGAGAGGCAGAGAAAGGGTGCAGAGCTGCTCTGGTGTCGGCGCTGGAAAAGAGAGGGGGAGAGAGAGGGCAACGATTTGAGAGAAGAGAGAAGGGGAGGGGAGCACCGGCAAGGGGGCTATGCCGTTGGAATGCCGTCCGCTGGTATAGCGTGTGGTAGGAGCGTTCTTTGTAGAATCACTGCCATTATACGACCAAGTCTTCGGGTTCGATTAAAGTAACCATCGAAGCATCATTTCAAGAAGTATGTCAAGGGACCGACGAGAAATCAGAGGGTAACTTCATTTCACCGCAGACAAGAAAAGGCAGTGCTCTCAGGTATGAAACTTCGGTAACATCTAGGCATGCCGTTTTCTACAGATATTTTTTGTGTGCGTGTGTGTGGTGGGGGGATCCAAATTTAACACAATAAATCAGCATTTTCGTGGGCATTCAGAGAACAGGATTATTATTGTTGCAGTAACTACAGCAACACTAGATTTTAAAGCAAATTCATGAGACTCTAAATAAGGACTAAATCACCGACAGTACAATATCCTGAAAAACATAGCTTATGTACACCTAATTAACTACTCGGCAAATGCTCAAACTGGGCCAACACAATATGCCCTGCAAATCCCAGCTTCTGCAGGACGATCACACACTACACCTCCTCAGAGTCCTCGTCCACCGAGGGGTTCGCCATGGCCAGCTCCTCTGAAACGAATGCCAGCCCCTGCATCAGCCTCACGACCTCGGCAGCGTCGTCAAGGTAGTACTTGGCCTTGCTCGGATTGCGACCGACGGTGCAGGCAAAGACCTCTGCCGTGGATGCCACCGAGTCTCCGCAAGCAGCGCTGGTGATGAGCTCAAACATGTCCTCGTCCGACCGGTCATCCCCGATGCAGAGGACAAAGTCGGCGCACAGGCCCCTGTCCTGCATGGTTGCCAGCAGGCGTCGCGCCACCAGGCCTTTGCTGACACCCTGTTAGGACAAGAATCTTGTGAGTGACGATGCTTGGTTTGTGCGAAGAGAGTGAAGAAATGAAACGAGAATGAAACTTCACCTGCGGTTTAACTTCAACAGAGTGAGGAGTACTCTTCACTGAAACCGGTTCGTTGGCAAGCACACTCTCGAGATGGTCAACGAGCTCCTTAGCTTGGCATGACCCGAAGTCAGGGTCTGCGTCCTCATAGTTCCAGACGAGCACCGTCTCCCGGTTCTCAATTCGTGAACCATCCGTCGTCTCGCTGTAGAGGCTCATAACAGGCTCTGCAATCTGCTTCCAGCTGCAGTCTGCAGCGGCAATACAGGTCTTCCATTCTGCATCCCTCTTGGCCCTTTTTTGAGTAGGACACATTTTAAGAATTAGACATCCTGGAACTAAGACAGTGTTGAACATGCTGCTTCATTAATGTGTTTCAATTGAACTTTTTTGTCAATTGTTAGTTGACGTACTGAAGCGTTTCTCCATAAATGTGAGAACATGTTTTGCTTTGTATAGTGATGTAGATCCTAATCGCAAACTAAGCTTTTAGTTTTGTTATATCTTAGAACAAAGATAACATGGACAGAAAAAAGGACGATCTGCGTATGTAAGTCTGTATGTCAAGCCCTGAGCTAAGCTTGCAAGAATGCACACGAGAGCGAAGCAAACATTAAGCACATACCTCAGAAAGTAGCCGTGCTCAGCTGCCATGCCAAGGTTCTCACAAGGGAACCACTCATCGAGTATGTGCCGCTCAAACCCGCTGCAAAGGAACACCACATTGTTCTTGTCCCAGCACAAGCTGTTCAGTATCTCGACCGATTTGGCGGTCGGGTTCTTAGTAATCGCCTGTGGCATCAGTGTGCCATCGTAGTCCAGCAGAATCGCACGTGTCTTCGCCCTCCTATAGGCCAGAACAATGTGCTCCATGGCAAGCTTCCTAAAGCTCAGGTCAAGCGAGACCACCCTAAACCTCAGGCCAAAGCCGATTCCCCAGCATCGCCGCTGAGCGTGATGCTCGCAGGTCCTCGCAAGGTCCTGCAGGAAACTGCTAGCCCAGTAGCTGACGTCGTGGGTGCTCACGTAGCGGTAGTGCTTGTCATGGCGCATGTTCTTCTCCTTCTCAGACAGCACAAGGGCACTCTCCATCGCATCGGCCACAGCCTCAATGTTCCATGGGTTCACCCTGACAGCGCCGCTCAGCGATGGGGAGCATCCGATGAACTCCGACACCACCAACATGCTCTTCTTCTCTTCCGCCTTGCTCCGCCGCAGTATGTTGTCCAGCTTCTCATTGCCTTGTCGGGAGACAATGTACTCATAGGGGATCAAGTTCATACCATCCCGGACTGCAGTCACCAGGCACACCTCGGCAATGACATAGTACGCGACGCGTTCATAGAACTGCAATGGCTGATCGATCAGCACCACTGGCTCATACCCGGGCGCACCATACGCCTCCTTGATCCGCCGCACCATGGCATCCATCTCCGCCCGCACCTCGTCGACGTCCTTCCCCCGGCCCCGCGCCGGGTTCGCGACCTGCACCAGCACCAGCTTCCCCCGCCACTCAGGATGCTGCCGCAGCAGCTCCTCCATGGCGAGAAGCTTAAGGCTGATCCCCTTAAAGATGTCCATGTCGTCGACGCCCAGTATGACGACCCTCCCCTTCCCCGAATACGTCTCCATCAGCTCAGCCACCTTCGCCTCGGTCTTCGGCGACCCGAGCACCGTATTGAGCTGCTCCATGTGCACCCCGACCGGCAGGATCTTGATGCTTACCGTCCGGCCGTAGTACTCCAAGCAAATGTGCCCCCGCTTCGACTCGTAAGACAGCCCGAGCATCCGGCCACAGCACGACAGGAAGTGGCGGGCGTAATCAAAGGTGTGGAACCCGATGAGGTCCGAGTTCAGCAGGGCGCGCAGCAGCTCCTCGCGCACGGGCAGCGTCTTGTAGATCTCCGACGACGGGAACGGCGAGTGCAGGAAGAAGCCGAGCTTGATGCGGTTGAAGCGCTTGCGCAGGAAGGTGGGCAGCACCATGAGGTGGTAGTCGTGCACCCACACAAAGTCGTCGTCCGGGTTGATCACCTCGAGCACCTTATCGGCGAATATCTTGTTCGCGGAGACGTACGCCTGCCACAGCGCGCGATCGAAGCGGCCGCCGAGGTCGGGGGAGAGCGGCAGCATGTAGTGGAAGAGCGGCCAGAGGTGCTGCTTGCAGAAGCCGTGGTAGTAGCGCGCGGCGATGTCGGGGGGCAGGAACGCCGGGACGCAGTTGTACGACTCGAGGAGCGACTGCGCGACGGCGTCCTGGTCTGCCGGCGGGATGTCGTCGTAGAGGCAGCCGATGTAGATGAAGTCCATGGTGGGGGACGACGAGGAGTGGTGGAGGTGGCGGAGGAGGGAGTCCTCGTCCCAGGAGAAGGTCCATGGCTTGGACGGCGACTCCGGGCGGTGAACCCGAATAGGGAGGTGATTGGCGACCACGATGGTCCGCGGCGGCGACGGGGATGGCGTGGAGGGGGACGCCGGGGAGTCGTCGATGAGCCCCGCGGTGGTCACAACCCGCGGGAGCCGCCGCCGGAGCGCGCCGAGCGCGGCCGGCGCCGGCGCCTGGTCCGCCGCGCCGGTGACCAGGTCCAGGAGGTTGGAGTAAGAGCGGGACACCATGGCTGACTGGTTCTTGCAAGGATTTGAGCGGAGTTTCGGATCAAAGATTTGGGCTTTTGGTGGAGGACGCACAGTTCTTGGTGGGTGGGTGTGTGTGGGGGGGATCTAGAATAGTGACGAATCGAGGCAAAACAGCGCAATGCTGGGGGTGGAGCTTCAATTAGCAAAGAACGGAGCCGATGCTTTGGCACACTGTTTCTCACAGTAGAGTCCAAACACGCAGCAGTGGTGTTGAGCGAAGTGGCGAAACTTGGATGCAGCAAGCATCCACCTGTCTGCTCGCTGTATCTTAGAGGGGCCTTTTCTTTCCTCTTGGTCCTTGGACAGAGAGGGAGCCAGGGAGGGAGGCAATTGAAGAGAGGGAGAAACAGAGGACGATTTTTTTGTGCTTTTAATGCAAGGAAGATCCTCGTCTTCTCCTTTCAAAAAAAAAAAAAGAGAACCTTTTCTTCTGTTGCAAATAGGTGTTCCTGTTCTAGCTGGTGGTGTGTAGCTGGATGCTAAGAGGAGAGCAAGAACAGGGGAGAGACAGGCTATTTGCTGTAAAAATCCAATCTTTTTCAGCTAGTAATGAGGCTGATTTGATCTGCTGCAAACAAGGTGTTGGGCAAGAAAGAATAAAATATCAGACAAAAGCGCAAGAAAAAGATCAAAGAGATAGAACCCTGAAGAATCTCCGAGACACACTCAAGAGACCGCTCCGACTCTAGACGATCTGGAGCTGCTCATGTTGCATACTTGTATGAGAGGAAGGAAGAGTCAGGGGAGAACGGCTCTAATAACAAGAGCTCACCTCACCAGCACCCTCATGGAGATTTTTCGTTGGATTGATCAAAACGACAGGGACCGCGAAGAGTGATACTGCATTTTTTTTTCCAGCTCCTCTCTTAGTGGGCGGATGGATCAAAGATGAGCGAGGAAAGTACAAGAAAAAGGAACAAAAGTAGACGACGAGCTTATTCGGAGATCAAGAGGAGGGTTCTTTGGTTTGGTGGTGTAGTTCGGCTCTTTTGGTAGCTCCTCTCCCAAGATGCTCGCAAGCGCACACAGCTCCTGAAATACTTGGGGAGGAAATTTATGAGGGGGAAGGGAAGTGAAAGATTGTTGCCCGTTTCCATCGTTTATTCTTTCGATGATCGCTTCTTTTCTGACTATGACTTATGGTTGGTCGCTTCTTTTAATAAATATAAATGTGATGTTTTTTATTTTTTTTGAAGTGGTTGACTAAGACAATTTTTCGAATTCGTTTATTGATGTTCGATTCATTCGTATGAGTGTTTGAACTAGAGAAAAAAAACAGTGTTTGAACTAGAGAAAAAAACATTAACTATGACTATAAGTCATCAGCCGTAACAAAAAAAAAACACAGGAGACCGTGAAAGAACAGAATACAAAATATGGAGAAAGAAATGGAGTACCAGCTTGCACTGGAATTTCTTGCTTATTTCGGTGATACCGACTAACTTTACATGATTCTTATTCCCAATATTGCGTTCCTCGGTGGTGAATTGGTTCGCATTGGTGGGGTTTATCTTCCACTCCCATCTAGTGTAATGTCCAAGTCAAATTTGAGGAAATGTTGCTGAAAGTGATAGCCAAAACAAGAAAGTTGAAACTAAAATTACACCTGTAAGGGCCCATTTGGGTTGTAGGATCTCCAAAGCAATTTCCAAAGGTTTACACCATCTGCAGAACTCTTTATGTCCCAAATATGCCCCAAGTGTTAGACTTGTCGTAAATTGCCCGTACTATGTAAGGGTATTTGAAAGATAAAACACTAAAAATGTAACTGACTCCACTAAGCAGTGTTTGTACACTTCATCGGCACAGCACGGTGTTTGTATCAAAATGAACACTGCAAGAACAGAAAGAGTAAAAATGAACTGACTCCACTCACATTTCAAAACCATATACTGCCTAGATTACATGCTCTCTTCCCAAAAGAGAATATTGCTTCCTAGATCACATGATCTCACTCCACACAGTTTGAACTTCTAGCTACTGTCTTCTGAAAGCCATTTGAAATACGTCAGCTTCTTAATTTCGATTTTTTCATTTTAGCATTTTTTTGTTTTTTCTTCTTTTTTGCTCTTTATTTCCTTTTATTGTATTAAAAGATATAGCTTTGTTTTTTTTAATTTTTCTGACTTTTCTCTTTTTCCTTATTTTTTAATTCAAAAAAAAGCTAAGCTTCCATATAATTACAGCAAAAAATCTACACATAAATAAAAAACTATGGCTTTTAAGCCATTTGGAGTATTATCTAAGAAACTGATCGATGAGATGTATCCATCTAGGCACTTCCATGTCCACAGTCACTCACAATACTCAGCTCTCACCAAGGAATCTTGATCAATTCTCAATCTATCCCCGGTCAAAACAAGGAGATGCCCCCTCGCATTTGGTTGGAGACATCGGGCGTAGTTAGATGCCACTTGGTTGGACTAAAATAAATTAAATTATAGTTAAAATTATATTGTAGCTGATTAAAATTGTACTATAACTTATGAAGACTTATTTGGCATAGTTAAATTTAATTTTTTTTAAAAAAAATAGGTTAACTCATTATGGATAATACAAAACGAATACGAGGGAAAAACCAGCAAAAAAAGCTAAAAATTTAGAAAAAAAATAAAATTTAAAAACAGTAAAAAAATAAAACAGAAACTAAAAGATTCAAGCTAAAACGAGCGTGACCGTGGTGCGTGCTTTTCCTGTGCTTCCCGAATGTTTAATCCAAGTGGATTTCATTTCCAGTACACAGACGCGCAATGACCATTCTGCCACGAGAAGTCGGCCTTATTAACCGAGACAAGATTTTGCCGAGACAAGATTTTGATGCGACCTGTCTGCAGAGTCGGAAAGTGGAGTAGAGCCGAGGAGGGCACGTGGCGAGAGGGGAGCCGTCCTCCGCGCGGCGACAGCCACCGCCGGCGACGTGGCGCGGCGCTGTACGTCGGGCGCAAAATTCCGGCGAGGTAAGTGGTCTAATAGGAGCTTGACAAGTGGACGTCAGCAGGGGCTTGTTTGCGTGTGTGGAGAGTGAGCAGTGCTAAATTTTGGTGGGAAGGGAATCTGATTGGGTTTCCACTTTCTGCCTTGGATGCTGGATCTACGACATGGGCGGTGTGCCTGCTCCTAAATTTCAGCTCAGACCTTAGGGTTTTCTCATGTTGCAGAAGAGGGCTGCGATATGTGCGAACTCGTTTTTTTTTTCCGAGATTGCCTTGGAGGATTTCGGATCATGGGTACGTTCTTTTCGGCTGCGTCTTATGATTTTTGGCTGAAATTTTTAAATTTTGGCTGTTTACGGTATAAATTACTGAGAGACAGATACTCACTTGTAATTTTGGCTGGTACAAATGTTAGGTTTTAACGTGTAGATCGTTTAACTTGTAGAGCCTATCTTAAGAGAATACTCTGTTTAAAAGTTAAGCACTGTAGTAAAAGCTAAAAGCCACCGGTTTTTGAGGTAAGAATAGACCCCATATTCATAAAGGTAAAGAACGCATTTCATTAGTGATGTAGTACGAAAGGAGCTGGCGTTTAGTGTGTATTTTATACTTGCGCGTCGTAGTTTTCGATTTTAGAATTCCTCAATCCTCCGGATGGCATGGGATAAGTTAGTCTCAACTTATTCTTTTTGATGTCATGGAGTGCGAGAACAATTCTTAGCTCTAAAAAGGTGGGTGGACCACGTTCTATGCTTAATCGAAAGCACACTCTAAGGGGGTCTTTTGTAAATGTACATCACAATCCACAAACCGTTCTAACACAGAAATTGAACTTTCCAAAAAGAAAAGTTAGTAAAGCATAAAGGAATGCCTTAGCCAGTTAGCCTTTACCTTTTACAATTACCTGAAAATAAAGTTGCATCAAATATCCATCTCCCGCCTACAGAAAATAAAAGGAGCATGAATAGTTATTATATATGTTCCAAAATTCTACGTAGCTATAAAAGTAAATTGCATTGTAGATCACTAAACTAGTATGAGTGGTTTATTTAGGTCACCGATCTTCTAATTTGCACATCTGGATCACTATTCATGCCACATCAGAACTGATCATGACGTGGACAACCAGCATGGCCTTCCAAGATGAGTGGAATTTACACCAAGGCCCCAAAGGTTTTTCTCTCTCTATTCTCATTATTAAATGCTTCACCATCCCGAGCAACTCCAACCGGTTCTTTATCCTGCTCTTCATTGTATATTTACCTAATATGACTCAAGAAATGGACTCCAACCGGTTCTTTATCCTCCTCTTCATTTTTATCGAGTCGCTATTTTCTCCCGGCCGCTAGCTAGATTTGGCGAGCACCTCCTCACTCGCTTCTCAAATAGCTAGGCCATTGGAATGCTAACTCAAATAGAGAGCTGAAAATAATAGCTAGCCTCTTTATCATAGGAAATAGAGAGAGAGAAATGACTAATGGGATGAAGTTGCTCTAATCGCATCTCCTTACGGTCCCATCTCCTTTCTCACGATTTCTTTCCTAGCCATTAGCGGCCAAGGCAACAAGCTACAGGGTGAAGTCGAGGCGGCTGAGCAGTGGACTCCACAGGGAGATCAAGGAGGTGCTATTCCCTTATTCCTTCCCCCGTCTAGTGAGATGTCACAACCGTTCCGCTGCCACCGCTTTGTGCACTAGCCCTACTATCCTCAGAGCGATCTTTGCCGCTACCTCATCTGTCGGCCACTACCCTTGCGTAGGCAATGCAGCTCCAATCCCTCCGACTTCGCTCAGTTGCTCGTCGCCTTGGCGGCCGCCGAAGAGATCAAATCAAGACTGGGACATGGGATCAGGACAGGTTAGGGATAGAGAAGGATGTTGGGAAAGAAAATAGAGTTAGTAATAGGGGCTATGTGCAAATTTTCCCATACTTATGTCCTTCTAATGTGTTGGGTAGTCCACGTAGACATGCTGATCGGTCCATGTCACGTTTATGTTTCTAGGCAGCGTTAATGACTAGTTTAATCCGGCTTAGTGATCTAGATGTGCAAATTAGGATATTGGTGATCTAAATGAACCATCTAAACAAGTTTAGTGATCCACGATGTAATTTACTCTTGCTAAGGACTAAAATGTAAAATGAGCGTATCATGTTCTGTTTTGGGTCAACTAGACTCCAAAGTGATAGGGTTCCATGTATTATAATTTTGTTACCTATGCTTTTTCTCGGGTGTCATACTGTATTGTTAGTGTTAGTGGGGCAAGAATTGTGCACGCCTGTGGCCACCAATGCTGCTCGTGCTTGTGCAGACACCCTCGCCGTGCGTTCTTTTCGATGGTTTATAGTTGTAATGATGATTTTTTACCTAGTATGAGCGTTTGTACGAATAAACTAAATATCGATAAGGCGTTTTGAAAACGATGTCCCGATAAGGCTCATCGAAACAACGTTGAAGAAGTCGTCTCATTTGTTTGCTCGAGTGAAACTATAAGCGCATGGCACAGTTTTTATGACAATTCCTACACATCTCATTTAGAAAACCTATATCATCACAATTTGGGACCTGATCCAACGATTCATCACATCAACATCAACCGTAGGAAGGGCATAAAGGGAATCAAATGGGAAACCAAAACACCACCGTCGCCGCTATCATCACCACCCAAGAGTCATATAGTCGCTCCACATCGGTTGATCAAACACTAGTCTGCAGTGAAGCAACTCAAACCCTTCTGTTTCTTTTTCACAAACGGTTTTGCTATTGTACAGTCGGCTAAAATTTTTTTATCTCTCAGTCACCTAAAGTTGCACTCTAGTCACCTAAAGTTGCTGTGTATTAATTCAGGCTCTCCTGAAGTTACACTCTCAGTTACCTAAAACTATAGTGTAAAAAAATAATTAAAGATGAAGTAAAAAATAGTCGTATGAGCAATAATCACTCTTTCACAGAAAAGGACTATTGGGAAACTTGCTTCAGTCGAGGAGGATTTTCAAGGTACAGGGCGGGTGATGCGTGCAGGGTTGTGGATTGGTTTCAGCAGGTTGGGCCTCGTTGTCAAGGCTTTGGTCATCTCGGTTGGTACACCTGACCAATGACGCCACGGTTATTACTTTCAGAAATTAAGGACCGTGATGAGTGGATTTTCTGTACTTCCAGCAATCTTGGCCGTAAGCTGGGCCATAAAAATCTACAGGTGAACACGTACTCATCGTGGATGCGATGACCCGGGTGAAAATTGCTGTTAATTTGAACGCTCGAGGTTGGAGATGATCAGATATGGCTTCTCTTGATCTCCTTGTTTTTAACCTAACAAGCTCGGTCGATCATTAGCCATTGTCTGTTGCAGTTTGGTAAGGAATTTCGCATATACTTTTGGATAAGATTCGCATCTTGTACTTTTTCTGCTTTAATATTTCCCGGCTAGAGTGTTCTTAAATGCCTTGGTTGATGTGCTAGTTGCTCCTAATGTTAGCTTAAGGGTCAAGCAGCCCTGCAATTTTGTCTTCTTCTTGATGATTACTTGTCGATCGGGCAGAGGAGAGCCTGGCCTTCTCCGGATGAAACGACTTTCATCTGCCACAGTGTAGCATCATGATTCTTGATTACCTCCAAAACCATTTCATGATGCATTGAATTACACACGTCAGGGCTTCAGGTAAACGTCGTGGACGGTGTTCCGTACGGAGGAGTGTAGGAAGCTAAAAATATCCTGCATCCCAGACGGCTGCATTACTGTTCTTGAACTCTAAAAGGTTATATCTCTGATTGCGATAAAGAGCTAGGTACCCTAACCTGTTGGGATACCTCGAGTTGGCGAGATAATACTTGCCCACAAGGGGGGACAAGCATGAATGAAAAATATCGGTTAGTATTCTGTGTGCAACGTATGGTGTAATTGAAATTTGTTTAGATATATTATCTTCCAGTGGATGCAGAAAGCGATCGTCGTACTTCGTCATTATCTTGTGTAGGATACGAGTGTCGTGAACCGAACCAGGCCATCCTACACACAAAGGTGAACCTACAGCTGAAGTCACATATGGCGAGCATGTTCTGACTGATGTACCCATGCCTGTTGAAATACCGCGCCCTCTCGTCATTTGGAACTGTGACTCTGATGTGTGTGCCCTCAATGGCCATTATGCAGATCACGAAATGGGGATAGAATCTCTGTTGTAGAAGTCTCGAATGCACAGTCTGATATGAATAGGGGTGAAAATGGATCAAATAGTTTCAAATTGATCTAGACAATTTTTTAATACGGAATATTTCAGCTCGGATTTTTCTCGGATGGTCTCGGATCGGAAACAAATACGGATTATTTTTTTCGGAAACGAATACGAATACGATAGTGTACTACTCGTCGAATATGAATACAAACTCGGACTATTCAAGGATGATGGAGTCCAGATATCCAACCCACTGACCATAACTAGTACTAAGCCCAAGGCCTGGCCAGTGGCCACTAGGCCCACTACCCACTGGGCTAGTCGACCTGAAGGACTTAAGGCCTTAAGGATACCATGCAGGAACCTACTTATATCTTCATTTTACTTGCGTAAACACATTTTTTTACCCCATCAAATCGTGTGTCCATGCAAGAAGTACATACCTAGCGCCTAGCAATGTCCACCAAGTTGAGCTTGAATTTACTTGTTTATTTCTTTGCGGAAGCACCCGAATTCACTGAACAGTCCACCACAAGATCAAATCAGGTTCAAGAAGATGTAGGCCCAGTCGAAGAATACGGATAAGAAGGCAAATTACATGTCTTTGATCATGTTGAACACATATTACATACGTACTTTTATTTTCATCCATGTTATTTATGCAATTTTATTTGCATAAAATAATACTTCGGAATGACATGTGAATTAGTTAAATCCTACCACTAAAAAACCATGTTTTAATTTTTGTAAGCCATATTCACCTTAACAATCTTGGTTATTAATCACTATATAATTAATTATTAGTAGAGTTGGGCAATCAAATGATTTATCTGAGCTACTAAGAATATTTTGGCTTCATGCCAATGGATGATAGCCTCCTTTGAGAAAATAAAGACTAGACCCTTCGCTAAGTAAATGACATAGAAATCGCACAACCACAAGTTTGACTTGTCAAATCTGGTGTAGTATCCTACTCGATTTGATCAAATATCTATATGAAAGTTAGCTACTCCAAAGTTTCAGGATAATTTGTGAAAAAGGGTTGAAACGACAGTGGAATCGGTGCAGTCACTTGCCATTCTTCACAACGATGGGTCCACTCAACGTCGGCTCATGATTTTCGCACTAGCCTGTGGATTCCTGATAAGGGTTTAATGGCCCCAAGCTTAACGAGTAGAAGCTAGAACAAGTAGAGTCGTGAACAACCTTGCTATCTCAACTCAGTCGCACGCCAATTTGTTGCGTGTCTATTGCATGACATTACGAGTTTTAGAAATCTTGTGGATAAAATTGGGCAACTTTGTAGAGTAAGATATATAATAATTTGATACGCCATGATTTCAGTAAATAAAACTGTGTTTAATGTGTGAATCCAACAATAAGGCATAAGTATATTAGTATGATATTTAAGATGGTAAATAAGTTGGTTAAAACCCCTTTTCTCTTAAGAAGATAATGTTTTGCTTTTTATATTTAGAAATGTTTACAAATAAACCTGCATCTACAAGTATAATTATAAAACCTTTACACTCCACTCTATTGAAATACTGACAAGTAGATAATTAGATGTTTCCATATGACTTGTTAGGTATGATGGTACTCATACTTGTTAAAACATCAGCAGAATAAATTTGAAAAGATAATGAAGAACCTTATGAAGGAGATTTTGTGTTGTAATATAAACTTTGTGCTTAGATGCTTTTTATGTTGTAAACTCGCCTCAATGGCACAATCTTCTGTAACAAATACTTGGTTTTTAAGTTTAAAATATGAGTAGATTTGATGCACACTTATGCAGGACACTCCTCAATTGATCACCCTGTACAATTTTGGGGAAAAATCGATGGCCTGAAAAATGGGGCTGTTACAGATCCCTCCTTGTTACCAATAGTCTTTCGACCTAAGTTGAAGGTGTGCTTAGTAGGTAGGCAGTTGCTTGCCTCCTTTTTAGGTTATACAGAAATGAGTATTGTAGTATACACAAGGAATTGTTGTTCGCATGTCTACATAAAAGCATTGATCAGTAAGTATCCCCGATATTTATGTCCCGTTCAATATAAGCATAGAGATGAAACTTTCATGCTTATCTAGCGTGTAGTGAACGAGCACACATGTATGTACTTACGTGGCGTGTGCGAGATATGTGTCATGTGCGTCTTCAATGTACTTGCTCTCAAAAAAGAAAATGTTTAGGCTCCAGAATCTGTTGGAGAGGAAATTCAGTTTTTTTTGTTTAAGTATATACTCCAAACGGCTTTAATTTCTGACCTCTTTAGCTTCTAGCTTATTTAATGTTGTTTAATTTCTGACTTTTTTTAGCTTCTAGCTTATTTAATCTAGAAGCTACTTAAACTATATCGGCTTTTAATTTTGGCTTCCTTTAGCTTTTTTTTTCAGCATTTTGCTTTTGCTTTTTTTTCCCTTTCCATTGTACGTGAAGATATAACGGTGTTTTTATTTTTTTCTCTCATTTTTCTTTTTTAATTGAATTCAAAAACTAATAACTGCTATAGTATAATTTTAGCTTTAAGCCAAAAGTCACAGTCGTAAGTCGAATCTTTCAACCGGTTGGAGTAGCCCCTTCGGCTTCCTTAAAGAATCCTGAGAAAGGATGCCGCCTTGTTTCAGGAGGTTAACGGCATTTTCTTTTTAGCTTTTAAAAGTTGCTTTTTAAGTTTTCTACAGTAACTAGCTTTTAAATTGAGTGTCTTTTTAAAGTGTGGTCTATAAGTTAATTGTAATACACACCGTAGCGATTTTATTTATATCAGCTAAAATTGTACACGTTTCTTTTACTATGTACTCTCTTTTTCACGAACAGCTCAAAAACTATAATTCACAGTCATAAGCCACAGAAAAAAACAGGCACTAAGTTTCTAATGGCACTAAACTAATGCAAAAGTTCCACAAACAAGGCACCCACCATATCCTGATTTTGTTAAGGCCTTCCAATGTATTGGAACCTCCTATGATTGCTGATTAGATGAAAGCTACATCTTGGGAGGCAAAGGAAGGTGGATACTTTGTTAGTATCAACTTGGCAAGATTCAATGAACCTGAGACGGTGATAGCAACGCTCCATCAGGTGTTAAGTAATTGTTGTAAGCAAACAAAGTACCACAAAGCAATGTTGGCCGCTAGCTATGGCTAGTATCGCAAAATTTGGATATACAACAAGTCGGAGCTCCTCAATGCTGAAAGTTTCGTTTTCTGCTGCCGATACCTACCATGATAGTGGACATGCAAACCAGTGTTGTCCTTATTTGCAACATGGGGCATCGTTGTGCTACCTGGGCCCACAGAAGAACTTTACTGTATGACCCATTCTTTTCTGAAATTCTAATCCAGAAACTCTTTTTTTTAATTATTAAAAAACTTATTTCAGTTTATTGTATCAATTTTGTTTTCTTCCTTTTGAAAGATCCATTTTTTTTTCTTTTGAAAGAATTTTATTGGGTGATCAACATTGTGGCTAAGGAGCGCTTTCAAAAGCCGTCGGCTGACCTCTATCGTTTCTTCCGTGTCTGCGTCTTTCAACAGTCATTTTCTAAATTTTATTCAAAAAGCTACTTCTTTTAGATGTTACTATTCTATTTTAACCAAAAACTCTAACAAAAAATTATCAACTCCAGACGATTAAAACACCCCGTAAAGCACTTACCGTTGCGTGATCACAACTCAAAAGTTCAGGCTCTCGTTACTGTCTGAACTCTGAAGAGAGCGAGCTCTATTTAAAATCGCATGAAAGCTCGAAGGTGATGAAAGCTCCCTGTTTGCAGTGAAAATCACACGCAGCATGAACCAGATAAGGACTGGAATTGTCATCACACGATTCAATCAGTAGGCAACATATTTGTCTTGCGCCGCAAATGTTGTAAGTATTGTTCAGACTTCAAAGTAGCTAAAAGATGAAAAGTAACAATGTTTTTCTTCTTGTTTACATCTGGGTAATTACCTGTGTTGGTGCAGTGCCTATGTATGTGGTGACCTCGATCTTTGCTGTACGATGGAAACCGGCGCGTATTGTCTGACTTAGAGAAGCTAAGTCACAGCGTGACTTACTTCTCTAAGCCACAGATATGGCGATGAACGGTGAGTTTTTTTTGTTTTGATTTTTTTACTTTTAGTTTTTAGCTTTTTATTTTCATCTTTTTTATATTTATTTATATTATCTGTGTTAAAATAACCTATTTTTTATTTATAAAAAATAGATTATTTTAACACAGATAATATAAAGAAATATAAAAAAATAGAAAATAGAAAAAGATGAAAATAAAAAACTAAAAACTAAAAATCAAAAAAAGCAAAACTAAAAAAACTCACCGTTCATCTGACGATCTGTGGCTTAGAGAAGCTAAGTCACAGCGTGACTTAGCTTCTCTAAGTCAGAGAATCCCGCTCGGATGGAAACATCCAACCAATGAAGTTTGTTCTGTAGCTGGAAAACAAAAATGACTAGCGTGAGATCGATTTTAGTTGGCGGGATGCTCGTGTTTGATGGCGATATGTAATATGCTTGAGTATATTTCCCACGAGTTTACTCCATAACCATCCAGTATTCAGAGCCTCATTTGGCATTGTTCGGCAATTGGTTTGACTAGATATTTTCTGACCAAATATTCCCAATGCATGACGGTACGGTGTACCTCAGAGCAGCGTTGGTTAGCACATAATCCTGCTTAGAACATACTAGATCGTAATCAAACATGCCTAGCAAAGGGAGGGGGGATGCAACTCCACAACATGAAAATTCGATCGACAATCTATGCTTTTTGGAATTTGATCTTCGATACCTACCAGAGCAATCAGGTGCCTTACTAGCTATGGTGCAAATCTACAACTAATTGGATATTCTAAAATTACAATGCCGTGGGACTTCTGCAAAGTACTCTACTTGGAAGGGAAAAAAGTGTCCAAATTGTATCGAGCTCTTAGTGCTCGAAGCGTGTGCTGTTACCCTTGTTAAATCAGTAAAACCTCTCTTTCCTCCCAAAAAAAAAAGAAGGGAAAAGGGTCTACGACAGTTTCGTCAAACCCATTCAATTCACCCCCAGTAGCTTCTGGCGTTGATCATTCAAGGTGACAAAGCAAAAGTGATGACACCATACATCAAAACTCCGGTGATTTGGAATTGGAACCGTAGAACATATGGCTAGCTCACCGAAGGTGGAAGGATTTTTTTTAGAAATGACGTTGGTGGATTCTCTTAAAACGACTACTAATTAGTAGCCGTGCTCTCCCAAGAAAACTTCTATGGACTGTATTACCTTTAGCCTTTAGGCAGATGCTCGTGCAATCCATGCCGATACAACTTTTCCATGGAAGAAATCACCTAGGAACCTAGTGGGATCAGCTCTTCTTTTGCTGCTGCTGCTGCTGCTGCTATTTTGGACTGTCGATCGTCATTTGATAAGAGAATTACTTTGCTTTGCTCCACGTACTTTTAGCTAGCTACTACAAACTATATTGTATCGCAAAAAGGCCATCATCAACGTCGTCTTGGCAGCCATAAATACCGATTTGGTCACCAAGTGATGACCGATCGCACGTTCGTAGGTCGCGATTCGCCTCCAGCATCATGCATTTAGGCCAGCGTTAGCAAGTCGTCTGCTTTGGTGGTTTGTTAATTAGGTCGCCGTCTTAATTAAACCATACATACCACTACTACCACCACCACTGGTCTGGTTAGTAGATGTCTAGATGATTATCGATGAGCTTAGGTGTCGATTACGCGCGGGCCCACGCGCAGTGACGAGCCAACGCTACGCCGTTGTGGGGCCAGTCGGCCGGGTCAGCTCCCACTATGTACGTACATCTTCCAGGTGCATCTTCCAGGTGGACAAGCAGGTGAAGGAACCGGACAAACTAACCGTCATGCATGCTGAGAAACAAGTCGAGATGATTGGTGCGTATTATAAACTCTCGAGATCCCAGGGTGTCTTATTTTTGGGTCCTGATTATTTAAATAGTACTTTTTAGGTGTTATTTATTTACACAGTATTTTTTTGAATATGTGCGTATGTAGATATATTCAGTGGTTAAATCATATGCCGGTACTCCGTGAGGTTTTAGGGTCTCCATCTTATTCTAACGTATGTGTCAATGTTTTAATATCGATCTTATGTATGATTTGTTTGGATTCAAAGGAACTCTTAGAAGACTCGGCGTATGCGGCTGCAAAATAGAGACACGGGAAACTTTATCCTGGTTTAGGCCTTCTTCTCAGAGAATAACAATCCTACGTCCAGTATGATTGCTAGTTGCTAGAAAGTGGTTTACAAAAGAGAATTACACAAATGGCTAATACTATCTTGCGTGAATGATACACCCATTGTCCTTTCTCTCTTTGATGTTAACCTTTAAATAGCTGATGAAGTGACGGTGGTTGTCTCGCAACGGAAGACGCCTTGATGCTTCATATGATAGCCTGACGGAAGTTACTGTCAAAGAGACATAAGAGGCAGTTCATCGTGTAGCGGTTGTTGTCAGAGAGAAATCATGTGCGGTTAGTGCACTAACGCACGTTCTAATCACCTTGTCAGATGAACCGACAGTGTAGTTCATTGTCATAGATAAACCAGTTGGAGATAGACTTATCGTAGGAATTCCCATGACCACAGAGTGGTCGCAGTAAGATTTACGACTACATTATCATAGAAAGATTTACGACCATGAGATAGTCCCAGTAAGACTTACGACTATGTGGTCGTAAAAGGACTTACGACCATATGGGTAGTTGCAATAGGACTTACGACTATGCGATCGTAGAAGAATTTACGACCCTATAGTCGTAGAAGTGCTTACAACCATCCTGTCATATTTACCTTTCATCAATAAGGGGTATATTCAAGGAATATAATGATATAATAATTTAAGAATTATTCGATTCTCATCAGCTTGCATTGGACGCACCCACATAGATGTGTGAGTACATGAGTGTGTCCTTATTGTACTCGTGAATAAAACAAAACTCTCGAGATCTCTTCCCTTCGGGTGAACACAAATAGCACTACAAAAGTCCAATGGTGATCAATATTAAGTGTCCTTCGTATATTTGGCACTGTAGTTTTTTTTTCAAATTTAGTCTTTTAAATCTGTCAAGTAAGTCGGAAGCCATCGATCACACCTCGTGGTCATAAGTCGGAAGACATCGACCACATCTCGTGGTTGTAGGTCGCAAACCCTCGAGCACACCTCATCATCGTAAGTCGGAAGCCGTCGAACATCGCTCATGATCATAGGTCGGGAGCGGTCGACTATCACTGATGGTCGTAAATTGGCAGCGGTCGACGATCGATCGTGATCCTAAATCGGGAGCCTTCGACCATGGCTCGTGGTCGTACGTCAGAAGCCAACGACCATGTTCGTGTTTGTAAGTCGGAAACCATCGAGGACACCTTGTGGTCGTAAGTCAAAACACATCGACCAACGCTCGTAGTCGTAAGTCAGAAGATATCGGCCACACATTGTGGTCGTAAGTCAGAACATATCGACCAATGCTCATGGTCGTAAATCAGAAGCCGTCGATCACAATTCGTGGTCATAAGTTAAAAAGCCATCAACCATCGCACGTAATCATAGGTTAAGAGCGGTTGACCATCACTGGTGGTCGTACGTTGGTAGGCCTCTGGTGCGCTTGTGCCCTGTCGTGACCACACCTCGTGGTCGTAAGTCAGAACACACCGACCAGTGCTCGTGGTCATAAATCGGAAGCCATCACACCTCGTGGTCGTAAGTTAGAAGCCGACGACCATCACACGTGATCGTAGGTTGGGAGCGGTTGACCATCGCTGGTGGTCGTACGTTGGTAGGCCTTTGGTGCGCTTGTGCCCTATCGCCCGACCACCGGCGCTAGCCTGCTCAGCCCCGACTTCGATCATGGCCCTTCAACGTCGACCACAGACCTTCGACCATGGCGTCGACTTTGACCATGGCCCCAACTTTGACCACGACCCCCGATTTCGACCACTGCCCCCTCAACTTCAACCACTGCTCTCTTCAACCACTGTCCCCTTTGACCACGACCCTCCAACAATAACCACTTCCCCCTTCGACCACGATTTCGACTTCGACCACGGATCTTCGTCTTCAACCAGCGCTCGTGGTCGTAAGTCGGAAGACACCGACCACACCCCATGGTCGCAAGTCAGAACACATTGATCAGCGCTCGTGGTCATAAATTAGAAGCCATCGATCAAACCTTGTGGCCAAAAGCATGTTACAATCCATGGAGAGTATGAGACATTGTGGGTCTTGCCATCGAGGGTGGGGAGCTCGATCTCGGGGGTGACTTGTGGGTACGCGACGAGGATATCCAACTGGAGGGGGAGCTCGTTGCGACGGAGATTATGGACGAACCAGTAGGTGCCCTCCGGGGTAGGCGCTATGACTACTACCATGACCGCTACAACCACATCCACAGGCACTACGACTACGACCATGACCGTGACTTCGACCACTGCCCCCTTCGACTTTGAAAACTGCCCTCTTCGACTTCGACAACTATCCTCTTCAACCACTGTCCCCTTCAACCACGGCCATTCGACATTGATCACTTTCCTCTTCGACCACGGCTTTGACGACGACCACGGATCTTTGACTTCGACCACTGCCCCCTTGACCACTGTCCCCTTCGACCACGGCCCTTCAATGACTATGGCCCCCTTCGACCACTACCCCCTTCGACCACTGTCCCCTTCGATCACAGCCTTTCGACGTCGACCACTTCCCCTTCCTACTATAGCCCCCTTCGACCACGGCTTCGACTTGGACCATAGATCTTTGACTTCGACCACTACCCCTTTGATCACTGTCCCCTTCGACCATGGCCCTTCAACATCGACCACTTCCCCCTTCGACCACTATCCCCTTCAACCACTGTCCCCTTCGACCACAGCCCTTCGACGTCGACCACTGTTCTCTTTGACCATGGTCCTCTGACGTCGACCATGGCTTCGATTTCAACTACTGTCCCCTTTGACCACAGCCCTTCAATGTCAACCACTTCCCCCTTTGACCACGGCTTCGACTTCGATCACGGATCTTTGACTTCGATCACGGCCCCTCAACCATGGCCCCCTTCGACCACGGCCCTGACGTTGACCACAGCCGTTCGACTTTGACTGAGGACCGACTTCGTCCATGGCCCTTTGACCTCGACCACTGCCCCCTTCGACCATTGTCCTTTTCGACCATGGTTTGGACTTTGACCATGACCCTTCGACTTCAACCACTGTCCCTTTCGACCATGACCCTTTGACTTCGATCACGGCCTAACTTCGACCACAGTCATTTGACTCTGTCGCTGAGCGTCGTGCCGCTGGTTGGAGGGGCGATGGGAGATGGAATTGGTGGCGGCGCTGAGGAGGAGGAGACGTGGCACGAGGGCTTGGGAGAGAGGAGGCAGCGGTTGTGGGAAGTAGAGGTGGGGAGGAGGCGACGGGCAGATGGGGAGAGGAGACGATGGGCGAATGCGTTGGGAAGGCGGTGACGGGGAGATGCGGTGCTGCTGGGGAAAGTTGGGGGACTATGACCAGACGTTGCTATATGGGAAAGGAATTGGTGGCGGTGTCGAGGAGGAGGAGGAGGCATGGCGCAAGGGTTCGGGGGATAAGGAGGCGGCGGTTGCGGGAGGTGGAGGTGGAGAGGCGGCGGCGGGCAAATGGGGAAAGGAGGCGGTAGGCGAATGAGTTGGGGAGGCGGCGACGGGGGGATGCGGCGCTGAACAGACGTTGCCGTGCTAGAAACGAATTGGTGGCGACACTGAGGAGGAGGAGGCACGGCACGATGGTTCGAGGGAGAAAAGGAGGCGGCGGTTGCAGGAGGCGGAGGATGCGGGGGAAGAGAAGAGGAGAAGGGCGGCCCACGCATTGGCCCGACCTTTTCTACGAAGAGCGGAAGAACTATCTACATGCGGATTTGGATGGCTGATCTTTAATCGGACGACTGAGAAGAGAGGAGGAAGAACGAACCGACGACCACCAACTCACATTTTTAAGTAGTAGAGATATCTATTTTTATAAATCTAGTTCTCTTCCCATGTACAGGATTCATAATTGTTTAATTTAAGTATGCTTTAACCAATTAAGGATGCTTTATTTCTTAACTTAAGCATGTTTTAACTAATTAAGCTTCTTTCGTCGCTGCCGGCTAGCTTAGCACATCCTCCTGCCAAGCTAGCGGAGCTCGATAGGTGATACGTATTGTCTATCCTGCTTCTGTGTTCTATAATTGTGAAGAAGACTAAAATTAAAAATTCATACTCAGAGAGACCAGATTTGGGGGAAAAAAGAACTGTTGCAGTCGATTACTCCAATTCTAGTGTAATCCTTTCGTTGGTGATCTGCGGCAACGGGTGTTGGTTTCAGCGTTCCTTGATGCCGATGAGCCGATCATGACATGCTTTTAGTGCCACTTGACCGTTTTGGATCTACACGCCCACAAGCCTCAGATAATATGATCTACCATTATTCCTTAGGCCACCACCATGCATAGTTTATGAGCTACTTGCATGATGCTCTCTATCCAAAACAGTACTAGGAGGGATAGGATTAGTTTAGTAACGTGGCATGTGCCGTGCATGTTCACAAGGACGAACGTGGCTAAAAGAAAATTGGGTTCCGACGAATCTTTGTTTAGGGACTACTCAAGCAATCATCTCCGTCTTCATCTTCTCCGTTTGTGTCCAATGGTCCGTACCAAAGCATTGGCTTCTATTTTCATCTCCTATTTAAAAAAATTAAAAGTTAATATAAATATTTGACTTCTCGAAGCGATTTCTTTACTCCTTTCATTACCATCTCGCTCCAGTAATAAGGCATAAAATCACGAATGCATTACATATCCTATTTCTCTCGCTCCCATCTCGCATACCCATATCTCCCTCACTTTTTTCACTACTCACATTCTTCTTTTTAAAATCAATTTTTTTCTACTACTATCTATTTTTAGCCAAAAGCTTCAACAAAAAACAATACAAATGCCGTCGTCCGCCGGAAAGATGTCGGGAGAAACGAGTGAACAAAGGAAACGTAAAGTGCGAAATTCCCAACATTTGTGACTGTATTTTAATTGCCATGTTGCAGTCCTTTCTCTCTTTTTTCCCAAGTCACATGTTGCGGCCTCGGGGAGCTTGGGTTCTGGTGCTGCGATGATCTGCATCTCAAGACAACTTCGGAGAGAACATTCTTCTATTGGAGTAAGTTGGTCGAAAATTTCATAGGGGAAATTTGGCATATATCTTTTCCGCTCTTCAAACAAGCTAGTACAATACATTTCAGGTTGGAGTCGAAGCGTAGGCGTGCGAGTCTCTGGAGAGGATCCGACCATGATGAAGCTTCTTCACACGATCATACGTTCGTACTGGAACGTGTGCGCTGATCATTTTCTCTTCTCCGCTCGGGCATCGTACGTCACATTCAGCCCAAAGCACTCGGACGGCCGAGTAAAACACGTGCTCAGCCCAACTACGTCCACGAGGCGCGTGTGGGTTGCTGAGCGTCGCGGCCGCCCAATCGGGGACGGACGGCGGCGCGGCCACACGCAGGCAGGTGCGAGGACGGCGGAGATGGCGGGAGACCGGGAGCGCGGGGAGGGAGGGGAGACTTGGCCGGTGCAGCGGCGGCAACGGCCTCGGGGAGAGAGAGGAGGGAGAGCGTCGGAATTGTTACGGGCATCTTCTTCGGTTCGCTTGAAGTGGAGAGCTGAGAAGAGAGAGATCCGGAGCAACGATGGCAAGTATGAGGTTGCGTGGAGTAACCATGGAGGTTGCGTGACGGCAGGGGACGGCAGAAGCAGGGACAAGTGTACATGAGCAAGCATAACGTTTTGCGGTGGTTCATGAGAATGACACAAACCGATCTCATGGGAATCCATCCATTGGTTGCAAATGAAAACTAACTTACATCCGAAAACTAATTCACTAGTGTACTATGTCTTTGACACAAAAGCCAGCAGCCAAATTTAGAGAGCTTCGAATTTTCTCGAGTTGAGAAGTGAGATCTGGTTTACCAAACTGGCAAATGGTTTTACCGATTTACATATGAAAATTTTGGTGCGGCAAACCCTTTGGTAAAATTCTGGGTCCGCCACTGGCGCTCAGCGCCGTAGAACCGCCGGCGGCTGCGGGCGCGCCGTAGCCGCCGGCTCCGCCCAGGAGGCATCCTCCTCCTCATATTCACCACCTCCCCAGCGCGGTCTCCCGCTCCGGCGCAGAGGCGGACCCACAGGGTATGCCGGGTGGGCCACAGCATACCCTGGGGCCAGCCGAACTTAGCACTGCAAGCGCCCTGTCTCGTCAATCCTCCCCTCCTGCGTACGCAGAGATAGGCAGAATTTAATTCAACGCCTTCAAGTAATGGAACAGAACCAGCAGCAGATGATGGCACTTCTAGCAATCGTTGTCCAGAATCCCAGTTTTCTCAATCAGCTGGTGCAGCAGCAGCGCAGGAACAACTGGCGGAATGCTGATGTAAACAAGAAAATGAGGTTCCATGCTCTGGAGAAGGGCCCTTTAACTGACCAGGAGACTTCAGGTGGAGGGGCACAAATTATTGAGTATCGACCTCCTGTCCCTGAAACTTCTAGTCAAGTAATACCAGTAGATGGAGTTTTTTGTTCGGCCACCGCACAACCAGTTCCAGGTCCTGCACTTGCCATGCCCATGGACATTCAAATGACTTCAAACAACCTTACTCTCAGTTCATCTGGGGAGCTTTTTACTGACACCTCTGTTCTACAAGAATGGGATGATAATGACATGCAGCTGCTGTTTGATGATGACCTAAATCCCATACTTCCACAATTTGAAAATGATGGTCAAGTGGACCCTCCTTTAAGTATTCAAGATTACGATTATCCACAGTTAGATCAGGACTGTCAGATGGAAGCTGAACATAACTGCAAAATTCCTCAATATGGTATTAACTAATTGCTGTATGCCATATGTTTTATTCTGTTTCTTTTGTACAAAACAAGCACACTGTCATTTTAGGTAGCTGACAATTTTCTGTGTGCATTTGGTGTCAAATGCCAAACAATACACATCATGTGCACAAGTGCAGATCAACTTGTGTTTGATCGGTTGTGCTAGGATTTGCAAAGATGAAAGATAGCCTTCTGTGTCACAGTTCCATAGCTGCTTGCTTGAATGCCTTGCTATTCCCTTCCTTTATATCAGGGAAGTATTGCTCGACAAGCAGAGCAATGATTCTTTAGCTGGTTAAATCAAAGTATTCAGAGTGGGCAATCTCTGTCATGGCCAGACTTCTAGTTCAGGACTGTTTCATCACACTAACACAGAGAACTAAGTTGTGTGTTTGTCACATTGAATACAGCCTATCATCCTATGTTTTGTTTGATTGTATCATGTTCTGTTACTCTTCATTAGTTCTATATAAACTGACTCTCTTTCTTGTTTCAGCTGATGTCATAACCGAAGCATGAGTGGTGGTCCAGGAACACATTGGGCAGTAACATTAGGTGGGCAGAGGTGCACTTTACCATTAAAAAAAGGCTCTCCTTCTCTGTTTTATTTATTGAAAGCTACTTTTCATTTGCAATACCAAACCGAGTGCAGCAGTATCCTTACTTGATTCCTATAAAATAGCAATAGGTCGCCTTCCTTTCAGAATTTCAAGTCGGCACTTCCTGCCTTTCATCGAGATCATGTTTTTCTTGCTGCTGCTTGGCCTTCTCGTATCTCTTAGCTTCTCTTTCCTGCAACTGCATCTGAAGAGAAATCGGCATCAAACACATTTTAATATGTGGTTTCTTCTCCACTTGTCTTCCTATGTAATGTAGAATCTGCTTGATATGAAGGCCATTTGAAAAAGGCTTCCCTGTCCCTGCGCTCCCTGTCCCCCTTCGTATTCCCGCGATCTCAGCCGTTCGCTACTCATCCGACGATCCAGATCATAAGTTTTTATATTTTCACCATTTACCCATTTTCACCTGAAATGTAAAAATAAAAAATAGGTTAATCCATCATAAATAATAAAAAATACAGAAATTTTTTTCTGTATTCTTATTATTTATGATGGATTAACCTATTTTTTATTTTTACATTTCAGGTAAAAATGGGTAAATGGTGAAAATATAAAAACTTATGATCTGGATCGTCGGATGAGTAGCGAATGGGCCGAGATCGCGGGAATACGCAGGGGGACAGGGAAGCTTCGTTCAGGCCATTTAGCTTTAGCAGCAACAAAGGCCTCAGTTCAATGCTGACTAAATAAGCTCGACTGATTTTTACATATATTAAAAAAAATAACAGCCGTTGGGCATCCCTTTCTTCTCAATAAACCAAAAGGAATGAAAACTGCCCTGAAAGCAGTCATTTTGTTGTAGGAGTAGGACTTGATGTTTGTTATACGTACTGATGCAGTTTCAATTTTCTGCATCTTTCTGGTGACAAGTCTGGAATCATGGTGAACCAGGTGGGGCGCCATTGGCGTCCCGAAACGATGGGCGTACTCAAAAGTGTAGTATACTGATACTGAAAAAGACCTTAACTCTTGTTGACTATACTGGGACGGTTTTTTTCTTGTTCAAGTCTGTTTGGCAACAGCTGCGGCTTATAGCTTTTGGTTGAAATTTTTGAATTTTGGCTGTTTACGGTACAGATTACGGACAGAGACACTCACTTACGATTTTGGCTGATATAGATATTGGACTTTTAATGTGTACATCGTTTAACTTGTAGATTTCGTCTTGAGAAAATACTTAAAAGTTAAGTACTATAGCAAAAGCTAAAAGCCGTCAGCTTTTTTTTGGTTTCCCAACTCTCTTTGCCCTACCTAGACTAATAATGGCAGCCAGCCTCGAATGCATTTGGTGTATAGACTGTTGTGTTTGTTTTGTAAACGGTGTACATTTTCCTTGCACATGACGAGCTTTGCATACCAACCATCTTCTAGGTAGGCGTTTCTGTACGAGTACCTTGCAGCTACTGTTCAGGGTACGGGAGTAAACATGCTTGCCGCTCTCGGAAAGGATATGCACACGCACATGGTGGCGAGCTTATTATCTCGGATATCAACAAGGTTCTGTACAGCTTATTATCTTGAAGAAAGCCGTGCTTTACCTTGTCTGGAATGCTAGGAACCTTTTTTTCTTTGTTGAGAGCCATTGCGTTATAGCGGGGAACCTCTGATCTGAATCTCTGATTGGCAAGTGCAATTGACTGAAGAGATCTTCAGAATCTCACCAGTCTGCACCGTTTTCCGAAGTGTTGTGTCCGCCAGATTGTTCTTTTTTTTTTTTTTGGGTTGCCCTCTGGTTATGTTTTGCTCAGTTTAACAATGACGTTGCTGTGAACTTGTGATGCGCTTTGGTTGCCAAGATCACATTCTGCGGACACGGACTCGAATGCTCGCTCAAGTTGAGATTTTTTGTAGCACCTCACGGAACAATATAAAACACTACTATTAAACATTATCGTTAAAGTAAAGAATAAATAAAAATATAATAAAAATCATAAGAAATTTAAAACTTAAATAGTATTTTAATAGAAAACCAGCGAAAACTGAAATAAATGTTTAGAACATGAGACAAGTCCACTTCTAATCAAAGAAAAAGGAAATAAGAAAATATAAATAGTGACAAGCTACGGTACTGAAAACTCGAGTCCTCCCACTTATATGTGTTGGTATCAATCCATTGGCTTTCTACCTGAGAATAGAAAGAGTAAGCATGAGATTGGAAATCTCAGCAAATACCCAACAACGGTCGCAAACAAGATGTGTAAAAACCAAGCAATGTAAATAATTAATAAAGGTTACGTACAATGAAACTAAATTACGAAAACATTGATAAGGATCGAAGATAAGGGTAACAGGAACAGTAAAAATAAAGATATTTGTTATATAGCAAGTTATGACAATAGCATAAGCGATTATTTCCCACATACCCGATTATACGAGAGTAGTCAGGTACAACACTGTTCTAGACTGTATAACCACAGATGGGGTGTAATATCCTAAATAATGAGACAACAAGAACGGTGGAATCAAAGATAATTATTATTTAGCAAGTTATGCCAATGACACCGGCGATTACTTCCTACATACCCAATTATACGAGAGTAGTCAGGCACTACACTGTCCTAGACTGTATAACCGCAAACAGGGTGTAATATCCTGAGTAATGAAAGTGTACGCCCCGTACGTTACCAAGTGGGTAGAAATCTCCCCTATATATGGATAACACCAGGCCAGGTAACTGCTATATTATTAACAAGTTTCATGATACGAATTTAAGGGAACTAAGTAAAGGTTAAGATAAGGCTATGATAAGTGATAGAGTTTGTTAAGGTTGGAAATAGAGAAACATAATTCCTGATACGAGAGCGATGTGGAATAATAATATGATGATAGTGGTATAAAAATTATTCTAAGAGAGATATTATAATATAGTTCACACGGGAGTTGAAAACCATCCAAGTTTTATTATGTGGTGAGTGATTATTAGTCAGATTAATAGGTATTGTATAAATGCCATTCATGACTCACATATGAAATCATACAAATAAAGGATCATGATATCAGGAAAAATAAACATAGCAGCCCTAATGTTAAAAGATTGCTAGTGTTTAAACCTAAATTTAAAACATGTTCATATGCTACCCTATTAATGATTTAAGCATAAATTCTAAAACACTAATTTAAAGCATGAATTATAGAACATTATTAACTAGTTATTGTAATAAATCTAAAAGCATGTGAAATAAGATAACCTAGAACATCATGGTATGAATATAGTATTAGAAGTCTATAACTAGACAAACATTAGTAGTATGATAATAACCAAGTATGCATTAGTAATATGCTAATAACCTTGCAAGCATTAGTAATATGATAACAACCAGGTAAATTTTAGTGATGTGATAATAATCAGGTAATCTTTAGTGATACGATAATGACCAGGTAAACTTTAGTGATATGTTAAAGACTAAGTAAGCTTTAGTGATATGATAATGATCAGGTAAGGTTTAGTGTTATGATAATGACCAGGTAAGCATTATAATGTGTTAATTGTGCTCAACGGTAGTGGCAATAGTTAACATGGAATAGGTGATATGCGAAACGAAGACGCTAAATATGATAACGTACTCATTACAAGTAATCATTGTCAGTATGGTATGCGAAACGGAGAGGTTACGATCGCAAGGTACTTGCCTTAAGCACGCTCGGCGGACTCGCTACTCAAAGGATCAAAGATGTGCAACCACCTGAACACTCTCTTGAAGGCCACGTGTGAACCTACAGGGTGGAATAGAGATGAATCACATCGGGCTAAGGTAGTCTTGTGGAAAGACAAGGAGAAGTGCGTTCGCCCGGAAAGATCGCTATTCGACCGCTCGATTCGCCACGCGAATCAGGATTTGGCCACGCACCTAACCAACCAATCTATGTGACCGTGGAAAACGGTCACTGGCCGCTCCGGCCACCGCCGTCGCCACTGGCCGGCTGCCACCCCTGCCACTAGGCCACCCGTGCCGTGCAACCATGCGGCCGAGCCGCCTCAGGCGGCTGCCGCATTGAGCTACTACAACCGGCCGCTACTCTTTCATGTAATTTATTGATCGATATTGTGCCGGCGACTTCAAGTCTGCTCACAGTAGATTAGAGCGGATTTGCATCGTAGAAAAATAATCTAGAAAGTGAAATCTGCGAATTTATGGCGATCTAGATACAGATAATTCAATCTACTAATGTTTCGATGATTACCTTTCAATTTATCGGAGCGATTCGTGCTGATAACGTGTTGAGGAACCGTCGCTGGTGACCAGTCCGATCGACTCTTCTGCTAATGCAAAACCAGATCAGTCACAGAAGACATAAAATAGTAGATTGAAAACACAGAGATGTAGAGAGAACTCCTGGTCTTTATTTGTTGCTTACTTTCTTATTTCATATACAAAACAGCCAATAGTACTCTCTATTTATAGTCTAGTGGTGAAGTGCCCACCATAGGCCAAGGGTTTAAGCCCAAGCCTAGGTTTCCTAACAGCTTCGATTCTCACGGGCAGACGTACAAAGAGTGGGTTGTGGGCGTCTCTGACTCTCGAGGAGCGGGTATTTTTATACGAAACCGAAAAACCGAAAAATATGGTCTATTCAGTATTCAGTGCGTTGATGATTTTTGTGCTATTGCGTACTGTATTTTTTTGAATCTGGGTACTTTCATTACTCGTCTGCTGAAAGCTCAGCAACAACAATTACATCGACGTTACTAGGGACGGTTCTTGTGATTAGCTCCTCCCCTTCAACGCATTCATAACCCAGCTCTGCCATCGCATGAGCGGCTCTATTACAATCCCTCCCCTTAAACACACATTCGAATTGTATAAAACTAGAGAACACTAAAGACTTCAGCTCGTCCACCAGACCACCTTCAGGCATTGCAGAGAAGTCTTCTGATATTAATGCTTGCTGAACCATTAATGCATCAGTCTCCAGGATCAGTCTTCCAATGCCCAGGTTTAAAGCCGCATGGACTCCCTATTGACATGAGATTAATTCTGCTTGGAAAGCACTCAGCAAGTGATCAATCTTCCCTCTACCAGTCATCACGACATCTCCATCACAATCGCGAATTAGAAACCCCCAGCTGCCTGACGAGGTTCCCAATTTAAAAGATGCATCACAATTCAGTTTCAGAACACCTTCTGGTGGTCTGCTCCATCGGGCCTTCAACTTCTCCTTTCTTTGTTTATCGACCCCCTGCAACTTGATAACTTCATCTGCGTATATCCTGATTCTACGAGCTAGGACTTCTGCACTTCTTCTACGCCCCTCCGCTCTGATCGTGTTTCTCTCTGACCACAGAAACCACATCAGAATCACCATCTTGAGCCTGTGTTCCTCCTTTGCTTTCATAATGAAGGCCGTCACATCCCAGGCTGACGGTAGGATAGCCAGAGACACCAGAGACATCCGCTCTCTCTCCATCAGTAGAGATTGCCACACCTGCTTCGCTATCTTGCATTTAAAGAACAAATGGCCCCCGTCCTCCTCTTCCCTTCCACACACCGGACACTTAGTGTCAATCTTCATACCTCGCCCAGCCAAGTTACATCTCAGCGGATGATTGTTATGACTGAGGCGCCATAGGAAGTGTTTGATCTTGTTTGGGCACTTCAACTCCCATATTTTGTCCCAAACCGACTCGGTGGCCAACCCACTTCCTCCCTGCGCACCCCCCCCCCCCCCCCCGAGTCTTGTTCCTGAGAATGTCGTCCCAACACACCTTGTACGCACTTCTGACGCTGAACCTTCCGCGCTTATCGTAGTGCCACGCTAACCGGTTCTCACTCCCTTCGCGCACCGGCATCGCCAAAATTAATCTAGCATCTTCTTCCCAGAAGGTATCTTTAATCAGTTCTTCATCCCAAGAACCCGATATAGGGTTGATCAACTCCTCAACGCTTGTAAGCAGACTAACGCCTCTAGAAGTGATTGGTTTCTTTAATCAGACGTACTGTATTTGGTGTACCTGCAGTTTTCATGTTCTGAAAACGAAATAGCCGAAAAACCGAAATATTAGTAACAGCCCATCCTAACACCCCACTAAAGCCCAAGGCCCAACCGCATGGCCTGCGACCTCAAAACTCTAGGATCCAAACCCCTTGGAAGATCTTGCCCGTCCAATCCGCGATCCAACGATCCAAATCCCTCAAACCGTTGTACTTAACCGAGCTGTACGCAGACGCTGACCCCTTCTTCTCTACTCACTACTCTTCTTCCCCCATAAGAACACACATACAGCTACACACAGTCACGACTTTGATCTCTTCTGCCGACTGCAGTGGCTCTGCGTCGCCCACCGTCGAGGGCGCCATGGCCAGCGCTGTCGCCTCCGCTGGCGACGTGTTATTGGACGACAAGCTCCGGGCCGACCCGGCCTACCAGAGCTACTACTACAATGCGCACCCGGCACCTCAACCCGCGCCTCCCACCGCCGCTGCTCTCCAAGGAGGACTGGTGCTCGGCACAGCACCGGCTCCGCTCCCCGGGCTGGGGGGGGAGCTCGACGACGGTGGGGGACGGGCTTGTGGGGCTGCCCGTGATCGACCTTGGTCGGCAGAGGAGCTTCTCCAGTATCTTATGTAGCATAATTTGCAATTTTGCACTTGAAGTTCTAAACATTTCATTTGAGTTTTGACTGCTGGGAGTTTTAGATCTGCGTGATATTTCTAAACAGATCGTTAATTACCACCGCACAGGGATGTATCTGCGTCCTTGTTCTTCGTGAAGAATCTCTGAACCAACTAGTAATTCCTTGTCTCTATCTGCTGATTGCTTCATCTAGCAAATTCTGACAAGATGTAATGCTTTTTCTAACTATTCTTTTTGAGTTAGATGATGTCATGCCGTTTCTAATAGCCCATGTTTTGCTTGATCTGCCGATTACCGATGCAGAGAATTGATTGCTTAATGTAGCACTACACAGGGATGTACATTGCTGATTGCTTCAAACGCACGTGAAAGTATTGTTTACTTCATCAAACAAATGTGCACAGAAAGTACTTGATCAGTAATGTGTACAAAAATGTTCATTTTGATACCACTGCCTTAACCAAACGCTGTGAAGGGGTTTAAAACCATTCCCCACCACAAGCAAACAAAATAAGGAATCACTCGTTGCACCCACAAATTACCCTGGAAACCCATTCCCACTCCGTTGACGTTACCAGAGTTGAACCAAACTAAACCTAAACCAGGTTAATCTGCTCTAGTAATTTGTATTAAGAACTCTGGGTAGTTTATGACAGGAAACTCTCACTGAATCATGTGTTTCTTTTTTCTTTTCTTTTCTTTTCTTTTTTTGCGAGGGGAATTCCTTTTTTTTGCGAGGGGAATCATATATGTTTCTATTCATTTAGAATTGGGCATAAAGGAAAAAATGTTAATTTAAGGCAACATTAATACTGCTAGTGCTAGCACAGGCAGTAGAAGTGTGCAGGAACTCTCGCGGTCCCGCGTTTTCATGTGGCGGAGGCATCGGGTGTAGCTGCGGACCCCGCACTTGAACATCGCAAGAAACCGATCGCTTCGTCCTTTCAGTTACCCGACTGGGATAGAGACCCTTGCTGGTGCATCTTGGAGTTCAGTTGGGAAAAGAAAATAAAACTAGAGGTTTTGTTCGCGGTGGACTCGAATATGCAGGGCTTGTGATTGAGCAACGTGGATTGTTGGTCTTTTGGATCTTCTTCGGTTCATCGAACATTTTTGCTAGGTTCTTTTCAGCTTATAACTTTACTTGAACAAACAAACGGAATATCGATTTCGCCATTATTCCGAATCGACTTATCAGTATTTGATTCATTTACACAAACACTTATGTTAGAGTCAAAAGCCATTCGCCACAATCATAAATCGCAGTTGAAAAGAACACACCCTCTATTTGTGCTTTGCGATATTTAATCAGCACACAGGCGGGCACAACCGGAGAACAAACTTCAGACGTGCACCAAATTATCAGCAAGATATTGATTAAAAAACGAATCAACCGAATAATACAACAGCTTCCAACCTTAATAGTCATTAAAACAGCGAAGAAATGGTGCAAAGACAGCCAACCACAACATGCCGACAGCTCAATACCAAAATATCGTAGTTGCGATGATACTTATTAGACATGCAAGGTCGCAACCTATGTTTTAACCTGCTGGCTTGCCTTGTTTTTATCTAACCTGCTGTGCAAACTAATGGCATGTTCAAAAGAATTTGCTAAGGTATATGTATGTCATGTTCTGCACACCTCCATTCCTGAATGACTGTAAGTACTACGCATTGTTACTGGGAGTCAGCAGAAGATTGGATCGACCTAATCACCTGGGAGCCCTGGGTGTTACGAAGCATAGTTGATCAGCCACTTGAGACACTGCACGAAAAGATTGCATAGGATAGCGAATGTTAGTTGCCGTGGCACGACAAAAATCCTGTTGGGTCTATTGCTGCAAATTGTGAAGAGCACATTTCAATTCAAAGTGTCAAGCATCAGAATGCGAGGGAGAGAACAAACCATTAGGCATTCAGGCAGATCGTCGATCTTCGTCCTCATGTGAGTCTGCACTTATGTGAAGAGCAGGTGGTTAGGCATTTCCAGTCTTTGCTAGGGTCATTAGGGTGTAAAATTGGAATCAGTATGTGAAGATCTAGCGGTTAGGCAATTCCAGGCATTTGCCCTCTGAGTAAGCTAGGATGAAAGCAGCAGCATGATTTACACCGAATTATAACCAAACTGGGCAAAAGTTTTTGAAAGCTATAATTGATACTTTGATTGATGGCTTTACGCTTATCAAATTTCTGAATGACAGCAGATACAAGATAAATGTATAGCTAGAGATGAAGGACTTAAGTATTTACCTCCATAACCAAATGGCATGAGGACTCATTGCCTGTGGTAAGGCAAGCAAGGACTACCACGGCAGCTGCCACAGTTGAGGGCCAGAAGGAAAGATGCTTATGGTCCAGAAGTGAGAGCAAGGCCAGGTGTTTTGCCAGGTCTTTGACTTTGTCATCTGCTTTCGCCGCCTTCAGATAGAACCTGAAGAATCAAAAGAAGATGAACTACTAGCCTCTCCATTCATTTTGTTCAGCTTGACACATATAAGGTTGCAGGAAACTGTCATATCCTATGATATTCCACCTAATTTGATACAAGAATTCAGCAACTCAACAAGTAATTGCAAGGGGTTGGGGAAAGAACTTGGGAATAACAGAGAGAGAGAGATACGAGAGGGAGACAGGGATAACAGAATTCACTTCTTTCTTGATGCTGTCTCTCGTTACAACACTATAACTTATAGACATCGTACCAGAGGAAATGGTGGGTTGTCGGGACGAAGCACCGGAAGTTGAGGACTTCCTGAACCAGCCACTCCATGGCAACGACCTCGTTTCGGCTGTAAGTATTGATCCCTACTTTGAAAGTTTTTTGAAGGATGCTGAAAGAGATAACATAATGAGGTTTGTTATTGCACATTGTCCATAACAGAAACAACGAAAAGGAAACAAATGTTGACCCCAGAGACAAACTCATAAGTTCGACAGTGATATTGCAGTTCAATGTAAAGGAGTGGACTGGTAAAGAAGAATAGTTCACATTCTTGTTTCTTCACAGTACTAAGTGCCACATAATGAATCTAAAGAGTGCTCAATAATAAGAAAAGATCCACTTGAGTTCAGGCTAAAAAAACTTAAGAAAAGAAAAAAAGGCTCTGAATTATCTTGAAGAATCATGTAGGCATCTGCAACCAAAAAGTTGATGCAATAGGTTTACTTGGGGAAAAAAATAGATGGGACTATGGCAAGGACGGTCTATGCAAGTCACAATGGCCATTACATTGTGATGAACTGCCTGAAGTAATCAAACAAAAATCTGGATCTTATGCTAGCAGAACTCTTACAACGCATCCATTGACTACAGTGAATATCAAATATCAAAAGATTTTTAAATTCTAAATCCAAGATGCTAACTGCTATTCAATTGGTTGGTGAGAGCTACATGATCACAGGTAAACAATCAGGAAAGTCAATTTCTAAAATGCTCAACCCATCAACATTCTTAATGGAAATCGAAGGGCTCTGGCCCTAACTTCTTCTAAAAAAGAGAAATGGAAAATGCTCTAGTTCTAGCATGCAGCAATAATCCTTGAATGAGATAAATAACTACTGTGTATGCTATGAGGTATTGCCACATATTTGTATGGAGATTCCTTGCATCATTAAACAATGACAGTTTTCTACAGAATCAAACCATCCCATGGACACTTGCTAAGATCTATGAAAGGCACAATTAATTCATACTGCAATGAGTTGTAGCAAATAGAAAAACATATACACCAAAGAAGAGCTTAGGATCTTACGTATTACAGTCATCTGAGGCTAGAATAAGAATTTACATTGAAACTGGAATAGGAATTAAAATGAGGAGCTTATTTGAAGCAATATTTCATTGAACAATGCATCATAGAGGCTAGATTCAAATGAGACAATCTGACTACCGGACATCAACTACATGCAGCAGCACTTATACTGAAACTGGGCATAAGTAAAAATAGATCATGCACCAAATATGCTGAAATAAGATGAATATGTAATAAAAGGGAACTCCTTACCGGTTGTATGGTTGATTCTCTTCAATGCGGGTGGCCAGGGTGATGCAGGCAATGCCCAGCAACTGCAGATTCCTAGATTCCTTTACATATCCACACGTCAAGAAGTGGTCCATCAGTCGAATCCCCATGAACACTGTCTCTGGCTGCAGCTTCACCACATTGGAATGCTAGCAATTCACCGGAAACAGTCATTCTTTGCAAGTTGCAGCTGAACTTTATCTTAGGACAAATCTTATCTCCAGAAACGATAGTGCTCAAGACATATTTTGATAAAAACGATGCAGGTATCCTAATGTGCCTCCCAGACATGGAGGCCATATGTCCATATGCCAATGACATGGGGTTTCAGATGCCAAATGGTAACTACAGAACAACTTTGCAGTATATCTGAACAAGCTATTTTGTCTATTCCTTAACAACCAGCCAATGTCCAAAGTCAAGAAAAACACTTACTGATACATCCTACTACTGATCTCCGGGACCTGGTTGAGTTGGCCTCTTAGCCGTCAAAATCAGTGATCAAACTCCCAATGCAAGTACTAGCGTTACTACAACAGTTTTGACAAGCCTATTGTGCAATCTACTCATCAGAATGTTATACAAGAAATTCTTCGATCTGCAGAAAATACGAAATGCATAGCTAGATCTGCTGCTTCAGCACGCCCAACACAACGCGTTACACTAGAGATCAGCTTATTAGTGCAAGCACAGAGCTACCGTGCTTGTAGAACATAATAGTCAGACAAATAAATCAACACAGAATCTAGAGCACTGCATGACTTCTATAGTATGCATTTATATTACCAGTACGATACCGCATAATACCAGTGTCAACTCACAACTGTACGGCTCTACCACACATACAAATTGAGCTAAGCATCCGATGCATCACCCGATCGAGGTAAGATGGTAATTGCAGTATACAAGAACAATACAGAGTATAATACTGGTATACACTGACCTCGATGATCCAGTTCACCATGACAACGCGCTGCACCACGACGGCACGGCCGTAGCTGCCTGGCATGGAGGCGTACACCTCAGTGTAGTCGCGCACCACCACCCCCCGACGCTCGCGCCGCCGGAACCGCTCGTAGCTCTCCTCGTCGTCCAAGTCCTCAAACCGATTCCCCTGACATAAGCATTCCCACCGAACGATCCAATCAGATCAAACACCCCACTTACCAAAACAAACCCAATTGCCAGCAAAATTTAGAGCAATTGTGTGGAACCCGCTCACCGCTAGGAGGGAGACGTCGGCGACGGCATGCGCTTTGGGGTGCGCGCAGGGGATGAACTGATTAACGAAGGCGAGGAAGATGGAGAAGGTGGGGGAGGGCTCGGCGTCGTCGTCGGATGAGGAGGAGTCGAGCAGGGGGGTGAGGGAGTACTCGACGCAGCTGCAGGGCCACTGAGCACCTCCTCCTCGGACTCCGACAGCGTCAGCTCCTCGCTGGCCGAGGAGTACTCGGTCGTCTCGGCCTCGTCGGCGAGCTGCTCGGGGCAGGCGAGGTTGGACTCGAGGACGGAGCCGAGGCACGACGACTCGGAGACCTCGACCTCCGCGGCGCGCGCCCTCGTGCCGCCGATCACCTCGGAGCACTCGGAGGCCGCGGGCCGCGCCTCGTCCTCGTCCTGCCACCGAGGCCTCTTCTCCGGGCGCTGCGCTGCGGCGAGGGAGGTGGAGGAGATGACCTCGCTGTGGAAGCAGGAGACCGAGGTGGACGACTCAGCAGGCCGCTTCGCCGCCGTCGTCGCCGCGATGTGACCTGGGAGCAGATGAGCGGCCCCTCTCCGCCGGCGGAAGGGGTTGGAGCGCGGCTTCGTGGGCACCGATGCGAGCATGGTGGGAGGTATGGTGTGCATGCGCGTGCGCGGTGCTTGTGTTTGTGTGTGTATGTGTTACGGGGGTGTTTGCGTTGCTTTTATAGCTGTGAGGCTGCGGAGCGGAGAGGGGGGGGGGGGAGTGTTCGATGAACTCAGCCTGACCAGTTCTTTTGAATTTTTAAACCCCGAAGCTTGGTAGGGAAGCCACGAGCCGTGGAAAGCCGAGGTGCACCCGGTGCACGTACGCCGCCCCATTGGACCCCGCTTGCAGACCACAGATTCGTGGTGCACCTCCGCGGGTCCAAAGTCCCAGACAGTGCTTCGATGTATGAGCGATCTGCCGACAGCCTGTCCCCCCCCCCCCTCCCCCCCGGTTCCAAGCGAGACGGAGGGCGGTTGCTTCCGTTGGTAATGTCCAGCTGTTGAAGGCTAGGAGGCATTGTGTCACTGTGTGACCTGTTTAGAGCAAGTATAATAAGGGTATGTACAATGATATGAGCTAGTTACTAGTTCTAAGATAACTTCTCCAATGATATTAACTTTTAGCGCATAGCTCATAACATGAATAGTCCCACATGACATCCCCATATAATCTTGGAATGTGTGTATGAGACTAGCTCTTGATCAAGAGCTAGCTTTTCTCTCTCTTCTATTAAAATATGAAATAATATGTTTAGAGCTAGCTCATAAATCACCATTGGACATGCCCTAAGAGGTTGTTAGTAGGCTGTATGCTGAGGTGGAGGAGAGAGAGGTGGACTGTAAGTTTACAGCCAGCTGAAGCACAAGAATCAAGAAATTTTGTGAGAGAAAGAGAGGTCATACAGCCTTCAGCTGGCTGTAAACTACTATATGAATGGGCTAATACGTAGGCTGTAAGTGTCCATACAGCCAGCTGAAGGCTATATTATTAGCCTTGCTCTTACTCTGCTCGCAGTTGCGGGAGGTCAGGTTTGATTTCACCGGTTCTCGAAAAACATCACTCGAGTCTCTGAATTTGTGCAGTTACCATCAACAAATGGCAGCGAGTACAAGTTGCAGTGTTCTGAAGCAAGTCTGTCTATGAACTTGGATAGTAGTAATATTCATATTAGCTTCGGCTAGTTGGTAGGTCTTGGTTATGACTTATGACCGAAAATAAATAAAAATAATAATTTTCAGAAAAAATAGATAGGTGATAGGAAAAGTAAAGAAGAAATACGGATGTAAGATATGAGCAAATGGAATGAAATGCATAATGTGACTGTGATCCCCTGCCTTATTTCCATCGCGAGATGGGAGCGAGAAACCACTTCGAAAAGCTAGATGTTCATATTAACTTATAACTTCTACAAGCAGAAACTAGAAGCTGATCAACTGTTCTACTGGTGCCATGGCCGACTAGGCCAAGGTTGGGGCCACTTCTCTATCAGAGGGCTACGAGGAGGCCACAGAGGAGCTACATAGAGCCTGAAACTAGCGAGCGTCCTCGCTTCGGCCTGTAGCTTCTAGGGGTGAAAAGTGGATACAAATTATCCGTATTATCCAATTACTGTATTCGATAGGATGTGAACATGATATAGATTTTCTCATCCGATTAGCAATTTCTATCCTATTCATATTTGTATTCAAATTCATATAAAAATATAGATACGAATATGGTATAAATTTTTACCATCTGAATGCTATTTTATCCGGACTATCTATATCCATATTTGTATTCAACGAAGCAATACACATATTTTATTACAATACAACTAATTAGATGGACAAGTTTTTTAATTAAACATGAATTCATGTTTCTTTATGTGCAATAAATGAATTAGAATAATTAAGCGTGATTGTACGATGATAAAATATTATTAATGTCTTCATACTACATAAGTTATGAAGATATCCAGATTCGACCAAATTAAGTTGATGTTCTATTCGAATTCGTATTCATTACAATATTCGATTTGTATTCGAGAATATTCAGATTCATATTCGTATTCGTTTACAAATACAAATACGAATATGGTTTGAGTACTATCCGATTCATATCCAATCCGTTTCCACCCCTACTAGCTTCTGCGTCATCCCTTACAGACAGCATTAACTGTTGTGGTTACAGACCAAATAGTGGATAATGAGTAGGGGTGCAAACGGCATGGATACGGACGGATATCATTCATCTCATATCCTTTTTCATATTTTTTTTCTCAAAGTCGGACACGGATAACGCCATATACGAATACGGATATTTTTGGTCACGAATGCAGAACGAACACATATCGCTCCAAATACAGTTAGTCTCAGTCACGAATATTTAGTCAGATAATGCGCAAAAATAAAAAACATATATGTCGCCCGTGTAAAGGTCAATCAACTGTAGTACATGTCCAAAATAGAACTACATTAGTAGCTTAATAAGCAAATTTAAGTATTTAACTATATCACACGAGAGAGAGAGTCGGGGACTAGTCAAGTAAATAGTAAGTTCAAACTAGCAAAATAGCAAATAAATGATATAGGCTAGTTAAGCAAGTAGTGCCTACATGTGACACGGTCCAAAAGCAAGAACTATCCGTAGGCCATAACCAAGTACATCACTAGTTTATTTAACTTCATTACATAACATAACAAATTTACAAGTCACAACATAGGTCTCATCTTGCAAAAGGCAGTAGCAAACCATTTGTAACAATGCTTCAATGGAGCTCAGGCTCGGTCATTATCTCACTTACCAAAAAAAATTATAAATTGGAACCCAAAATTATTGAACAGATAATAGAAACTTCAAATTAATGTTTCTACACTAGCTCGTTCTTCTTTTTACATGTGAGAGTACAACTAGAGAAGTATATGGTGCAGAACATATGGTCAATAGTCTATATATATCCCTATTTTATAATAGTTCAATAACATGTTAGCAACCACAACCCCTAAACGCGTTCCCGCCTTCCCTAGTAATAGTGTACCGGTAGGACGGTACATTAGTGTACTATACCAGTATTAATTTTGATCCACCAACCTGATTCTAATTCAGCTCAGAAAAGAGGTTAAGAACAATTCTCACAGCTATTTGGGCTTGGACATCTAACCAATTCCATTTCAGTCTTGCATCATATATCACCAGCTGCAGCTAATTGATGTATTAACAATCATACAGGGTACAACTACGTTTGCCAACTGATGACTTTTAAGTCACGCCAAACAAGAGCTTACAATACAGCGCTACAGCAGCTTTCTCCGAAGTCCAAACTGTAGCACCTAAATTCATCAGATTTTCAGTGAAATTATTGTCCCCAAGGAAAAGGAAAGGTTGTCACTCCATGGAACATACATGTATTTGAATATGGAAGATGACATGTAGCTAGTCTCATGTGGCTATTTGATCACCCTGCTACCTGATAATTCCATAGTAAGCAATGGCTAGAATGACCTCGCATATTTATGTACAAACAGGAGCTGATAAGCACGTCTCAATAAGTGGAGTTAAATGATCATACAAAACGTTGAAGAATAATTTATAATACAAGAATATGCGTGTAAGACAAAATATCCATGGCCCTGGACTTTGACATAGTTGCAAAGTAATGGCGCAGTGTAGCCCATAACTAGAATGCAGTTAGCCAATATTATAACATGAGTCACATAATTTGTAATCAAATTGCAAGACCTTATTGAGACCTTAGAACTGGCAGGATACATTTATAGAATCTGAATCATTTGATAATGCATTCATGAGAGAGGACCAAGTTGGGGATTTGAGAGATAAATTAGTGTGCATATTCAAAGATACATGCTTCCTTCTGTGCGATTCAGAAAATTGGAGTTATAGCTTTCCAGGCCATGATAATGATATAGCAAGGAGAATGCATCTAACTTTCTGTTTTTCAAATTATCAACGCTGTGAACCTCAGCGATGATGAAAGGGAGTCTTGGAGGGTGCTTTTTATCATGGTCCATCATTTGTTAATATGATTTGCACTGTGAAAATGTGAAGTATTGACAGATATGATGTCTAAAAATAGAGCACCCTTTGCTGATCAGAACAGAAAGTGAAAAAAATAATTTGGCAGGTTATAACAAATCAGGCTACCATAGGTGCAACCGCCATAGTAATCACTAATCAATAGCAACAGCGATCACATAAACTCAACAGACTAGAAGTATTTTTTTCCTTCACAATCCTATAATGATAAACACTAGGATTGCTTGCAGGCAGGGAGAAAAAGCAGCACATATTTTTGAGTTAACACATGCAAATTAACACAAGGCTATACAATGTCAAAGTTCTAATGAGACCGGACACTAACCCTGTGGTAACATGTGTGAAGAATTTGTAAAAGCTGCTGGTTGTTTGATTTAAGTAACTCAACTACTCGAACTAGCAGTAAAGAACCAAGCTTCGGTACCAAATTCATCTTACGAGAGGAACTACAGGTAAAGATTCCAACTCTATACAGCAAGGTAGGATTTTTAGCACAAAGTTACGTTTTCTACCTAGCATAGCCCAAGGTTGCTACCCTCCTTGATCCAATTGATCCTACCAGAGTCTGATCGAAAGATCTCGCAATTTCGACAGGACATTGACCAACGGATCTCAAATAAACAAACTCTAGACCTAATCATTCGACCTGAATATAGATCAAAATCCGCAAAAATCATGGCACTCTGGGGGATAAAATCCGCCCAAATGTACACGCCGGATCCAAAATCCCTTGGCCGAATACCAAAATCATAGGCTTCTCAAACATACTACATCGGATCAAGAGCTAGCAGGAGCGAATCAAGGGGAGAGGGGTGAGCGCACGTACAGGTTGGTGGAGAGCCCACGGTTACAGCGGAGGAGCGAGAAGAGGGATGCAGTGGCTCAGATCCAGTATCCACCCACGTCAGGGCTCCGCCGGCTCACCCTTCCCTGCGTCGAGTGCGGCATCAAATTCAAAGCGCGGGAGAGGACAGGGAGGGAACAACCGATGAGCCGAACAGGGAAGGAGAGGCAGCACCTTCTTTCCAAGCCGGCAGCGTCGACATGAGAGGCGGGTAGGCAGTGGCGGCGTTCTGTGGGGGAGGAGGGGGAACGAGCGATGCGGCTCGACCACTCGAGTGGATGACTAAACTCAAGAGGCAAGAGGACGTGGCATAGCTAAGGCTGCTAAGCTAGGGCTAGGGATTTTACAGATAGTTACCGGATATCTGGCTAATTTCCCAGATAGCTCCGTATCTGTCGAATACTGTCTTCCCGAATCCATTTCCATATCCGGCGAAAACTATCTGGCTCCGTTTCCGTATCCAGCAAAAACTTCTAGATATCCAAAAATATGCTCCGGATAGGATCCAAATTAATACGAACGGACGGTCGAGAAATATCCACTCCATTTGCACTCCTAATAATGAGGGCTATGGGGAGGCCACAGAGGGGCTACCCAGAGCCTGAAACTAGCATTAGGGAGTGAATGTATAGATTATACTAGTGCCATTGCTTGACCCTTTCTCTAAAGAAATGAATCATCGCTTATCCATGATGCCCTAGAGGTATATTTATAGCCATGTAGAGGTTGTTTACACAAATGTCCCCTTGGAGGTTATACTAGTAAGGGCAAACAAACCTTTTCCCTGGCATAGCCATTCTGGATTTGCCATAGTCACATACATAATTGGCCTTTTGGTGATTCTTCCCAGCCAAGTTGGGGGGGGGGGGGGGGGGGGGGCACTCCCCCAACATGTGTGTTCTTGAACAAGTACTTGAAATACGTGTAACATATTCATCGATCAGTAATGGTCCAAGCATATCTGTTTTAGTGATTAGGTGATGTACCTGAGAGTTCATTGGAATGGTACTTTACATGGCCTGAAGTGTCCTCTGGATCTGAACCAAGTTCTTCAGCGAAAGCATGGAAATGAAGCAACAAGTAATTCAGCTACATTTTGATCACACATTGTTCTATGCTGCACCAACCAGTTATCTGTTTCAGCGAAGCAAATTCTCGAGATAAATGCTTCCTTGCTGTAATCATGCAGCGCTGAAGCCCTGTTCTTACTTGGCACAACCAAACGTGGTGTTCTTCTAAAAGTGTTGGGAAGAATCACTCATTGCTCAAAGCGACAACACTTCAGGGGACCTCCTCAATCCTAATATATGTGATGCTAGCTCCTCATCACCATGTTGCTTCAGCAACTCCACCAAATGGTCAGCGCAAGATGCCTCTATGTGTATCCCTCTGTCGGCGACCTTCCTCACCAACACCGAGGCCTCAAGAACATGCCCTTCCTCACACAGCCCAACCAACAAACCAGCATAGACATAAGAGTCGCACAGCACCCCATTCTCCTCCATCACTCCCAACCAGTAGCAAGCATCCAACAACCTCTTCCTCCCACAGAGCTCCCTCACCATCACACTCCCAGCGAGCGGGCTCAGCTGCACCCCTTTCTTCATCATCCTCTGCGCGAGCCCTTCAGCTTCCCCTTCCATACCAACGCTCCATAGGCAAATCAGTAGAACATTATAGCACTGCTCGCTTGACACGGTCCCGTCACCGACCATACGCTCCACCACATCATACGCTTCAGCAATCCGCTCCTCTGCACAAAACCCGCCGACCAGCGTCCGCACGAAAACCCGGTTTGGCATCACCCCTCTAGCTACCATCCTATCCAGCACGCCCAGGGCCTCCCCCACTGTCCTCTTTCCACACAGGCATTTCACCAAACACGTGTATGACACCACATTGGGCGCACACCCTGCACCCAACCGGCCGCCCTCCATCTCCTCCACCAGCCCCACCGCCGCATCCACATCACCGAAACCGCACATCCCGTCAAGCATGGCGGTGTAAACCACCACATTGGGCACGCACCCTAGCTCCGGCATTTTGCCGATCAGCTGGCGGGCGCACTCGAAGTCGCCCGCGGACGCCAGCTTGTGCACCGCGGTCACGACCAAGGGGACGGTCGGGGCGACGCCGGACCCGGACATGATTCCAAGAACGGCGGAGACATCGCCGGGCGAGCCCGCCGCGCGGAGGGCGGAGTGGAAGCAGGCGGCGTCGGGGGTGAGGCCGAAGGATCGCATGTGGCGCAGGACGGCGAGGGAGGCGGGGAAGAGGCCGGCGTGGGCGGAGATGCTGAGTAGGAGAGCGTAGTGCGGGAAGGGGAGCGGCTGCGGGGAGGAGGAGAGGAGGAAGGGCACGGAGGACGGGAGGTCGGGGAGTGAGGTGGCGAGTGAGGAGAGGGTGTGCGGGGAGGGGAGCGGCGAGGAGGGGGGCAGGCGCCATAGGAGGAACTGGAGAGAGAGGAGCGGGGAGGGGAGGAGCGGGAGGAGGTGGGGAAGCGTGCGGAGGGGGAATGCGTCCAAAGGGGACGGGAAGGCGCGGGAGAGGGCGTGCGGGAGCGGCGTGGAGGAGGCGGCCGGCGAGCGGAGGACGGCGAGGAGGGTGGCGAGGTTGGGGTCGCGGTGGGTGGAGAGGCGGCGGAGGAGGGACAAGCGCGGTGGCATCGGGTGGTGGTTCGGACGGAGATGGCGGGGCAGGAGATGAGGAGAAGCCGAGAAAGCGCATGTGAGGCCTCCGCGCGGTGTTTTGGACTTCATTTCGAGCCCATTGCGAACTTGTGATCAGGTACAGCCCGACATACAAAAGCTAGGAATTATATATATATATATATATATATATATATATATATATATATATATATATATATATATATTATTTTTTGAACTCGTATTTATGTATATATATGTGGTATTAATAAAAATAGCACTTCTGTTATTGGTCACCGGGCGGTAGTGCTCCGAAGGTGACATGTGGTGCCTGCCGTCCGGCCGTCGGACGGTAGCGCCTGTCGCTCGGCCACCAAACAATAGGTGACCTGCCGTCCACCCACAAAACGGCAGGTGATTAAACTGAATAATTAACTGACTTAATTATCTGCCCAAATTCATAATTTTATGCCATATTTGTTAGAATTCTTAAATATAGCAAATGATCTTGAAAAATTATGAAATTTTATGCATAGTCTCCCGACATAACGTACTTCATTGTGTAATTTTTTGACAATTTTATTCACTCTAAATATTGCTCAAATATTCGTAAGATTTTGATATTTGTAGGAGTTGTTACATATAACAAATAAGTTCCAAAAATTACAAAATTTTATGTGGCCTAATTGTATCATTTTTTTTGAAAATTTTATGTGCTCCAAATTTGTCATGTTAATTCGTATTAATTTAATCATAATTAGTGATATACGATGCTCAGACGTCTTTTGTAATACATGAACTTTGTCCTTCGCACATGTCGATTCGCTGCTGCTATCTTTCCTTTTCCGCTGCATCCTTCGCACAATTGTCACTCTATCCGTGTCGTCCCCCTCGCGTGCTCCCTCGTCCGCACTGATGTCGTTATGTCCATGCGTGCCATCCACCCTCGCCCGCACCCTTGTCTCCACATTTGCAGAGGTACCATGTCATCCCCCCCTCGCCGAAGTGATGCACATCAACAAGGAGTTCTTAATTTGCGGGGTGAGCGCACCGAGTTCTCTTTTCGCTCAGTCATAAATACGAACCTCTCGCAGTTCATCATTGCTCATCTCAATCGCTCGTTGCGGAATCTCATTCTCGTGGTCGTCGCTTAAAATTAAGAGTGCATAGCTAATCTCATTCTCGAAAGATAGGTAATTTTTTATCGCATGCTTTCGACGTTATTCCCTAGTCCTAGTTAATTACTATTATTTAGTTAATCGCAATTAATGTAGTTTGTATTCTGAAGTAAGTAGGTCGTAGTAATTTAGACATAGTTTTTTAGTATTTTTGAGTACATACGGTATCTATAATTTGTTATTGTATGGTAGAGTGTAATTAAGTAGCCCTAATTACTGTAGTGGTAATTAGTTAGGATTAAATAATGAGTTAGTGCTAAGGATGGCGATAATGAATCACTCGTAATTTTTTCGGATGCGTAATCAAATTGTCGGTAATTAATGAATTATTCATATATAGTTACATGCATGTAATCACTAGCTTGCATGTTGCTTGTCATCCTTTTTTGTTGTAACGCTTACTGTAGATCTGGTTGTTGTGACTTTAGGTAGTCGCAGACATAGAATACTTGACAATGTTCTACGGCGACGGTTCTGTACAGGCTGGATTTGATGGGTTGGACCTATCAACATACCAATACAAGGTGCTCCGGGCCAAGGGGCTCAGCGTCATGAATATTTACAAGCTACGAAGCTGCATCCGGAGGGAGTTCGCCACAGAGGCTTGGCGATGAAACTTGCGTTCAAGAGGATCGCCTGCACCAATGGCATGTGGGAGCTCGTGAAGGTGAATGGCACCGCGGTATGGAGATAGTACATGCAAATTGCCTCCCAGCCCAAGGCGGCCATTTACGGGAGGCCGATGGTGTACTTGAGTTTCATGTGTTGAGTGTCAAAAAGCGTTGATAAGCCCAGCCCCTCAACACCCGGGAGCGGGTAAGGGGATAGTATGGACAGACTAATATTTCTGCGGGCAAGAGAGCAACACTAAGGGGGGACACCCCTTCTCGCATATCGCTAATTACAATTAAATTATCATGAATTAACATGGTAAATTTGGAATACATAAAATTTTTTAGAAATTACACAATCAGGTCTATTGTATCGAGAGGATTCACATAAAATTTTGTAATTTTTGGAGCTCGTTTGCTATATGTAACAACTCCTACAAATATCGAAATCGCACGAATTTTTGAGCTATATTCAGAGTGAATAAAATTGTTAAAAAATACATAATAAAGTAAGTTGTACCAAGAAACTTTGTATTAAATTTTGTAATTTTTTGAGCTCATTTGTTATATTTAAAAATTCATACAAATATGATATAAAATTATGAATTTAGTCAGGTAATTAAGCCGACTTAATCACCTACCGTTTTGTGAGTGGACGGCAGGCCACGTGTCGTCTAGTGGCCGGACAGCAGGCGCCACATGTCACCACCAGAGCACTTGTAGCACCCCATATACCAATGTGGGATACTACGATAGAACGTCATCGCCAAAGTGAAGAATGAATAATGAAAGCAATAATAGAAGTCATGAGTAAATAACTTTTAAAGGTAATTTACTAAAGAATCAACAGAGGCTGAAATAAATGTTGAACATGGGATCGGTCCACTTCTAACCAAATAAAGAACAAATAAAACAACAATTAGTGGCAAGCCACGGTGCTGAAAACTCGAGTGCTCCCACCCATGCATGATCTATCACTCCAATGACCTTTTACCTGAGAATGGAAAGAGCAAGCGTGAGATTTAGAAATCTCAGCAAGTACTCAACAACGGTCGCAACACATTAAGTAAAGGACAGGTAATGCAAACAAGATATGTAAAGGATAAGCAAAGCAACCAAGCAATTGATACAGATTAAGTGCAATGAAGCTAGGTTATTAAAAACACTGATACAGATTGGAGATAAAGATCACAAGAATAGTGGCATTAAAGATAAATGTTATTTAGCAAGTTATGACAGTGACACCGACGATCACTTTTCACATACCCGATTATACGAGAATAGTCAGGCGCGCCATCGTCCTCGACTGTATAATCGCCGTCGGAGTGTAATATCCTGTGTAACGAAAGCGTACAGCCCCCCTTACGTTACCAGGTGGGTGGTAATCTCCCCTATATGTGGATGACCCCAGGCCAGGTAACCGTCATCTGGTCAATCGGGATAATCGTTGTTTAGCAAGTTGTGGCAAGGCACCGGTGATTACTCCCAACATACCCGGTTATACGAGAATAGTCAGGCACACCATCGTCCTCGACTGTATAACTGCCGACGGGGTGTAATATCCTGAGTAACAAAAGTGTACGGCCCCTGTACTTACCAAGTGGGTGGAATCTCCCCTATATGTGGATAATCTCAGGCCCGGTAACCGTTATATTATTAACATATTATATGGTGTGAATTTAAGAAACTAAGAGAAAGATAAGATAAAATTAGGAAAAGTAAGGGAATTTGGTAAGGTTGGAAATGAAGACACATATTCCCGATATGAGGATGATAGGGGATGATACTATGGTGATAAGGTAACCGATATATCATGGACAGATTATATAGTATGAACTTAAAGAAACTAAGAGATGGTTAGGATAAGGCTATAATAAAGTTATGAGAAGTGAAAACATGTGCTAGAGTTGAAAATGAAAAGATATAGTTTCTGATATGAGGGCGATGTGGAATAATAATAAGCTGATAGTGATATAGGAAATAATCTAAAGAGGTCTTATAATATTGCTCACACATGGTTATCAACCAATCAAGTTTTATTATGTGATAAGTGATTATTAGTCAGATAACAGGTTTAATACATATATCCTTCATGGCTCAAATACAACATCAAACAATTATTAGAATATAATATTAGAAACCTAAAACATAGCAACCATAATATCAAAAGGGTATCAATAATTTAAATCTAAGTTAAAACATATTCATATGCTGCCCCCCATTAACAGTTTAAGCATAGATTCTAAAACCCTAATTAAAAGCATGAACTCGAGAACATTTTAATTGAGTATCCTAATAAACATCAAAGTAGGTGAAATAAAATAACCTAAAACATCATGGTATGAATACAATATTAAAAGTCTATAACAAAGCAAACATGAATGATATGAGAATAACCAGACAGCATTAGTGATATACTAATAGCCAGGTAACTTTAGCGATATAATATTAGTCAGGTAACTTCGGTGATATGGTATCATCCAGGTAACTTTAATGGTACGATAGTAGTCAGGTAACCTTATTGATATGATATCAGACAGGTAATTCTAATGATATGATATTAGACAGGTAAGCGTGAGTGATATGATAATTATACTCAATAACAAGGTGACAAGTAATCTGGAAACATATGATATGCGAAACGGAAAGGTCACAACCGCGAGGTACTTGCCTTGAGCATGCTCGACGGACACGCTGCACAACGGGTCCGAAATGTTCAACTACCCAACTGCTCTCAACAGCTGCGTGTGAACCTATAGGATGAAATGAAGGCAACCGATCAGATACAGATGAGTTTGATAAAGGAACAATAGGAGATGAATTTGGCTGGAACGGAAATGGGTTTGCTAACCCCCACGACCGTACGAACGCCGCTCGGCCAAACGAAATGACGTTCAGCCGTGTGAACGGCCGTTCGCCCGTGCGTTTGCCACCGGTCACTGGCCACCGCTGCCTGCGCCTCAACCGTGCACGCGTGCCGCCGCCGCACCATGACCGCGTGTGCGTGCACCGCCGCCACGTCGATCTCCTGCTGGACACCACCGCTGCCACCGCGCGCCGCTGCTGCCCGCACGCTACCGCCGCCGCCATTGCTTCGCTCGCGCGTGTGGCCGCTCCACGCCACCATCGCCTAGCCGGGCCGGCCACCGGCGGCCGCCGCCGCCGCGCCACGCGCCGCCATCGGTCACGCGCACAGGGCACACAGGTGAGAGAAGGAGAGAGAGAGATTAGATTAGAGATAGGAGAGAGAGATCGGTTAGGGGTAGGGTTTTTTAGGGTGCTACAGCGTTGCCGTCCAATGACCGAACGACAAAAACACTATTTTTGTTAATACCACACGTATAATCGTATACGGCTATTTTTGTAAATACGAGTTGAAAAGACGCTATATATGGCAAAAATTCGAAAGTTAGTGCTCAGTATACGACAATATATGTATTTTGTACTTACGACGATTCATGTTTTCTTTTTGAAAAGATAGTGTTTAACATAGTTAGTTTGAATAAATTATCATGTCGATCTATGTATCTATTCTCCGACTCAGGTACGGTACGAAGAGGGGTCGGACCGTATTAGGCTAGCTCGAGCATGCTTAGCCAAATAGATCATTGATGGCCGGTTGATGTTATTGGCAGTCGTAAGTAATTTACTGTCAGTTAGAAGTAATTTTACTGTGAGTCGTTGAGTCACAGATATTTTTATTGTTAGCCACATATATTTTTTACTATTAATTATAAGTATCCTAAGTCACAGATATTTTTTACTGCGAGCCAGTCGCAGGTATTTTTCTTTCCTTACCAGAGCCACGCAGATGTATCACATGATGATTTCTCAGGACCTGAAGCTGAGGGCAGACAGACAAAATTCCAGGAAATGGGGCGGAGTCGCCATTCCGCTAGCTCTCTCCGCAACCGCTTGATGCATCACCGGTCGCGTATCAGCACCACATGCCTGAACCTGAGCATGAACATGAACAAGATGAAGTGCGTAGTCATGATCCCAGCTGTGCTCCCTCGAACAATCTGATGCTCCTCCCGTGGCGGATCAGCGCCATCCCGGACAACGGCTCGCTGCGCAAGCGATCACGCAAGCAGGCGAAACCGCTAACCCGTTCTTTTGATTTATGTACCTCGAGAGGTGAATAAGCAAGCCCCGTTCTTGTGATGGCTAGGTATGATCCGTCAGCCCTTTTCTGTTGCTACTCGCGCTGTCTTGACATGTTCGGTTTGGGTGCCATGTGCAAGTCGGACCAGCTGAGATTTTGGTTTGGTTTTGATTTAATAATGTTCTGAGTAGTCTTGTTGAACATGATATGTTCTGTAATAATGTTAGGGAAGTACTATAGAACATTAGGCTATTTTTAAGGGTAAAATTAGTCAGATTTTAAAGCGTTGGATCTCAATCCAACGGATCCCCATATAACCCTATCCAAAAAAAATGATCTAGGGTATTGGATCTTTATCCAACGGATCCACCCATACAAGCCCTCATCCAAAAAAATAATATGGGGTGTTAGATCTCTATTCAACGGATCCACTCATACAAGCCCCCTCCAAAAAAAAGATCTGGAGCGTTGGATCACCATCCAACGCACTAAAATCTGACTAATTTTGTTTTGAAAAATAGTCGAATGTTGTATATCTCAGTGATAGCTATTGTTAAGGGTATTAGAGATAGAATAGGAATCGCATATTCCCCTGTAATATCCATTTGTACTCTCTATATATGTTGCCTATTGTGCTTCTTCAATATATGCACAATATTCATAACATGGTAGCAGAGTTTAGGTTAAAACCTTAATCTCGATCTACTTCGTTGTTGTTGCTACCCCCGGGAGGATCGATCTCCGCTCCCGGGGGCGGTCACCTCGTTGGGCTGCGCCGACCCATCACCTCCTCCTCGTCGGCTGCCCGAAGTCACCACCACCTCCTTCCACTTCTCGTCGGTACGCCCACACACGCGCCTCCGGCCGCCTCCTCCAGCCAGAGTCAGCTGGATCCACGCCAAATCCGCGTCCGCATCGGCTCTCGCCCGAATCCACCCACTCCTCGCCAGATCTGGCCGTCGCACGGCCGCTGCCTGGCCTCGGCCGCTCGAAGCCGCCGCAGCCTGAGGCCGCCCGCCGCCTCAACGATCGAGACCGACCGCCTCCCGCCCGGATCCGCCCACTCCTCGCCGGATCCGTCAGATCCAGTCGCCTCCACGCTGAATCCGGCCGCTGCACGGCCGCTGCTTGGCCTTGGCCGCTCGAAGCCGCCATCGTCTGAGGCCGCCCGCCGCCTCCACGATCGAGGCCCGCCTCGGTCGCCTGAGCCCAAGCCGGATCTGGGGTCCTCCGCGCCGAATCTATGCAGCCTGAGCCGGATCCCACCGTCAGCGACCATCTCCACATCGGATTTGGCCGGCCTCTTCTCGCGTCGTCGCCCATCTCGCCCGCGCCAGCGCCACGTTGGGCTGCCTACGCCTCCGGCCGTCGTCGCCCGCGCCAGCGCCAGCGCCTCCACCGACTCTCGTCTCTCTCTGCCCCTCTCCCGTTCTTCGCCACCGGCCGGGCGAGGAGACGCCGGTGGCAGCCTGGGAAGAGCAGCGACGGGAGGAAGGGGGGAGGGGGAAGAACCGGCTGAGCGTGGAGAGCGTTATAGCCGGGTGGGAAGAGAGAGAGAGAGAGAGTAAGGGGATGGGCGGATATTTATTTTTCTACTACGGTTTTTTTAAGTCTTCCGTTGTGTCCATCCAAGTTTGTAGTCTCTAATTTTTAGTTCGTCCAAACCGTGCGAGTCCACAAATTTATTGTCAATCATAGAAATGTAGGAATTTTTCTTTTGCATGGCAGCAGCCGCCGCTCTACTCTCTGAGCCGTGTGCAGATCGTAGAAGTGTCGTGATGCCGCCGCTTCTCTAGCCGCCGCCCCGAGTTTCTAAGGCCGCCGCGCGTCTTCTGCACCTTGTGCACTGCGCCGCCGCCATCTTGGGCTTCGATCTGCGCCGCCATGCTTCTATATATCTCTTCGGCTTGGTTTGACAGTTTATTCAAAAAAAACCGCATGCAATGACGACATTATCAAGACTTGGACGTCGGATATTCCTTGTTTTAGTATTAACCCTTTTTCAAATGCAATGCTATTGCATACGCCTTGCAATAGCACTTATCTCTAATATGCCGATTTCTATTCTATCTCTAATACCCTTAACATCTATGACCTTTGAGATTGTGGTTTCACTTGAATTTTCTTTATGGAGAGATGTGTTTTGGTATATGGTGTATGCATTCGAATAACTCATATTTTTTTAGGTTTATATATGCTTGTGCTGTTAAATGGTAAGGTTGTCATTCTTCATATTGTTAAGAAAATAACAAAATAGAACATATATATAGGACTAGGTTAAGTTTCTGCTGTTTGGAAATGCTCGGCGTCCTCAGAGAATTTTGGAAGGGATCACGGTTCCTCTGTTTCATGATTTCGTTTTAGACTTCAAAGCTGCATTTTCTAAGACTCTTGCTCATTTTTTGTGCCATTTGTTGAACCAAAATTCCTTTTTTAGAACCATTGAATGGATGATAAACTATACTGCAATGTTCTTGGTTATTCCAGACTTTTTTTATTGAGAAAATTAGCTTAGTACCATCTCGAAGATGTATAGCGATTATTAGCAACCAAACTCACAGTTTAACTTGCTGCCTTCGATCGAGGGGCCAGCCAGCCACCTCTTGATGCATGTCCGCCCATAGCCATTGCACGTGTTAGCCGGCCGCATATCAACAGCATCATAGAGACGATGACAACCCACGTCGACCGCCGCCTGTCTGGACCTCTGATGGCAACGAGCGAGCAAGCCACGCCAAGCCTTTTTTCTTTTCTGATTAAAAGGAAGAAGTGTCTGGAACTTGGATTACAGATTTATGGGGGCAGGAAAAGAGAAGGGCATTATCAAGAAGAGAAGCATTAGCATTTTGAGATATTTTGGGATTTACTGACAACTAAAGAATTGAAAGATCAATTTCAAACAGGATATTACATGTAGAGACAAATGATAATTTTATCATGAAACACGACCTATCGTTTTTTAGATCTAGTAACAAGCACAGTCCTACTCCTGGCGATTAAAAGGACTACTAACTTTACCAACTCCTCCTTTACCATAAAAAGGACCGAGGCGGCAAAAACACTCTGTACAATCTTTGTACCCATTCCTCTGTAAAATCCGTGCAATCCCTCGTAGCGAATCATCTTTAGTATCGCATCCACTGTACCTGGTTAATAAAGGTAGTCAGTGTAATGTTATTTTTTAACAATGACAGGATTAGACGCACGAGACACAGCTAAAGCACACTGGTTCAGAAAAATATCAAAAATGCAACGGTGTTTTCATTAGTTTGGTTAAATAGTGTTATAGGATACCTGTGTATCTGGACATCACATTCCTGCCAATTTCTTGTTTTGCTTGCAACCTAGACTGCAAGGGTTAAGACAACAATCAAAACAGAATGAACAAAACATAACCTCTTTGTTGTTAAACCCTTCATGCACCCCACCCGGATGGATTTGTGTCATTGCGTGCATGCCTGTAACAGTGTAACTAGTTGCATCCACAGCAAATCTAGATATGAGTCTTCTTGACTCTTGAGTGAAAGTTTGATGATGTTGTGCAGTCACATAGAACCAGAAATTTATGATGTGCAGCGGGAGACAAAAAAGATGGTGCATCCTACTGACGGGGTGTTTTTTGCAACACTGCAGGAGATATATTGGTAGTTGCTTTGGTGGAAGCATCTATTTTAACGACATCTGCTGGGCAGAGAAACAGAGTATAAAAAATGGAAAAGAAACCCCTTGCATCGGAGACTACTTAGCAGTTAGTTATTCAACTTCAATATAGTATAATCCGATAAAGTCTCTTCTGGATAATTTCACAAGTGCTATGTGTTCCAGGTTTTCCTGACCTCTCGAAGTAGGCACATTTTTCTAACCCTTTTTTTCAAAAATACGTTGCAAAAAAAAATGATTACAGAAATGCATTAGTGTTAAAACTTTGCAGGCGATAAGGTGGCCAAAACTGAAAACTGCCTACAGGTCTCTAAAATAAAGTTTACCTTAACCACCAGCAATGGGTAAGTCACAAGAGTCGCTCCCAGTTTTGCTATTGCACCTAATAAGAATACCTGCTCAAGGAGAAAATACTAAGAATGGAATGTAGAAAAAAAAGAGAAAATTTCCAAGAGCTTGCTGTTATTTAGCTTTGGATCTGAAGTACAAACAAACAAATATATGATCTGGACTGTGGAATGAGACAAAGAGAATTAATAAAGTGAAAGTTTTCTTTCTTGCTTTCATAGAATCATATAGTGCCAACATAATTAATTGCAATAACAGACACTGTTATACCCAAAAAGAGATCAAGGACCCTCCCTGAAGTCACCACACAACCTATATTGTACACCGTGCAGCATACCTAACATAGTTTCTACATGTCCTGGCCCTTTGAGCAACTAAATGGAATTGCTTGCTCAAATAATCACAGTGTGTATCTTGAAATACAATCATATAATAGGGTATGACAGAATTGCAGACAAGTGATCTGAAGGTAATTCAAGCAAACACCAATGAAAGACTCCTTTTTACATGAAACACCTACAGACTATTGATCAAACAGATGCACACCTGTAGTTGCCTCAAAGCACATGAATAATATGGATAATATGGAAAAAGGAAAATTCTAGGAAGGCAGACACATGCTAATTTCTAGAAACACCAAAATGAAGTTTATAGGAAGACAGTGCATGCTAACAGTTAAAGTGATTGAAAATTCCATACCTCCATAGCAGTGAGGTTCTTGTTGGGGAGTTCCTTTCCAGACCGCTTTGACTTGAGATGCTTTGCCAATGTTTCGTAGATCATAAACTGAATTGATGGATTACATACCTGACAATTTTACATGGTTCAACCTGTGAAATTAAGTATATAACCACTAAAGTTTGGTTATGATGTTCTGAAAAAACAGATAACAAACCATGATTAGTGTTGGAACAAGTCCTTTCCAGAATCCTCTTATGCCTGATTCACGATAGACCTCCCGGACCTGTTTAGTACTGATAAAAGTAAGTACGGTCATGTCTGATAACTTCATTTGAGAAGTTGAAAACAAAATAGCAGGACTCAATACTTCAGGTGCCTGTTGTAGTTACTATTCCATTATATACATGCAAGTTTTTGCAAATAAATTTATAATTTTGTAGGGTGCAATAATTAATCCTACAAAACATAAAGTGATATGGAAAAGATTAATCGAGAATTCTTGTATTCTCTATACCCTAAATCTAGATGCGGAGTGAATCTAGATGTGGGCTCGACCTGTCTGGTACTTGTAGTTGTAGGCTCTACAGATTGTTATATGCGACTGGAAGTTTAAGGGCAACAACTCCAACAGAAATATCTTGTATACCTAATACCTCTCAGTATTTTTTTTTAAAAAAATGATATGTACCATTCATTCAGGAACGACCTATTTCTTTTCTATGTTGCACCCTTTTTTAATGTAGGAACATAGAGGGAACGGTCGGCAACTTGAGAAAAGGAGTGCTCACCGCTTGAAGAGTGCCATATGGACGTGGTTTTTCAGAATCAAGTTTAGCCAACCTATCCTTAAGAATTGAAACCTCCATTGAATTGGCCCTAGATACTTCCTTCAGTAAAAGCTCCCTCTTAGACTCCATGATCTTCCTTTCTGCCTGCGTACGTGTCTGAAAAGTAGAAAAAAAAAGGCAATTTACCGATTTGCTGCGGTAAAATCTATTTAGATATAAATAAAATCTTATTTTTATTTGGAATAGCATATAAGCATATTGGAATTTACTAGTGGTTGCATTATTAGTACAAGCCTGGTAACAACAGACCGCATGGACTTCCAACTAATTTCACAAAGGGATGTCGTGGCCTAATAACCGTTGTGCTTTGGCAACTCTGTAATGAAAGGGACCCAGTCTAAAGGATTCCTTGGCATCATCAAAGGCAAGGCCAAAACACATACTGAGAACGATGGCAACCACAACACTTCTTAACTTCAATAGGATGTAACGGGAACTAATGTAAGCATTCCTCTATAGGGTCAATGCTGGTATGTTTCAGACAGTAGAACTCATTAACCCTGTTTGGATACTTGTAGATATTTTGTAACTCTCTTCTTCAATGTTCTCATGATTTTTTATTAAAAGATCATTTAACAAAGTTTACCTGCATACGTGTCACGAGAACCCATATCGGATTGGTAAGAAGAACATTGATTGACCTGCAACGAAGAAAAGCTTCCATGATCATGCCTAAAGATCATTGATGCAATATCTCATGCAATGCAGTGTTTTTTTTATTTACAGAGATGCAATGCAGTTTCGACCAATGAAACTAAAATAACTGCCACGTACTGAACTGCAACCCACCAATATTCGTGATCAAAAGTGAATAATCCAAACAGATACGACCTGGATGAAAGGACCAAGGTGATGAAGCTAGATGACTGTAATATTGGGAATAATAGAACGTTATTATCCCTATTGACTATTCCTATCATTAGTAGCTTAAAAGTTTATGTTCATCCCTGGTTGGGAACAACTTTCCTTTGTTTTTCTCCCTGCACCCAACACATGTCACATTAGTGTACTCACTAAAGATAACCATTTCATCTAGAAGTTGCCATTGAGTCTTTAATGGTTGGAGGGGCAATGATCCATTAAACAACTAGGAAGAGTAAGTGTAGAGATGATTGAGTTGAGATATGATAAGACTATGATTCACCAGAACAGAAACCATCTTGGAAGGAAAGTATTACAAGGTTACAACTCAAAGTGAATCAGTGCTTTGGTCAGTCACAGATTCAAAACACTTTCGAAAAGCCTTTGTTGGACTGGCATCCAAACTGTTGGAATGCCCTCTTAGACCAACAGCAATAGATAATTGACCAGCCCATCCAGCCATTTGTTCCCACGTTTCAAAGAAAATGACTGGCTGGTCTACTGAGCAAATGTTGAAGCTCCAGGTTGACTTGACATAAGTGATGTTTGGTAATTGCGGTGCAAGTAGATGACTTACCCGGCAACAGCTGCAATAACAAGCCAGGAGAACATCCCAACAGTACCATCCCCCAGGCCCTTCTTGCCACGAGCAACCGCTACATCTTCGACCTTGTTCTTGAGAAGCTGGTAGAAGTAGTAATAGATTCCCTGCAACCACAAAACCACAAGCGAGACACGTCCTAAGTCGTAAATAGGAGTGGATGGAATTATCCACGTACCATCGCACCATGACAAACAAAACACCACAGGTCCGCAATTGTTAGAGAATAATGTTGCACAATCACAGAAACACACCGAAATTGCAAAACTAGTGGAATTTACTTGCGAGGCAGCGGTGCCGACAAGAGAGGGCTTGAGGCCGCTGTACAACCCACCCCACCCTTCCGTTTGGATCAGCTGCAGTTAATTGATTCCACGCTCGTCCATTAGGGCATCAGCAGCTGCAACTCCAAATAAACTACGATCATACGAGTAATCACCTGGAGCAACTGGAAGAGGGCGGAAGTGTCGGCAGCGGCGCCACCACCGGCCTTCTTCTTCTTCGCTGACCTCTCCGTCTGCTGCCGGGTGTTCACCTGCTTGCACCATCATCAGGCAGAGAAAGGAGTGGGCTGATTAGAGGCAAAGGAAGAGCAGAATTAGTACTTGGAACGAGAGGGGGATAGGGTGGTACGGTCTGGAGGGGGTAGGTGATGATCTGGGCGATTATGCCGCCGCCGGCTCCGGCCAGCCCATTCACCACCGCGCTCGACATGCGCCAACCTAACAACCAAGCGCAATCAACAAGCAGCGCAACGAATTGCTGTGAGTTGATGGCGTAGCGTCGTTCGAAGATCGAGTCACCTTGCTGGATTAGATGCAACTGCTTGTTTGGTGGAGCCGGGCAGCGCAGGCCAGCCGGCGGACAAGTGCGCCGTGCTGCCGCGGATGCGAGACACGGCGCCGAGGTGAGGCGGGCCGCCGGTGCGCGTCGTGCGGAGCCCGGAGGCGGACTGCGGGGCGGGAGGGTTGGCGCTCAGGAGTCCGGAGATGAGGGGAGGAGGGTGTGTACCGCGATTTTTCACATTTCCCTTTCTTTCGCGGTACTAGGGGAGTAAACAGTGCTTGGGCTATCCGCTTTCTTGTCGACTTTCAAATTACACTCGGATTTTCCACAAGGAGGACCCCATGACTTTCTATTATGCTATTTTATGCCATCCTTCGTTTAGTTCTGAAATGCAGAAAATTATAGTAAATTATCAATGGGTATTAACAGGGGCGAAACCCTGGTGGCCCACTCAGTGTCACATAACATAGGTCAAAAAAAAATTCTTAGTACCCATCAGCGCCTTCGGCCCATGTGTAAACCTTTTAGGGCCTGTTTGGAACAGAGGAATTTCACAGGAATTTTACAGGAATTTTGCAGGAAACAGTTCAATTCCCGCAGGAATCGGGAAAAATTCCCGCATTCCAAACAGGGCCTTAGCCTAAACATGGTACACCCAGCAGCCCATAAGGGAAAACTCAGCCCAAGAAGGAGGACTACAGTAGGCCGAGGCGCCCAGCGTTGCTTCTGAGCAACAGGACTATATAAATCCATTTGATCGATACCTAAGCGTCGAGCGCATCGCAACCCTTCTCAACACCTATTTCACCTCGCACGGTCGTAGGAGTCAGTAGACGCGTGCCACGCCCCATGGCTACATCTAGCCACAGAACAACCGATCGCCTGAGAACAGGAGAAATCGTTCGTTGTTGGCCACCCTTGCTTGCCATCTCACGAGCAGCAGCTCCTGGCCCCGGTTCCCGTTGCTTCGCGCCATCACCGGGCAAAGAAGGCTTACACCCACCCCAATTTGTATGTACTTTACTCAAAATTCTCTTAAATCTTCTGGTTTATTTCAACAATAGTGGCTAAATTTGTGAGTTAGAATTTCAATATGATGATTTTTTGTTTATTTTTGTCAAATTGTAGTGTTAAGCTTAGAGATTTAATTTGTATTTTTAGACTGATCTAGTTCATTGCAAAGCGAAGCAAAATTGTAGTGATATGTGGTTATGATATATATGCTCATATTGGACAAAGCTTTGGATTTAACTTAGAGTATTTGATTATAATGTCAAGTAAGTAAACTTCTACATGTATTTTTTTGTTATGTTGTTCTTTAACTCTTGAATATATAACTATCTAATTAAGTTTTTAATTAAACGATAGGTAAATTTATGAAGTAGTTCCTAAAAAGGAAGGTGTCGAATAATGCTATTATTGGTAAGCATTTTGATAGCTATTTCTTTGTAATTGTACATTGCTATCGGTTATATTGAATTATTAATGATAAAATTGCCTGACACATTATTGTTTAGTTCAATATTATTTAAAAATTATATATACTAGTGTGTGTATATATATATATATATATATGATAAAGTGGTGAACTCGGATTATTTTTTCTAGTTCCGAAAAAAAAGTAATGAAATGTGTGTGTCGTTCCGTGACGCGATAATCTACACTCTACACTCAATTGTTGGATTAACCTGATTAGATGGCTAATTGGCTATAGCCTATCCTACATTGGCAAATTTCTTCGCCTCATTTCCTCCCTCAATTATTACTCCTTCAATACTTTTATTTGTTGCCTCCACTTAATTATCACTTATAGATAGTACAAGTATCAATAACATATGATCTAATTTGCCGTCGCCTCTTCCCTGCATAACAACATCCTCTAATCTTATTGTCACTCAACCCGGTCGACACACCACCACTATGTTCTCATCTCCGATTTGACATTCAATTACCACCATATGCAATTATCATCGCAAGCTCATCATCTTACTTTATCGTTCTCTCCAACCTATTCTTTACATGGTCTTAAAAAGATCTTTTTATAGGACATATAAAGTTCTTAAGATTTAGCGTGTTTTATCTTTATGGTGTGTGTTGACAACTGCAGTGCCTAACCCCTCATATGAAAGCCAAAAAAAATGTACACTTAAAAAATCTCTTTTTTAGGGTAACTTAAAAGATCTCTTTGATCTCAAATTATCTAACTTGGATGACACATGACTACCAGACATTTCAATTTTATCATCTAATTGTCCACCCTTCTTTATGTCCTTAATTCACACCATCCAAACAGATCCACTACCATTTGTGTTCGAAAAATACTACCATACTTTTTTTTACTTGATGAAAGAAGGTGATTCAATTTCTTTTGGAAAAAGGAGATTCGATTAAAAGTTAGCACACCATTTCCAAGCAATTCCATACGAAACAAGTCAACAACATTACTAGAAAATCTTTGCCCCAAGTGATGTTTCCGTATTTGTATCATATGGAGGGGGCAAAACGCAAAAGGAGAGGAAAAGAAACGCAAAAACACCAGGAAAATCCTAGCGTACCGGAGAGAGCGCCGAGAGGCCGGCTAGTCGGAGAGTGAGGCGGCGGCTGCTCAGCTCGGCTGCCACCATGTTCTCGCCGGCGATCAGGAAGCCCCACCTCCTCCACCGCAGGGACAAGGAGGGCGCGTCCCCTTCACCTCCTCCTCCTGCTCATGTCCACTCCCCGTCGCCTCGTGGATTCGCCGTCCCCGACCGCCCCGCCACCGGCACCCCGGCCCCATGGACCACCTCCTCCCTCCTCGCCAGGTGCATCTTTCTTGTCAGTTTTCTTTGATTTCACTAGAATCACAGTATTTCATCGCATGGTCGTATCTAATTGAGGCGTCCGGAAGCGAGCGATGCGCAGGAACCCCTTTTCCTTCCTCATTGCAGTAGTGTAGCGCGTTTACCACAGATCACTGGGCTCTGATATTTCTAAATTTTGTTTCTTTGCGCAAATTTCCAGAATTTCGACGTCGAAGCGAACAGGCAGGGCTGGCAATTCTGACCAGATCCAACCGGTGCGCGTAGCTGAGTTTCCCCAAGTCGTTCGGAATGCACAAGGCAACCTTATGCAGAAGAATTTTTCTGGTAACTGTATTCGCTTGGTACGGCTGAGCTATTATTCCAGTACTACTTTGCTTCTACGATACTTAATAGTGGATGCCTGTTATGCATCTCTTGTAGGCAAGAACATGCTTGCAGGTGGTATTGATAAAGAAACATCCCTTGCATGGATGATATGTGGAAATGAACTTTTTATCTGGGGCTACTTGGCTTCTGTTGCAAAAGACTGTCTTGTACTTGAGGTTCCGTCTTCTCTTATTGGAATCAAAGGTGCGAAGTCCCTCTGTGGTAATCAGTGGATGGTTTGCATCATGAGATGGGCTAGTAGTGGTGCATCAACAAGGAACAGTGGAGATATGTTGCACCGAAGAAGATCAACCGGTGTTATCCTCTGCAACAAGAGAACACAAGCTATTGCATATTGGCCTGATATCTATGCTGAAAGTAGCAAGAGTCCAGTTATTAGTGCATTTAGCTACACTGAGGCATCTGCAAGTGATGGTACATCTGGATGTTACAGGTTTAACTCTCTTATCGCAGCTGCAGTTCCAGGGCGTATTCATGAATGCATCGCAATAGCTTCTGACCCGGCAGGTGCTTTATGGCTGTTTCAATGTTCACCAGCAGGAATTTATCGAAGAGAAGTCCATCAGGATACATTAGGAGATAATGGTACTGAACATTCTCAGAAAAATAACGGTGGAAGGTCATTGGCTTGGCTACCAAGTAATGTATCATCCAAGGCTGCTGACCGAAATTTCTTTTTGTTGACTAGCCATGAGGTACAATGTTGGAGCATCTCACTCTCGTATGACATCAATGTAAAAAAATTAGGGTCTCAGGAAATTGTTGGTAGCGATGGAGATTTGGGCATAAAAAAAGACATAGCTGGGCAGAAGAACATCTGGCTTTTGGACATGCAAATAGATGAGCTTGGGAAAGAATTTAGCATTCTTGTTGCTACCTTCTGCAAAGATCGGGTGAGTGGGTCAAACTATACCCAGTACTCTCTTCTGACAATGCTGTACAAACCTAACCAAAAGTTTTTATCTGAAGATAATATGGCCAAATTTGAAAGGTTTTTGGAGAAAAAAGCTCCTTCTCAGGTGATAATCCCTAAAGCTAGAGTGGAGGATGAAGAGTTCTTGTTCTCCATGAGGCTAAAAACTGGTGGTAAGCCTTCTGGTTCTGTTGTCATCCTATCAGGTGATGGAACAGCAACGGTGGCCATCTACTGGAGAGGCTCCACCCGACTCTATCAATTTGATCTGCCTTGGGATGCTGGAAAGGTTCTGGATGCTTCCATTATCCCATCTGCTGAGGACAGTGATGAAGGAGCTTGGGTTGTTCTAACGGAGAAGGCAGGAGTCTGGGCAATACCCGAAAAAGCTGTATTAGTTGGTGGGGTTGAGCCACCAGAGCGCAGCTTATCACGAAAAGGTAGTTGTAATGAAGCAGTTGCTGACGAGAAAAGAAGAAGTCAGGCATTCAGTGCCAGTGTTGTTCCCAGAAGAGTTAGCTCTGAGGCTTGGAGTGCTGGAGAGAGGCAAAGGCTAGCATTAACTGGCATAGCTCAACAGGCTGTGGTTGATGAAGAGGCTGAAATGCTACTGAACCGACTATTTCATGATTTTATTTTGTCTGGTGCAGTTCATGAGGCACTTCAAAAGCTTAAAGCAGCAGGAGCATTTGAGAAAGAGGGTGAGATGAACATATTTGTTCGAATGAGCAAATCCATTGTAAACACGTTATCTAAGCACTGGACAACAACTAGAGAAGCTGAATTTCTTGCTTCGACAATTGTTTCATCCCTTGTTGAGAAGCAGCAAAAACATGATAAATTCCTTCAGTTTCTTGTCTTGTCCAAGTGCCATGAAGAACTCTCTTCAAAGCAAAGTACGAATTCTCCCATCATCATGTTTATTATTTTGGGCTCATATTATCCTTGTTATGAATAATCAGACTCATTGGTTTCTTGACTGTTCGGAATATCATGACATTGATGGCATTTTTTATTGGAGTTAGGAGCTGTTGTAAATCATGTGAATAAAAAAATACTTTCTAGCTGATCCTAAAGTTGAGTGCAATCGCAGAAATGCTCTTGCCCGCCTGCCATCTGTGTACACATTATGTCAGAACTACTGATAATCACCTAGCCTAGACTCTTGTAACCCCCCCCCCCCCCCCCACACACACACACAAAACATTAGTAATGCTAAATAAAAGTATGGTAGGGCTGTAGGGACTACAATATATACAGGGGAACTGGGTTCTGTTCTTTGAGTTTAATTGTCACCGAATCATTTTCATTATGCTTCTGGTCATTCTGTAGGAGCTGCAATGCTAAGTGTCATGGAACATGGAGAAAAGCTCTCTGGAATGATCCAGCTCAGAGAATTACAAAATGCGCTTAGCCAGCAGCGTTCAAGCATACATTTATCACCTCAGTCGAACACCCAAACTGCTGGTGCACTTTGGAACCTCATTCAGTTGGTTGGTGAGAAAGCTCGAAGAAACACTGTTCTCTTAATGGATCGTGATAATGCTGAAGTGTTCTACAGTAGAGTTTCTGATATAGAAGATCTATTTTATTGTTTGTCTCATCAGCTGCGATATATTATAACTGGAGAAGAACTGCCATCTGTACAGATGCAACGTGCACTTGAGTTATCGAATGCTTGTATGAACTTAGTTAAGCCAGCATTGCACTACAGAGAGGAGCACAAGGATTGGTATCCTTCTCCTGAAGGACTGATAACATGGAACAGTCAGCCTGCTGTACGGTCCGGAATCTGGAGTGTGGCATCCTTTGTTATGGAGCTTTTGAGAGAACCAGGAGCTGCAGACATGTCAATGAAATCCAATCTGTGGTCTCAGCTGGAAGGACTCACAGATATCCTATTGGAGGCATATATAGGTCTGCTAACCGCCAAATTTGAACGTGGGGAGGAACATGGTGTGCTAGTCCAAGAATACTGTGAAAGGAGAGATGAACTTCTTGGATCCCTTTATGACCTTGCAAAACAAATTGTAGAGACAAAATATCAGGTTTGGTTTAACTCAATGTCACTATTTGCTTAATGATTTTCTTTACTACCATAACGAGTTTATCTTTTGCAAGTTCATGTTGTCCCTTGATTTGCCTCTTCTATTATCTTATTTGTTCTATCTAATAGTTGGTCGTTCATTCCCTGAGAAAATGATGTGGTTACTTAATAAGTGCATAGCTTATTTAAGTGATGAAGCACCATCCTACCAAAATGGTGGACTACTGAGGTTCTAGCTTGATGTCATTTGTACGCAATACTAATTATGGAACCACTTTGATATTTAGGTAGCCACCATTTCAATACTGAATCTGTGATCTCCAACTACATTGACATTCGGATAAAACTTTGATGGTTTGCTGCTTGGTTGGTTCTCCGATTGATTTCCCTCTTAGTTATTGTGTTGTGTATGGACCATACATGTATTGACTCATAGCAATCTCTGATCATAACACAACTATTCTTTGGTCAGCTGCCATGAATGTAAGTTTGTATGCATTAGATAATAACTTGGCCTTAATTAGCCAAAGGCGGTTTCTGCTAGGATGGCATGTCAAATCACAAAGAAGCATGCCAAAGGTCCATTTGGACAATTAGCAATTTTATTAAGGCACCAGTTTTCTGGATTACTGCTGTTATCAGTTTCTTGACATCATACTTACATGTAGCTGTGTACGACTGCTGTCAATTTGGCACTTCGGTATTTGCAATACTGCTTGATCTTAATACGGAATAACTAATATTTGTCGGTATCTATCAGGAGTCAAGAGAAGGCGCTGACAATTTGGATATGAAAGAATCTATATTTAGAGAGGTTACTTCTCCTATTTTGGCAACAGCTAGACGGCACGAAGGGTACCAAACATTGTGGCAGATTTGCTATGATATCAGTGATACAGTTCTCCTCCGCAATCTCATGGTATAATCACATGACCATATCCCAAATTTGTCTCATCTTCCTACTGCTTGAACGTCGAATGCATTATGCAGGAGATAACATATTGTATTTTTTTCAGTGACCTAACATTTAAGATTAGATTATTCACTTCCGACCACAGTCTGTTATGGGAAATGGTTCTTATGTTGATCTTGTGTTGCAGCATGATAGTGTAGGGCCTCATGGGGGATTCAGTTTCTACGTTTTTAAACAGCTAGTCAACAGGGGCCAGTACACTAAGCTGTTAAGGCTGGGTGAAGAATTCCAGGAAGAGCTAGCTAATTTTCTGAAAGACCGGAATGATCTTCTGTGGCTTCATGAGATATGCTTAAACCAGTTCTCTTCCGCTTCAGAGACTCTTCATACCTGTGCTCTGCTTGCGAGACCTGACAAAGATGGTGACCTCACAAGCAACATAAAGCCACTGTCCTTTGTTGAAAGAAGACGTCTTCTCTATCTCTCTAAAATTGCTGCAACGGCAGGTTAGCTGTTTCTTCTGTTCTATTTTCCTGCTATACCTTCGGCTGTGCACTGAAAACAATAATTCAGGAAGTTACAGCCTTAAATTTTGTGGTTGATAAAAGGTGACATTCTCCACATATCTTGTGGGCTTTATGCAAAATAGGCTTCCAATTTTTTTAATGGTGGATGACAGTAGTTTATCAAGTGCTAAGTTTATGTGAGGAATTCCATGGTTCTCTCCATCATTGAAGTTGCTTCACATGCTTAGGACTTGTATGCATCTGCAAAGCTCTTGCAGTCTCATGTGGCATGGCACTCAGCATTTTATCATGATAATTTTTTCCTAATTCTACTGAACTTTTCACAGCATAGGAAATGCTTGAATACTGATTGTCTAGAAGATTATTTTAATGAATGGAACATAATTTTGCATCATTCTTTTGTATTAATTCCTGTTTAGTAGATGACATGAATTCTTTTTTTCCCTTGGATAAGTGGATTTCTGATATATTGCAATTTTTAACAAGCAGGTAAGGAAATTGATTACGAAGTGAAGGTTGCACGGGTAGATGCTGATATCCGGATTCTAAAACTGCAGGTGAATTGTCTTAAACCGAAAATGTCATCTTGTATTTCTGTTTTCCTAGTCATGATATTTGATGCTGAACTTCAATGTAAAAATGCCATGTTGTTGCATACTCACCTTTACACACGCACCCAATGTTGGTAGGGCTAGGAGCCAAAAATCTACCCAGGGATGGTTCTACATATGTGTCCTCTCATCTCATGTTCCATATTTAGATGCATGACGGTATTTCAAACTCCTAGAAAGTTATATAGTTTTGTCTTATTTACCTTTAATTAAAGTATATCCAAGCTGTACAAAAGAAGAGAAACACTGCAGGATGGCATTTAGGTGGATACATTGTCTTTTCGAATGAAGTAGGAACGAACAGTTGAACAATTTAATCTTACCTTTTTCTTTTCTTTGCAGGAAGAAATTGTTCAGCATGATCCACAATATGCACAGGGCAAGTGTACAAGCAAGTTACTTCGTCCGTCAGAACTGATTGAGATGTGCCTGAAGAAAGGCCGAGAGCTTTCTCTCAAAGCTTTTGAAGTATTTGGTTGGACAAGCTCCTCGTTTCGGAGCTCCAACAGAAGCCTTCTAGAGGCTTGCTGGATGAATGCGGCTAACCAGGATGAGTGGATCAAGCTTTCACAGGCATCCACTTCAGAAGGTTGGAGCGACGAAGTCATCCAAGAATCCCTTCAAGAAACGGTCCTCTTCAACGCTTCCAGGCTGTGTTATAGCCCAGACGTGGTGGTGTATGACGGTACATTTGAGGAGGTGCTGCCTGTGAAGAAAGAGGATGTGCATCTGAGAGGCTTGGAGGGCAAATGCTTCTCAGTGCAGGAAGTGCTGATGCAGCACAAGGATTTTCCGGATGCCGGTAAATTGATGATGACCGCAGTGATAATGGGCAAGGAGCTCTCTTATACTGTTCCCACGTCTGAACCTGTGGAGATGCACTCATGATATTGTCAGGGAGAAAGACATGTAGGCTAGACTTCCAAATCAGAGTCGTTTCCTTCGTGATCGCCATCTGGTAGTTGCATAATCACAAAATCGGAGGGGTTTTTTTTTTGTCTTAGCAGCACGGAATGTGTAGTTCCTGTTGTATTTATTGCGGGCGAACAATGCTTTGTAGAGACTGCAAGATTGTTGTTAGCTCATTTCTTTTTTTAGCTTGAGCTATAGCTTGAAACAAGTTGCTTTTTTTATATTTGAGTTGCTTAAAAAATGTCTACATGGAGTTGGAAATTGCAAAACCACTGACCAGCCGGCGCTCCCATCATCCGGACCATCCATGTGCATCGAGATTCGTGCGCGCATATGCAGTACAGTCTACTTTCGTAGGCCTTGTAATGGGTTTTTAAGTCAGCCCAGCCTTCCAACCAACGCAGAAACACGGCTAGGGCGCCCAGCAGAAGTACAGCTGTCCAAATGGGGTTGGGTCATCCACGGCAGTCCAAATCATGGTACTGTTAATTCGGACCAAGCAAGATACGGTCCACGGCTAAACGGACTGTGCTGGCCTAGCCTAACCCGACTAGATGTGTCGTGTTTGGGCTGGTACCTAGGCATAGTGGGCTGGAATGGCATGGCATGAATAATCCTGTGCTCAGCCGAGCACGCCCAGTCGGCCCCTCCTCTCTCTTTCTCTTATCCGTGCCTGACACCTACTCCCCTCCATCTCTCGGCCATTGCTCCCCTCCCCTGCTGCCACCACCCCCTTCCCTCCCTTTCTCGGTCGCTCCTCCCTTCCCCTGTGCCCACGCGCCCCTGCCAGCCTCCTCCCTTCCTCGGCTCCTCCCTCCTTGCGTGCTTCCTCTATCTTTGACTTCTTACTCCCTTCCGACGACAAGGCAGCATCTTCGAGGCAACTGACGACCAATGACCAACAAGTAAGGAGAAACCCGCGGCGACTACGATGTCTCTCGGTGAGCATGAAGGACACAACGTCCTCATCGCCAGCTGCATCCGAGGCTCGCCCTCTTCGTTGTTGTCGGGATCTGGTCCTAGTAGGGATGGCAATCGGACGCAGTGGGCACAAGTAGTGACCTCAATTTACGCTCACGGGCATACCCACGAAGGACGATGGACGAAGAACCTCACCCATACCTGTTACCCGTGGGCATGCCCATTTACCCGCGAACTGAGTTACCATATGAGAACTGAACTAATGACACATATACATATAAGCAGCAGCTGTTGCTAGTAATTGGGTTTGTAAACGAAGAACAGATGGATATGAGCATCATATTCACATCAAATATATATGTCCTTAATAAAGTAACTTTTAGAATAGTGCATCACATTCACACATCACCAGTGCACGACACATTCGACAACTATAATGAAAATACAAACTGATATAGTTCCTCACACATAAACAAATTAAGTTTGCAACAAGAGTGGAACAAACGAAAAATAGTTCAATTTTGACATTTCAACAAATAGATAAAAGACATGTCTGGAAAGCGGTTTGCTAATCAGAGTCAACAATTGAGATTGAACAACAATCTTTAAGCTCCTCTTCAATGTCTTCAAGGCATGTCCATAAAAGCCTCAACTCCTCCACCTAAGAAGTAAACATTGCATTACATTTACATCACTAGCTTTGAATCACACATAAATTTTGAAATATTTACATCACTAGTTGCATATCTTTAAGGTCATTTTGAAGTCAGCTTTGTGAGCACATCAATACCTCCAATATATTTAGAGTGAGACTACTGCGATGTTCACTTAGCGCTCTACCACTAGTGCTAAAAGCTAATTTAGAAGCTACTGTTGTTATTGGAATAGCCAACATATCACGGGCAATCATCCACAATGTAGGATAATGTGTCCCAGTTACCTTCCACCAACCTAGTATATCAAATTCCTCATCTGTGCAAGGAAGAGTTTCTTCTTCCAAATAGCGATCAAACTCACTTTTGGTCTTCACTACACCAATATTTTTCTTACTAACAGCTAGTGTTTTAAATATAGAAAGCACCTCATTAGCACCAATTGGAGCAATAGTAGTAGATGATGTAGCTATACTCTCTTGTTCACTATGCACTTGGTACTCATTCATCAATTCACACAAGCAATTATAACTATCTGTAACATTTTCTTCACCAAAGAGGGCAATATAACATGCATGTAACATTGTCATTTTTCCACATGGATCAAGAATAACAGCAATAGCTATCAAACCGTGAATATCAGACTAATATTTGCCAAACTTTTTTATCATGTCAACAGACATAGCTTCAATTATTGGATCTCCACATCTTAACCATTTATTTATATGCATTTTGACCTCACATATCTTTGGGAAGAAGATGCTAACTGTTACGTATTTAGTTCCAGAAAACATTTCAATGAGATCATAGAAGAGGCTTAATTTTTCATAAACAGTTGAGGCAAAATTCCAATCAGCAGTAGTTGGTGCACAATTAAACTATATATCAATTTGCTTCAGTCTTTCAAAGACTTTCTTATAGGGAATATTAGTACTAAGCATATAAACATAATATAGGTTGAATTTCATCTAGTTTTGCAATCAAGACCAATCTTTTTAGTTATTTCAACCTTAACAAACTGAGCTACTTTCACAAATTTTTTGTACCTCTTTGGTGTAGCTGTCGGTCACTTGAAGAAACAACGAATGCAGTCCTGATATGCCATATTCTACCTATTTTGTGGTGCTATGCTGCATTTCTTTACCAGATCATATTTTCTATCATCTTTCTGTTTGACTGAGTGACTCCATTTGGGCAGCTAGCTGTAGCATTCCTTCATTTCATTTTAATGGGAACTAGCTCAAGGTATGATCGACCATTCACATATGGTAGCTAGGATACAATCATACAAGCACTATATTTATTACATATATTGGACAAGCAAGCTAGTTGTAAACACAGAAACAAAAAGAAGAATTGAGATTGGATTAGGAGGGCCTGCTCACTCAATTTCCGCAGCTCAACGCGCCATACAAACAATGCAATGCAAACTGACATATACATACATACATACATACATACATACATACATACATACATACATACATACATACATACATACATACATACATACATACATACATACATACATACATACATACATACATACATACATACATACATACAAGTAGTACTGTTTGATTGTTGTTTGGATACAAATGCATACACCTCATAATACTCTGCTACTTAAATTGAGGGATAAAAGTCACAAAGCATTACCAAAACCTTGGAGGCTTGGAGGTAGTCGCAGACTCGTACTTCTCGGCTGGGCTTTGAGGATGACGTTGAGGAGGAGGCCGGGTGCCTAGGTGGGAGGAGGGCGTTGAGGGTGGCATAGAGGAGTAGGCCGGGCAGAAGGAGGGGCGACGACTGGGTGGGGGGCGAGTAGGCTGCCGGGTGGGGGTTGAGGAGGAGTAGGCGGTCGGGTGGGGGTCGAGGGGCAGCAAGCAGGTGGGTGGGGGCTGAGGGATGGCCAGGAGGAGGATCTGGAGGATGTACGAAGCGGCTGGACAAACGAGGCGGCTGGATCTAGACGACGAACGTGGTGACTGGATCTGGACTCTATAGGACGGGATGACTGGAGGAACGAGGCAGCTGGATCTAGTTTCTGGAGGACGAACGAGGCGACTGGAGTCGCTGGACGCTGAAGGACGAACGAGGCGGCTGGAGTCCTGGACCGATGGAGTCTAGATGATGGAGGATTGGAGCTTGGAGGTGGCTGGGATTGGGGTTGTGGCCTTGTGGGAATACTTAGGGTTTACTATTTTGATTGTTGAGCTGCTCCACCTGTCAGGTCATGGGTAAACAGGTGAGACGGGTATGGGTGGAGCTCACCTATGCCCATACCCGTTTACCCGATGGGCAGAGATTTTCCTCTATTTTCATGCTCGTGGGTAAAGAATACATCCTATACCTGGCTCTATTAGGGTATTTACCAATGGGCACACGGGTAAACAGGCACAATTGTCATCTCTAGGTCTTAGTCTTCGCCGTTGGCCAGATTCAGCCTCAGCCATGTCGAGCATCATTCACGTGGGTGGGATAAAGTCTTCATCCGCACCACCAGCATGTCTGAGCCTCCCATCGTCGGCGCCGGTGGGATCCAATCCTCATCTTCCCGTCGAACATATCTAGTTCTCATCCGCGTTGCCGCTGCTGGCTGCCAAGGTTCACATAGGCTAAATGGGGCAATTATAGTCTATTGGGCTTAATGTGTCGGAGCCAATATGGTATAGTACGTGATCTCTATAGGCTATGTTTAGGTTTAGAGGCTGAGTCCATAAACCTAGACGGCACGACCTATTTAGGTCCCGCTCAAAACGACTTAGGCTTCTGGTTTCTGATTTATTTTTCACTATTCAATAATTTCATCTTTTTCTATTTTTTTTGGCTTTTTTGATCTTTTTTTATGGTTCTTTTTCCCGTATTCATTTATACTGTCTGTGATGGGCTAACATGTTTTTTTCTATTTTTAATTTTTAAATTTAATTACACTAAATAAGTCGCCATTAGTTACAGTGTAATTTCAGATAACTACAGTATTTTTCGGCCACAAGCCGCTAAAAAAAAGCCCTTCTGAACACCCCTCTAATGGTTAGCCGGGCCGCCCATTTGGCAGATCTGGGCAGAAGCCTGCCTCTCCCCCAGGCTTGTACTCATCGTCACTCCCCTCTCAGATCCCAATCGACCAACTCCTTCGCAGGCGGAGGAGGGAGGAGGGCCGAGGGGGGAGATCACGTCCGAATTGAGATCGCGAACTCGGCGGCGTTGCGTGCAGCGGCGACGCGGGGAGTGGGATGGCGGCGGCGCTGGCGCCGGGGGTGTCCCGGAAGCTGAAGAAGGTGCTCGAGACGCGGACGGACAGTCCAGATCTGCTGGCCTCGCTGGGCGCGCTCTCCACCTTCTACGTGCAAAACACCCCGCAGGCGCGCCGCAACCTCAAGTCCTCCATCGAGCAGCGCGCGCTCGCCATCAACCGCCACTTCCTCGACGCCTCCCTCCCCGCCCACAAGGTGTGGTAGCTCTTGGCGTCTTGCTACCCACATCTCCTCCTTACATCGTGCGTTTGTCGGTTTGGTTTGTGATTGCTTGGTTTTGCTGTTCGCGTGCAGGCGTTGGATCGCGTCGACGGGGAGGTGCACGCGCTCAACGACTCCTGGAAGAAGTGAGTGTGTGAACTGTGATCCATTTCCGCATTTCGTTTTCCTGCTCTGCCTGCCTGGAAAGGATTTATTCATCATATACCCTCCCCTTAGATGGAAATTCAGGATTTACCCTCCTGCCACACATGTCAGTATGTCAGTGACTTATGATGACCCCACATGTCATTGAGGTGGGAGGGTAAATCCTGAATTCCCAAAATGAAGGGAGGGTATATGATCAACTTTCCCGCCTGGAAATGGAACTGGAAGTACCAGGATTGGCTTATTTTTGCGATATTTTTATATAAGGTTATGCTAACAGTTATGTAGATGTAGGAATTACTACATTGTACAAACACTTTTTTTGGTTGAATCCTTAGAGTTTGGATATAGAACCTGTAATTAGCATTTTATTAGGGGTCCGAACCAAGACATTAGAGTATAATATAGATAACGCTGAACTGTAGTTGCAAAAGGTTTCTACCATGAGCGGTTATGTTGGCTCAGTTTGATGTTACTATCCTCGCTACTTGCTACATGTTTTTTTGGTTAACATAGTTTGGCATTTTACTTACTACCCAGCACCCAAACAATTTAACCGCCTAACCATACAAAGTTTGTTCCTTAATTTGGTCTCCTATTTAAGTTCAAGGCACGCTTCCTTTGTCTAAGATGATTTTATTCTCTTTCATTATGTTAGGATTGAGGAAGCATTGAGCAGTTGTAGTGCAAGTACGGGGGATATCATCAGTACAACGGAGAGGTTGCAACAAGAACTTGAGGTTATCACTCAGCGCCAAGAAATTGTATCATGTTTCCTGCGGGATTACCAACTTTCGAATGAAGAGGTACTTTAACAAAAAATCAATCAATTCAATGATACTTTGGTTGCGAAAGTGTGGTGCCTTATTCATTTTCTTTGGGACTACAATCTTGAGTATCTTTGTTTGACCTTTATCTCTTGTTCTTTTGTTAATAGATACATGCGCTCCGGGAAGAAGAAATAGATGAGAAATTCTTTAAAGCATTGTTGCATGTCCAAGAAATTCATTCAAACTGCAAGGTTCTGCTGCGAACACACCACCAGGTAATGGCACTTTGTGCTTGAATTTTTTAGCCTTAATTTTGGAGATCAGAAACAACTCTGTGATTTCTGTAGTAGATAAAGATTAACATTCACACTTTCTCTCATCAGTCCTTCAACCCAAATAGAAGATGGATTTTTTGTCTGTAAAAAATAGGGCTCTTGTTCAGGAAATTAAAAAAGGGCACTTTCGTAAAATAGAAGCAGTCAGTAGGTTATTTTAATTGAGAACTTTTTAGCTCGAAATTTTCCCATAATATGGATTTCTATTACTTCGAGTATTGCCAAGTACAGAGTATACTCAAATTATGTATAGAAAATTCAGGATAACCCTAAACTCCACCAAGAAACCAGTTCAAGCCTTTCTTGTATTTGATTTCATGCACCCACATAAAGATTCTTACAGTGAACTTTTAGGTGTTGCCAAAACTTCTAATGGCCAATTTCGTATAGAGGTAGTTGTGTTTAATATCCTATTTTTTGGATATTTCTTCAGCGTGCTGGTTTGGAACTTATGGATATGATGTCTGTGTACCAAGAAGGAGCTTACGAAAGATTATGCAGGTACGGGTTGTCCTTCTATAGTCATTTTTTTATTGTTCCTTTTACTTACTCTCGATCTTAGTGTTTGGGCCTGTTTGATATGACTGCGGCTTATGATTTTTGGCTAAAATTTTTGAATTTTGGCTGTTTGCGACAGAGATTACGGAGAGAGAGATACTCGTTTGTGATTTTGGTTGATATAGATATTGAGCTTTTAACGTGTACTACAATTAACTTGTAGATCCCCTCTTAAGAAAATACTCCGTGTGAAAGTTAGGTACTGTAGCAAAAGCCAAAAACCGCTTTTAGAAGCCGTAAAGAACAGACCCTTTACTGAGATTGGATTTCCATTCCACCTGCATTTATTGCTAATGACACAACAGTTCAACATATTCTTTGGCAACTTGTTAGTTGTTGATTTATGCTCTTATTTGACCTTATGGATGGCACCAAAGCAAGGATGTTTAATCTAGTTTTCATGAAATTCGACTATACTTTATTTCATTCACTAGGCATTAGTGAGAATAAGTTCTCAGGATAATTACTATTGAACCATTGCAGATTACTTCATTCAAATTTTCAATTGAATTCTGTTCTTTATGACATGATTACTTGACATTTGATGTTCAAGTGGTGTAATTCATTTTTCCTTCTTTTCAGGTGGGTTCAAGCAGAATGTAAGAAATTAGGCGATAGTGACAATCCTGAAGTAAGTGAGCTTTTGAAGAAGGCTGTTCGCTGCCTGAAGGAAAGGCCCGTTCTATTTAAGTACTGTGCAGAAGAGGTATGCCATAGCTTTTACATAGTGACATTACCGTAAATTTGCCTTTTACATAGTAAAGTTATTGTTAATTCAAATATCTGATGTTGAGTGATCTGCATCCACAGGTTGCCAATATGAGGCATCATGCCTTATTCAGGCGGTTTATAAGTGCTCTTACTAGAGGTGGACCCGGAGGGCTCCCAAGACCAATAGAAGTACATGCTCATGATCCTCTTCGTTATGTAGGTGATATGCTGGGGTGGCTACATCAGGTGTTTTCTTGCTCTATCCTTAGTGTAGGAACCAATAAGTGGACAGTTGATTTAGTGTTTCTTTCCTTTTTCTCATTCCAAACAGCGTGTGTACACATGCATCATGCATCTGTACCTTTAAGATATTTCTTTAGCCCTTCTAAATCTTCAATGTTTAATTTGTGAAGGCACTGGCATCTGAAAGAGAGCTTATAGTTGCATTGCTTGATCCGGATGCGATAACTGACAGTGGTCCAACTACTCGTCGTCATTCTGTAAGAGAAGGTGATTCCTCCAAAGGAGAGCCTGATATAACTTTTGTTCTTGATAGAATATTTGAAGGGGCATGCCGACCATTTAAAGTTCGAGTTGAGCAAGTTCTGCAGTCACAACCAAGCCTGCAAGTTTCTTACAAACTTTGTAATACCTTGGAATTCTATGGTTACACGGTGAGTCTGAAGTACTATTTTTTGCCATTTAGTAGATCTAAGAGTGGTTCTGTTTACATATAATTTTTTCTATTCTAGATATCAGAACTGTTGGGTGGAGACACAGCACTGTGCAATACAATATGGGCACTTAGAGATGCAACACAGCAGACCTTCTTCAATATCCTGAAGAGTCGTGGAGAAAAGTTATTGCGATATCCTCCACTTGTTGCTGTTGACCTCTCTCCCCCACCAGCAGTGAGGGAAGGAATTTCTTTATTGCTTGAGCTCATAAATACCTACAATAGCATGATGGTTCCTGCCTCTGGAAAAAGGCCAAACTTTGATCCTGTCATTTCTGCAATACTGGATCCTATAATTCAGGTGAGCTTCCTGTGTTTGATGTGCTTTGTAGTTTACAGATATCTAAAGGGCATAGTTGGCAAACTGAAAACTTTGTCATTTGATGCGACTAAAATTTTACCCATAATACAATTTCACATAATTATCCTAGCCAGTATCGATATAGCCCAGTGTTTTCATATACAAAATATTTCTTATGTACCTTTATTCATGTTACCACAGAATAATGTGATATTATCTGCAGTGTGGTTTATAGGGAGTCATTTACATGTGGTACTGTTACTGATATTTCTGACTCACTCTCCAGATGTGTGAGCAAGCTGCAGAGGCGCAAAAGTCAAAAGGTGCCCTTGCAAGGCGTGGTAGAACTAGTTCTGATCCTAGTGGAAATAGCAGAGATTCAATCTCAGTTGATGCTATTCTATCGAAGAATTCATCTACATCTGTTCTGGTTAGTAGCATAATTATTTTTGTTTACCATGCATATAATAACTGGAGTATATTGAATAATATGCGGCCACTGTGATGAGCGTATGATATAGTTTATTGTAACTGTGGAATGTGGATCACTTAGACCAACAAAGTGTGGCTATTGTGGAGCGACCTTAAAAAGCCCATTCTGGTTGAGAATTGAAAAAGTAAAACTGGCAACATTTTTTCTCTAGCTCATTACTAATTCTATCGCCACTGCAGATCACATGGACTAATAAAATATGTATGTTGTATGTGGAGCAACCTTAAAAGGTTCCTTGTAGCCGCAATACTAAAACTGGCAACTTCTTATAGTCAAGGTTATTAAGGCGGTAAGGCGAGGTAAGGCGACCCACCCCCCTCACACCTTTTAAGCGGTAAGGCGTGAGGCGAGGCGACGCCTTACACATCGTAAGGCGAAGAAAACAGAGTTCGGAAGAAGTAAATTGGAAGAAATCTAAAGGGGGAGAAGGATCTAAAAGGACTTATTTGCAATTTTATAGAACTCTAAAGAGTAAATTGCAAAAATACCAAACATATCATTCCTTTTAACCCTAGCATCGCACACTCGTCCGCCGTCGCTACATCTCATCTCTCGCTCACTCACTCGTCGGCTGTCGCTACACTCATCTCATCAGAGCAGACCGACGAGATCCCTCATCTCTCGCTCACTCCTCTCTCTCGCGCAGCTCTCTGCCGCCTCACTCACTCCCTCTCCTCGGCGATTCCGCCTCCCCCTCGGTCCCTCCCTTCTCCCGCCTCCCCTCGGTGGCTCCGCGCCTCCGCCTCCTCCCCTCGATGGCTCCGCTCCCTCTTCCTGCCGCCACTAGACTCGTCGCCCGGAGAAGCAGGAGGCGGCACCATGGCGGAGACTGGAGCCGGCGGAGCCGCGGAGGCAGTGGATCTGGCGGCGGCGACGGCGGAGGCAGTGGATCCGACGGCGGCGACGGCGGATCTGGCTGCGGCGACGACAGAAGCAGTGGATCCGACAGCGGCGACGGTAGATCCGGCTGAGGCGACGGCGGATACGGCAAGGCGGGGGCGACGCCTTGCCTCCTGGGAGCGCCTTACCGCTTAGGCGACGCTTAAGCGTCGCCTTGATAAGCTTGCTTATAGTTAATTTGTAATTCTTTTGCAGATGGCATTATTAGATATAGGAAAACACTTGTGATTTATTATTTGATACATTGCTCGTACATATGCTGATACATGCAATCCGAATTTCCATTCCTTAACACTGGCTTTATGAGGAACGACACATGTTGTGAATTTCATGATTGTTACTACTGGCTTTGAGTTTAATTTTCTTTGAGAACCTTGTGGCCATTAAAATCAGATTGAAGAAAGTGTGATTTCTGATGCTGCACTCAGAAACCTTTTTGCTAAGCCTTTGACTGGATAGACTTAGTTAGCTTTAGCTGTGCTGATCAATTTTTAAACATTTGCCTTACATCCAAGTAACTTAATCTTTTTTACATGATTATTTCCGTAACTTAATCTTTTTTTACACGATTATTTCCCCTTTCATCATTCATTCCATGCAATGTGCAGAGTGGTGAATCTTCGTCCAAAATCTACCTCGTCAACTGCTTATCATCTATTCAGGAACCATTGATGGGCCAGGAGGTTGCTACAAGCTATGTTAACAACCTGCGCTCTATGATTGAAACACATATTCGTGCCCTAGTAGATAAAGAAGTTGATAGCATTCTTAGGAAATGCGGATTGTCGAATAAGATGCCATACATAAAGGAATACAGCTCTACTGACAGCAAGGATGACGCAAGACCTCTGGCAGACGTTGTGGAGACATCACCACAAATGCTTCTGGAATGCTTGAAGGCATTCTATGGTCTTGTGACTGGAACAGAAGGGTCCTTGCCTGAATTTGAGCAGCTGCAGGTTCCACGGTTACGTTCAGATGCGTGCTACGGTCTGGCGAGAGCTCTAGCAGAAGCTTATGAACTGATTTACAAGGCAGTGATGGATCCAAAGAATTGTTATCCTGACCCGAGGTCGTTGGTTAAGCATTCGCCTGAGCAGATAAGAACTATATTGGAAATCTGAGGTCCGCACACCGTACCTTTTGAGAACCATGTTTAGGGATCAATATGATGTATATTTCAACTAAAAGCTGTGATTGCAATTTCTTGCATAAATATTGAGGTGGTTACCGCCTTTACTGAACTCTCCATCATAGTGCTTCTCCTGTATTCAGTTTTCGCTTTTAAACCACATGAATCGTTGTTTTGATTAGCGCACAGTTGTCGATGTACGGCTTGACCTATTAATGATACCAGTGGTATACCAGATAAGAGAGAAGCATTCTCTCGAAGTAACTGGAAACTTCTGAAGTTCTGATTCTATACAAGGGCAAGCACTTGTTATTGTGGTTACTGTACTGTTGAAAATGATGAGTGATGACTAAAAACTACATCCAACTTGCCAACTTAAGCAACTGGCAGATCAGTTGCTTATCTGCAAATTGGTAGAAAATGCCACTGTTTTTTTTTCTCCTGCAAAACATCCAAATTAATTGCGTTCTTCTCTGTTACTTTCAGTACTACATGGCACTCGCCGTTGATTTTGTTTGAGCTTTGCTTGTGGCCCCTTCTATCTGATCTCGTTTTTTGCGCCGATTTGGCTGATTCACCAGCTGTAGTGGTTGACTGAGCCGAGGAAAGCAACTGTGAAGTTTGGCAGGTGTGGAAACAACTGCTGCTAATCAAGATCCAAGGCTGTCTTAATTTGGGTGAAGAACAAATAATTTATCAGGGACAAGTTATCCAGGTTTGGTTGAAAACTATTCTACTTTTATCGTAATGAGTGTCCTTTTTTGTATCCTTAATTTCCACAGTGCACATGTATTATTTCTCCTGTTTCGTTATGAAGTTTTCTCCTTTTTTGCAGCTGAATTGTGACAGGCAAGTCAATTAAGCTTAACATATTGAATACTGTAGCTTATAAAGGGAAGTAGGAACTTCGTTGAAAGGATTTAGCCATCCGTTAGTTTGACTCGTTGTTTGATCGTCAATAGCATAGGAGTAGTTCAGTTGAGATACTTTTCCTATGAGCGAAAAATGGGTTAAGTAGAACTTGCAAGTTTAGGTTGCCCCATCATCTTACGGGATTAGTTCAATCAATGTAGGCGACCTTACCGTGCTATATAGTGTACTAAACTAGATCCATCTAATCTTGAAATGTTGGTTAGGTTAAGTTCCTAACTCACCTCTTAATCTATGGCCCTGCATGGACGTTTGAACTTCCATACATCGGTTTTTCCGAAAAGAAACTGTCCAGTTGCTGCTTGTGTGCTCTCTATTTAGATCCAATTCATTTTGGCTTGAGTTTCTGAATTATTTTCACTAGTCCTAAATTTCGTATTTTTCTAGTTTTTTTTGGGTTTTTTTGAGCTTTTTTGTTATTTTTTCTGTATTCGTTTGTATTATCCGTGATGGGTTTACTTTTTTTCTCCCTATTTTTAAATTTTTTAAATTTAATTATGTTAAATAATTTATAATCAGTTACGGCGTAATTTTAGTTAACTATAGTGTAATTTTAGTCATAAACTACTTTTTTTCAGCCTAACTAAGTATGCTGTTAGTTTGACCATGGGTTGTCGTTTAGATTTGGGTTTTGCTCGGTTTCGTGCGCTGGCAGCACGGAGTAGCAAGTGGGCCACCTAATCCTGTCAGCGTGTGGTACCGTAGCAGGATGTGCTCGGGCACCGCGATAGAATATGTTGCGATGAAAGTAATCTGCTAGGTAATATGTGTTGTATATGGCTGCTGCCATGGTGGAGAAAAGGATTAAAAGGTAACATGTGTTGTATATCACTGCTGTCACGGTGAAGAAGAGGACTAGAAGAAGAGGACTAGAAATGCAATTACGCGAGGGTTATATTTGAAAAACAGATGTTGCGGGACGAAAACGGTGGAGAACTCCAGAATGTGAGCCGCGACCGCGACGGGCGAGCGATGTACGGGCCGTGTGGGAACGGGTGTTGCTGAGCCGGCAGACGACGACGGCTCCGCATTCCAATGACGTGACATGACCCGAGGAGAAGCCGAGGAGATGAGGAGCTGGTACATGCGCGCGGCGGGGCCCTGTGATGAGCTGCGTGTGCAGTACGTGATGGGGTAGGAGCAGCAGTCGCAGGAGTAGGTTGGTCGTTGGTCCGAACTGTTCCGGTTTTAATGCGGAATTCCACGCCCCAAAACAAAGACAGCAGCAGCCAGCCAGCAGCCGCGGTGGCAAGCGCACCACCCGTCCAACTCCAATCGCGCTCGCCTCGAGACGAAACAAACCCATCGCCGTCTTTCGTACGCCCGCTGGCTTGACTTAGATGAGGCGCCTTGCTCGGAAGTAGCTAGCTAGCTAGGTTCCGTGGGAGATGCGGGGCGCGGCGCTGCTACTGCCGGTGCTGCTGCTGCTGCTGCTGCATGAGGCGGCGGGCGGCGGAGGCAACCGGAGCTGCACGCGGAGCTGCGGGCGCATGAAAGTGCCCTACCCGTTCGGCTTCTCCGCCGGCTGCACGATACCGCTTGTCTGCAACGTCACCGCGCCGGTCCTTGGTCCGGGCCTGCTCGTGCGCAACGTCACGGCGCGCGCCCTCATCCTCGACCTGCTTCCCGACTGCTCCCGCCCGCTCAACAAGTCGCTGGACGAGCTCTTCACGCCGAACTACGCGCCCAGCAGAAGCAACGCGCTCCTCTTGAGCTCCTGCGGCCGCGAGGCTTCTAGCAACTGCACCGTCCCTCAAGATTTCCGTCGCAAGTTTGGTAACTGCGGCGCCAACGAATCCTTCCGCTGCCTCGTCCGGCCCAACGCTAGCGCCTACCTGGAGCGCAGCGCCATCCTCGACTCGGGATGCAGCCGGCTGGTGTCGTCGGCTAGCTTCGCGAATGCATCGGGGCCGGCGCTGCTGCTGGACGCGCTGGAGCTGGATTGGTGGGTGAATGGGCAGTGTCGCTGCTCGAGCCACGCCATGTGCACCCAGCTCATCGCGCCGACCACGCTGCAGGAGGCGTTCCGGTGCGAATGCCCGGAGGGGTTCGAGGGCGACGGCTTCATCGACGGCGCCGGTTGCCGGAGAGGTCAGTGCTCAGCAGTACGATGGCCGGACGGCATTTTACTGATTTGCCTCTTTTTGCCTTCCTGTTTCGTCAGTTGATTTGGTCAGTCAAATTATGCGAGCTAGCCATTATTATTCCCTGCCTCTCGTTGACTAGGACGCATCTAATCCGCGGCGTCAGCTGCTGCATAACAAGGATTGGCCTGCACCATTGGCTAATCAACCTTAAACGAACAATTAAATCATCGCCCGATTGAATTACCCGCATGCTCTATTAAACCGCGAAAGGCTCTTCCTACCAACTTCTCTAACAAAAATCTCGGCGATAAGATGGCTCCGCCTCCGTTCTTGGTATTGGTACGTGTGGGCCTCTTGTTAATAAACACACATTACTGGGTTCTCTGTGGAGGTTCATACGTACATGCAATTTGCAGTGCAGTTAAAAACGGCCGTTGCAGTTGATTAATCTTTTTTTTTTGGCGAGGAAGAAGGTGATTGATCTTTGTTGGTTGGCAAACCTTCATGTACAGTACATTAGGAAAAGCGTTTTAGCTATCTTGAATTGAATGGTTGGTTGATGGTTAAACGCCACTTAGCAAGTAGCAACAGCCGAGTTCAAATTTTGATTTCTATTTCTGGGTGAACTTGCGTGAGGATAATAGCATTTGATATTTTATATTCGTTGGTGATTGTGAATGAGTAGCTGATGCATGGGCTATGGTGGTTGGCCACGTGGGCTTTGATGCTTTGATTGATGCTTCAGTACATCCGTGCTAAGGAATACTAGTTTGTATATTTGCCATTTAGATGTCGTGATTAAGTCCTATAATCGTTCAAATCAAATAAAATATCAAATTGGTGAATACAAAATACATATCAAGTGGGGAGGGCGTATCTTGTGCTATGCTTGCCCCGTAGTTTGTGGGTGACATTGTGCTACCTTCTTCCAATGGCTGCTTTTCTAAAAGAACGATTCTTCAAATTGCCGCTTAAACTATGTTTAAATTGCTCAATGTGTGAAGTCAACTTTGATGCTTAGCAGCTCCTCCTCGGTTTTATTCCTTTTCTTCGATCTTACACTAATAAACACACATTACTGGGTTCTCTAGAGGTTCATACGTACGTGTAATTTGCAATTCAGTAAAAAAATCGGCCGTTGAATTTGATTAGTCTTTTTTTTTGGCGAGGAAGAAGGTGATTGATCTTTGTTGGTTGGCAAACCTTCATGTACAGTACATTAGGAAAAACGTAATTGAATGGTTGGTTGATGGTTAAACGCAACTTAGCAAGTAGCAACAGTCGAGTTAACTTTTGATTTCTCTTTCTGGATGAACTTGCGTGAGGTATAATGGCATTTGATATTTTAGATTTGTTGGTGATAGTGTGCAGCCGATGCATGGGCTATGGTGGTTGGCCACGTGGCCTTGGAGGCTTTGATGCTTGAGTACATCCGTGCTAAGGAATACTAGTTTGTGAGTTTGCCCTGTAGATGTTGTGATTAAGTCCTATACTCGTTTAAATCAAATAAAATATCAAATTGGTGAATACAAAATACATATCAAGTGGGGGAGGGCGTATCTTGTGCTACCCATAGTTTGTAGGTGCTATTGTGCTTACCCATGGTTTGTAGGTGACGTGCTACCTTCTTCCGATGGCTGCTTTCCTAAGAGAAGAATTCTCCAAATTGCCGCTTAAACTATGTTTAAGTCGCTCAATTTGTGAAGTCAACTTTGATGCTTAGGTGGTGCTCCTCGGTTTTATTTCTTTCCTTCGATCTTACACTTTTGTTCGATGGTTTCAGTTCCAAAGTGCGATCCTTCAAAATACTTATCAGGAACATGTGGCAAGACGGTCCAAATCGCCCTTCTCGTGGCAGGTAAAAATATTGGTCATAAATCTTACCTGATGATCCAAAAGTGGTTGGAATCGATTTTTAGAAGAAAACAAAAGTTAAAACAAGACAATGCAATATGATTCGTACTTCTGTCCCAACCAAACATTTCTGTTGACCTATAGACCTGGCTACTTGAGAGAGAAAAAAGGTGCACGGAAAATTTCTTAGATTCCTATGAAAGTTGAATCGTTTAATCTGAAATTCCTACAAAATTTCGTTCTAGGTCCGCATTGATAAAAAAAAATAAATCTGGTGTTCCAAACGTGCTTCAAAGTCAGACCGAGTTAAGGCCCGTCTTTCAATCAAGCCCAAAGTATGTGGGCTGTATGCCTTCCCCCTAAACACTTTCTTTGCAACAGCCTAAACACTTTTCGGGTTGGTCGGGATGGCTGAATAAGTTTTCTCACGTTTGGTTAGATAAGATTTTTGACAAGAAAAAGGCCCATTTGTTTTAGTGTAGCAGGCTAGGTTGTGCTGTGCGTCAGTTTCTGAGCATGTAGCCCCGCTCACATTGCAAACTGGCCGGCCTGTTCGGCTGGTAAGAAGCCGGCCGGCTTTTCGCAGTCGCTACAGTACCTAATTTTTAAACGGAGTATTTTCTCAAGACGGGGTCTATAAGTTAAACGTAGTACATGTTAAAAGCCCAACATCTGTACCAGCCAAAATCATAAGTGAGTATCGATCTCTCCGTAATCTGTACCGTAAACAGTTAAAATTCAAAAATTTCAGCCAAAAGTCATAAGCCGCAGCTAAAACAAACAGGCTAACGTGTACGCAGCTAAAACAAACATGCTACATTTTGCAATGGTTCATCGCATGATGAGAAATGAATTTTGGCACGTACGCAGGAGTCGTTTTTGGAGCCGTGGTGATGGGCGTCACCTGCTTGGTGTACCACCTGCTCAGGCGCCGGTCCGCGTCCATCCGCATGCAGCGAAGCACGAAGCGGCTCCTGTCCGAGGCTTCCTGCACGGTGCCCTTCTACTCGTACCGCGAGATCGAGCGCGCCACCGACGGCTTCTCCGAGGGCCAGCGGCTCGGCACGGGCGCCTACGGCACGGTGTACGCGGGGCGGCTTAGCAACAACCGCCTCGTGGCCGTGAAGCGGATCAAGCAGCGCGACAACGCCGGGCTGGACCGCGTCATGAACGAGGTGAAGCTGGTGTCGTCGGTGAGCCACCGCAACCTCGTCCGCCTCCTCGGCTGCTGCGTCGAGCAGGGCCAGCAGATCCTCGTCTACGAGTTCATGCCCAACGGCACGCTGGCGCAGCACCTGCAGCGGGAGCGCGGCCCCGCCGTGCCGTGGACAGTCCGCCTCCGCATCGCCGCCGAGACGGCCAATGCCATCGCGTACCTGCACACGGAGGTGCAGCCGCCGATCTACCACCGCGACATCAAGTCCAGCAACATCCTGCTCGACTTCGAGTACAACTCCAAGGTCGCCGACTTCGGGCTGTCGCGGATGGGCATGACGTCTGTCGACTCGTCGCACTCGCACATCTCCACCGCGCCGCAGGGCACGCCGGGGTACGTCGACCCGCAGTACCACCAGAACTTCCACCTCTCCGACAAGAGCGACGTGTACAGCTTCGGCGTCGTTCTCGTGGAGATCATCACGGCCATGAAGGCCGTCGACTTCACCCGACTGCCCAGCGAGGTCAACCTGGCGCAGCTGGCCATCGACAGGATCAGCAGGGGATGCATCGACGACATCGTCGACCCCTACCTGGACCCGCACAGGGACGCGTGGACGCTCACGTCCATCCACAAGGTGGCGGAGTTGGCATTCCGGTGCCTGGCGTTCCACAGCGAGATGAGGCCGTCCATGGCCGAGGTCGCCGACGAGCTGGATCAGATACAGATCAGCGGGTGGGCGCCATCGGCGGACGACGCCGCGTTCATGTCGACGACGTCATCTCTCTGCTCGTCGGTGCCGTCGCGTTGCACGGACAAGTCGTGGGGCACCGGCAAAAGCAGGAAGGAGGCAGTGGCGGCCGCGGTGGCGCAAGAGGCGGCGAAGGGTGCAGTGGATTCCCCCGTGTCCGTGCAGGAGAGATGGTTCAGTGAGAGCTCCCCTTCCTCCAATAGCTTGCTGGGGAATTGCTCCCTGCACTGAGCTGAAACACGCCATTACATTGCTTCTCCAGTATGTCGTCTCGCCAGTTTAGATATTAGAACGATTTCTTGGTCTCTTCTTGCACGTTGCTGCTCTTTTCTTCTTCTTTCTTTCGTTGATTTGAGAGAACCTGTAAATGATAAATGAAGTTCACACAGTTCTCGTGTCGCTTGAGTCAATCCAGTTCCCGTGCTATTCAGTTCCTCGACAAGGATATACAACGCAGTCGCTCACCACACTGCATTAGTTTCATTTATTGAACCGAGAAAACAAGTCTTGCCTAATCGTATTAGCGCTAAATCAACACACCAACATACTATCAGACCCAAGGTTATTACGTGCTAGCTCAGATTTCTGTTGGTAATGTAATGGTTTAATTTGTACGCATGCGCCTTGTGCTCTAGTTTCATCCGGAGAGGACAAGGCGTTGCATCTAGAGATTCAGTGACCAATTCTCCCATGAACAGAGAACTGTAGAGGTGAGAAAATGCCCTTTGGCTTCCTGGTAAAAGAACGCCTGCATGACATGCATATTTGGTCACTTGCCTGCGTTGGAACAGAGAGAAGCTAACGGCGACACGTACATACTTTCTCGAGGAAAGTTGAGACGAGATCCGTTACTTTCTCGAGGAAAGTACGTGCCGGCCACACGTACATACTGATATTTCCATTCAGATGCTATACAGACGTGTACTGCTTCGAATTCGCCACTACACCACATGCGCTGCACAGAAATGTATCTGTTGCTCTGTAGTCTGTACGGATTATTCTTCCTTCCTGCCCATGTTGACATGTCGGAGGGCGTTTGTATTAGGACCTACTTAATGATTTTTAGCTACGATTAAATAATTTTTTTATTAAAATTAAATAATAATTTAAAAAAGTGAATTTTATAAAGAGAGATACTTGTTGAAATAGAAGTAAGAGAAATATGATATGTAATATGCTCATAACTCCTTATTCATCATTAAAATGAGATAGAAGCGATAGTAATGAAGAATCTATATGTTTGTATTGATTTCTAGCTTGTTTTTCAAATAGAAACCAACACGAATACGTCGCTATCTCACCGAACATATGTTTAATATTTTATGATATCGAAGAATAAATAATTTTAGTGTAGCATATGGTCCTGATAAGACCATGCAGGTAACTTGTGTGCTCTATGATCAGCGATCCATACCAGCTAGTTTATCTTGGGAGTGCGTGCGTTCGTAAAGCAGGACAGAGACGGCCTCGCGCGCCACTGCCACCAGCCGCTTCCTCCATATTTATTTATCCGCCTCGCGCGACACGCGATGATCGCGACCGCCAGCTCGGATGTATCGGTAGATGCAGCCAAGTTTTCCATGATTTACACAAGATTCATGAAATAAATAAAGATTAAAAAAATAAAGTAGCAGTGTCCCATATGTAAGTCGATATATATTGACACGTGACATGAGAGCAGCCTACAGTGTTCAACTGACCCAGTGAATACACTTGGATTTGTCCCTAGGTGCTGCGTATTTCGACTTATTTTTCACTATTCGATACTATAACTAATTTATTTTGTACTATATTGCTAGTGTTTTATTTGACGTAATTAAATTTAAAAAATTTTTAAAAATAAATTAACATGTCACAAACAATACAAGGAAATACAAATAAAAGCCAAAAAAACTAAAAAACAGAAAAAATAAAATTAAAAGCCAAAAACAAAAAATAAAGTCCAAATGAGCGAGCCGTACGATATATGGCCCCATGTCTCGTTAAATATTTTGCTACACGTAATATATCCAATATTGACACCTGTTGGATTCGCACGGAGATACAAACGGATCGCAAATCCAAGACATGGTTTAAAAGGTACGGTCTGGAGATCAAGAAGTATAAATCTATTGTTTAACTTGGTCACCACGTCAGCAAACTACACGATCGCCTCCTTGGCTGACTCGGTGGTGGGCAAATCAGTACCCCACAGATTGGTTTGGCACTGGGCCCACATTTCGTTGAATGAAATTTTATTCTAGGTATACTCGTGAGTATCCGTAGCATTTACCGACAGAATTGCAGCACAATGAAAGGGTGGCTGTTTTGGATGTATGCCTTATCTTTCTATTTTCCTATAATAACTAACTTTTAAATAAAATATTTTTTTAAAATGAAGTATATAAATTAATTGTAGTAGACACTGTCTTGATTTCATTTATATCGGCCAAAATTACATACAAGTATTTTCTTTCCGTACTCTCTCGTGAACAACCATAATTCAAAAATTTAAACCGAAAACCACAACCCAAAAAAGACCACCAACCATGGCCAGGCTGTTTCATGGAGATAGAGCCGTACATGATTTAAACAACACTTACGTGATTTTAGATTATAAACACATGCTAGAGCGGAGATTGTTGGATTTATTCTAGAGATGTAACCGGAGTGGATATAGATGAATATTGTTCATCCTTTATCTTATTCTATATTTTCTCGTAATCGGAGTTAGATATGGATAGTGCAGGATACCCATTTCTCCATTCCATATTTGCTCCACATGCGTTCGAACGATCAGTCAGACGAAAATTATCCGCTTCTTTGCACACCTACACATGACATTGAACAGGGTACAATAAAAGCAAACAAGGAGAGACTAATCATCAAGATATCGAAGGAAAATCACTCAGCATTCTCCATCTATTTGGATGAGGCCATATGCCTAACTGTTATCTTATTCCTAAGTGAAGTCACAACAAACTTACTCATATCACTTGGCATACGGATATATACTGAGGATATCTCTCATCCCATATCATGTTCCGTATTTTTTCCATATCATATTCTATATTTTTTCTCGGAGTCGAACTTGGACTCGAATATTGTCGGATACATACTTACCCTTTCCGTATTCATATTTTACAACTACTCTATTTTAGAGGACAAAGAATACATAAAGTACTCACTTTCAAACTCTAACCCTAAGCCTAGAGAAGAGACCACAAGAGATGGGTTGGATTGCTAACCATACATGTCTCCATCCTAACCCTCTTTTATAGGAGGGCAACCAGCCACCCTTTCACCTTAGTGGATATTTAGTGGATACTATCCACTATTACAATGGGGAACCCGTTAACCCCACACACACAGGTTTTACTTACACAAGTTCATTTATGCATGCTTTTCAAAGCGCATAAGTGTGTATCCGCTAAATCCTTAGCATTGATTCGCCTTGATCAAATCAGCTCCATCTTGATCTAAGCCAATCTCCAACGCATTACCCATGCGCCGTGGTTTGATCTAAGATGGTTTTCGGTATTTTGGTCAAACTACCAAAATACCTTTCCTTCACCCGGTCATCACCAACCACTACAAGCAATCTCCATGCTTGACACGTGTAGGTGTACCACTAGCTTGTCACGTATCGCCAGTGGCGGACCCAGGATTTTACCAAAGGGTATGCCGTACCAAAATTTTCATATGCAATTCGGTAAAACTATTTGTCAATTCGGTAAATAATTGTAAAATTTGCACCGTAATTCGGTATACAGGCACTAAATAATATGATAAGTCTTAAATTCAAGGATTAAGTTAGAAACTTGCACAAATTATAATATAAATAGTTCAAACACCATATTAATAGTCTCAAACACAATACGAAATGAAAAGATAACAACATATCTAGTTTTTCCTACTCAGTTTTGTTCCCATCCACGTACCTAACCAAATACTACCATGGCAAAAGTCTAAACGTCACAGCAACAATAGACAAATGTCAAATTAAATGTCAAATCTTAGGTCAAATGAAAGGAAAGACAAGACAATAGCACAATAAAAAGAATCATGTAGCCTTTGATGAATCGCTCCCTTGTGGTTGCATTTCCATATCAAGTACATGACCACTGAGTTCCGTAAGAGCAATACGGAAACATAGCATTACAAAGAAGACAACACTATCTACCTCTACCTATAGCTGTAAATCTCTGTGCATCTACATTTAGCGCCTTAGCGGCAACAACCGAAGCAGATATCACTGAATCTATGAAGAGTTCCATAGTTTGTATTATACCAAAACTAAACATTTTAATCACAGATGGTCAATTATACATACCCATATCTAGCAAAAGTGAAACAAATAGGATCTGAATCTATGGGGAAAATGCATGCCCACAAACCAAAAGGAAATTTGTAAGCTCAACTACAAATAGTAAGATTACCTATTGGCAGCCAAACTTCTGGGAAGATGCAAATTCAGCTAACCAAGGAGCTGGTAACTCCGTCATCGTGATCTGGCACCATCTATATACGCGTAAATATCAAGGGAGCATAATGAGGGAAAACATTAGATCAAATAACCTAATCAATATTGAGCTGAATTGATGAGCTGTCCGGCAGGAGGTAAACACAGATGAACTGATTAGAAAACTCCACTCCAAACAAGCGGTGACCAGCACACCTGAGCATTCACTCGATGTAGGGCCAAAGGGAGGGGTGCCTGGAGTTGAGCTGGCCAGAGCGCCGCAGTGGTCGGCGCTAGAACGGAGGCTAATCGAACACCGTGAGGTAGATTTGAGCGACGAAGCTAGGGTTCGAGGAGGAGGCTACATGGGGTCCTCTGGATCTGGAGGACGCCAAGCCGTCTCCCTTAGGGCGGCCGCGGCCAGCGTGAGGTCAGCGCCTCCTCCGATGTAGGGGTCGGCCGCGCGGCGAACGCCAAGGAGGAGGCTACCTGGGGTCCTCTGGAGGGCGCCACGTTGTCTCCCTTAGGGCGGGCGGCCATGCCGAACCGAACCGAATCCAAAAAACAGCAAGAATTGACCTGACCTCCTGGAAGCGATTTGGATTGGCGGAACCGGGTTGGAGACCAGCCGAAGATTTGCACCCCGCTGCTCCCGGCTGCCGGATTCTCGCAGCGGCGGATTGCTTCGCGCTTGCTCGGCGCGCGGTGGGGCGGGGCTGCTGCTTCGTGGGATGGATGGGCAGGCTGGGCCCCAGGGTATACCGTGGCCCACCCGGTATACCCTATGGGTCCGCCCCTGCGTATCGTCAAGTCTCTCTCGTCCTGGTTCCACCGAACTATGGCTCACTTGGCCTGTACAAGCCACATGACGCTATCCCGCCGTTCGAACTCGTCTTCAATATTTTCCATCTTTCTTGTGCCATGCTTGAGCTCACCAACTTACCCAACATTCTCGATCGTTCTGGGTCTCAACTCCTCCATAAGCCTAACCCCGACCATCGTCGCTAACCACAGTTGACTTCAAGCGACCATGCACATCCAAAGACAAAGAAATCGTTTCCAGCCACAAGTTCTTTACAACTTGACCTACATTAGCTAACACATGCATCATACAACCTTAATCTAATGACCCAGGTCTTTCAAACTCGATCCATAACTCAATGCCCAAATCCCCTGTTTTTCTGGGAAGATCGGAATTACCACACTTACCATGCTAGTACTTCCACATTGCGGTACTACCGCCCTCGAAGTGGTACTTCCGCACCTTGCAAATCTAAACTAGATTTATCTGGAAAAAATGTTCCGCTTCTCATACCGAAACTACCATTCAAGCGGAACTACCGCGTTCACAACGTCAGTACTACCACTCAACAGTACTACCATATAAACACCTGTTGTATTTCTGATTTTCCTAACACTTCCAGAAAATTGTCCAAAACAAATGCACTCTTTGCAAAACCATTTGACCACGTTACAAATATTGCAATGGTTCATCACAACATTAAACATGATTTTCTCACATGTCCTTCAACCGTAATTCAGGTTTTCCCAATGCGATGACATGGACCATGAAATCTACACAAGCGTGGTATGAACTCTCCCAACACAACGGAATCAGCTACAAAAGGCCATATAGTGTAGTGCGGCTTCCCGGTTGGCATAACCAACCGCAGTTCCCTACAAACTGATAATTATCTTGATACAAGAGGACATCATATTCTATTAATTTTGTCTCTAGCATAAGAGCAAGATTGACTAGTGCTCCAAAGCAAGCATCGACCATTGCATTATATGCACATTGCCCACCACAAGAACGTGGCACGCAGATCTGTTTAATCTACATAATCTACATACATGGGCACCATAGCTAGGTGCCAATGAGGAAAAAGGCTACTTCATTATTGTAGCATCCTGAAAATTTAAGTTTGAAAAATGTGGAGTTCCTAAATTATTCTTGCAATATATTTTATTTGAACTTGGAGTTTATGGTATTCTTCTGAAATTTGGTAGAGTTTCCATAAAGTTAAAAGGTCAAGAAAGAAATAAACATGTTTAAATATTAGAAAGATGAAATCTAAGATAAGAATCTGAAAAGATGATCCATAGAAGTAAGAAAGAAATTTGACTTAGAACATAAAATATCATTTCTGAAAATAATGGCATGAATAACAATGGAAGCAAGTAAATTAAATACCAACATTAGTTGGAAATATTTTTATTAAGTCCAAAATGTCATCAGGAACTTCTGTGAATTTTTCCTGGAATTTTTGGATGTCTTTTCATATTTTTCTGAGCTTATTAGGATTTTCTGGCAATTTCTAAAAAGCTGAAATTAAAAATCAGAAATATTAAAGCTTCAACCCACCCTACGGCCGCCACGTGGACGGCCAGATGCCGCCCATGTCGCCACTCCCATCCCGCCTTCCCCTCCTCTCGGGCCGCCACCTGGCCGGTCCCGATCGGCCTCCTCCGCCACGCGGCTTCATCCGCGCCATCGCGCTTCCCCCTCCCCTCCCGCTGGCCGGTGGACCCGCCCTGTCAGAGGCGTCTTCCTCCTCCCCGTTCCGTCTCTCTGCGCGGAGCGCAGCTCCTTTCTTCCCCGTGGCACGCATGCGCCCGGGTGCGGCCGCCCGCTGCCTGACTCGTCCTCTCGCGTGCGCGGCGCAAAAGGCTGTCCGGGAGGGCACGCGCGTCGGCCCGGATTCCCGCTGCCGCCGCCTGCCACTGCTGCCCCGAAGTGACCGAACGGGAGCGCCGTTGCCAGCTCCACCTGGCCCCCTATAAGTACCCCCGAAGCTCCCATCGTCCTCCCCACACTCTCAGCTCTCTCCTCGTCCAGGTAATCGTGCTGAAAACCCCACTCCACCGCCGGCGCCGCCCCTTCGTTCCCAGCTCTGGTGTCACCCTCCCCGTCGATTTCCACCGTAGAAATCCAATTCCTCTCACCCGCACCACCCTCGGGACAAGGCGAAGCTTTCCCGACCCTCGCCCAAGCTCCCCGCCGCCTGTGGCTCGCCGTCGCCGAGAGCTTCCCCGAGCCGCCGCCACCGCACGCTGCCGACCATCCTCCGGTGCCCCTCGGCCCCCACCGACCCCACCACCGGCAACCTCTACGTCCCGGGAACGCATTTTGGCACTCAACCGAGCTCCTCTGACCATCCCTCGCCGCCGGCACCGCGACTTCGCCGCCGTCCTCGACTTCCTCTGCCCGACCCCCTCCGCGACTCAAAAGGTATGATTACCCTTATAGGGTAAGAAACACCCGAGCGCTCCCCTGGCTAGCAGCGCTAACTCTATTCGCCCCTGTTCCCTCGGCCGCGCGCGTTCGAGCCCCCGGCTCTGCAGCGCGCCGAGGTCAAACTTTTCTTTTACTTCCGCCTGACAGGTGGGCCCCACCTGTCAGTGGGGGCCAGGCCGAGCGGCCCACTGACCATTGGGCCCCGCTAGACAGCGGCACACTGGCATGCGGACCCCACAGAACAGTAGCCGGCCCCACATGTCAGAGACACAGTACACAAGGAAATGAAATAAAAAGAAAATGAATTAAAAACTCCAGTGGGACCCATATGTCAGAGTTTTCCATTTTATGGAATTTCACAGAACCGAGATTTTCAAATGGGCATAACTTATTCATTTTAATTTCAAATTAAGTGAAACAAATTTCTAAATTTATCTAAATTCAAGATCTATCCAATGGAACTGAAACCAGAAATTTTAGAGCTTATATAAATTTTTGGTGAAAATTATGGATAATTTGGGAATAATTTAGGGAACACAATAAATTTATTTAGGATGTAAAGTAAGGTTATTTAGCATGTAGTATCCGGTTATTTACTGCATGAGCAACTGATGTAGATTAAATATTTAATGGAGGTCTAATTATCAAATAAGAACATTAATAAGAAAATGTGGCTTTGGTTAAATACCCAAATTTAGTAAAGATACCCTTAAATATAATTAAGATATATGTCCAGTTTTTAACACTCTGTCATTAAATAAATCTTAGAGGTAGATTTTGCGAAGCAACAAATATTAAAAATATAACCCTACGTAACAAGCTTTGCCCAAACAGCTAATAATGGTATCATTAATTAAATCTTAATACTAGATTTAGTAAATAATAATGATGAGCATGAAATAACAAGATATGGCCCATACAACTGAATCCTAATTCGAACTGAAATAGGCTTAATGAAAACTGAGGCTACATAAAATATCACCCCATAAAATGCTATACACCTAGACTCTAAAATTAATTCGGTAAGCCAAAATGCCCTGAACAATAGCACTCAACAAAATAATGCTAAGATAAACTTGTGCACCTATTCATAGGTCTAACCTAACTCATGGAACTTTCTTGATAAATACAAAAATGATAAAAGAAATTATTAATAAAAAGGTCAAGCCTCGCTTTTCCCCAATCGGCCATGTATGGCCACCTTCCTTTCCCAAAAGCAGATAATTCCTGTAGGTACATCTTCACTTTTGATCCCTCGTATTTCTAAAATTTTTCCTCACGGTAAAGCATTCAGATAACTCGTCCTCTGCTCAAATCCAGCTACCGCTGTGCTTACAACACATCAACCTAAATCATCCTTCTATTCTCCAACCATAATAAATGCATAATTTAAAGTAAATCGGGTATTTAAAGTGATTGGATTTATTTGGATCTCTTGAGTTATTTATTTTTATTTGGATTCAGTCGCTTATCGCATAGTTAGAAACTGGAGTTCTGAAGAATCAATGGATCAAGGAAGACCAAGATCAAAGTATAGAAAAGACCGGCAGAGCAGTCCCCTCAAATGAGACAGCTTTGAGAGAGCACAAGACCACGGCAAACTGCGCCAGGCGAGTCAATACTTTGATCATGTTGAACCTACATTTTCTGCAAATTACTTTGGTTTAAATTATCAAATTGCATGCTGTTATTTTATATGCAAATACATGATAAATTCAATATTCTAGTTATATGCCCATTGTTTGCCTGGAATAATATTACACTCCCTTTTCAATATTTGAATTTGTGAACCTTGTCGCCTTAGCAAAAATTATAATAGTAACTTTTCGAAAATAAGTCCGTAATTATATGCCATGCTTAGTATTGCTTAGATACTCATGGGCGTGAGAGCGCCCAAGCAACACTTTTAATCCTGAGAAGAATTGATTGGGCGGTCATGGTGGTAATGACTGGTGTATGTTGGATATGGTTATTTTATATTCCCAAAAACCTCAAATTGCTTATTTATCTGGGCGGATGGATGGGGGGTATGGTGCAGTGGTGCACGAGAGTGTGGTTTGTGGTAGAACCGCCCAGATACCACTAAGGACTGAGTCTTGTCATGACATTCCATGTAAAACAATACAACCGCAAGTCTGTAAAATACAACTTGGCTAAGTAAATTTATCGAACTCCGGACTCATCTCACTGGTAGTGGATCGATGGGGCTACACTATGGCAAGGGGGCCTGAAGGGACACCAGTGGTGGGTGAAGTTTCCCAGCTGTCCTAACGTTGTGGGAAGTAGAAGCCCGAACTACGTTAGTGGCTGTTGGAAACATCCCGCCCATAGATGGGACCCACCGCAATTGGGCGGCTACCCATAAGGTGAGATGACAAAAAGAGCTAGATACTTTTAAAAGTCACTGTGATAGTCTGCTCAACCACATGACTAAGGAATCGTGTGGGGCAACGAGTTGATTGTCTCTTGTGGTGAAAGTGTACAAACTCTGCAGAGTCAAAACTATTCGAATAGCCGTGCCCACGGTCATGGGCGGACATGGGAACTTAACCGGATATAGTTCTATTTCAAAAACTTTGTGGGTGGGAATGGAAAAGTGGAAGGGCAGTGGAAAGCCCTGATTTGAATTGTCCTGGGTGTTGTCCCAGTGGTAAGTTAAGCGACTATAACGCTGAAAGATGCTATATGGTGCAGATGCCATGTAACGGTGGATGGAATCTAAAACGCTATTATTATTGCATTTTCTTGAACATTATGTTTTTGTTCAAAACTGCTAGGTCTCAGGAAATTTTTATGTATCATATTGCAAAAGTAAAATATTTTCTCTTCTCGCAAAGTAAAATATATGAGAAAATAAGTAGAATCGGGAGTAATGAAGATGGAAGTTTGTGGTAAAAACATAAATATATTGGTGGACTCATGTCGATTATAAAAAGAAAACGATAGTGTGGATTCTGAGAGAAATGAGCCCAAATGGATATCTAGACTAGATAGATGATTTATATGATCTTTGGAGTATTAGGAAGTGCAAGGGTATTGGTTGGATTACAACACTGATATTTGACATAAATTCTTGGGAGATGTTGACAATATTGGGATTAATAGGATTTGAACAATTTCTGGATGGATGAATTGATCTTGGGAGTTTGGGGTATGATAACAATTCCTGGAGTATAAACTTGATCAATAATATTCCTGGTGGATAAATACTGGTGAATCGTAGACCTAATCAATAATATACTTGGTGGAAATAAACTAGTGAATCGTATACTTGGTCAATGATATTCTTGGTGGATGTATACTCATGAATTAGTTAGAGATAGATAATGAAAAAATAAGATTGATTATTGAAGAATTATTGTTGTGGATCAATAACGAAAGGATTGTTAAGAATTTAGGATGCAAAGGATACTGGTGGATTAAATAAATGATATTAGATAAATGATGTCGCTAGTTGTTTGGAGTTTTAGGCAGTAATTGATCAATGGATTATATAAATTATAATACTCGCTATGTGGGGATTTAGGCAGCAATGAGGGTATGATTGGTGGATTACATAATTGATGATAATCGCTGTTTAGAGTCATAGATAGCAATCAATATGGAAAGAGCATGATCGGTGGACTGATTAAATGATGTCATTCGCTGTTTGGAGTCTTAGACAGCAATCAATAAAGAAAGTGTATTTTGGTGGATTAAATCGATTATGGTAGTCGCTAGGTGGAGTATAGACAGTAACAATAACATTATGATTAAATAATGACAAAGCTACTAAAAGCGATTTTTGGCAAATAAAATAACCCGAGCCTCTCCTTTGTTAAGCCATGCATACTATTTATTTGCATTCTGTGTATTGGCTCGCGAGCACGGTGGTTTGTGCCCACACTCGCTTTTGCGACAAATTCAGAAGTAGGAATCAGATCACTACGCTTCAACAATACTTTTGGATCATGATGGCGAAGAAGATGAAGATGTCAAGAACTAGGTCGCGATCCTCTAGTTGGCTGCCTGTGGGCATGTCCTGAAGGTCCCATCTGTGTGCTTCGTTCTTCCGCTGCTGCAATTTAATGAATTCGGCCTAAACGGCCCATGAGTAAGTTTACTATTATATTTATGCTTCCGTATGATATGTACTATGATATTCAGAACTGTAATCTGTGAGCACTATCTACTGATCCAGGGAATAGTGCGGTGGAATCACATAAGATTCCGGATTGTAAAATCTGGGTCTGACAATTATCATCCATCTATGATCGATAAGACAAGACCATAACCACATTATCACACGTGTAAGACTGAGAGACTGGACGAAATTATGGCTTAGTGTCAACGAAGTAAGGTCACTACCTATCAACATGTCCCAACGGATGGGACCGGACACTCTATTATTGGGCACCGACGAGACGAAAGTCATCCCTTTCATCATCATATCCTGTTTGTAAAACGACATAGCGATGGCGTACACGTGATTAGGCATCAGCGAAACAAAACCACCCGCTTCACATCCGCGCATCTACACCACCTACATCTACACCAACATCATACATGCATAAGGACGAGCAACATAAAGACGACAACCACAAGTGCAGGTTAATCGAAAGTATTCTTTAGGTTTATCCTGTAAATGCAATTAACCGGATACCACACAAAGACACCAAGAATCAACAGACTAAGCAATCTCCATTCAATTGTATTCCTTAAGCATAGACACAGAAGGTACAAGATGTACTCTATGAGAATATGTGATTTCGTATATTCAATAAAAAATTAATGAAATACAGTGTTCTCGTGTTCCACCTTCTGTCCTTTTATTTTCAAAAACACGAAGAGAGGGTATCTTACGTCGTGCTTCACGCAGTGGAAATCGAAGAGCCGTGTGATGGGTGACTATCTAGCACGGTTCAGAGAGCACGTGTATGTAGTCTGCGCTGGTGAATGGAAGCCCCCGCCGCAACAAAGAAACGGCTCTTCCCACGGCTGTCACCGACGCACGTACCAGTACTCGGTCGGGCACAAGCTTGTGCACGGTTTATCTATTTGGTCATACTCAAAAGACTTCTCCGTGGTAATCTGCAGTCGGACGCTACATGCATGGCAGCCTTCCATTGTAAAATGATGTTGCCATTTTGCCATCGAGTAAAAGACTTGGAACTGGTTTATGCGGTACAGACTACAGAATGGGTACGAGAAATTGCTGGAGGTCTGGGTCACATTTGCCATAGACTGCATTTGGCGTTTTCTGTCAAGAAGATGGCTGGTTCGGAATAGCTTAAAGTTAGTTTATGGCCCTGTTCTTTTCAGCTTCTAAAAGTTGTTTTTTGGATTTTCTATAGTTATTAGCTTTTAAATGAAGTATTTTTTTAGATAAGGTATACTAGTTAATTGTAGTACATACTTTACTGACTTTATTTATATCTGCAAAAACCGCACATGAGTTTCTGTTACTCTATAATATCTCGTACAAACAGCCCAAAAGCCACAAGCCGCAGCCAAAAGCCACAAGTCGCAGCCAAAAAGAACAGGCCCTATATTTATACTGTAACTAGCTTTTAAATAATGTGTTTTTAAGATGAGATTAATAAGAAGATTATAGTAAAAAGTATATTGAGTTCAGCTGTACTAACCAAAATAGCATGTGACTATTTTTCTATGGAAATTATCTATCATAAATAGTTAAAATTTAAAATTTTAAACCATAAATCATCAATGAAAAAATTCACCCAATATCCCTGCTAGGTAACACATCCGAGGAATTACTTCATTGTGAACCTAAGTAATTCCAATGTAACAGTTCACCTCCTCATCATAGATTGATGACTTACTATTCCCACGTGCACGGTACACTCAACCGTATATTCAACCAAATAATGGTACTACATAATAGTACAAGTATTACTTGTTTGCGATAATATTTGGAGACAACCATAATGCGCCCACGTGCACGGTGGCCAACCATATATGCACCCAAATAATGGTACTACACAATAGTAAAAGTGTTACTCCTTTACAAATTTTTTTTTCAATTTTAACCCTTTAAAACATATTTTCACAAAAAATATCTATTTTCCGAGCTCAAAAGATACGACAAACGACACAGATCATATCCCACGCTGTCGTAGCTTGTTTGAAGACGAGCTGAGTGGCAAGGGAGGAGCAGTAGCAGGCCGATCGGGGCGGCTGCCGAGCTGCCGCGACTCGACAGCCGCCCGACCATGTAAGCGCGGGCAAGGGCAGTGTAGGCAGCCCATTCGTATACATATAAGCAATGAAGCGATGCATGCAACGATACAAGCTCGCGTCAGAAGCAATGCATGTAATCATACAAGCAAAGTGTAATTGCCTTTAAAATAAGTAAAAAATTCTACAAAAACCAAAATAGGTTCCAACTAACATTGGCTTGTCTGGACCTACCCAGCTCGGCAGCACCTGTCAAGCCTTGGGAGCTCGCCAGGTGCTACTGTAGCTGACATACTGAGCTAAAGTAGCTTGAACATTATATCTACAATAGCACATACCAATCTACTGTACTTTGATATGTCACATGCTGAGCTCCCCCCACTCAGCAAGTGCAGTCGAGCGCAGTAGGTCCACGTAGGGGGGTATTTTTGAAAAAAATGGGTGTTCAGGTGTCAAAATTGGAAAAATGTGGCTACAGGTTATTTGTGTGCTCAAGTCTGCTGTGTGCATTGCCCCTGCCCCACGCTTGCCTGGCCAAGCGGCTGCCTAGCCGCGGAAGCTCGACAAGCTTCCGTGGCTTGGCAGCTGTCCGGGCCCACCTACTCCCGTGCCTGTGTTGCTCCTCCCACGCCAGCTCGCCTTGCCACTCGGCTCACCATGTACTACCCTTTCGACACCATGTTTTCTATACCACAGCTAAAACACCACATCGCTACCATAGAGAAGCAATGAGAGGAGATCACCTGACTAGCAAGAGCTGCAACAGCTCGGGACGAACAAGCAGCCCGTGCCTGGAGGCCACCTCCCACAAACGAAGCCCCTGTACCTCCAACCCCAACCCATACCTGAATTTTCCCACTGAGCGTTCACCGCATGACCCACCCATAGGGTAGACGCCACCTCTCTACTGGTGAAAGGACACATGCAAGTTCTTCAAGTCCAAGGACCTGCTGAGCTTGGGCATGCTTACTGGGTTGTGGTAACTACACCTGGGACTATCCCGACTAGCAGTAGGAAACAGCCCGTTAGAGCCGATAAGGACAGGTTACAGTATATTCTCCTACCAGTTCTCTTGTATGTCATGCACTAACAAGCTCTCCCCTCTTTCCACAGTCTCCAGATCCGCTATGCGCGTACCATAAATGGATCAACTGAGAGATCCAACCACACAACTAGTGGGAGCTGGACTACGAGGAGTGGGATGCACAAATGACACATGAGAGGATGGAGGAGCGGAGTCGCGCTAAAGATCGAAGTGAGCATATCCGATGGGAGATAGAAACTCACCTGGAGACGTGCAGACGCAGGGAGCGCGAGGCTCGTGAGGAGGAGCATGAGAGAAAGTGCAAACTAGCGGCTAAGGCCAGCACGGCCGGCGAGGACTACAACGCCGACCTCGTGAGGAAGGGCAAATGGCTGCAGACAACACAGTAGTTTGACTCCCTCATCCATATGTGTACCATCCTTGGTTTCTTAGCCTTCATGCCATGTAACCCCCTTATTGGATCAACTGTCATTTTGTCATTGTTATGCCATTTATCCAGAGTTGTCATTCATGTATGAATTCCCTATTGCATCGCAATATCACTTACTTTCTTACTTATGAATCATTGCCACCTCAATTGTGCCCACAAAATTCTTCCAAAATTTATTGCACTACAACAATATACGATGATGACAAAATGTTATTGTGAATCTAATAGATTTTATACCCTTAAGACTCTACCAAAATCACAAAATGACCAACCTACCTTGTCTACCCTTTTATTTCTAAAAAAGGGCAAACAAAACCTACGTGACTTGTCGATGTGTTGCCTATTAGTTGAATGAAGGTATATTACTATAATTTCAAACACAAATAAGATTATTTTAAAAAATTGTGTTACGACTCTCCACTCGCACGAGACCCGGGTGCGCCAACATCAGTTAAGCAAAATTCATAATGTATAAAATTCCTAAAAAAAAGACAATTAGGACGACTGTGTCGGGTGGCTGCACATAAAATTTTGTAATTTTTGAAACTCGTTTGCTTTATGTAGCAACTCTTATAAATATCATAATCTTTTGAATTTTTTAGCAATATTCAGAGTGGATAAATTTGTCAAAAAATTACACAATGAAGTACGTTATGTTGGGAGGCTACACATAATTTTTTTCTCTTTTGAGCTTATTTTCTATATTTAAAATTTTAAATAAGCAGTAAATACAAAATACTAATTCAGGCAGGTAATTAAGCCAGCTAATTAGCTGACTTAATTAGTTGCCGTCCGGTGGTAGGGCAACAGAGAGGGAGACAGACAGTGGCTGGGTGGTAGGCGCGCGGCCGTATGGTGGTCGGGCGGCAAGCCTCTGCCGCACGGCCATGGGGCTCCGCTTGCCACGTGCCAGCTTCACGACGCTGCCGCCTGGTGACCGTGCAACAAAAGTAATATTTCTGTTATTCTGATGTGTATACTGATATTTTTATATATATGGATTCTAAATAAGTTAGATGTGCCAAAAACTCAAATGCAAGCCCTCGTATTGAATTGTGTATCTATAGATAATGTGTGGAATTCACGATTCCTTCTTTGTTTTTGAGAGCATAATAAATGCAACTATTTTTTTTTCAGTCATAGACATTAGAGCCATATAGAATAAAATTATATTTTCATATCTAGCTGTTCAGTTGTTGCAGAGTAATTCACGCTAGTTGATGTGAGTGAGAATAGCGCCTCCATGTATTGTGAATGAAAAAAATCCAATTAAAACTATGTGAGACACTGAGACGTGAGGGTCGGCCGTGCTACTCTGCAGATGGGTTATTCGTGACTCCAACACGACGTTTAGTTGATGCATGATGAGAGATCATGTGAAGGGCACTCCATGGTTGTGATGAGTAATTGACTCTTATTCTAGGAAGATTGAGTTTAGTTTTTGAGGTTTGTGCTAAGTTCTGCATTGTCGTAGCCCTGGCGAAGTGTTCTGCAGCTAACACGACCACGTTGGTCGTGGTCGAAAGTCATGTGCACTGGTTACGACCACTGTGGGCGTGGTCGAAGGTCACCCGAGGGGTCTACGTCCACTTTGGCCATGGTCGAAGGGCACCAGAAGGCAGTACGACCACGTTTGGCCGTGGTCGAGGGCCAGTACGACCACGTTGGTCGTGGTCGAAGCAGGTTACGATCACGTTGGCCGTGGTCGAAGGCCAGCACGACCACGTTGGTCGTGGTCGAAATAGGTTACGACCACGTTTGGCCGTGATCGTAGGTCTCCAGGGAAGTTTAAGACTGTTTCTGCCCTAGTCGTATCTTGGTCATGGTCGAAATGTCCCGTACGACCACGTTGTGCGCTATCGGAAGCCAGCCGAGCCATCTACGACCACGTGAGTAGTCGGCACTCTACGACTACGTTGTTGAGAGCTGTGGTCGGAAGTCGGCGCTCGGGCGTTTGACCACGTGAGTAGTCGGCACTCTACGACTACGTTATTGAGAGCTGCGGTCGGAAGTCGATGCTTCGACCACCGTGGTCGGGGGCCGGCACTCGAGCTTGCGACCACGTGGGAAGGCGGTGGACTTCGACCATGTTGTGAAGCGGTCGAACGAGGTCGGGTCGGGGTCAGACTCAGTCGGTTGTGGTCGTAGCCGGTCGGTTGTACTCGATACCGGTCGGATTTGGTCGTAGAGCAGTCTGGCGTGGTCGGACGTGCTCGCACGCAGTTGGAATCGGTCGTATGACCTGCAGACTTGACCATTTGAGCTGGAATTTGGTCGTAGGGCTTTGTGATGAAGTCAGGGACCTTGTGCATTTGTTGGTTTATCTTTTCGATCGGTCGTAACGACTTGGGTTGAAGTCGTAGACTTTGGGCGTTAAAGCCGTAGCGAGTCGTGGGTGGTCGTAGCAAGTTAGCGATGATCGTAGACTCTTTGTATCTGGTCGTATGGCTTGATATTGTGGTCGTATGTCGTGTGCATTCATTGTTCTCTTTTTTTTTGACTGGTCGTAGGTGGTATACGACTTGGTAAAAGTATGATTTGAGCTCTGTTTTCTGGCTCAAGTGGTTGGATACTATTGTGAGCGGTGCTATGTAATGGCTTGCTTGTCTGTGATGGTTTGCAGGACTTTGAGACTAGTCGTGGTGAGGCATGGATGGTCGAGACTAGGCACGGGGGTGCTGAGGTCGTGATCGGCTGGGAGATGCCAAAGACGACGAAGTCTGTGAGGTGGTTGCAAGCGTGATCGGCAAGGCAGGAGGAAGCTTCCGGGAAGGCAGCGAAGTGGCATTTTGGAGAAATGCGGAAAGCTGCAAAGGGAAGCTGTGTCTCTGCGAAAGCACTGGAGTTGTTGGCGCTAACAGGCAAAGCAGTGGAGCCGTTGGGTGTAACGGGTAAAGCACTGGAGCTCGTTGTCGCTGTTGGGTAAAGAGAGTGGTAAAACCCGGTGTTAGTTGGGGTTAACGGGTTCTCCCCTGGTAGCTTGAGGCTATAAATAGAGAGGTAGAGCTCGGGTGATCGGGGAGGTTGTTCCTGAGTCACTCTGAGTATTTCGTTCCTATTTTGTGTGAGTTGTCTCTGGGTAGAGCACGGTTGCTCTTGTACCTCCGATGGAGTGGCTGTAGAAACCTCCATGATCAATCGTGTCATCTCTCTTCCTCTATGTTGAGTTTCTGTTCTGTGAGGTGTTTGATTGTTTTGTTTGTGCTTTCTCTGCGTTATCCTTTTCTTGTATGCATGAGAAGCTGATTCTTAGTTGTACTCTGGTCTTCTTGATTTGAGTAGAGTTCTAGCTGACTTGTTTCCTTCTGCTCTGAACTGGAAATCGTACTCAAGACCATTTGGTCAAGTTATTTCCGAGAGCAACGAGTGGTCAGAGGAATCTTTGCTCGATCGTGCAATATTTTCTGTTCACCATTCTTGTCGGTCTCTCTTGCTGCTGGATCTCGATTCCTCTGGAACTGGGTTTGATCTTTCCGACCACAACAGAGAATCGACCAATCACAGTAAGATATCGACAGCAGAGAACTAGCTTCTTCATAGCTCTCTAGCTATCGGAGAAGAAGATCTGGTGGAAGTACTTGGGGAAGTTTGAAGGCACCATTCACCCCCCCCTCTGTTGCCATTTCGGTCCTACACATGACAAAGGCCCCTTGCCATAATTTGAGCACAAGCACAGTACTGTGAGATCCTTCCTAGAATTTTCAGAACTGATCTATCTAGTCTAGTCTGTAGCATGCGATGCATCTTTTTAGCTTATGACTTATGGTTTACTCCGAACAACTTCTCTGTCAACTTTTCAAAACGATTTATCGGGATAGTTTTTTTGATACAGCTTATCAGCATTCAGTTCATTCACATAAATGCTTACGCTAGAATAAAAAACCATTAACTGTAGCTATCAACCGAAACGAAAAAGAATTCACCCAATAATAAACTTTCTTATCCTCTCACTATAGTTTATCTCGTAGCTTTCCTTCTAGACGTTTATTTATCCCACAACTTGGGCTTTAGTATTGTCGACTAATTACTAAAGTCTAAATACTACCATCTAGCAGCCGTTGGACGTCATGCGGCGACGCAATAGGGACATGTATATTTTCCTTGGGATAGACTATTGCAAAGGCGACTGAAATTTTTTTATATTTCAGTCACCTAAAGTTGCACTTTGAATCACCGAAGTTGCACATGTTTTTTTGGAGGGGGCTGCAATTTTAGTTGATTAAGAGTGCAATTTCAGGTCACCTGAAGTTGCACTCTGAATCACCTAAAGTTGCAGCTGTTTTTTTGGAGGTGGCTGCAATTTTAGTTCATTGAGAGTGCAATTTCAGGTGACTGAAACATAAAAAAATTTTCAGTTGCCTGTGCAATAGCAAAACTGATTTTCCTTTGATCTTTTGGGACGCGATAGGGACGTACTCCGGCCTACATGGACGCGCGCGACCGTGTTGTCACACGGAAAGCTCCCGCGCTGTTGCGAAGGCACTCAAGGGCGCAAGAGCAACGTATGTATTCATCCCAGCTAATGATCCGCCCCGTCCAAATGTTTTCTCTCTCTGACTTGTCGCTTGCTTGGCCGCCCACACCCTCTTGATCAAAGCACGAAAAACACGTACGTAGCGTTGGATCACGCGCGGCCCTGCGTGCCGTGCGCTCTCCGCGGGCTATTTCTACCCCCGCCGAGTAGACCCTGTTGCGTTAACCAAAACACAAACAAAGTCTCCTCGATCGAGAGTGAGAGGGAAGGAAAGGAGAGGAAAGCTAGCTAGATCTAGTGCTCATACTTTGCAAAACTTCTCAAGAGCTGCCAAGTTGGCTGCTCGCTAGTAATCGATTGGACGGAACAAGTAAGTAGGTGTTCGTTTATGGAGAGCGGCGAGGGTTCCCGCGTGCCGCGGCCCGTGCCGGGCAGCTACGGCCTCCCGGTCATCTCGGCCGTGCGCGACCGCCTCGACTTCTACTACTTTCAGGGCCAGGACAAGTACTTCGAGTCCCGCGCCGAGAGGTACGGCTCCACCGTCGTCCGCATCAACGTCCCGCCGGGCCCCTTCATGGCGCGCGACCCGCGCGTCGTTGCCCTCCTCGACGCCAAGAGCTTCCCCGTCCTCTTCGACGTCTCCAAGGTCGAGAAGAGGAACGTCTTCACCGGCACCTACATGCCCTCCACCTCCCTCACCGGCGGCTACCGCGTCTGCTCCTACCTCGACCCCTCCGAGCCCAACCACGCCAAGGTCAAGCAGCTGCTCTTCTCCGTCCTGGCGTCCCGCAAGGACGCCTTTGTCCCGGCCTTCCGCTCCAACTTCTCCGCGCTCCTCGCCACCGTCGAGTCGCAGCTCGTGCTCGGCGGCAAGTCCGAGTTCAACAAGCTCAACGACGCCACCTCCTTCGAGTTCATCGGCGAGGCCTACTTCGGCGTGCGCCCCTCCGCGTCCGGCCTCGGCACCGGCGGCCCGACCAAGGCGGCCAAGTGGCTCTTCTGGCAGCTCTGCCCCCTCATCACGCTCGGCCTCCCCATGATCCTCGAGGAGCCGCTCCTCCACACGGTGCCCCTCCCGTCCATCCTCGTCAGCTGCGACTACAAGGCGCTGTACAAGTACTTCTCGGCCGCCGCGTCGCAGGCGCTCGACACCGCCGAGCGCCTCGGGCTGTCGCGGGACGAGGCCTGCCACAATCTGCTGTTCGCGACGGTATTCAACAGCTACGGCGGCCTCAAGGTGCTGCTCCCGGGATTCCTGGCGCGCGTCGCGGAGGCCGGCGAGAAGCTCCACCAGAAGCTGGCCGCGGAGATACGCGCCGCCGTGGCCGACGCTGGCGGCAAGGTCACGCAGGCGGCGCTGGAGAAGATGGAGCTGACCAACTCGGTGGTGTGGGAGGCGCTGCGGCTGGACCCGCCCGTCAAGTTCCAGTACGGGCGCGCCAAGGCCGACCTGCACATCGAGAGCCACGATGCCGTGTACGCGATCAAGAAGGGAGAGATGCTGTTCGGGTACCAGCCGTGCGCCACCAAGGACCCGCGCGTGTTCGGCCCCACGGCGAGGCAGTTCGTCGGCGACCGGTTCGTCGGGGAGGAGGGGAGGAAGCTGCTGCAGTACGTGTACTGGTCCAACGGTCGGGAGACCGAGAACCCCGGCATCAACGACAAGCAGTGCCCCGGCAAGAACCTGGTGGTGCTCGTCGGCAGGCTCTTCCTCGTCGAGCTGTTCCTCCGGTACGACACCTTTACCGCCGAGGTCGGCACCGAGCTGCTCGGAACCAAGGTCGTCTTCACCGGCGTCACCAAAGCTACTTCCGGTCCTGGTACTGAGTAAACCTTCACCGGCAACGCTTTTGCTTACTTCCATGGATAATGGCCCTTTTCCATTGTTTTCCTTTTGGGCCTCGTCCCCGTGTGTAATAATAAGACCCCTCTTCGCGTACTATTGGAGGGGATCGACCGTTTGTAATGCATGCATTTTGCAGTAAATTAATGTTGTCTTCCATGAATCTACGCAAGCATGAAGCATACATTCACATCGTAGATCTAGATTAATTAGCAAGTTGGAAACAACGATGCGAGAACTAAGGATTTTTTTGGCATCAACCTCGGTACTGTTTTTAATCTAAAGTTGGCGATCTTAGCCATTCGCATATAAAACTAGTAAATGTACTATTATACTGAAGATTTTAGTCAGTAACAACGGTGCAATGACAAGCAAATTAAGGAAAGAGAACCTTAACAGCGCATGCACCTTAATGCCGCCTTCTCTACATATATGATCTCCCAATAATTGGAGCCTGCATTCATGGCTCTGTTGGTGATGGCGACGTACTGTGCGTCTAGCGCCCCTGCATTTTTTTTTTCAGCTAGCTTGCATCGCCATTGCCAAATGCCAATCTTGGTGCTGCGATTAGGTTCATGCCCATATGGAGTCGCTGTCCATGCATTCAGTGCCTGCCTGGCGCTTCTCCATCTCACCGGCGGCAATGGAGTGCGTGAATACCAATAGCTCTATGGTATTTGTTTTCATATTTTTTTAGATATAGATATGAATACGAATACTTTGAATATGAATATGAATATAAATAATATCGAATACAAATACATAGCTAATATAAATCGAATCGAATATATTATGAATATTGTTCAGAACATAAAAATTGTACACATAAAACGAATAGTAAAGTAAATTGTTTATTTGATCCAAATATTCATGAAGAACATTCATGAATTCTTCATATAAGTTAAGATTCCTTTCGTAATGCCATGTATGATGTATATTAATGTATAATTAGTTACTAAAGTATTATGTAAATGAGCTGAGCTAAAATAGTGGATATAAGTTGTGGATATCCGGTCCCTAAATATCTGGATAATTCATATTCGCATTCCATGGGTAGTGAGCTATTGAATCCGTATTCATATCCGACAAAAAAATCTATTTTCGATTGATACTATTTAATAAGTATTTGAGTAAATAAAATTTGTATTTAAAAATTGTCTGATCATGAACTATGCTATCCGTTTTCATCTCGGGTTGCGCGCGGTTGACGGCCTGCCGGTGGACGTACGTGCATTATTGCGCGCGCCCCAACCATACCAATCTTGGTGAGCCAATCGAACTATTCGTCGTCTGTTCATGCCGATCTTGGTGAGCCAATCGACTATTCGTCGTCTGTCCATCTATCCGTCTTTGTCCTTTGTTGCTTTAGTTTTCATTTTTACAGTGACCATAGCTAAAGCTATTTTTAGTACAGTTTTGTACCATATTTATAAAAATAACAGTATATCAAATGTATTGATAAAAATATCGTTTCTACTGTTCGGAGGCCGGGCGGCAGTGCCCGCAAGGTGACACGTGGTGCTGCCACCGACGGCAGGTGCCTGCCGCCCCCGAGCCAAAGCCAGTTTTGGCACTGTATCGCAGCGTATTTACAAAAAATAACAGTATGTAGAAGATATTGACAAAAATATATATGGTCTTCCTCATTCTCACTGCGTTCTGCGCGTCAAGCTTGGTTAGTTGGTTGTTACCACGCATGCACACACATTTTGAAGCTTACAACATGCATGTGCGTTCCAGTTCTCACATAGCACGTACGTAGATGCATGCACCTTATGCAGCCTTCTCTACATATATGATCTTCCCAATAATTGGAGCCTGCGTGCATGGCTCTGTCGGTGATGGCGACGTACAGTGCGTCATGTGCCCCTGCATTTTTTTTCAGCTAGCTTGCATCGCCGTTGCCAAATGCCAATCTTGGTGCTGCGATTAGGTTCACGCCCATATGGAGTCGCTGTCCATGCATTCAGTGCCCGCCTGCCGCTTCTCCATCTCACCGGTGGCAATGGAGTGGGTGAAAACCAATAGCTCTATCATATCTGTTTTTATATTTTTTTTATAGATATAGATATAAATACAAATACTTCGAATATAAATATGAATATAAATAATGTTAAATACAAATACAGAGTGAATATAAATCGAATCAAATATATTATGAATATTTCCCAGAGCATAAAAACTGTACACACAAAATAAATAGAAAAGTCAATTGTTTATTTGATCCAAATATTCGTTAAGAACATTCATTAATTCTTCATATAAGTTAAGATTCCTTTCTTAACGCCATGTATTGATGTATATATTAATGTATAATTAGTTACTAAAGTATCATGTTGTAAATGGGCTGAACTAAAATAGTGGATATATGTTGTGAATATCCATTCGGTCCCTAAATATTCGGATAATTCGTATTCGCATTCGACAGATAGTGAGCTATTGAATCCATGTTCATAACCGACAAAAAAAAATCTATTTTCGATCGGTACTATTTAATAAATATTTGAGTAAATAAAATTGTATTTAAAAATTGCCTATCCGTATGTGGCCTTGTCTTCCGTTGCGCACGAGCATGTCCCGTTGAGTACGTCAGTCGGTCCGGAGGTTGCGTATCGGGTCGGAGGAGATATGGAGACCATTCTATCTACTCAGTGGCTTGCGGCGGTTCAGTAGGCTGGGTTCGATAAGGGTCGAAGTTATCCAGCTGAGACATGCCGAACTGCGAGCCGCCCGCAATAATGTTGTGTACGAAGGACTCTAGAAATCCCCCTTGTGGTGCGAAGGAGCTCTCGCCCTGACTGTATGATGTGGCAGCGAAGCTAGAGGAGCTCTGCTGAAGAATCTAGACCTGTCATTATGCGTTAATGATATGTTTTGGTAATTAATGACAATCGAGTTGTGGGATTAATATTTTCATTGAGATGATTGAACAGGATATGTCTCACGGTGATGGATGATTTGAGATGAGTTCATGCAATTGATTATGCTCAAAGACTTCACATGTGTTGAAAGGTCATGACCCAAACTTGGAGTTGAATCATATGTTATCAAGCTTCGAGTGGATGCGCAAGGCAAATGTATGACTAGCTAGAGCTAAGGATATGTTCCTAATCTTTTACCGATCTTGATGTTTGGTTGGAAGATCGGGTTGCTAGTGTTGGATGTCGTACTATTAAGAGGGGTCGCGACTAGTAGCTTGAACGTAACAAGTGTTGATAGCTCGTATGATTGCTATAGCTCTAGCTCATGTGTTGACTCTTTGCAACATGAGACTATGCATTGCAAATGTGTTTTGCAAGTGCTTTAGGTCCATGTTTCCATTCGTTGGAATATGAGGCTTGTATTTGCAAATGTGTTTTGCAAATAGTTGAAGCTCATATATGAACCTTAGTGACATGTGACTTAATGTTTGCGAATGTGTTTTGCAACATGTCGAAGTCCATGTTATTTCCCCTCCTTGAGGCATGATGCTAATATTTGAGATGTGTTATCAAATGATTGTAGCTCATGCAAATATTATTGGTACATGTGGCTTAAGTGTGAAAACGCAAATTCGAATTTGGTTAAGTCCATGTCGTTTCCGGTGATGTGACTCCAAAATATAAATTGAGGATGTGTTCTCTAATTTATTGGAAGTCACATGATGTATATTTCTATATCTTGCAATGCCTTTGTGCAAGGTGGCTAAGGAATATACATTGTATACAATTTCCAGAAACCATCAGCAAGGCGGAAGTCGGACTGGGCTGAAATGGGCGGTCAGACCGGCCCCATAAGGGCTGTCAAACCGGCCCTATGCCGGCGGTCAGACCGGCCCCATAAGGGCGGTCAGACCGGCCCAGTAACGGCGGTCTGACCGGCCCAGTAACGGCGGTCTGACCGGCCTCTGGTAGTTCTGCTTATCGCTCGGACCCTTTTTTGCAAAGAGGGATTTCGGCTGATTTTCTGAGAGCGGTCTGACTGGCCCTAAGTGGGCGGTTTGACCGGCCCTAAGTGGGCGGTCTGACCAACCCGGTGGTCTGACCGGACTTTATATGGCGGTCTGACTGGCCCGGCGGTCTGACCGGACTTTATATGGCGGTCTGACCGGTCATATAGCCGTTGGGAGGCTGATCCTTGGCTTTTCTTTGTTCTAACGGCTAGATTTCGAGGAAAAAGTACAAATACCCCCTCAAGGGCTGTTGAGGGGTTGTTGCTGGTGCCATTCATCCATTCCTTGAGCTAGAGCAAGTGTTTCTCCACTCTTATGCATGTGTTGCACTTAGATAGTGAGAAGTGAGCATAACCGAGTGCATGTGTTGTACTTGGTGGTGGACTTTGTGTCCGTTGAGCTGCGATCCTTGATTCATTCAAGTGAGAGTTGTCGACTTGTTACTCTTGGAGTTTGCCGACTCCTAGACGGCGTAGGAGGCGTCGTGCGCGGTGATCTTCTCAAAGAAGGTTGTGAGAAGACCCGGCAAAGTTGTGAAGGTTTGGAGCTCACCTACCCGGAGCGGGAAAGAGCTACTATTAGTGGATACGAGGTGTTTCGACTTAATTCGTGGAGACGGTCCGATTCGTTCGGGCTAACCTCAACGTGGACTAGGGGAAACCGGCAAGTTTCCGAGCACCACGGTAAAAACATCAAGTGTCATTGTGGTTTGCTATTTTGTACTCAATTTACCTTCTAGCAATTCATATTCAAGTATTTGTATTCATTGTATTGATTAGAATATTTGTCTTCCTAGGATTGCTTATATTGATTTAGAATTATTTCATTGGTGCACTTAGTCAATTTTATATGTTTTAGGCATTACTTGTAAAAACTAAATAGTTCACCCTTCCACATTATAAATTTGGTTGTAGCTTCAAAGAAAAATTTAAAACCGCCTATTCACCCCCCTCTAGTCGGCCTACTCGATCTTACATCTGCCCACCGAAGTGTCCAAACTCTTGGTATGCCGAGAACGCTGAGCTTTGCCCTGCATTCGCTGCAAACCCTGACACCGTGTACTGCTCTCTAGAAGCATCTGGGAGACCCGTGTCGTTATCAGTGGACTCGTCGTCACCCCCATGTTGAATTGGAGGCTGCAAGGTGAAACGATATTTGTCACAACAAATATTCTAGATGTACAATGTGAATCTCATACCTCTCGAATGTGCTGCGAAGACGAACGACGGAGAGCGGTAATCTATGCAGGTGGTGCGGACGGCAAAATGGATGCATCTCGATGATGGACCTGCAGCGGGAGAACGTCATGATGTTTGTGGAATGCAAGGTGTAATAGGAAAAAAATGAAGGTTTGTACGTAAGTTACCTCCTCGTCGGTACGACGCATGGATGATCGGCGGCTAGTACTACGACGCCATGCAGACTAAGTAGATTGCAATGGTCGGCCGGACTCGCTTGGTCGCGATGACTTGACGGGGAGCATGGTGCTCCCACTAGGTGGCTTATATGCGCACTATGATCTGTGGAACAGCCGCAGCTTAGGTATGCACTATTTTTTTGGCCTGCTTTAGGATGAACTTCATACTCTTCTGCAGGGCCAGTGGCATCTCCGGACTACTGATGGTGGCCTTCGACATGCTTGCAATGCGCTGTGACAGTGACATATAAAACAAGTTCAGTAATGAGCAGTACGAATTTATTGAATTGAACGATAAGATATTTGAACCGTCTTACGCTGTCATGCTACCACGAAGCGCTGTGGAGATCGATGGAGCGTTCCAGACGTTCCTCGTGCGTGATGTGCTCGGGGCGATCTGGTGGAGGAATGGTCAGTCTGCTGCGTGACCGGAGTACGTACACTCCAGGTACTCGTCGTACGGACGCTGCTCCATGATGACATCGATGTGTGCCCTTTCCATCCTTGCCGCCGTCCACTGCTGCTGCATTGGTCGCCTGTTCGTACCATGCAAACTAGCCCTCGATTGCCTCTATTTCCAGAATCATCGATGTTACATAGCAAGATATAGAAAGTGTACACAATAGTCGGATGAAGTTTCACTCACTGGTGCATGGCATGTGGTAGGAACCTGCCATCCAGAGGGGGCACGGCCTGGTGCAAACCCAACTATCACATCACGCGCTATGGCATGTAAGTCTCCACCATATACGAGAACACCAGATGGTGTGTCGTCGTCCATAGCTCCCCGTCCTCTAGGCAATGCAGGGACAGTTCGTGCGGCGATACATGATGCACGAAATCTACCGTCCAAGGATTCCATATGACGTCGCTATCGTGCAATGACTCGAACTCGTTGTGCCATAGCAAGTAGCACCTCGACGGTTTACCATTCGCCCATCGCAGACGGGCATCAGTCCACCGGATGCCCATAGTGGGCATGTCTATCATGTCAACAAACTCGTCGAACGGGTGCACTAGCATCACGATTGTCGGACGTCCGACAGGGAAGTGCTCCCAACTCCACAGCTACAGGAGCACGTAGCAGATGACTAGATTGGGGGTACCAGCAGGGGCGCGCTGGCAAGCGTCACATAACCCCCGATATGTGGCGCACAGAACCGCTGATCCCCAGCTGTACCGAGGCATTGCCACGAACTCTGCATCCACCAAAGACTTGGCAAGGCCAATAAATTTGGCGTTGCAAATATTACCGTATGTGGTTGGAAATATGCTCTAACCAAAGATCTCCTGACGATCTCCAGCGTTGCAACATGCAGGCACACACTGAAATTGTTAAGCCATATGTGGGGGACGCCACGTGCACTCTTCGGGATAGGCAGGCTGAACCAGTCTGTCAGCCTCTCCTTCCAGTCGACTGGTGCAAGAGCTGGAACATGTGTGTCACCCCCGAGAGGTAGACCGGTCAAGAATGTGACGTCCTTCAGTGTAACTGTCATCTCACCCCAAAGAAAGTGGAATGTGTGCATCTTAGGCCTCCACCTGTCTACCAGTGCCACGAGCAGGCTACCGTCGATGGCAAGCTTGTGCCTAGTGGAGACCAGCCTCGCAAAGGGCAATAAGCCCGTGGCTCACAGGGTTGGGACGTAGCGCTCGTCCAACACCCATGGATCCCCCTCCCCCCGTAGTTTGAACGACGAAGGGCCAGTCGCGTCACCCATCATCCATGCGTGGCAATGATGTTTCTCATCGTACGAGTGTTCCAAAAGCTCCGGTAGATCCATACTTACCAATACATAGGACAGACGAAATATTAGTGCGAACATTAATAATTACTTTATAATACAGACTACATTAATTACGACTAACTAAATAACAGTAATTTTGACTACGACTACGGGAATAACGTTGAAAGCATGCTATAACAAATTATCTGTCTTTCGGAAGAACTAATCAGCACTGCCACGTCCTCAATGACTTATGCACTACCTTCTCCAAATAATTAGCTACGCACTATTAGTTTTGAGAGTACCTTGCAACAAATGGGATAGACGGAATATTAGTGCAAATATTCATAATGACAGCAACATACTACAAGTCGGTGATTACATGCGTGCGTGAATACTTCACTACTTACCGATAATTTGATTACTCATCTGAAAAAATGACGAGACATTCATTACCCTCGTCCTTAGCACTAACTCTTTACTTACCCCGAACTAACAAATTATGGGTACCGTATGTATACCAAAATAGTACAAACTATGTCTAAATTACTACGTCATACTTACTTTGTAATACAAACTACATTAATCAGGACTAACTAAATAACACTAATTGACTATGATTATGGGAATAACATCGAAAGCATACGATAAAAAATTATCTGTCTTTGTAGAGAAGAAATCAGCACTACCAATTTTGAGCTACGCACTGGCTCCTCGAACTAATGAGCTACGCACTCCCAATTTTTAGCAACGACCGCGACATTGACATTCTGCGATGAGCGACTGGGACACTGCCTTCTCGAACTGATGAGCTACGCACTGGCCAGAGGTGCATATTTATGCCCGAGCGAAAGGATCCATTATCACAAGCAGTGCTTCGGATGAGGGGGGACGGCATCGTAACAATGACAAATGTGTAAACGAGAGAGCGGGCAAGGGGGGCCGACACTCAAATAATGACATTAGTGCGAATGAGAGAGCACACGAGAGGGGCACATACAGAGAGAGTGACAATTCTGTGAACCGGATAGCAACAAATAATATATACGATGATTGCCCGACACATGGTACTTCAAAACATACGTGACAATATTTAAATTCATGATTAAGTTAATCCGAATAAACGTGGTAAATTTAGTCCACATAAAATTTCTAAAAATTACACAATAACTATTACTATATCAGGAGGTTTCACATAAAAATTTGTTATTTTTAGAGCTCGTTTGCTATATGTAAAAACTCGTAAAATTATCAAAATTGTATGAATTTTTGAGCAATATTCACAATGAATAAATTACCCAAAAATTATACTACAAGGTACATTTTGTTGGGAGGCTGTACAAAAATTTTCATAATTTTTTGAACTCATGTGATATATTTAAAAATTTAAACAAGTACTAAAAAATTAGGGCAGGTAATTAATCCCCGGACGGCAGAAATGACATTTTTGTCAATACGCTCGGTATACTGCTATTTTTGTAAATACGGTGCGAAATAGTGCCAAAAGTGGCTTTGGCTCCTTATCATTAAATGGTATATTTCTTAAGATAAAATTTAGTGGTAAATTATAGTATAAATTGTACCAAATTCAGCTATATCGACTAAAATCATATGCGATTATTTTTCTGTATGTACTGTCTTTTACAAACAGACTAAAATTTAAAAACTACAGCCATAAGTCTCAGAAAAAAAAAGTCTAAGCGCAATACGTGCATAGTTGCAGTGGCCACACACTATACTGATCAGGCTGCCGCTGCAAGATCGATCAGTGGTATTAGTATTTTTCTTCGATATAGGTAGTTTCAGGCAAAGCTGATCACCCGTAGCACAGGACTGTACCGGTAAGGACTATCTCGGCCGGCCTTTTTCGCGTCGGGCACAGCATCGTGTATCTCGGTTATTGGATGGAGTATGGAAAGTTGTAGCTTGCGCTTCCTTTTCAACGAGGTTGCTGGCCGTCGATCGGTGCGACTATAGCATACTTGGACACGCATAAATGTGTGTACCAGTAATCTGCATGCCGTAGCTAGCAGCCTCCACAGGCATGCAGTGCAACTTGGTAGTATTTGACATCCACGGGGAAGGTAAGTTCTTTGTACCAGTGCCCATCGCGTTACAGACTACTTCTGCGAAGAAAGGGGAGTTGGTTTGACAGGAGACACGCAAATTTACCCCAGTCTTTCAGAACTCATGGACAGAATCTAGGGCCGGGACCAGGACCGAATACGTGCAACGCAACATCGTGCAAATTAGTTTGTTTTCTCCCGAATCTGAGCAACATAGTGCAGCTCTCTGTTTTCCTTCGCGTACGAACAAAGGTAAGCATTGGCCCATGGGACATGTCTTTCCTGACCTGGAGATGGGCTGTGTTGCCTAGGAATTGGACCCTGCCCGTGCAGACGCCTTCTGCCGCCCGTTTTTCGCCCACGGCCCAAGGACAGAATTGCAGATTCAGATTTGTGACCTTCCGCGAGTCGCAGTTCCGATGCCCACTCACTGACAAACCTCCCATAGTAAAGGAGCGAAAAATTCGTAGCCGTTCTCATGCAATATATCCACTAATGCACAGTTTGTTCTTTCGGAATTGCTAGAAAGTGCACAGCGTGTACAATCTTTATTTATGGTTTATCGCAAAAAGGCAGTACGTACATACACACTCGTTTATTCTTTGGCGAGAAAATATTAGAAAAGCACAATGGCACAAGTCAATCGGCAAGCAACAACAGCCGGTGGATCATGGATGGAAGTGGACTAGTGGGGTAGTATTACGCAGATGGCTTCATCTCTTGCTTGATGGCCGCGACCAGGTGGTCGAAGGCTTCAGCCCACGCGTTCTTCATCTCCGGGCCCCACATGTCAGCCGGAACCGCCTCCTTTATCGTCTCAAGCAGCGCGAACTTTGTCACCTGTGATCGATCGAGACAGAGAGAGAAAATCGAAATCAAACACGTATTCCATGTTTAATCTTACGGGGCCTTAATTTCTGTCTCTCGAGTGGAAGAATTGAACATGGCATATGCTCCAAGGGGTCCGTGACTTGGTACCTCAAAGTGGGCGTCTGCCACGCCGTACTTCAAGTGCGTGGCGCCCAGCCTCTTCAGGGTGGTCTCCCTCACGGTGACCTTGCCGGATTTCCGCAGCTGCGCAGCCGCCTCGCACGTCTGCGCCATGGATCACGGCATACAAATTTGTCAGTCCCTGCCGTGAAGTTTCCTCATGGAATAAGCTATTTGCTGTGCATTGAGTTTCAGCATGCGTTACCATGACAAAGACGGACATGGCGTGGGTCTTGAGCTTGGGGTTCTTCTCGAGCGGCACGTCGGAGTTGCGCAGGAACGAGAACATCTGCTTCGCCGACGGCGCGATCTCGAAGATCCTGGGGTACCAATCACGGCGCACACAGCACATCAATGAAAGCCATTGCTCAGCGCATTACATATGCATGGTAATTGGCAAGCGTAAGAATTGTTGATTAACACGACGTACTTCAAGAAGAAGCGGAGCCCATGGCTGGCGGAATCCTTCTTCATGATGGCCCATGACTTGAGCACCAGCGCCTCCTGCTCCTCGCCGAAGCTCACCGCTCCTCCCGACGCGCTGTTCTCTTCCGCGAGAGCCATGGTTGGGTTGTGATCCGGACCCAAACTGGGGCAGAGGCTTATATAGGTCGATCGGCCCAGACAGGGTCGGCCTTTGGGGTTCCTGACGAGCCAGGATGCGTGGAGACGCAGTGGCCATGTTGAATTGACCCTCTAAATTCTACGATTATACGTAGCAGAACAGACTTGGGGATGCCGGCCAGGAGTGGATTCAAGGCGAAAAACTATGTGCCGCAGCTACAAAAGCGGGTGGGTTCGGGCGCACTGCGCAGCTAAGCTTGCAGTTGGCTCTCAAGTCTCGAGTGTCAATAACGTGGGCGGCTGCGCGCGCGGAAGTCAAAGGCGGGGTTAAGAATCAAAGTCAAGGACTCTTCTGTCTTTTCGGGTCTTTCTTTTCAACCAAGCCACAAAAAGGTGGCGCTCCTGCGTGTCCAAAGGGCCAATGGTGGAGATGTTCCAGAAACATAGGCAGAAGGGCAGGCTTATTTGGGCCCGCCCAACCGGATGCCGTATCCGACAAAAATCCACACGAGACACGGTGTGTAGTCCCGGTCCGTATCCGATACTATCGTATTCGAAAAACCCCATGGAATATAGATTAGAATACGGAAAGAGCAATACCTAATCCGGATCTGTATTTGATGGAGTATCCAAGAGATATACGATAAATCAACAAAATGGATATCCAATTAGCAACAATATCCCTTATGCTTTCTAGTCATTGACTAATATATAATATGAATTAACATTTGATTACATTTATGTTGTTAAGTAGGATAAATAATTCTCTAACCACGGGTATAATTTGACACTTTCGTTGGTGAAGTCATATCTTTTATTTTTGTGTGTACTATTCATCAACTTATCTGTGACCGATTCGAATCCGATCTGTATCCACCCCATGCCTATATCCCAAAAATTTCGTATTTGTATACATATCCGACTCCGAATCCGGCATAAAAATATTGGTTAGGATACAAGAAGAGCAATATCTGTCCGTATTCGACCACGTTTTCACCCTTACCAGTTACCTACTTCTGAGTTTTTTCAGGTTTAGCCGGGCTGAACTCTAACTCAACTCAGCTTTGTTTAAAAGTGCTATGGTTTTTATTGAAATGACACTGTAGCGGCTATTAGTTTTTTTGAGATAATTAATTAATTAATAGGAAAATAAAAATATTGTTATATCTCTATAAATAATACAAATAAAAAGAAAAAAAAAGAAAAGTTGTATTAAGAAGTTAACATGTTTTAAATAGCTTTTGACTTATCAAGGAAGAAGATATTTGGAAGCCTTAGGTAAAAAGGTCCAAACCTTCCAGAAAAAAGGTGCTACAACTTTGGAAAATAAACATAGCACTATTTGGAAGCCTTAGGTAAAAAGGCCCAATTCCCAAACCTTCCAGAAAAAAGGTACTACAACTTTGGAAAATAAACATAGCGTGACTTGAACGGTATTTTCTGTCGGTCACGTATACACCGAAGCGGTTTGAGCGTGTAGCTGTGCACGCAAAAGGTCGTGAGTTAGGCTGTGGTTACCTCGATTTCCGTCAATGTGACTAGTGGAAGGTTTGTATTTGTACGGGGTGTGTTAGCCATTACTGAGTGTAGGTCTGTATTGACAAATGGTATGACAACATATTGATAGACCATGTAACTAACTAGCTGCATAAGCACGGCGCACGCCGTGCTAGCTACCGTGTGGACCGAAGTAAAAGAGACGATAATTCGCAGGGAGTTTCATAAAAAAAATCCAGGACAAATGCGTAATTTCGGAAAAATCAAAGGGTTTTTTTAAAAAAACTGAGGACTTGTAAGGACCTATATGTAAGTAAATAAGGACCTATACGTAATTTTGGAAACCCGTGGGGCGCCATCCAAAAAAAATTTTTAAAGAAAAAACTTGCAGGGACCTATTCGCGAGGAAAAAGGACCTTTACGTAATTTTCAGAAAATATAAGGAAAGTGGCTCGGCCGGCCGTACGCAAATTTCCTTGCCACGCGCCGGCCGGCCGAGCGCTGGGGGCGACGTGGCCTCGCGTGCTGCCCGGAAACCTTCGCAGGGAGTTTCATAAAAAAAAATCAAGGACAAATGTGTAATTTCGGAAATATCAAAGGGTTTTTTTTAAAAAAACTGAGGACTTGTAAGGACCTGTACGTAAGTAAATAAGGACCTATACGTAATTTTGGAAACCCGCGGGGCGCCATCCAAAAAAAATTTTTAAAGAAAAAACTTGCAGGGACCTATTCGCGAGGAAAAAGGACCTTACGTAATTTTCAGAAAATATGAGGAAAGTGGCTCGGCCGGCCGTACGCAAATTCCCTTGCCACGCGCCGGCCGGCCGAGCGCTGGGGGCGACGTGGCCTCGCGTGCTGCCCGGAAACCTTCCGGGAATATGGTTGTTATGATTCTAAAATATTTGTACGTTCGTATTTATACAGGGTGAGTTAGCCGTGACTGGGTGTAGGTTTGTATTGACAAATAATATGACAACATATTGCTAGACTGTGTGGCTAAATCTAGAATATTTGTGATGGTAAATAATTAATATTGTTACTTATTGATATTACTTGAGGCGTATGTGGGCTCATATCGGTCAAGTTTAAAAAAAATTGTGCTTGAAAAGATATTGTTTTGGTCTTTACATATGCAGGGTAATTCAAAGACGATTGTTGTCTACGGCGAGGATCGGGAGATGGTTTGGTGCAAAGTCATAGTTCAGAGGGTCAAAGATGCTGGGGAAAACGGTTGTGCTTGAGTTAGAGCGCGTGGAGATCAAAGATGGATGATGTGTGTTGAAGCTACAGAGGTGTGGTCTGGAGGTTATGGCACGTGATAATTTTTAGTGTCTAAAATTGGGAAATGCGACAAAAGTTGAAAATCCGTGTTACGTAAGGATTTTGGGTCCCTTATTTATTGGAATTGGATAAGAACTCATGTTTAGGCCCTAGACTCTAAATATAGATGAGGTTATGTGCTAACTCCGTGGGCTGGATAGATGTAATTTTCATGTTAGTGTTTAAGAAATGCCAGGAGGATACTTTGTAGATACAAATATGATGATCCAGAAATAAAAATAGATATGATAAAAAGGCGACGTTGTCTCTCTCCATCCTTGGTACCGCCATGTGTGAAGAAAAGCAGTCCGCGCAGAAGCCAAGTCATGGGCGTCGCTATCTCATCTCGTCCGAATTTTTTCTATTTAAGCCCTTTTTTTTGAAAAATACTCACATTTAGACCCCTGGTAGTTTTAATTCCGTTTTTGGACCCAGGGGGTCGGAGCCGTGACCCACGGCGCCGAGGTAACACGTCTCGGAGCCGTGGTCCATGGCTCCGAGGTCGCAGGCCCACTCCAACCTGGTCGCCTGCGTGGCGCTGACGTGGCAGCACCTCGGCGCCGTGGATCGTGGCTCCGAGCTCGGAGCCGTGGGTCGTGGCGCCGAGCTCGGAGCCGTGGGTCGTGGCGCCGAGCTCGGAGCCGTAGATCTTGGCGCCGAGCCCTGGCCACTTATGCAGCGCCGAGCGCCCGCGTGTTCATTTTGCCGCTCGACTCCTCAGCGCCCCGCCTCCCCGGCCGCCCGCCTCCCCTGCCGCCACCGCCTCCCCGGCCGCCCGCCCCCTCCCCGGGCCGCCGCAAACTCCCCGGCCCCCGCCGCCTCCCCGGGCCGCCAGCGCCGCCCCGGCACCCGCCGCCTCCCCGGCCCCCGTGTCTCCGGCCGCCGCCCTCTGGTGCCGCCTGGCCTCCCGCCTCCCCGCGTGTCCGGCCGCCGCCCTCTGGTGCCGCCCGGCCTCCGGCCGCCTCCCCCCGTCTCCGGCCGCCGCCCCGCGCCTCCGGCCGCCTCCCCCGTCTAAGGTCAGCATCCTTAATCTTCTGAAATTGAAATTGCGTGTTTGCGAAAAAAGAGAGTTTGCTATGAAGTTGTGTTTGTGCAATTGTACATTAGTTAATTGTGGGTGGATGGATGATGGGACTTCTTGTAATGATAAATTTGTAGCTATGGTGTTGTTCGTATTATTTGTTATTAGCTCTGTCTACCATCGGCATTTGTGCTGCTGTCCAATCTATGATGGATGATGTAGCTGTCTGATGCTTGACGACAGATCTGCCGAGCGGCAAAGCTTTTACATTTAATCTTCTGAAATTGGCACTGCCAAGTAAATACTTTTTGTTGGCGAAATGGATTGAGTGTGGCACATGGTAGCCGTGGGGAATACTGCAGTCCGAAATCTTTTTGCTACGTGTCTTTATCAACCATTGTCTTTGAAGCATTTAATGGGTTATCTAGATCAGATCAGAGTAGCAAAATTCTGCCTCTGAATTGGATTGCTCCTACCAATCTTTCTTCCTTCAATAGCTTTGTAAGAATTGGACTTGCTGATCATGGTAGTTCGGGTGCATGCATCGTGCATGATATTATCAATAGTTAGTTTATGTTAAACATGTAGCTAATGTTATTTAAGATGTACTACCCCTTGTTATTCCTTTACCATGCTTCCCTCTTTGTCAAAAGATGCTCACCATGTTTTCTGTATGAACTAGATGGACAACCTAGTCACCATATATCATGGAGGCAGTGTGACAAGTGATGATTATGGAAATGTTTGATTTGTTGAAATGCAAAGGGTGCCTATGATATTCAGTGATCGGCCGTCGTTTAGTGAGTTGGTTGCTAGGGCTCGGGAGGAGCTACATTGTCATGGAAACGAGGAGAGCATCACAGTTGAGGGGTTACTTCACTACGGTTCGAAAGACATAATTCTCAGGCGGTTGATCTTAATTGGTTGTGAGGATGAGTGGGACAAATATGTCAGATTGGTTATGCGGAATGAGTTAAAATGTTTGGACCTTGTTGTGCGGAAGGTGTCCATTGATCCCACCCCTCACGGTTATTCACCAGAACTAGGTGATCAGGCACCCTTTGACCCTCCGTTACCGGATCTTGCGGTGGATGTGGAAGAAGAGCCTGAGGTGCCCGATGCTCTATCTACCCCGAACGAGGTTCAGATTTCTCAACCAGTTCGAGTTGAATGTCGGACTGATGATGTTGTGGCAGCCCCTCAGGATCATCCCAGTAAGTGTCGAGCCACACTTTAGCCTTTTCCCGTCATTGTTGTTTTTTTGTCTCAATCCCATCATTTTCGTGCTTATGATGCAGGAGATATTCCTGATAATATTGGTGTTCCTCCCGTTGCTCCATCTGGCAACGTTGAAGAAGTCTGCAGGGACTCCAACAGTGTGGATGTTCAAATTGTGGATGATCTGCAGCCTTACGAGATCGCAAGGGCCGTTGAATCTGACGATGACCGCCCTTTTGGAGAGCTGAGCGAAAGTGATATTGAGCTGATCAGGCGTTATTGCCCTGGCCGGGATCCATCAGTTCATGAATTCAGCGATCTTAGGCATTCTCATGGGGCTTATGCAGAAGGAAGGGATGACGAGCTGCTAGATGCTCCTGAGGCCGGTTCAAGCATGACAATTGAGAAGGGCATGATGTTTGAGGACTTGTCTGCATTGAGAAGGTGGCTGCAGGAGTATTCAGTGATTCGTAAAAGGCCATTCAAGGTGAGACATTCTTATGTGGAGCGGAGGTACACAGTTGTGTGCGAGAAGGAAACATGTGAATGGAGGGTTTGTGCTAGGAAACAGAAGGACACGGGAAAGTTCAAGATCACAAGAATCATTGGCCCACACACTTGTGCCGAAGCAGAGCTCAAACAGAAGCATCGGCAGTTGACCTCTACCATTATTGCCAAGTCACTGTGTCACATAGTAAAGGGAGAACCCAATATGAAGGTGAAGACACTTGCTGGGATTGTTAAGGAGAAATTTGGATACGAGATAAGGTATGGAAAAGCATGGAGGGCAAAGCAACGCATCTGGAAGATGATATATGGGGACTGGGAAGATGGGTACTTGCAGTTGCCAGCACTCTTCAATGCAATCAAAGCGGTTAATCCAGGCATGCATTGTGAGTACGTGCCGAAACCAAACGAATGGACTCAAGATGGGATGCAGATATTCTTCCGTGCTTTCTGGTGCTTTGCTCAGTCCATCGAGGCCTTTCGGCATTGTCATCCCGTCTTCTCCATTGACGGTACGTTTCTTCTTGGCAAGTACCAGGGCACACTTCTGGTAGCCATTTCGTGTGACGCAGACAACATGTTGGTTCCTTTGGCGTTTGCTTTGGTTGAGAGGGAGAACAAAGACAGCTGGGGATGGTTCTTGCGGCTCGTTCGGAGGCACGTGGTCGGCCCTGGTAGGGAGGTGGGTGTCATATCTGATAGACACCAGGGCATACTTACTGCCGTACAAGAGCAGATACCGGGGTATCCACCTTTGCACCACCGTTGGTGCACTCGGCATCTTGCCGAGAATCTACTCCGTAAGGATGGTAGGAAGGATAACTTTCCTCTGTTCGAGGAGGTCGCTCGAATGCTTGAGGTCAAGTTCTTCCAGGAGAAGTTGGAGCAGCTTAATACTGCAACTACCGCAGAAGGTAGACAGTGGTTGTCGGGATTGATGAGAGATGTAGACAAATGGACAAGGGCTCATGACGATGGTGGCTGGAGGTACGAGTTTCAGACAAGCAATATGGCCGAATCCTTCAATAACTTGCTTAGGGGTATACGTGGTATGCCCATCAATGCTATAGTATCATTCACCTTTTACAAGCTTGTTGCCTGGTTCAACGAAAGACACACACATGCAATGGTGCTACAGAGTAAACAAGAGAGATGGGCGCCAAAACCGAAGCGTCACCTTGAAAAGGCAAAGGCGAGGGCTGAGGCACATGAGGTACAGTGTTTTGACAACTCCACGGGCACTTACGAGGTTGTAGAAAAGGGTGGTACAACGACCGATGGAGAGCTCCGGCCGACGAGGAGGCATAAGGTTGTCCTTATTGATTTCTCATGCACATGTGGTAAACCGAGGCAGTACCACTTTCCATGTTCTCATTATGTGGCAGCAGCGATGCATCGCAACTTTGACTACGAGAGCAAGATACCTCGGGAGTTCAGTGTTGACAACCTTGTGCTTACGTGGTCTCCCCATTTCGAGCCTTATCGGGATGAGGGAGAGTGGTCACCGTACACCGGGTCCAAATACATTGCGAGGGTCTTACACGGCACAGAGCTCATCCCCCACGAGCGACACTTTCCCTGACGAGGGGGGTGAGGACGACGACGAGGTGGAGCAGCAGACTTACGATGAGATAGGCTCGTCTCAGCTCGTAGGCGCTCCTGAGACTCAGCCTTCACAGCCTGTACCACGCAGACGCCGCCGGGAGCCTAGCCGTTACACTCCAGGCACCGACGCCCTTGGTAAGGGTAAGGGTAAGGCTAGGAGGCAGTGATATTTATGTGTAGGCTTGTGGGTCATGTTGTAATGAGCTACTTGTTTGTATGTATGTGTATATGTTATATTCATGTGATATTTATGTGTACTTTGCAATGAATTTATGTTTACTGCAAACGACTGCAAATGATACGAACTATGAATTTTTTGCTTATGAATTTATGCTTCCTGAAAAAGCACAATCGGCTGAAAAGGCTACGACCTAAAATAAAACAGCTTTGCCCAGTCACAACACGAAACAACACATAGATTGCACGTACATAAAATATAGCAAGTACTACAACCATCAACACAGCAACGACGGTAAAGATGGAGGGTACCAAAAAATGACAACACAACTAAGTACTACAGCCATCAACACACCAACGAACACAACAACTAAAACACAACACAACCATACACCTTCTTACCTACATGCCAAACGAGCCTCGTGGCACCCACATGGAGAAATGCTGAGGGGGTCGCCTCGGACGTGGTTGTCCATCGTGGTAGTGGCATGCACATATGCAGCTCGGGTTCGCGCAGCAACATGTGGGATCATAAGAGCTTCCTATATTCACGACCTCCTCGTTGCCCCTCTCGCGTTGCATCTGTTCGCGGAGGTCGTTGTTCTCCTTAGTGAGATTCTCCATTCGGTACTCCAAGTCCCATATTCGAGCCCATAATGTACCCACATAACGATCAACATACCGTTCGTGAGGAGGGTCGATCCAGTGGGAGAAGTCGCATTTGGCCATCTGCACAAAAAATGACGGTAAACTTCGAGGGTCCATAAGCAATACAAAATGTAACATTACTAATTTGTACCCCGGAGCGTGAGCATCGGAAGAAACGTCGCCCGCCATCATTCGGGGAATCCAAGATCTGGACGACCGCGTACTCATTGTGTCTGCATTTCGGCCACGGTGGTTGAGCACGCCGGCTTGGTATCAATCGGTACTGCGGACCGAACATATCCCTCGTTTCTAAGGGAATGTCGTCCTTCGGTGACCCAAATCCCACTGGCCCCTCGACTTCAGACATGGTATGTTTCACCACGAAAGAGAGGGTACTATTTTGTTCGATTCACAATGTCATGGGACCCCAACCCTGCTACTTATAGCAAAACGGGGCAGCTTAATGCAGTGACCACCAAAAAAAGAGGCTTTTGCTCAGGGACATGACAACACGCCCCTGCTTTGCTCAGGGACATGACACAAGAGGTCAGCTTTTGCTCAGTGAGATGACAAAAGAGGGCAGCTTTGCTCAGTGACATGACAAAAGAGTTCAGATTTTGCTCAGTGACATGACAAAACGAGGCAGCATATGCCAGCTTTGCGCAGTGACGGAGTAGGCCTTTAGCCTGTACACATATAGGGCGTAGGTCTTTAGCCTTTACAGGAGTAGGCCTGTAGGCCTGTACACATATAGGGGCGTAGGTCTTTAGCTTTCTAGGCTTTGAATGGTCCAATCTCTGAAAAGGCTACGAACTATGAATTTATTACGAGACTATAGTCTCTGAAAAGCCTACATAGGGTCATTTATTGCTACACTGGAATCCAGGAAAAGCGAAAATATCCTCTCCATGGACTATGCCCACTGCACCAGATAACCTGCCTACATAAAGGCCTCCCTCCTATGTCTTCCATACCACATCTCCTCCTCAAGGCATCACAATACTACTACACAACAATGTCTTCCTGGAGGTCCGACCCATTTGGAGTGCCGGAGTGGCATGAGCTCCCGAAGTGCCATTGCGGCTTTAGGACGATGTTGGGAGTCTGGACTGATCAAGTACAACGAGCCAAATACGGCCGTAGGTTCTTCAAATGTCCTGACCTGGATGACGACTTCGTGGTAACGACCACAACTAAATCATTTGTTTCTCGTTATCTTTTTTCAACTTGATCGATGACATCTACCACGCCACACATAGGCTTGCAGGTTCATCGAATGGGTGGATCGGGTGTCGCCGGCATGGCCAAATAACCGGGCAGTGGAGGTGGAAAACAAAGCACAATACTTTGTCAAGATGACTCAGGCTCGCGAGGTGGAACGACAGATGCGGCTTGACCAAGAGCGTCGCGTGAGGGTGGACCAAATCCGTCTGAAGGGCAAGGAGGATGAGCTGCAAAGGAGGCGGGAGCAGTTAAGTCTGCGTGAAGCTGCCATCAAGCGTCAGGAGGAGGAGCTTCAAGCTCGGGAGGCAGCTCTCAAGACCAAGAGTGACAGGAAGAAGGATGCAGCGGAGCCATCTTCAGGGCGTGACAAAAAGGGGAAACAACCACGCTATACCCAATAGACAAAATGTAATAGACCCAGCAAGTTATTTTCCCTAAGGCATGCATGTTAGGACTAGTGGTGGAATTCTGAACATTAGAAGTACAGAGTTGCACACATGCCACATGCCTGCCATGTCAAAATATCACTCACCTTCGAAATATCACTTACCACTATATGCATCGATATTTCTACGCTCAATCCTTCGACAAAAAAAATTTAGCTTAATTTGGTTTGCATGTCCAACCTGCAATGAACATAAATTTTTATTATGACTTCATCAGATTCGTTCCCATATTACAACTACAAAATTACCAAACCTTGCAAAAACCACGGGAATTGCAAACCCTTAAAACATATCAAACCTTAAAAGACACTTACCATTTTATATATCGACCGTTCTACGCACAATCGTTCCTAAAAAAATTACCATATTTTTTTATGCATCTACAACGAGCCAGTCAACATAAACTTGTTTTACAATTTTTTCAAATTGTTTTGTAATTCACAACTACAAAATTAACAAAACTTATAATCATTACAGTTCAAATTAACAAAATACAACTAGTAATTCTTTTTGCGACAACGTAAAGCCTGATCGGTGCAAACCCTAGACGCCGAGTGTCTGCAGACGTGGCAGGGAGCTCGGCGCCACGTGGCAGGCATCTCGGCGCCACGACCCACGGCTCCGAGCTCGGAGCCACGATCCACGGCGCCGAGGTGCTGCCACGTCAGCGCCACGCAGGCCACCAGGCTGGAGTGGGCCTGCGACCTCGGAGCCATGGACTACGGCGCCGAGACGTGTTACCTCGGCGCCGTGGGTCACGGCTCCGGCCCCCTGGGTCCAAAAACGGAATTAAAACTACCAGGGGTCTAAATGTGAGTATTTTTCAAAAAAAGGGCTTAAATAGAAAAAATTCGGTCATCTCGTCCAGCCTTCTTTTCTTCGTCTTGGGTCCGCGCACAAGAACAAAAGCATTAGAGCAAGTTTAATAAGGCTGATTATGCTAGCTATAAGGGAATCCATGTCAGCATAGTCCTATGTGGAGGGGAGAGAAAAGGAGAGAGAGAGCCAAGCCGACTCCCATGCAAGAGTCAGGCTATAGCACAGGAAAAGAGGTATTATCTATGCATGTACCCATAGAATTAATTGCTATACCCATGCATGTATTAAATTATCAATACCCATGTATGTATTAAATGATTGAGAGCTCTTGTGGAGACAACTTATAGCCAGCTTATTGTATGAATTGACTACATCATTATCTTTTGATGACATGGAAATGTATTGGAGGTAGCAGCTATCTGTACTATTAAACTTGCTCTTAGAGCAAGTACAATAATGATCTTATAGCCAAGTTAGTCAGCATTTTTGCTGATGTGGAGGAGAGAAGAGAGGAGAGAGATGAGAGCTTGGCTCTCATGCAAGCAACAAGCTGGGCACGGGAGCCTATGCAGTGGTGGGCCTAAATAATAAATGTATGTGAGGAGGAATAGGAAAGAGAATATGAGACATGGTACCACATAATAATAAAAAACTTTTTGTAGACAAATTATTGTATAACTTAGTTCTTATAACTTAATTTATAGCTAAACATTTAGCTCTATTATTGAACTTGCTCTTAACGTCTAGTCTTTCTCTATGAAGCAGCAGCAGCCAATTTATCTATTCAAATCACAGCCAGCCGCGTGGAAGAAAAGTTTTTTTTTTGATAAAGCGTGGAAGAAAAGTTGGAATTCACTTGCACGTTCAACGGTTCAAGGCGTCTCCATCAAGAAGAAAAGATCAGTGTGAAGAGAAAACCCATGCCTCGTCTTGCGTGCATCCTCGGTTCCACGGCGTGCATCGAGTGACACAGAAATCAAGTCTTAAGCCGCATCGTGGGTCCTTGGTCAGCGTGCTTCATCATGTTTTCTTTCGCGCATGGGAAGCAACCAAAGCGGCATCTTAGTTTTTAATTGCTACAGTAACAACACTATAGCTACAGTATCACAACAGTACCAAAATTATAGCTACAGTACCAAACATATAATATTTTTCCTTTTGTTGCCTTTCTGTTTTTGTGTTTTTCTGTGTTGGCAGGTTGGACAATCAAAAGACAGTATATTTGAGAAAAAACTTTTGCTATGGATTACAATCATTCATCCTTATCCGATTGCCATCGATGATTTTACACATATACTACTAGCTTTTACTCGGTTGTAATATCCATTCATCTCTATATATACAACCAGTGGCGGGCGCACCGGGGAGGGGGTCAAGGGGGGCTGATGCCCACCCTACCTCTGGGCGGAGAGTGGGTACCCTCCTACCCCCCCACCTTCGGCTAGGGCGCCACCGTGCCATGGCTGGCCAGTTGTCATCGACTTGGAGGGAGGAAGACACTGACTTCCACTCACTAGCACACTACAACGATCCTACCAAAGTCCAAAAGCAAATATCGAAGGCCTAAAGTCAAAGCCCAACTAATGAACAAAATCAATCAATTCGGCTTTGAGGCTTTCGGTAGCACGACACAACAGCAATCCACTAAATTTTGATCCCTAATCCTTTTGTGAAGCACTCTTGCGGCTATGGTTGGCGTCTTGGCGATGGACGGGCGACGACAGTGGCTTCTTGGCGAGTAGCGGCGGGTCCTGGCTTGGAGCCTTGGAGGTGGCTGAGTGTTGGCCTGAGGAAGCATTACGACTTGCACCATTGCGGTGGGCTGGTGGTTGGTGGGGCACCCGGCGCTGAGCTTCCTGAACAGGAAATGGCCGGTAGCCACAACAACGTAGCTGACCAGGCGCAAGCAGCCCAACGCCTACCGCCAGATCTGTCGATCTGCTGCACTGGAGGGAGCTGGGAGCAGTCGAGCAGGTAGGAGAGGTGGTCGGAGACACGAAGGCCAGAGCCCGCCTAGGAGAGGAGAGGAAGGGACTGAGGGAGAGGGAGGCCAGAGGGGAATAGGGGTTAGGGGGAACTGAGGCTATGGATTGACCAATTGGGGGGATTTGGGGAGTGAGAGCCACCTGGGAGGGGATTTAGGGGATTATGGAAGGCCGGCCGAGAGTGGATTTAGGGGATTGGGGGATTGGGGAAGGCTAACCGGGAGGGAATTTTATCATAATATCTATGCAATTGCAGTATTGTACTTAGTTCTTTTTAGTGAAATCAATGGCAAAGGCGTAGTTTGAATGAAGTCTTTTTTTAACTATATTTTAGGTCTGGTGGCTTCGAGTTGCAGCTCTGCATTAAGAGATAATGGGGGATCAGAGGTAGCGATCGTAAGGTATAAAATACAAATCTACTTTTCAATTTATGAAATTATGATTGATATGGTATGTATTGCCATTTATTGATTCGTAGAGTTACAAGAAATAGAGAAACAAATATTACATAAATATTTTTCATACAACACAAGTAGTACTGCCTTGTACTTGCACTACTACTACTCAATCCTAGTTAGTGGTATGTTTTATCCTTTCTTACAATATTTATAACTATTCATAATCGCAATTCTTAATTTCATTACTAAGTTTGCTAAGTTTGGTGTACAGATAGCTGCTTATATATATTTACGGGTTTTGGGAGGCATATTACCTATTACCGAGGTATAATCTTCAATATATTTTGTATTTTTACTACGTCCTTATTCTAATTATATATGATTTTACATTACAAAAGATAATTTAATTTATATTTAGTTTATTTATCTTTGATTAGTCATGTCACACTAGCTCTTCCTAAAAATTTCATTCAGGATCCGTTACTGTATACAACCACGCCCAAAATCGTTCCAGGCATGCAGCTCGCACGTCTGAATCTTGTTACATCTTGTAGTCTGCACAGTGAGCAGCGCTGTGCTGACCGTCACACATCATCATGTGACTGCGTCTGCCTGCTAGCTAGTTGCTGCACTCCGGGGACACGCACACGCTGATCAGCTCCTTCGTCAGCACGTCATCTGAAGGCCATGTCAAAAGGATCCGGGCCCGTTCGTTCCGGCTTCTGCGTACAAACCAGAAGTAGAATAAACATGGTGGTATTTTAATTTTAATTTTTGTTTTTTCTTCTTTGCTTTTTTCTCTTTTTTATTATTATGAAGATACAACAATATTTTTATTTTCTTTTATTTCTAATTAAATAATTTAGAAAAACTAACCGTCGTTATGGTATAATTTTAACTAAAAATCAATATTCAAAAGCCAATAACAAAGAAACAAATACAAAAAGTCAGAATGAACTGCCCTTAACATCCCAGCGACAGACATGCTCGAGGTTTCACGTGCTCTTGGGCCCTCCACTCCTTCGACTACTATGGCCTTGTTCATTTCCACTTAAGATTATTATAATCTAGCTTATAGGTGGGCATTATATAAGCTAGTTTATAATAAGCTGGTGGGAAATAAACTGTCAGGTGTTTAACAGCCTGGATAATCAGAGTTATAGATTGTTGTATTCGAATGTTTAAAGACTACAATGCCTTTGACCTTTTTTGGTGACTTATTTTTGCTTTTGTGACATGTTTTTTATTAGTTTGGACTTGCAAAACATTAGTAAAATACGAATTTGAATATATAAGTGGTAGAAAAGCTTAATTATTCAAATATCCATGATCATTTGTTCGTACAAATATGCTCTTACAAACAAATTACTCTCTTCTAGCAAATAAAGTATTAGCAATATTATCACGGAAGGCATTCATGCCCCCCTCTTCATCTTGAACCCACATGAGAGGAAGGCATCGGCATATAGTTTTCATCTCGATCACACCGGTCAAACTCTTCATCACTCAAAGCACTATCCCGAATGAAGTTATGGAGTGTCATGCATGCATGTATTATTTTGGTTTGTTTGAGCATTGGATAACTTGGTAAGTCCAACAAAATTCTCCACTTCATCTTTAACACATCAAAAGATCGCTCAATCACATTACGAAGTGATGAATGCAAGTGGTTGAATACCTCCTTCTTGCCACTAGGGCGTGGTCCATTTCGAAACTCTGGTAAATGGTACTTGGTCCCTTTGTATGGAGCTAGAAAACCCGGTCGATTTGGATAGCCTGAGTCGACAAGGTAAAATTTTCCTACAAAATGTAAACATACACAATTAGATATAGCTACAGTGGTTGAGATATAGCTACAAAATTAGCCTGCGTCGACATGTGCAGGAACGTCGGCATCCTCTCCTTCAGCAGATCCCCGTCTTCGACGCTGCACCGAAGGTGGTGAGCTACCGTCATCCACACCGTAAGCTGTGAGGTCCTCGTCCCCAAGGCCGGCACCGGCGCCCAGGCTGCCTCCCCCGAGGCCGGCGCTGGCAGCAGCGCCTGCGCCCAGGCTGCCTCCCCCGAGGCCGGCGCTGGCAGCCGCGCCCGCGCCCAGGCTACCTCCCCTAAGGCCGGCGTTGGCAGCGCTGTAAGATCGAGGAGGCCGACTAGAGGGGGGTGAATAGGCGGTTTTAAAATTTTCGTCTAATTCTAATTAACAATTTTAAATTTAATGGATATACTAGAGCAAGATAACAATAACACCACTAATCAACCTAGTAAGGCTCAAATAATCACAAGCACAAGTAATCGACTAAGAGCAATATCAAATAGTAGAGATCAACAATTGCTACTCTAACTAAGCAAGCAATCAAGTAATATGAATAAAGAGCGTTGCTTGAATGAAAATGATCACAAGAGAGCAAACCACAATTGACACGATTACTTTTTACCGTGGTGATCGAAGACTTGCCGGTCTCCCCTAGTCCACGTTGAGGTAAGTCCGAACAAATCGGACCGGCTCCACGAATGAGCCTAATCACCTCGGTCACTAGCGGTAGCCCTTTCCCTCTCCGGGTAGGCGAGCTCCGAGCCTTCACAATCTTCCGGGCCTTCTCACAATCTTCTTGAGAAGATCACCGGACCTCCGCCAAGCCGTCTAGGTGCCGGCAAACACCAAGAGAATGAACCACGATGGCTTGATCACACTCAAGTGCCTAATGGATCAACTAGAATGCAATGCACTTGAATTTTGTCTCAACTACCTCAATTGAATGCACAAGTGTGAGAATGAGGTGTGAGAGGTTGCACTAGGCTCAAATGAGTTCAATGGAAGGTCAACAACACTTACAAGTTCTGGTGGGGATGTATTTATACCCCCACCAACCTCAAATAGCCGTTACAATAAACAATTCTGAAAAATCAGGAAATCCGGAACTACCGCAGGTATAACCGCGGTACTTCCGGATTTTCGCTGACCGGTCAGAACGGCTATGTCAGTGAGTCAGAAGTGACCGTTGGTCAATGAGTGCGGTACTACCGCCGTTGAAATCGCGGTACTTCCGGAAGTCCGGAAGTTCCGCTCCATGACCCAGTACTTCCGATCTCAGCGAGTTTAAGTTTTATTCCCGGCGCTCTCTGGAAATAAAGTTCCGCACGGGTATCCGGAACTTCTGCACATGCGGTAGTTCCGCAGGTCAATCCGCGGTACTTCCATTTTCCGAGAGGCTAAGTTAAACTCCGGGCGCTCTCTGGAAATAAAGTTTCGCTCGGGTGCCCGGTACTACCGGCCACCCGGTAGTTCCGCAGTTCAACCCGCGGTACTTCCGTTTTCCGAGAGACTAAGTCTGAGTCCGGGCGCTCTCTGGAAAAAACGTTCCGCCCGGGCGCCCGGTACTTTCGGCCCTGCGGTAGTTCCGCTGAAAGCATCTAGGCCCCTAAAAATATTGGTTTTGGTAATTAATGAAATTATGTGAATATGGGACTAATGTGTGCATTAAGTGTTTGAAAGGATAAGTTCAAATGGCAAAGAAAGAGGCTCACAAAATATCCCATGAAGATTCAAAGATCCCTAGGGCGACAAGGTAAATAGTTTAGGTATCTATTTTATTTGTACCGGTCTTGGAGATAGGTTGGAAGACCGGATTATAGGATAGACGCCGTACTATTAAGAGGGATCATGGTGATTGCTTGATCATGTTCAAATGTGCCCCATGGATCAATTTAGGATCATGCATGCACTTAGAAATTAAAATCAAATCAAACATGTGCATTGTCAGAAAATCCGGTAGTTCCGGTGTTAATTGGGCGGAACTACCGCAGGGCCGGAAGTACCGGGCGCCCGGGCGGAACGTTTTTTCCAGAGAGCGCCCGGACTCAGACTTAGTCTCTCGGAAAACGGAAGTACCGCGGGTTGAACTGCGGAACTACCGGATGGCCGGAAGTACCGGGCACCCGAGCGGAACTTTATTTCCAGAGAGCGCCCGGAGTTTAACTTAGCCTCTCGGAAAACGGAAGTACCGCGGATTGACCTGCGAAACTACCGCATGTGCGGAAGTTCCGGATACCCGTGCGGAACTTTATTTCCAGAGAGCGCCGGGATTAAAACTTAAACTCGCTGAGATCGGAAGCACCGGGTCATGGAGCGGAACTTCCGGACCCCCGGAAGTACCGCATTTTCAACGGCGGTAGTACCGCACTCATTGACCAACGGTCACTTCTGACTCACTGACATAGCCGTTCTGACAGGTCAGCGAAAATCCGGAAGTACCGCGGTTATACCTGCGGTAGTTCCGGATTTCCTGATTTTTCAGGATTGTTTATAGTAACGGTTATTTGAGGTTGGTGAGGGTATAAATACATCCCCACCAGAACTTGTATGTGTTGTTGAACCTCCATTGAATACATTTGAGCGTAGTGCAACCTCTTACACCTCATTCTCTCACAAGTGCATTCAATTGAGGTAGTTGAGCCAAAATTCAAGTGCATTGCATTCTAGTTGATCCATTAGGCACTTGAGTGTGATCAAGCCATCGTGGTTCATTCTCTTGGTGTTTGCCGACACCTAGACGGCTTGGCGGAGGTCCGGTGATCTTCTCAAGAAGATTGTGAGAAGGCCCGGAAGATTGTGAAGGCTCGGAGCTCGCCTACCCGGAGAGGGAAAGGGCTACCGCTAGTGACCGAGGTGATTAGGCTCATTCGTGGAGCCGATCCGATTCGTTCGGGCTTACCTCAACGTGGACTAGGGGAGACCGGCAAGTCTCCGATCACCACGGTAAAAAGTAATTGTGTAAATTGTGGTTTGCTCTCTTGTGATCATTTTCATTCAAGCAACGCTCTTCATTCATATTACTTGATTGCTTGCTTAGTTAGAGTAGCAATTGTTGATCTCTACTATTTGATATTGCTTTTAGTCGATTACTTGTGCTAGTGATTATTTGAGCCTTACTAGGTTGATTAGTAGTGTTATTGTTATCTTGCTCTAGTATATCCATTAAGTTTAAAATTGCTAATTAGAATTAGACGAAAATTTTAAAACCGCCTATTCACCCCCCCTCTAGTCGGCCTCCTCGATCTTACAAGTGGTATCGTAGCCTGGTCTCTCAATTTTAGACTTAACCGTCTAGAGAGAAAAGGATGGCTAGTGAGGGTATAGCAATAGGAAAGGCACCTCTCTTTGATGGCTCAAATTATGCATATTGGAAAATTAGGATGTCCATTTATTTAAAGGCCATGAGTCCTCAAATTTGGAAAGTCGTAAATGAGGGTTACGTTATGGCTCTTGATCCGGATCACCCAACGGAACAAGACGGGCGTAATGCTCATTTAGACGCCCAAGCTATGAATGCTTTATTTGGAGCCTTGAACGCGGATGAATTCCATAGGGTGAGCAATCTTGAGACGGCTCACGCTATTTGGACTACCCTTTCGGAAATACACGAAGGGACATCCATGGTCAAGGAGGCCAAATTGCATCGGCTTAGAATCAAATATGAGACATTCACAATGTTGCCCCATGAAGACATCAATGAGATGTACTCAAGGCTCAACAACATTGTGAATGAGCTTAAGGGCCTTAGAACTAACCTTTCCGATCTTGATATTGTTCGAAAGATGCTTAGGGCCTTGCCGGAGAAATATGAAGTGTTGGTGACTCTCTTCCTCAACTCACCGGAGTTGGCAAGAATGACACCAACGCAATTGTTGGGAAACCTCATCACCAACGAGCTCTACAAGAAAGACAAGGAAGAGCTCTTGGAGCAATCTTCTTCCAAGAGTAAGAAGATCACCGCCTTCAAGGCTAAAGCGGTGATGAGTGAAGAATCCGAAGAAGATGATGAGGAGAACTCCGAAGAAGAATTTGCGCTTCTAGTGAGGAGAATGAAAAGGTTCATGAGAAGGAGCCCATATCGAAGCACAAGCCATGAGAAGACCAAGAAAGGGAAATCTTCCTCCTACAAGAAGTATAGCAACATTCGTTGCTATGAATGTGATGAAAAGGGGCACATTGCCTCTCAATGTCCAACAAAGAAGGATGACAAGGAGAAGTCATCAAAGAAGAAGAACTACAACGGCAAGAAGAAGCTCTTCAAGAAGCTTCACAAGGATGGCAAGAATGAAGCTCATATTGGTGAGTGGAACTCCGAAGAGGAGTATTCGGACTCCGACTCAAGCGAGGACGAATCTCCCAAGAAAAAGGGGCTTGTAGGCATCGCCATCAAGGAGGCTCCATCACTATTCTCCACTCCTACATGCCTTATGGCTAAAGGAGAAAAGGTAAATTTGCTTGATAATGATGAGCCTTCATATGATGACTTGATGGATATGTTAGTTGAATTGAATGAATTTATCGGAAAAGAAAAATCAAAGTTTAAGGTCTTAAAGAAAGAACACCTCTCTCTCAAAGACTCTTATGAGGAGCTAAAGGAAGCTCATGATTTGCTTCTCCAAGAAAATTAAAAATCTAGTACTAGCATTGGAGTTACTTGCAATATCTTGAATGAAATGTCTAGTATAGAAATTTCAAAGTCTAGCATATCTACTTGTTGTGATGATTTACTTGCCATGCCTTGTTCATCTAGAGTAGACTCTGGAAATGCTTTAAATCTTGTTCATGATGACGTTATTGCTAATGAAAACAAAAATTTAAAGGAACAAGTGCTAAAATTAAACAAAAGTTTAGAGATGGTTTACAAGGGAAAGGAAACCCTTGATAAGTTGCTAAGTGATCAAAGATGCTCCTTTAACAAAGAGGGACTTGGATATGTTCCCCAAAAGGGTAAAAAGCCGGTATACAAGCCTCCAAGGTTTGTAAAAGAAAATGGTAAGTATTGCACAAAATGCCGGTGTGTGGGACATGCTCAAGATGATTGTTCTAAGAATAACATGCATTCCATTGGTCTATATGATTCTTGCTATATGCTTAGAAAATCTAAAAATAGAAATGTTGTTGCTCATTTCATTGGCACCTCGATTTTGGGTACTAAAAAGAAATCCATTTGGGTACCCAAAACCTTGGTCACTAACCTCCAAGGACCCAAACAAATTTGGGTACCTAAAAGAACTTGATTTTCTTTTGTAGGTGAACTACAAAACCGGTGGAAGGCATTGGGTGTTGGATAGCGGTTGCACCCAACACATGACCGGAGACCGGAAGATGTTCACCACCTTTGAGAATGGAAGCAATGACAAGATCACATTTGGAGATAATAGCAAAGGAAAGGTATTGGGATTGGGTAAAATCGCTATCTCAAACGACCTTTCAATTTCTAATGTATCTCTAGTTGAAACATTAAATTTCAATTTGCTATCCGTTGCTCAATTATGTGATCTAGACTTAACATGCTCATTATCAAAAGAAGATGTTGTAATCTCAAAAGATAATAATAATGAACTAGTCTTCAAAGGCTTTAGATTTGGGAATCTCTATTTGGTAGATTTTTCTTCAAATGAGTCTTGTTTAAAAACTTGTTTAATTGCAAAAACTTCTTTGGTTTGGTTGTGGCATAGAAGGCTAGGTCATGTGGGAATGGTTCAACTCAAAAAGATTTTTAAGCATGACTTAGTAGTTGGCTTGAAGGATGTGAAGTTTGAAAAGAATCGACTTTGTAGTGCTTGTCAAGCCGGAAAATAAGTCGCTAATTCTCATCCTTCCAAAAGTATCATGTCAACTTCTAGGCCATTAGAGCTCTTACATATGGATTTGTTCGGGCCAACAACCTATAAGAGCATTGGAGGTAATAGCTATTGTTTAGTCATTGTGGATGATTACTCTAGATATATATAAGTCTTCTTCCTAAATGACAAAAGTGAAACCTCCGGGACTTTTAAAAGTTTTTCAAAAAGGGCTCAAAATGAATTTGATTTTAAAATAAAGAAAATTAGAAGTGGCAATGGTTCCGAGTTCAAAAATATTAAAGTTGAAGACTTTTGTGATGAACTTGGAATAAAGCACGAGCTTTCCACTACCTACACTCCGGAGCAAAATGGAGTTGTAGAGAGGAAAAATCGAACATTAATTGAAATGGCTAGGACAATGCTTGATGAATATAATTCTTCCGACAAGTTTTGGGCGGAAGCTATCAACACCGCATGTCATGCCATAAATCGCCTCTATTTACATCGACTCTTGAAAAAGACTTCCTATGAGCTTCTTGTTGGAAGGAGACCGAGCATCTCTTACTTTAGAGTATTTGGTTGCAAATGCTATATTCTAAGAAAAGGTGTTCGGCTCTCAAAATTTCAAAGTCGATGTGATGAAGGCTTCCTTTTAGTGTATTCCTCAAATAGTAAAGCCTATAGGGTCTTTAATAAAAATTCGGGTTTAGTCGATGTGATGAAGGCTTCCTTTTAGGGTATTCTTCAAGCTACATTTGAGTAGTCTATGACATTTAATTCATTCCTCAATTTGCAAAAGCGACTTTCATCTAATGGTTTGGTGAAAATGTCCGCTAGTTGATTTTCGGTTCGGATGTGGCTAATTTCAATATCTCCCTTACTCACATGATCTCTCAAGAACGGGATTGGTTCTTGAGTGTTGAACGGGATTGTTGGATATTTTGATTGCACTATCATTATCACACGATTCTTCTACTAAACCCGAATTTTTATTAAAGACCCTATAGGGTTTACTATTTGAAGAATACCCTAAAAGGAAGCCTTCATCACATCGACTTTGAAATTTTGAGAGCCGAACACCTTTTCTTAAAATATAGCATTTGCAACCAAATACTCTGAAGTAAGAGATGTTCGGTCTCCTTCCAACAAGAAGCTCATAGGAAGTCTTTTTCAAGAGTCGATGTAAATAGAGGCGATTTATGGCATGACATGCGGTGTTGATAGCTTCCGCCCAAAACTTGTCGGAAGAATTATATTCATCAAGCATTGTCCTAGCCATTTCAATTAATGTTCGATTTTTCCTCTCTACAACTCCATTTTGCTCCGGAGTGTAGGTAGTGGAAAGCTCGTGCTTTATTCCAAGTTCATCACAAAAGTCTTCAACTTTAGTATTTTTGAACTCGGAACCATTGTCACTTCTAATTTTCTTTATTTTAAAATCAAATTAATTTTGGGCCTTTTTTGAAAAACTTTTGAAAATCCCGGAGGTTTCACTTTTGTCATTTAGGAAGAAGACCCATTTATATTTAGAGTAATCATCCACAATGACTAAACAATAGCTATTACCTCCAATGCTCTTATAGGTTGTTGGCCCGAACAAATCCATATGTAAGAGCTCTAATAGCCTAGAAGTTGACATGATACTTTTGGAAGGATGAGAATTAGCGACTTGTTTTCCGGCTTGACAAGCACTACAAAGTCGATTCTTCTCAAACTTCACATCCTTCAAGCCAACTACTAAGTCATGCTTAAAAAGCTTTTTGAGTTGAACCATTCCCACATGACCTAGCCTTCCATGACCCGGTACTTCCGATCTCAGCGAGTTTAAGTTTTATTCCCAGCGCTCTCTGGAAATAAAGTTTCGCACGGGTATCCGGAACTTCCGCACATGCGGTAGTTCTGCAGGTCAATCCGCGGTACTTCCGTTTTCCGAGAGGCTAAGTTAAACTCCGGGCGCTCTCTGGAAATAAAGTTCCGCTCGGGTGCCCGGTACTACCGGCCACCCGGTAGTTCCGCAGTTCAACCCGCGGTACTTCCGTTTTCCGAGAGACTAAGTCTGAGTCCGGGCGCTCTCTGGAAAAAACGTTCCGCCCGGGCGCCCGGTACTTCCGGCCCTGCGGTAGTTCCGCCCAATTAACACCGGAACTACCGGATTTTCTGACAATGCACAGATTTGATTTGATTTTAATTTCTAAGTGCATGCATGATCCTGAATTGATCCATAAGGCACATTTGAACATGATCAAGCAATCACCATGATCCCTCTTAATAGTACAGCGTCTATCCTATAATCCGGTCTTCCAACCTATCTCCAAGACCGGTAAAAATAAAATAGATACCTAAACTATTTACCTTATCGCCATAGAGATCTTTGAATCTTAATGGGATATTTTGTGAGCCTCTTTCTTTGCCATTCGAACTTATCCTTTCAAACACTTAATGCACACATTAGTCTCATATTCACATAATTTTATTAATTACCAAAACCAATATTTTTAGGGGCCTAGATGCTTTCAAGCTCCCGTGCCCAGCCCGCCGCCCCCGAGGCCGGCGCTGGCAGCCGCGCCCATGCCCAGCCCGCCGCCCCTGAGGCCGGCGCTGGCAGCGCCTAGGGGTGGAAAACGGTAACGGATAATTCGTTTTATCCGATATTCGTATCCGAGAAAACACAAATATGGTAAGCAAAAATCCGTATTCGAAAATATTCGTATTCGTATCCGAGAATATTCGTATCCGTATTTGAGAGTATTCGTATTCGTATTCGTATTCGAGAATATTCGTATCCGTATTCGTATTCGAGACTATTCGATTCGTATTCGATCCGTTTCTAGAACCTATGAAAAATTCGTACAAATTTTGTGATTCAAAATTTGAATTTAGGCGGTTTAAAACCGGTAACCGGTCAAAAACGGGTGAAAAATCGGTAAAACCGCTAGGAATCCGTTTTATCCGATATTCGTATCCGAGAAAATCCGTATTCGAAAATATCCGTATTCGTATTCGAGAATATTCGTATCCGTATTTGAGAATATTCGAATTTGTATCCGTATTCGTTTGAAAAATATGAATTCGTATTCGTATTTGAGACTATTCGACCGTATCCGATCCGTTTCCACCCCTAGCAGCGCCCGTGCCCAGCCCGCCGCCCCCGAGGCCGGCGCTGGCAGCGCCTGTGCCCAGCCCGCCGCACCCGAGGCCGATGCCCACACCGAGGCCGCCGCCCAAGCCTAGGTCGTCGCCCCCGAGGTCGCCGCCCATGCCCAGGCCGCCACCCCCGAGGCCTTCGACGCCGGCGCCCAGGCCGCCGCCCGCTGACCACGACGCCTCGACCTCCCGCGACTCCGCGGCCTCTCCCGACACCACGTCCCCTCCTGACGCCGCCCCGGCCGGCGCCTAGGCCGCTGACCACGACGCCTCGGCCTCCCGCGACTCCGCGGCCTCTCCCGGCACCACGTCCCCTCCCGACGCCGCCGCGGCCGGCGTCGCCTCGGCCAGCGCCACACCTCCCGGCGACCACGGGGCTTCGCGCAAGGGAATACCGGTAGGCAAGCGCACGGGCAAGGCCGGCCTCCGCATCATCACCATCTTGGGGATCCATTTTGGCCGGATTTGGGCTAGGTTTCTAGGGTTGGAGGAGATTGGAAGAGGAGAGGAAGGAGGCGAACGGGAGAGATTGCCAGCGGAAAAGAGAGAGAGGCACGGGAGTTGGGGGTTGGATGAATGGCAAAGGTGGGTAATTTCCTAAAGTTTTATGGTCATTAAGGTAAAAGGTGGATCTATAAGCTGAAATAAGCTCCTTTTTTGAGCTTATTAGATTACAATAATTTGGGCTATTAGATTATAATAAGTTACCTTATAATCTGGACTGTTTGTTTCCACTTATGATTTATAAGCTAGATTATAATAATCTTAAGTGGAAACAAACAGGGCCTATGTCATTTACTAGAGGTAAATAATCACTAGGAGTAGTAGGCGAAGTATAGTAAGAAATCACAATATATGTACGTCTGGTTATATTGATATCTAAAAACTAATTTCTACTATAAATAGTTTTCTATAGTACATAACTTCTAATTTTTAAACAGTGTGTTTTAAGACGGTGCCTACTAGTTAATGTAATATACACCACAGTGACTTTATTTATATCAGTCAAAATTGTACTCAAGTCTCTCTCTATAAACTTCTCTATAAATTATTACTGTTTCATTAGCTAAAACTAAAATTCAAAGCTAAAAGTTAATATCAACAGCCCGTAATGGCAATGCATATTGGAAACCAGCTCCAGAGCATTTTCCAAGCTGTCACACAGAGAGATACTACTTACCAAGAGAGAGATACTACTTACCAACTTACATTAGAGTAAATACACTCCTAGGATGGCAATGGTGCATTTCTTCATTTTTCTTCTATATATATGGCTAGCCAGAGACTCTAGAAATCGAAGGACAAGCACAAGAGAGGACAACATAACATAGGGTGTTCTTTCACGCACAAGATTCCCAAGTGGCGTTGTTGCAACCCCGATTCCAAAGGGGTCACCATGTGTCCCTTGCAAGGGTTATAGAAAGCTGGAGCAGCTAGATGCTACGTTTCAAGGCATAATCCAACGCTTGGCTTGAAAAATATGTTCCAAGCTAGCACAGGTGACAATATAGATAATCCTAGAATCTAGGAAGAAACAGAGAGGGAAGAAACCTGCTCTGAGGAGCCAAGATTACCCCTAGATCAACACCAGATTTGCATCTCGCAGCTATCCCCATTTTTCAGCAGAAGAGAATCAGAAACATTTCGAGGATGCTAGTTTCGCGAGTTAGAATAGAAATAAATCAAAATTGTCATCAAGATCGTTTTAAAAAACTGACCTAAAAATCAGCTGGTTGACCCCTCTTTATTTTCGGCTTATAAAAGCCATTTTTCTATGACAATTAGCTTTCACTAGAGTGTCTTTTTAAAATAGGATCTGCAAATTGATTATAGTATATACTATAATAACTTTATTTATATCAGCTAAAATTATACGCATGTCTCTATCTCTCTATATTCTCTCACGAATAGCCAAAAGCTATAATCTATAGCCAAAAGTCACAGCTCAAAAGAGCAGGCCCTAAGTATCCCATAGGAGCTAAAAAACCAGTTACTTCAATATGCTTCATACATTATATTTGAAATTTGCAACACAGTAATACTCTCTTCAAAAAGTCCCTCATCTTGCTTGAGGGGTAGATTTGGGCTTTATAAAAACTATGCACAGTGGAATCAAGTCTTGTCATGATATACAAGAAATTAAGTGAAAGCTAGTCTTATCTGTTGGGATCATAGGCCCAGGGTAAGCTTGCAATGAAGCCATCCCCAAGGCAACAAAAAAGAACAGAGTTTTCCTATACGTAGCTGAAGAAGTGCAGGTCAGCTGTACAGTTGCAACGGAGTGTGCCGTCAGATATTGAAGTTTCAGATCTTGTTTGCCACTTCACCTGGCACATTGAGATCAAAAAGTGCACCACCACCATGCGCATCTGTCCTCTCTCTTTTGTGCGATGGGCGTTCACTGTTATCAGAACTTGATCCATGCAACTGAAGAATGGGCCGCTTTCTCAGAATAGATGAGCCTAAGGAACATATTGAAAAATGTATCAGCAATCAGAAACAACTAAATGAAACTAACTTCTGGTATGGCAATCCTTGTCATATGATTTTAAATTGTGATAAGAAAGAAAAATGTCATATACAAATACCTGATTCATTTACTATAGAAACCAGGTTGACTCGTGTGTTCATCCTCACTATAATTCATGGATCGTGAACTTTGTTCAGCAGAATCCAAATAAATACGGAGCTCTGAGGCCCTATCAAGGCCCTTGGATTTGTACGGAGCAATATTATGAGGCATGCGGAGAGGGTACAACAAATTGTTCTCGATGCACTGATACCTGCAGTGTTGTGGACGCTTTTGTGGGCAAAGTCTACACACGCCGCAACAAGAAAGCAGCATCCACAACTGAGGGATGAAAAGCTTAGTTAAGATAGCAAAAAGGGTTGTTAGGATAGCAAAAAGGGTTGTTAGGATAACAAAGGGTTGTTGGGACAAGTTGTTGGGTTGCAGGAGATGAGTTGGAAAGGTGTGAGTATTGGGCAACAAGTAAGCCTACTGGCTATATATACATGTAAGCATCTGAGAAGAAAGGCAATGAAGAAAGAAAGTTCTTAAGTCTAAAATACCATAACATCTTTGGTATCAGAGCCACCTTTTCCCTTCGGACATCGCCTGTCACGGCATTGTTCTCTTCCTTTCCATAGCAGATCGGAGAGCGTGCAGCCCTTTCCCCACCCCCTCACCGCTGTTCTTTTTTTCCCCACCCCATCCTATCGCCGCTGCTCATCTTCCCTTCCCACCCACTCGCCGCTGCTCCTCGGCCTCCTCGGCGCCGACGCCGAGCCGTCCGCTTTGCGTCTCCTCTTCGCCTTCCACCTATTCCCTTACCCATTCCTCCTCCGCCGCAGGCGCTCATCTCTACTCTTCTTGTGCGACTTGTTCATGGGTTCCTCTCTCTCCGCCGCCGATTTCAAAGCCGCCATGGATAAGCTCTTTGGCGAGCTTCAATCGGTCAAAGAGGATCTCGCCACGCACAAGAACGACCAGAGCCGCCTCTGGGTCGCCGTCAATCGACTTCAGACCTCCCAGCTCGAGCTCAGCGACGTCTCCGACAAGGGCAAGGCGAAGCCCGAGTCAGAGGCTCCGTCGTCACCTCCTCTTCCTTACCAGTCTTCCCACAAGCTGCGATTTCCGCGCTACGACAGCACCACCGACCCCATCGTCTGGTTACACAAGGCGGAGCAGTTCTTCCGCGCGCATCGCACGCCGGAGGAAGAGAAGGTCTGGCTCGCCTCCTTCTACATGGAAGGCGCGGCCCAGGATTGGTACTACCGCCTGGAGCAAAATCGCGGAGTCCCAACCTGGCCTCAGCTCCTCGACAGGGTGCAGCGCCGCTTCGGACCACCCGTTCGGAGCAACGCGCTGGGGGCCCTCATGAAGCTTCGCCGCACGGGATCGGTTGAGGAATACCAAGAACGTTTCCTCCCTCTGCTGGCTCGCTGCAAAAACGTCACCGAGCAGCAGCAGATCGACATCTTCACGGCGGGACTACGCAATCCGCTCCAGACCGACGTTGAGCTCCAAAGCCCCGAGACTCTGGATGATGCCATGGCTCTAGCACGGGCTTTTGAGCGCCGGCTGGAACTCGAGGATGACGACGATCCAAGTCGTAACCGCGTGCCTCCGCGCTCGGTCTCCTCGTACCGCGCGGTGGTACCGGCGATAACAGCCTCGCCCCGTACGGCCGTTCCGGTGGCCCGGGCACCACTCCAGACCCCTCTGGCTCCGGTTAAAGGCGCACCATCCGCGGGTACCCGCTTCAAGCGTCTGACGCCCCAGGAGATGGCGCAGCGGCGGGCGGACGGACTCTGCTTCAATTGTCCGGAAAAATTTTCCAAAGAACACATCAAGCATTGTTCGATGAAGGGGCTATATCTGATGGAATTGGATGAGGGCGCCCCTGTGGAAGATTCCGGCGAGGCAGATGAAGATTCCCAGGACGACGTGGAGATCTCCCTCCATGCCCTTACAGGCATCAAGGCAGGGGACACCATGCGCCTATCTGTTGCTGTGGCTACAACGCAGTTGCACGCCCTCGTCGACTCCGGCTCCACCCACTCGTTCGTGGCCTCCACCACGGCTGCTCGTCTCGGCCTCGCAATGGAGCCACGACCAGGCCTCACGGTCGGCGTCGCCAATGGCGACCGGGTGTCCTCACCTGGCGTCTGCAGGCAGATCCTGGTGACCATCGACAAGGAGTTCTTCATTGATCTCTATGTTCTGCCATTAGAAGACTATGAGCTTGTGCTCGGTTGCCAGTGGCTGAAGACTCTCGGGCCTATTTTATGGAACTTTGAGCGGCATACCATGTCATTTTGGCGACACGATCACCAGGTCAAATGGCGAGGCCTGGAAGCTCCGTCGTCGCCACTCTGCGCCCTGGAACGGGTCGACCTGCTATCTCTGTTGCTGGCTGAGTTCGCCGACCTATTTGAAGCACCCTCTGGTCTTCCCCCCAGCGTCCCATGGACCACCGTATCACACTGCTTCCAGCCACACCCCCCATTGCAGTGCGGCCATATCGCTATCCACAATTGCTCAAAGATGAAATCGAACGGCAGTGTGCTGACATGTTGCAGCAGGGCATCATTCGCCCTAGCACGTCGGCGTTCTCATCGCCGGTGCTTCTGGTCCGCAAGAAGGACTCGAGTTGGCGCTTCTGCGTCGACTATCGGGCCCTCAACGCCAAGACAGTTCGTGATGTATTTCCCATTCCTGTCGTCGACGAACTCTTGGATGAGCTCAAGGGGGCTTCCTTCTTTACCAAGCTGGATCTTCGGAGTGGTTATCACCAGATTCGGATGCACCCAGACGACATCGCCAAGACTGCCTTCCGTACTCATCACGGACACTTTGAGTTTGTGGTGATGTCCTTCGGATTGACCAATGCACCCTCCACCTTGCAGGCCTTGATGAATGCAGTATTGCGGCCATTCCTTCGGCGGTCGGTTCTGGTCTTCTTTGATGATATTCTGATCTTCAGCTCCTCATGGTCGGAGCATCTTCAGCATGTTCGCGCCGTCTTCACAGCGCTTCGCGCCCACACCCTCTTCTTGAAGCGCTCCAAATGCTCCTTTGCCGAACGCAGTGTGGCGTACCTGGGCCACATCATTTCGGCGGACGGCGTTGCCATGGATCCATCCAAAGTGGAGGCAGTTCAGCACTGGCCGCAGCCGCGTACTATTCGCGCGCTTCGCGGTTTTCTCGGCCTCACCGGATATTATCGACGCTTTATCAACAACTACGGTGTTTTGGCAGCTCCTCTGACATCCTTGCTCAAGAAGGAAGCCTTCCGGTGGTCTCCAGCAGCTTCCGCCGCGTTTGAAGCACTCAAGGGCGCCCTCACAACAGGGCCGGTCCTCCAGTTGCCAGATTTCACCTCTGCCTTCATCGTCGAATGCGATGCTTCCGGGTCTGGCTTCGGGGCAGTGCTACATCAAGGAGCTGGCCCTATTGCCTTCTTCAGTCGAGCCGTCGCCCCTCAGCACGCCAAGTTGGCAGCATACGAGCGAGAGCTCATCGGCCTGGTCAAGGCGGTGCGGCACTGGAGACCCTATTTATGGGCGAGGCCATTCACGGTGCGCACTGATCACTTCGCATTGAAATTCCTGCTGGACCAACGCCTCTCCACCATTCCGCAGCACACATGGGTCAGTCGCCTCTTCGGCTACGACTTCAAGGTGGAATTCAAGCCGGGCCGGATGAATGCGGCTGCTGATGCCCTTTCGCGCCGTGACGAAGATGATGTGGAAGCCAAGGTTTGCGCCATATCCCGCCCTGATTTTCAACTCTTCGACACCTTGCGCCGCGAAACAGAGCACCTTCCGGTCCTCATCACCAAACGCGCCGAGGTGGCTCAGGGCATTGCGGGTGCCTCTTGGACACTGGTAGATGGTTTTGTACTTCACCGAGGTCGCATCTTCGTCCCCGACTCCTCCACCCTCTGGCCAACAATCCTTGCCACAGCTCATGGCACCGGCCACGAAGGAGTCCAGAAGACCTTGCACCGCCTCCGCGCCTCCTTCTACAATCCTCATTCCAATCGTCTGGTGCGCGAATTCGTCCAAAGCTGTGTCATCTGTCAGAGGAACAAAACAGAGCATCTCCACCCGGCGGGGCTGCTGCAGCCACTTCCGGTGCCCACCTCTGTCTGGTCGGACATTACGATGGACTTTGTGGAAGGGTTTCCCAAAATCAGTGGCAAATCGGTGGTGCTTACAGTCGTGGACCGCTTCTCCAAGTATGGCCACTTCGTCGCGCTTGGGCATCCGTACTCGGCGACATCGGTGGCACGCGTCTTCTTCGACCAGATTGTCCGGCTCCACGGCATCCCTTGCTCCATCGTCAGCGACCGCGACCCAGTCTTCACCAGCACGTTTTGGACAGAGCTCTTCGCACTGACGGGGGTGGAGCTGCGCCTCAGCTCTGCTTTCCATCCTCAAACGGATGGACAATCGGAGGTCGCCAACCGCGTGCTCGGGGTCTACCTCCGCTGCCTTGCCGGCGATCGTCCGCGCAGCTGGCTCCGTTGGTTGCCGTGGGCGGAATTCTGCTACAACACCTCCTATCAGACCGCCCTTCGGACGACTCCATTCCAAGTCGTCTACGGACGTCAACCGCCGACGTTGGTGTCCTATCAACCTGGACTGTCAAGGGTGGCGGCAGTCGACAAGCAGCTGGATGACCGTGATACCTTCCTGGCTGAGATACGGGAAAGGCTACTCCAGGCGCAAGACCATATGAAGCAGTCATACGACCAGCAGCACCGTGATGTCCAGTTCAATGTTGACGATTGGGTATGGTTGCGCTTACACCACCGATCAGCATCAGGCATCGTCGACAAGTCTGGAGGCAAGTTGACGCCACGCTATTACGGGCCTTACCAGGTGGCGGAACGCGTTGGTCAAGTTGCATATCACCTCCGCCTTCCTCCAAAGGCCAAGTTGCATGACGTCTTCCACGTGGTCTTCCTCAAGCCCTTCCATGGCGAGCCCCCTGCCACTATGGTACCACTTCCACCGGTGGCTCACGGCCGCGCCGTTCCTACTCCAGCGTCGGTTATACGAGCTCGCCTCAACCGGGGGACCTGGGAGCTTTTGGTGCGTTGGGTCGGCTGCCCAGATTCTGAGGCCACCTGGGCGCAGCTCGAGTCCTTCAAGGAAGCATACCCCTCGTTCCAGCTCGAGGACGAGCTGTTTCTCCAGGAGGGCGGAAGTGTTGTGGACGCTTTTGTGGGCAAAGTCTACACACGCCGCAACAAGAAAGCAGCATCCACAACTGAGGGATGAAAAGCTTAGTTAAGATAGCAAAAAGGGTTGTTAGGATAGCAAAAAGGGTTGTTAGGATAACAAAGGGTTGTTGGGACAAGTTGTTGGGTTGCAGGAGATGAGTTGGAAAGGTGTGAGTATTGGGCAACAAGTAAGCCTACTGGCTATATATACATGTAAGCATCTGAGAAGAAAGGCAATGAAGAAAGAAAGTTCTTAAGTCTAAAATACCATAACATGCAGAGTAATGTAGTTAGTACAATAATTTACAGACACCTTTTTTTAAGGCAACCGACAGAACATTGTTGAGCAGGGTTCTTACATTTGCTTGCAGAGCCTATCTACCGCATTGGAAAGATTGATAACATGCTTCATTGTATCCATAACCTAATCATCAGTAAAAATTTGAAAATCCTTCTCAAGGAAACCAGATAGTCTTTCAACGCTGAATTCTAATTGTTGTTGCTGATCCTCAAATAGGTTTTGCTGAAGTTCTTTTTCCACAGGAGTCATCTCATCCTTGAAAATCTCATCACCAAACATGTAGAATGCAAAAGGATATGAATATGAAAGAACACACCTTGATCTAAAAAGCCTATTTAGTCCATTTATCACCCAAGAGTAATCCTTTATCTTGGAATCCTTATTTTCAGAAATGGAAATCTTCCCCTGGATGTCGCCATTGAGCTTTGCTTCCTGCTTAAGAGAATCAGTGTGAGCCTTGTATCTGTTCTGGTAGTGCATATATCAATAGAGGTTTTGCCTTGCTTGCTCTGTCCTCTTCGACTGATTTTCAGTGAATCGGCCACAACTGTGGTCACTAATACTTGACCATGTATGATCTTTACCAGTAGCACCACCACATAACCAACTACATCCAAAAGCATCAAATCAGAAAAATAAAACTCAAAATTTAATCACAAACAGAGAACAGGACAAGATCCAGAAATAGAAACAAGAACAGAGAACATCCTCTATCAGTACAGCGTGTAACTTGCAGGACAG